>OY744519.1:73309311-73471811 GCA_963556195.1 Sepiola atlantica
TAGCCGTCGACCATGTTGAAAATGTAACCCTAACACGATAGGATTCGAAGGAAAGATTTAAATGTAATAAAAACGGTTTAAACGCACAAAAACGATCATGATGAGTAAAAAAGTAACTTTTATTACCTTTGGTAACAGTTATTTGTTGACTATTTGTTTTTTACCCTTTCTTTCTGTTGACGATTCTGCATCATTGCCAGAAAGACAAACGTAAGTAACCGAATTTACTCGGTGGGACCCGAGAAAGAAAGCGTTTCTTGTAACATGAAAGTATATAAAACGGTGAAATTGTGTAAACAAAGGGAGATGGGGACATGAAAACGCAAACGTAAGTAACCAAATGTACTCGGCGGGACCCGGAAAAGAAAGGTTGTGGTATTACAGAAACCCTATGAGCAGAAAAATAGGAAAGAAAGTAAAAGAATGCACTCTGACCCCCATACCCTAAACAGAAAACATGGCAAAGATAGAATAATGAATGTGGCCGGTAACGAACAATCAGGTCATTCTGTTATTTGGTTAATTATATAATGTAAAAAAGTGGCTGGAATAGCCAATCAAAATTTCCCATAAGCAGAAGCAAAAAAAAAAAAAATGAGAATCTGATTTTATTTGGGGTGGGGCAAACTACGATGGGTGTGATAGTAAAAATTTGGCAAACGTGTAGATTAAGTGACATTTAATTCTGTTCGAAATGGCGCATGCTGTAGCTCCAAAATTGTATATATCTTTTAAAGATTATGTCATGCTGAGCGTATTGGAGTTAAAAATCAATTGAGTATAACGTTTGAAATCTGAAGAAAAACACTTTTTAAATTAGTAAATATGCTAGTATTGTAAGCTTATTTCGGACATATTTCATTGGATCGCCGTTAAGCTCTAAAAATCAGAAGTAAGTTCGCTGAAAAAAGTCTTTTAGTGAGTTATATATAAATTTGAAGTAAAATATTTATACAAATATTTGTTTTAAAACATAATTCTTGTGTTTTCGCAACACAAGTATTTTTTAAAAAGACAATGAAAACATTTTAAAGTCTTAAATAAAGTTTCTTATTTCTTTCACAACATTTCAATATCCCAGAATCCAATTTTGATAATTCCCAGAAATCTGATATCCACTTCCAGTAACAAAAATTTAAATAATTATGTTGTGAAACAAATAATTCTATAAATATTTTAATTTCATAAATAAATTATTTTTATAACTTTTAACTCCAATTTTAAATTTGTGTTAGCGTTCAATAATTTATATCGGTTTGAAACCGTCTAAATTGAGCTTAAAACGTTGTTTATGACCGTTTGGTAAAAGAGAAACCGTCTACTTGATGGCGACTTCTGGTTATGAATTCGGAACTGGCGCAATCAAGTTCACTGTTTCACTTTCACAACAAAAATGTCAATAAACAATCAACAATAAACAATAAACAATATCAACGAACAACTAAATTCCAAAACCAGAATTGTTTTTGCTGTTGTATTTTGATATCCATTTTTGTTGATATTGGTGATACAGAATTAGTAATTCCGGATAAGATATACAACGAAAGTGTAATTTCCTAGTTTAATCACCGAAATTATTATGCGTTGTTTTCGCGTTATGCTATTATTGTCGCCGAACTTCTTTTTTTTTGCAATCAGTAATTGATGTATTTATGTATTCTGAAATACCTCTTATGTAAGGAATTAGAAAAAAGACGAGAGATTTTATAGGAGCTAATCTTAGCAGAGAGTGTTCAGACCAAATCCTGTATATTATTTGTAAGTAACAAAAACCGTCGCACGAAAGGAAAACAATAACCTCTTTTATAACAACAATGAAAGAGTTTATTCAATTACCTACACCGTTTGGTTTTTGTTTGAAGAGAGTTAGGCAGTGTCAGAGTGAAGAAATGAGTTAGAAAGTATGGCTGCCGCTTTTCTCCATCCGAGCAGTAATTCTTCTAGTAGAGAATGGCTGCTGCTTGGAAATCCAGTAGATTAACGACAGGAGAGAGAAGGGGGGCGTCGTTCTTGATTGCTTTCAGCAATCTATTTGATGACCGACCGTGATTCACTAAGAGACTGAAGTAGTAATTCTTGGGACTGATGAAATAAATGCACCCTGTAAGCTGATTGTTCAGTGTGTAACTAAATCGCCTAACAGAGACATTTCTCCGAGTGAGAAAATAAGTCTTTTTTTATGACTGCTACATTACCTCCTGTTTAGACAGAAGGCCTACCTAGTCCTTTGGTTAATGTAGCCGTTGTAAAGAACAAAAATAAAAAATATAAAAAATATGTCAATTCAGTTTACAGAAATTATTTTTTGATGAAAAAATGTTTTTACTTTTCAGTAAAAAGTTTAGTTTTGTGTTCTTTGCTGAAAAATGTTCTTGTTTTTCATTGAAAATTTTTTTTGGGGGGAAAATTTTTTTTTTTAGGGGAAAGGTGGTTTCTTCTCTTCTTAGTTTCTTAACCTGATTTGTTGAAGTGTTCTTGTTGACGAAAAAACAAAAAAACTGCCGATATATTGACGAGTCTGGTCGACTAAAATGACTGCCCTGCAAGCTGATTGTTCAGTCTGTAACCAAATCGCCCAACAGGTACATTTCCCCGGGAGAGAAAATAAGTCATTATTTATGACTGTTACAAAATAACTTATGTTGGTTTTCGGCGGATTTTTTGTTTTGTAACTGAAAATTTGTAAATGAAACTTTGTAGTAAAAACTGCAGAAAATTTAACAAAAACTACGAAACAATAGAAACTTGTTTACGTTTCGTTATTATTATGCGAAGAAAGTGCAGAAACAATTAAACGTAGACAACATTAACGAACAACGAAATGCTGATACAATATTTTTTCGTTTTATTTGCTTGTTAATTTTATCACCATCTATTCTGTCCTCGGTCAGTGAAGACATTTTTTTTCTAGACTGAGGCAATTGTTACTTTGTTCCAATCCAGTGGCTCTTTTTGGAGAGCCAGATTTTCTCCACATTAAAAACCGCCCCTGTATGTAACTCTGAAATTGTTGCATCTGTCGGGAGATGACGCATTTAACCTGACTTTATATCGATAGGATAGTATTCGATGAACGTAATGCGAAGAAGTTATCAATAGACATTAAGCAAATTCAAAACACAAGTGAAAAAATGCATTATTTTTCAAACGTCAAAAATTTATTACGTGTAGGCATCAAACAGATGTCGACATTTGTGATTCGGTCGATACAAGCGGTCACGTGTTCGGTAATTATTATTTCCCCTAACCCAGAATGTTTACAGAACATATAAACAACAGTCAGCCAGAACGACCGAAAGAATGCAGTCCGATATTCCGTTATTCTACGAGATCTAGTGCAGTATGTAGACAATAGAGATTAGTAAAAAATTAAGTAATTTCGGTTATTTAACCAAAATTCTCTTTAGTAAGAAAAGTCCCAGACGAATGTGAGAGACATGGGAGTAGATATTAATATGAGAGTGAAAATGTCTTCAACCTTCTTTGTGAAAGACTTAGTTGAGAGAAACAGCTAACCCGAAGAAATGTAAGAAATTTCAGAGAGGACGAAATGAACGTATATTTTCTGGAAACGCGTATGATGAAATGGCCTAAGTAGCTGACGGAACAGATTAGCATATAAAGCTTTTGGTTTTAAACATATCATGTCCGATAATATAGTGGAAAAGGCGACTTTACTTTATTATATAGATATTTGGTTAGTAACAGCTTTTTGGTTAGTAAAAACGAAAATAACACAACCCACGGTAAATACATTGTCATTTAACGCCTGACATAGGCCAATTTATCCACAATATTTCATGTTTGCAAATCTAATGCTGAAATCATAATTGTGTCTCCAAGATGTTTAACAAAAATCATTTAGATAATACTTTTACTTGGTTCGTTTTTCAGTTGTAAGCGTGAAGCCTTTCGTTGCTAAGAATAATTTAAATATCTGACAATTTTGTTTGAGCTGGAATGAAGGTGATATTTCTACGCTGTGAAAGATTGAGGGACTCATTAAATGTAAAAACTTTGTTTCCGATAGCCCACAGTAAGTCTACTTGTCAAATCTAGTAGAAAAGATTACACTTACCTTGTTGAGTTTCAAAATAAATTGCCGTTTTCTTCGACATTCTTGTGTCTATCAATCTGTTTATTCTTATCTATTATATAAAGGGCAGTTGCATGTGTGTTCAGCTAAAAGTCAAAAACTACAAAATAAACACCCACAAAGTGTGTATATTCTTGATCGACGTTGCCCTGGAGGAATAATATCTAACATTAAAAAAAAATTATTATTCATTCTTTGGGGGTCAACTAGGCCAGGTTTCGTCAGGGGGGGGGGGCGGGTTTTCAACCATTTCTAATGATATCCATTATATAAAAAAGATGTGAATGATTTACATTCTTATTATTTTTAATAGAGAGGAATGAGGTGGGCGGAGGTGAAAGAGGGACGGTGGAGGGGGATGTGGTAAAGCGGTGAAGGAGAAAAGAGAGAAAGATAGAGAGATGGATTGAGAGATACAAGTTTTAATATAAAGATGTTACACACTTTTTAACCGTTTCTATTTCGTGGCCCCTGGCAACGCTGGGTAGCCCTGCTAGTTTTAAATGTTTCATTCTTCCAAATAAATATTATTTTAAAACAATCCTTGTATTTCGAGATCAATAGATATATCTGTATGTTCGTCAAAATGTATTTGTTTTCTATGCTGTTTTATTCGATACTAGCAGGATTCGCCCGCTCGCTATCGTTCCGCAATTGAATTCCTATTCATTACTTTAAATCATTGAAACGAAACTAATCGATGAGAAAAAGATAAAAACTAATCGATAAGAAGATAAAACTAACCGATAAGAAAAAGAAGACAAAACTAATCGAGAAGAAACAGAAGACAAACTAATCGAGAAGAAGACAATACTAATCGATAAAAAAGAAGACAAAACCCTCTCTCTCTCTCTCTCTCCTTCTCTTCCCCTTACTCTTTTTGTTCTGTTTTAATAATAATAAGGGAATATTTTTGTGTCTTTATTAAAAGTATAAGAAATTCTTCCCTTTCTTTTTTATTATCATATGTTATTATGATTAAGCCTCTCCTGTTTTTTTCTCATAAAATTAAATTTACAGACGTTATTATTCTTTCCTTTCTTTTATTATAATTATTATTATTATCATCAGTTATTATTAAGATTAAGCTTCCTTTTTTGTTCATAAAAATAAATATACATACGTGAGTATTGAAGTAAGCTGAACACACGTACGTTCACTTTTATCATATAGATATGAATCAATATAATAAAATCAGGAATTTATATATATTCTAGGCTCGCTAAACTAATGCGGGAATCATAATTAGTTTTCCAAGATGTTTAAGAAAACCTGTTTAAGTGATATTTTCACTTGCTTCGTTTTTTTTCAGTTGTAGACTTGACGCCCTTCATTGCTAAACATGCTTTAAAATCTGGCAATATTGTTTGAACTGGAATAAGGCTGATATTTCTATACTGTAGATGTTTTAGGGATCCATTAAATGTTCAGCCAGATAAAACGACGTGTCACATAGAGAATGATCTATTTCTTTCAAAGAACTTTATATTTGAACAGTATACATTTAAACCCTTGAATCTATTGACCACTTGGATGCCACCTGGCTTGAATGAGCAAGCGTAATTGATTAACTTTCTCAACATCTTATTTCCCATAATCAGATACACATTTTCCTAAATATCTTGTAGATCTCGTCGTCGTCGTTGTTGTTGTTGTTGTAAAGAAAGTACATGAGGATCATACAACAGCATTGTCTGGTCTGCAAAAAGTCACCCTCGTTTGTCGTAGCTGTTCATTAGACCTGCAATATTACAGGTTTTTTACCCCCGCCGCCGAGAGCAAGAAGACTCAGATGTTGCATACGAAGTCGAGAAAGGGTAGTTACAGAACACACAAAGAAATAGAGGTTACCCACGCACAGAAGCAACGCTGTCAATTATACTCCATTGATCTGCGGTTTTGCGCCTGACACGCCTTTGCTTGCAACAGAGACGACCATAGAACGACGGATCTTGATGGCGATTACTCCTGAATTCTAACCAGAGCCGTGTTAGCCGGGTAGCAGCACTAATAACGCTGGACTTGTCTACCATGGGTGGCCCTGCCAGGAACCGGAGTTCCAGACTGCCTAGCTCTAAAACTACTCCGTTACCACGACCCCCACCACGGTGAAGAAGGTTTGGACATTAGAGGGACTCGTTGTTTCGAGAGTCTTCGACGACTACTTTGCAACTCCCGATTCAGATCGAACCTGTAACATTACCTTCTTTTCTCAATACATTTACACACAACCAGAGCGTTTACAACCAGAGTTATCTTCCCTTTTCGTGATCGTAGGAAGTGCGACGATCCGTGTTATAAAAGGGGATGCACAGACCACCACTGTCTCTCTCTTCCGGTGTGGCTTCGACAGACAACACCACAGACTCTTTTTCATCCAGGATTGGTTGCAGACAACATCAGTCAGACTGTCATTCTCTTCCATTCGGTCTGGCTGCTTTGATAAACACTTTGTCACCATTCGCGGGCTTCACACAAAACACACAATACGGTATGTAAGATTTCCCCCTCTCTGCTTATACACACACGCGTGCGCACACATAATTATACTCAGACTTTGTTTAACACATTTCTGTGGACACAATTTCATAGCAAACAGCATGCGTGTGCTCCTAACAAACTCACGTCACACGGTACGTAAACACGCACACATACACACATCATTTACAGACTCTTTGTACACATTCTCAAGGACACAACTTAATAGCGGACCCAGTCAATAAATGTTTTTGTATACTTCTTTGTTGTCAAGTTGTTTCTTTGTTTTCATTGATATGCTTATATTCTGAACATATATATATATATATATATATATATATATATATATATATATATATATATATATATATATATATATATATATTATAGGTGCATTCCAATGACCAATGAAATAAATGAATTGATTCTTCCTTCGGAATTCATCGGAATTCGCCCATAATATTTATATATATATATATATGCTCTAAAGCTTGTGATACAACTTCATTGAGCTTGTAATTTGGAATATTTTCGGATATTATAAGCAGTAAATACTTAATTATATATTTTTTGTAAGAATCCATAATTTATCTCTCTCTCTCTCTCTCTATATATATATATATATATATATATATATATATATATATATATATATATATATATATAATTATTTTTAAATTAACTCATGCCAAACCTGCAATCATCAGTATGGGAGGAGACAATCTCTGCCGGTCACACGGTTCGATCCCCAATACTAAAGTCATATTTTGCTTAGTAGTCGGAGCGCGTACAGATGTACCCACCACGCATTGTTTGGAAATGGGGGAGTGAATTAACGTCTAATTGACAAGTTCGGCGGCCATCTAGCAAGTCGTCAACATAACTCAATAGGCGGGCCTAGAGTATCGCATTACGCTATAAATAACGGCTCGTTGTTAACGTACTTAGTGCTCGATCTAGCGAGATCTTTGAATAATATATACAGCTTATATATATATATATATATATATATATATATATATATATATATATATATATATATATATATATATATATATATATATATATATATAGGATGTCTAAGCGTCGGTCAAAATATCCAAAAACCTCTCGCAGTAAGTTCGATTCATGTTGAGTGTCCACCAATATTAAATTGTATTTAATAGGTTCTGCTTTCATAAGTTATTATGGATTAATATGTGACAGAGCCATCCCCCCATGTGTTTGTATATTAATTGTTTTGTTAATTGTTTTCACGAGAATTAAATTATTGATTCTGCTGTGGGTTAAAAAAGCTAAAGCATACAGGTATCAGCATGAATGTCTATAAATCAGTGAGACGCTCACCCGACAGAGAAGTGAAATAATAACCCAGGAAAGTATTTAGAAAAAAGAAATAAAAAGGAACACTATATAATCTTATTTAAAAAAGAGAGAGATAACAATGCTGAACATTTTTGACGGCTCGGTCAAATGTGATTGGCTGTTTTGGCGACAGCGATTTTTTTCTTCTTCTTCTTCTTCTTGAAGATCATTGCACATATCTTAGATGTAAAAGACAACAGGAATGTATCTTACCATATTCTCAATTCTCACTATTGACCTATTTCAGACTTTTTTCCTCATCTTGTTCTTGTTCCTCTGCTTGCATCTTTGAAGCATACGGCTACCCTACAGCTTCCCACCTCTCCACACAGCCATTTGCATTACCGTTAAACGTTTCGAGATCGCTCAAACTGCACTGGTTGGGCAGTAAAGGATAGACAAGGCAATTCTCCATCGTATCGTCATCCTCTCCGGTTTCCTGTGTTATTGTGTGACATCTAAACGAGGACGCGTGAGGTCCAACTTTAAGACATAGCATGTGGTGTTCGGAACTGTTTATGAGAGGTTTATATGAGCTGGTGGATCATTACAGCTTTCGATATTGTAATTGGTCTGCAAAGTAAAGAGCTGTCCAAAAGACTACTGTTCATAGCAGGTTTTGAGAAGACCATACTGTAAGCTAAAGTTTATTGTTTGTCTGATTGACCCCAAGTATCGGATGCAATAGGAAGAATCCAATTCATTTTTTCGTTTATGTCGGAGCAAAGTTGCTTCCCTTGGTATAAAGAACAAGGTAGATTTTTGCTAGCTTTGGTAATTTATGCATATTGCATTTTTAATTATAATAAATATTTAATTAATAGTAAGTAAAAAAATATTAATGTGTAAGGCATGTAGAGGTGACGAACACACACATACACAGACACACGAGAACTGGTCACACAATTATTAAAATAGATATTGAAAACCATCAGTGACCTTTACGACACTCTTTATATATTATCTTTTTTCACTTTATGTGTAATACGATGAAGACCAAATTTTATTGTTTGATTAATCTCAAGTTTCAGTTACAAGAGAAACAATCCAATTCACTTTCTCGATCAAAGTTGCTTCCCTTGCTATAAAGAACAAGGTGGCTTAAAAAAAATAAAAGCATTCTTTTATTTTTTTGTTAAATTCATTTACAAATGAATAAATGAACCTCAAACTTTCGTCGGTTTTGTAACCTCGACTCTATCCTTTTCTCGACAGGTCAGTATATCTGTCAAACCCTTTTCCATGGGCATCAAGTCAACCTGTTAAATAAATTTTGACGTCATTACTTTCCTCGATGATTGTGATCTCATTCCCAATCATAGCTTTTTTCGGCCAATAACATTCTCTTGTCTGTCGTCCTTTTGACTTACTGACATCACAACAAAAAGATGTTTCCGCTTTGTCATTTCTTTAAAAATAATTTGTTGTTCTTTTCTTTTTTTAAAATTTTAACCTCCAATCCATCTGAAGACGTCGCGGGCTCTACCTTGCGCCTCGTCTAATAAAATCACAATAGTGCCATTTCGAGCAAGCCAACAAGCAGGTCCAGCAGACTAAAAATATTGCAGGCAGTAATCAACATAAACAGAAAAGAACAACCAGACCGATTGAAAATATAGGAACTACTAAAAGAAAATGAAAATTAATTCCACATTTTCTTGGTGTAAAAGATATTCTTGTCATTCGCACTATTTTCATGTTTCGGAATGTTTGTTTCCTCATGATGGTTGTTGCTATCTTGGCATCATGTGCAGATAGTACAACGACCGAAACGTTGTGAACATGGCAACAAACAATAGTTTGAGTTCTAAGATTGACAACCGATGGAAAACGCACACATGTCTTAGATTCGAGTCAAATCGGTGCTATATAAAAAAGGTAAACCGTGGATTTGAGATCATTAAATTAACTAGCAAATATATGCTCCCTCCGGTCACATATTTTTGCTAGTTAATTTAAGTTACATATTACATTTTAAACTAAGTAAAATGTAACCGCAGTGTTTAGAAAGCAAAATCTTTAAATTCTCTTCGATAAATAGAAGAAAGTTTTTTTATTTTATTGTTTCAGAAGACGGCGTAACAAATGTTATATTTGGCGGACCTATAGATGACCCACCCTCCAGTCTAAAATCTTGAATTTAATTGGACAAAAATACATTAAAATAAATAATTAGATATTAAATCTGATCAACTATAATTTTTAATTTTATTTTTGCTAAAAAAACAAACAATATCCATGATGGAACCATTCATCTTTCTGGAATTTAAGTCATGTAAGTTCACACTTAAGGATAATTCTGTAAGCCTATTGTTTACATTAGCTAACATTTTAAACTAAACGCATTTTCGTATTAAACTTTTATATGAATTTGAAATTTTTCTAATTCATTATTTTTTAAATGAAACAATTTGATTCAATAAATTTGTGCTTTAAAACATAATTTCTAATAAGATTAAAAAACAAACAACCCCAAAACGTTTTAATAAAAAAAATCAAAGTAAATATATCATTTTTGAGCGACTCATACGATAAATCTCAGAGAATGTGTTGTTTGCATGTTACTAACTAAATAATGCGCCCCTGTATTGTGTCCATCTCTCTCTTTTCTCTCCCTCTCTCTCCCCTTCTCTCTCTCTATCCCTCTCTCTTTTCTCTCTCTTTTTCTCTCTCTCTTTCTCTCTGCTCTCTCTAATCTGACGTCATGTTAACACCTGTGGATTTCTTAAAATGGATCTTTCTGTGCGTTCGAAATAGAACGTTATATTTAATAATCAGAGGGCGGTTAACCAAATGTTGGAGTGGACGCCGGCTGTTACATCATATTCCATTACAATCTAATTACTAAGGCACTAGTTTTTTTTACGATGCCAATACCCGAGTTCAAATCTTACATAAGTCTAAAGGATATTTTTTAAAAACGTATCGTATTTTATAAATGTAAAGAAATTTTTCTTCTTTACGTGCTTTTGAAGCATGTAGTCATACGAGAGTTCCCACTTTTTTGACGCAATCCTTTGCATTATTATTGTACTCTGCACGAATCTTTCCAGCTGCATTAGTTGGTTAGTAGAGGGTAGACAAGGTAGTGTTGCATCGTATGCCCCCTTTCTACATTCGCGGATGGTTGGGTCGTTTTTTTTCCGCCCCATCTGGCCATAGCAACATTTGATCGTTCCATTCCCATTTTCAGGTGATTGGGTGTCCTCCACTGGACCCAGGGTGCTTCTGAGCCCAAAAGAAAAGGTTTCAGAAGAGAGGATTATCTTTTCAGTAGAAGGGATCATTCTCTAGCTCTCTGGTCCACAGTCGCATTCTGGTCTCTTCCCGAGATGTTCTTAGCGGCTCTACATGACTGAGGAAACTTGTTCTTGAATTCAGTCGTGTTGTCGTTGTTTCACGTCCATGAAAGAGATTGCGTTCATAATTGATAGCCTTAGTGATCTCTACTCTACTATCAACTTCTCGCCAGGAGCGATGCCAACGAGGAGGTACAGGTTGTTCAAGTTGAGAGGCTTTAGGAAACAAGGTATAAAGTGGCAGGTGTTGTTCAACTAGTGATCAAGTGGCAGGTGTTGTCATCGGTTGATTTCTCCCAAACAGGACACGCGTACTTCGCAGAGGAGTAGCAGAAGGTCAAGGCAGCACATCTTAGTATGCGTACTATAGCTCCACACTTTGAGTTGATCAGTTTATGTAGAGTGTTGTTCCGGAAGCTGACTTGGGAGGGTGCGGTCCAGGGTTGGTGTGGTTCTCAAGTATTTTAGACCACGTGATGTTAAGGGGTCAGTTGGCTTTCAGGTTCCCGAACAGAAATTAATATAACAATAAAATCATTATATAAATATAAAAAAAAACTAAGCGACCTTTTTTTGATAATCCGCAAAAACGTAGGCATAAAGGGTATTATTTCTACTTAAAACCATAATTTACGATGATTTTTGGTCAATCAAAACAATATGTAAATACATTCCCCGTAGTTACTTACTCTCTCATACAAATACAAAGTAGCGTATTTCTTCCACGAAATTTTACAGATATTTTCTTCTTACTAGCTATAAAGCGGGAGAAGCTAATTAAAGATGGAAATTGACATACGCAGATGCTGTACCAACACCGCTCAAAGAGCGGGTATAAACTAGTAATACTTATGCATTTAACCACTTGAGAGGTTCTTAGTCAATTGATTGGATTTCATTTTAGAATATGTTATGTGAGTCCCTATTTCTATCTGAATGTGGTTTATGTTTTGTCAGCTGTTCATACTAGCCGAATTTCACCTCGGCAATAATCTCGACAAACTAGGAGCAGATTTGACAGAACCAGGCTTTCTTTTGCTGGGAGGAGGTATGGTCCGGTTCAGTCATAGGAAGCACACTATTCGAGGCATTACATCCTCTCCTTGAAGAGAGATCGGTTTATTGCCGGTCTTTTAACCGGAAAATGCCAAGGTGTTTCTTCTCGGCTATTTTTGTACCCAACTAGAGTGCCACCTCTCGAGGGAGCTGGTAAAGGAGCAAGTAACCAACCAGATTATTTTACTCTACGTAACTAATTTCAATAGATTTTTTACATACTTTGACTTCGGCTACGTTCTCTTTTGTTGTTTTATACGTTTATGCGACATTATGTATACACGTTTCTCCCGCTCCATTAAACCTTTATTCAATAAGAGACTGTTGGAATATAAGGTTATTTTTTATTTCATAGACCTCTATTAGACATATATCCAAAACCTATCTATCATCAGAATGAATAATAGACGGAACTAAAACCAAGTACGACTAACATATTTATCTAAAGTTGACAACATATAAAGAACAGAAACGTAATATCATACAAAACATAAAAACACCATTAGTTGTTACTGTACATTTTTAAGATAGGGAGATAGGTACCCGGAGAACTCAAATATTCTTTATTCTGTTGGAGACATCAAGCGGTAAGGAATTCTCGGTACTCTCTGACCCCTTTTCGGGTAAAACTAGTAGTATATTGATATACAAGTGTACACCCTCCGTCGCACTAATATCCATATTCATATGAAATAATATGTCACTCAGTGAAGTTAAAACAGAAATTAGAAAGTAACAAAACGTCTCTAAATGGAAAGTTTTAAAAGAAAAAGAAAGAAAAACTATTAAACGGTATAGAAAGAAGAAAGTGAAAAAGGAAATAAAATTAAATAAATATAGAGTAAAGAATTTATTTCCGAATTTATTTTAGATAGTGAGAGGAGTGTCGGACTTGCTATTTGCTTTTTCCCTTTCCACAGCGTACATTATAAAAATCAATAAAATAAACATTAGTTTTTCCTCTACCTTTTAAGATATGTATATAGATATCCGAAGAACGCAGCTATTCTTTATTCTGCGGAACCCTCGTGGGAGACGTCAAGCGGTGGGGAATTCTCGATACACGATACTGTCTGACGCTTTCTGGTTAAAACCAAGGGGAACAACCCAGTACCGGTGCCCAGCACATGTGCACCCCAAGGAACCTCTCCTACAAGACTTTTCTTTTGGTAAGGATGGTGCCGCAAAGGGCTACTGTTCTGTAGAAAACCGATGGGATGCCGTAATCGCCCATATTTGCTACGCCGTTACTGGAGCAAACATAGTCGTTCACTCGTTGGCCTTTTGGCTAGGAACAAAGTGTAGTATCTGTTCTGATGCTGCAGATACTGAGGCTATTTTGTCCTAGGTCACTGAAGAACTCTTATAGACTGAAGCAATTTTTATTTTTGTTCCAATCCAGACTGCACCTATTTGGGGATCTGGATTTCCCCACATTAAAAACCGACCTTGTGTCTAACGTTGTCCTCGTGGGAGGCAAGTAAATAGGAACATAGTTTTTTCGCTCTGAGGTGCATATGTTCCATTATTCTGGGACGCCTCGCAGTCGAAATAGTTGTCCTCTCTTACCCGACTGCAGCGCAATTACAGATCCATGGTTAGATGGATCTGCAATGTGAAATCTGACCAAACCGAATACATTAGGTCGAAATATTTGCTGAAAGCACTACATTCGTACAGCATAGAGTTTGTTCAAAGGACGAATCAGTTGCACTGATATGGTCGTGTGGAGCGTTCATTCTCTTGGATAAACCGTTGCAGAAGCATGGATGTTTTGAATTGTAAGAAAGTTGGTCGGCCAAAGGCGACTTGAAAGCAAGCGATCAAATTAAACCGTATAGAAGGGAATTTGTAAACAGTTGACCTGCTGAACCGTTAGAACTGGACTGAGCTTGCGAAATATTAAAAAAAACCGTCTGACCTCTGAACAAGGAGAAAATGACCTTAAATAAAGAGAGAAAGATGGGCAGCGAGAAAAAGAGATATAGAGGGACATATAGATAGATATGAAGATAGATAGATAGATAAATAAAGAGAGAGAGAGAGAAAGGGAGAGAGAGAAGGAGAGAGAGAGAGGAATGTACACGCATATTTCGTATCTTAGTAACAACATAGGATTGTTCTTTGAAAAAATGCTATATTTTTATGTTCCCTTATTTAGGGACGACGCCCTATGGAAATAATGGGTCTTGCGACTAAGGAGTAAGCTCTATTCTAGCAAAGTACTCCAAAATCGTGACCTTGTGCCATATTGGAAAAACAAGTCTCTTATAAAAACATCCTGTCTACAAATAATTTTAAAAAATAAACAAAAATATTATAAAGATGAGAAAGAGTTAATCATTTTAAATGTTAAGAGTAAAGATGGCAGAGGGCGAATTTTATTTGTCGTGCATTGCGAATAGAAAGCTTTTAGGTCGAAAATAAAATATGTTTTTTGGGATGGAGCCCGATTTATGGTAGTGAATAACCTTGCGTCAGCTAGAGAGGTCATAGCATCGCCAACAATCATGTCGTAAATGACACAAGGTGACATTTGCAAAGCTATTTTTCGTTTTTGTTCTGTGATGGCGTCGCTTAAAATTTGGATCATTCACAACACTTATTTAATTCAGCTTTCCAGGTCTCGTTTTTTTGGTGGCTTTGATTTAAGATGGCAAACACACCGACATAACTGTTAGTTTGATTTATTCTTAAGCCATTAATGTTACGTTCTCCTGTAGGGTGTCAAACAATAATACTTACGTGACGTCATTCTTTTAGAAAATTGTGACATGTCACCATTTTACCCTTCATAAACTGCTGGGACAAATCGACATTTGAAAGCAATGTAATTTAACAACATGAATTCTTAATGTATATTGGTAAGCAGATGTTCATGAAAACAAATATATCCTATATTAAAGAATATTGTGTCTTTATTTGTAAATATATATCCGTCCCGTCACACAAAAGTCTTCTCGATGAATAAGAGAAGGTAGAACGCAGATCTATTTCCATAATGAGATGTGTTCTTTCCTTTTTCCCTACTGTTTTCTATACAGATCTATACGTTTTTTCTTCTTTTCTCTTTTTCTTTTTCTTTTTTACCTTTCCAGTTTGGGACGTTTTCTTTCTTTCTTTCCTTTTTCTTTACATGAGCGACGATTTTTCTTTTTAATTTAACTTCCGCTAACGTATTTAATGTTTTTAACATCCGGCGTTATTCTTTTTAATGTTTAGCCGCCCAATATCTCCCAATAATCAACGGAAGAAACTGAAAGAAAGAAAATAAAAAAAGCAAAATCAGAGGGTTTTTTTTAGTTCATTAGAAATAACTCGTGTTTTTTTTCAACTCGCGATAGTTCAATCCTATCCTATTGAACATTAAAAACGCATTAGAAAGATTTACATTGGAAAGCAAATAATTCAGACATCCTTCGTTAGCAGATGTTAAAACAATACATCCTCGACTCTGTAATAAAGTGTCATGTGTATTTATTTGTAAAAGTCTGCCCGACAAACAAGAGAAGAGAAAACGCAAATTTCTTTCCATGATGAGCCGTTTTCTTTCTTTTTTTCCTTTCTGCTTTCTATACCGATTTATACGTTTTTTCCTGTCCAGTTTTTCCTTTTTTTTTAAATGTCCAGTTTGAGTCAGTTTTCGGGGTGAAATCGTTGAAGATGGCGCTGTGAGCCGCAATTTTTTTTTTTCAACTTAATTTTTAACAATTTCACGTTCGCTAACGTCTTTGGTGTTAAAAAGGTCGGCGTCATGTTTAGCCGCCCCCTACCCATCAATAATCAAAGAAAGAAAATTAAAAAAAAGCAATGTCAACGGTTGGTGTTTTTTTTTTCTTTGGGTTCTCAGAAATGACTCGCGTTCGTTTTCAACTCGCGATAGTTCAATCTTATGCTATTGAAAATTTAAAAAAAAAACGCCCTAGAAATACTTAGATTAGAATACAACTAGCAAGTCAGACTTACCGCGCCTGAAATGAATTTGGAAATAAATCCTACACTCTATAATAAAAAGTAAACGCTGAGTGTTTTTTTTTCTTTACGTTACCAGAAATGATAATAATAATAATGTATCTATGAAAAATTAAATTACTGGCGTAATTCTACGATTTTATATGAATATCAGTCCGAACACTGACGGAGCATATTTTTTCTGTCATTTTAGACGGAGGGGGTATACTAGTAAATGAATAAAACGCATTTCTAATTACTAAATACAGTTTATGTCAGGATTGTATTTCTTGAAATTAAATATATATAAAATATAATTAGTTTAAATAAATTATCTACTACTTATATCTATAAAATTAATCTTACTAAGGTAGAAGATATTCAAACCGGTAGGCAACATACTATAACGGAATCAAAAAGGTAGGCCACATACTATAACGGAATCAAAAAGGTAGGCAACATACTATAACGGAATCAAAAAGGTAGGCCACATACTATAACGGACCCACAAAACACGCATTGCAGATTAAATTAGAATATCACCCAATAGAGCACATACCTCCACCAATGATCACCAGTTGTTTTTTTTAAATAATTCAGTCAACCTCTATAAAAAATCACTGATAGCCGTTTTAATATAATTTAAGTGTTCAGTGTAGCAGGTGCGACGGGACAAGTGATGATTGCCAGTGTATCATAAGATAAAATAGAAATAGACGTGATAATCAAATACAATAAGGCGGTAATAAAGATAATAATCTTTTATTTAGAGAAATATGTTTCAGCTCTTTTGCGTTAGAGTTTGCGTGAGACACTGTGTCCAAGTTCAATAGTCAATGTAAGCAGTATATATATATATATATATATATATATATATATATATATATATATATATATATATATATATATATAAACTTAAAGAAAGAGACAAAATGCTTTCAAAAAACCATGTGTGAAATGCAGATATTTTTTATTAAAATCAAAATAACAAATCAAAACAATATTTTTTTTCTTCTTCATCTTGACTTTTTTAAATCTAATATTTCGCTTGCTATAACAAGCCTCGTTAGAGCTTTAGACAAATAAAAGGTATTAATCTTATTTTCTTTTCGTAATAATCCTTCCTGGTCTTGTAGAAGTCACGTCCGATGTTGTGTGGAGTTAACGATGTAAATGTCTCTTTTTTAAATTGAACTTAAATCAAACTTAAATTGAACTGTACGTGTCTGTGGGTTTATAAGCAGTAATAGTAGTAGTTTGGGCTGTTTGCTGATTGTTGCTGTTGCTATGCATTGCTAGTTCACTGTGGCGATGCTGATGATTGAGGTTCGCGCTGACATAGCGAAATATCACAGTGTTGTTGCTCGCTGTAGCTGGTTTAATGTTGGCGATGCTGATGATTGCGAATCGCACGAGCGAAATATAGAAAGCATTATCTCAGAAGTTGGTTGCTGGTCAATAAGATTCTTACTGGCGTGGTGAACATACATACCTGGTGTGATATTCGCCGTAAGCTAGCATATGGCTTTCACTAAAAGAGGAAGTTTTGAGTGAATATCAAATTCACATGCGGTTTCCAGGCGCATGTATATCTCGATCAGGAGAGATGACATGAAGCGCCTAGTATTTCTAAATGGTCACCCATCTTGTACTGACCAAACTCAACGTCGCTTAACACCGGCGATCTAACAAGAATCGGTGTTTCAAAAAAAAATCTGTCTTGATTTTTATTATTATATTCTGCATCCTCTGTGGTTGTAGGCGTTTGCCTCAATTTTATGCTATATATATATATATATATATATATATATATATATATATATATATATAGTGATTGTTTATATTCCAATGATAAAAAATTAAGTCTTTAATCAAATCATTGATTTTAAATTTTAATTTTAATTTTTCCATGATTTTACAATTGTTTCTCAACATGTAAAATGCAGCCATTAACCTCATTTACTCGCTGTTCCTCAGAGACCTAAATGAAAGGCATATATAACGTGACACATCAAGCACAGAGTTCGTGTAAAAAAAACAAAAAACAAACAAACAAACAACAGAAAGCAGATACCACTCAGAATGCCACCCCCTCCCGCTAATAGGATGACAGAATTCTAATCAGACCGCCATACTCAGAGAAAAACATCTAGGGTAGATTTTGGTTTCTGTCGGGCTCAGAGACAAATGAGCTTTTAAGCCCAGCTGACAGGCTGTTTGTATTCGGTTGGAAGTGATTGTTGTTCTGATTGCAAGTCTGTCGTTTGATTGAGAAACCAAGTATCATTTTAAACCTCTCCAAATAAAAATGTTGCTTGTTTGTAAACTTAGAGATGTAACTTTATTTGTTACAGCAGTGACCGTGCCCACATGATTGATAATACGACCGATGTCAAAATCAAACATCGAATTCAGACGAATACAACGAGCGGACGATCACAGTGGTCATCTTCTTGATCTTTCGTCAATAAAATCTTATTTATACGATTCCTTTAAATAACTGGAATCTCGTAGCCAGAAAACTCATCTAAACCACAAAACACGTTAATCCTCATTTTTTATATAAAATTGTTGATGGAGTTGTTAATGCTAAGCTTCTTTCTGATATTTGCATTTCTTCATCTACTCGCAGAATTACTCCAAAGATAGTCCTTAAACATTTAATTTCAAAGACATTGAACTTCCTCTGATGATTTGCCAGCATAGTCCATGTTTTATTTGCATATATAGCAATATGAACTATCAATAGAATTGTAATGTCTTAATTTCAGCACTGATGTGTGTAATATTCATGATAAATTGATACATGTGATTATTTCATGTGTGTATATATGCGTATAGCGTTGAAGAAGCAGCAACAGCTCTGTGACATGTAAGGCGTTGAAGTAGACACCTTATCTAAACAATGATAAACAAAACACCTTACACTTTTTAGTAACTACTTTGTAAAATCTATTATAGAGTTGCTGAAATGCGAACTTTAAATCAAACGAATAACAAGTATAACACGTGTGGAAGTTACGAATTTATTGCGGAAACTCAAAAGTAGACAATTTGGCGCCTAAAAAGATAAATAAGACGCTGCTACTATTCAAACAGTAATGGTAAATCTTACACATACATGTATATACATACACATGAAATAAGCACACACATCAATATTCGTTAATGTTTTGAAACTTACATAGCTGCTGCTACTTCGATGCCTTTCAGCTTACATAGCTGCTACTGCTAATTGAACGTCTTATAGCTTAACACGACTTATAGCTTATACACGTAAAATAAACATATACATCAATTTGTCATCAATGTCATACAAATCATCGCTGAAAGTAAGACTTTACAGTGCATTCATAGTTCGTATTGCTGTATATGCAAGTGAAACATGGACTAAATTGACAGAGCATCAGAGGACGTTCAATGTCTTTAAAATGAAATGTTTCAGAACTATACTTGGAGTAACTCTGTAAGATAGATGAAAAAATGCAGATATCAGAAAGAATCTTAATATTGACCGATCCATCAATAATGTTATTCAAACAAAGCGATTAACGTAGTTTGGGCATGTTTCCCGACTACCAGACTCCAACTACATAAAGAAATCATATACAGAAGATTTCTTTGAAGAAAAATCAAGAGGACAACCGCCAAAGAGATGGACCGATTAGATAAGGGTTGATACTGGCATTCCGCTCTTGACAGCTCAAAGACTGTCCCAAGATCATAATAAGTAGCGGAAATTTGTTCTCAAACACGTGGAGAAGATCTCTAGCGTATGCGCATGTCACATATTTTATGAGATTACAAAAGCTTAGGATCGATTTTTAGCTGAACCGGATCGTAAAACGTTGTATAGCTTACACATATATACACACATGAAATAAACATATACATCAATTTATCATTAATGGCATACATATCAGCGCTGCTGCTTCTTTTTGTGTACGGATAGAATATCAATTCGCGCACATTGAATGCATATGCTATATATTAGCAGAACTCGACATACTGAATTAAAACCGAAGTCGGGATAAAAAATGGTTTGTTGCTAAACTTTGCATCGTCTTGAACCGAATATTAAATTGCTGAAAATCCGCTATTTATAGTTTCCCAGTATCCATCAAAGTTTTCGCGAAAAAACAAAACCTGTCGGTATTTCTCTACGTCGGGCATTAACCATTCTGAAAACCGCCTACAGATGTTGAATATTCAAAAATAAACTGTTTGTTTAAAGATGATATGTTTATAAACATTACAATTAAATTTAAAAGAATATAATAATAATCGAACTTGATCCAACTTTTGACCTATTTCAGCGTTAGATAGTTGGTTGTTGGGTCTTACGACATTTACTTGCCTCCCAACGAAGGCAAAGTTATACACAAGGTCGGGTGAAAATCAAGCTCCCCACTCCACTCTGGATTGAAACAAAAATAAAACTTGCCTCAATCTAGAATTTCTTCTTCAGTGGCCGAGGACAGAAAAGATGAAGTGTTGTATCAGAACAGATACTACACTTTACTTCTAGTCAAAAGGTCAAGGAAACGGCATGTCAATCGTTGTTGGGTCGTGATATATCAGAACTTTAAAACGATTGTTTTGTAGATTAATTTGTTTTATGGGCGTATATTTTGTAAACAAATACTCTGTAAATGATAGTTTCTATTTCACCAATAGATGGGGGCCTCTAACAGGTGATACCACCCGGGTTCAAAGTGGACCACGGAGTCATGGTAACTAAAGAGGTAACTCCATACTCCCCAAAGCTCCCTAATTCGGGCCTACAAATAAGGTCATACTCAGGACAATAAGTTACGTATAACCGAGGAACACGCGATATTTTGTCTACTTTTGCGTATACCACAACTTGTACAAAATATTTTGATTGTTTTATACGAGATATGTTCTTTATAGCGATATTAAAAAACTAACTCTACCAACTCGACGTTGTCCGGGAGTCTTTATAGTTTTATTTTTGTTTCGCTTTTTTCATCTTTAAACTGTGCCGTTTTAATTTTTTTATCGAATTATTTTTTGAAATAGGGTTTTGAAATTATGTTCCAAATTTTTTAGATGAGGATTGATAATTTGTATTATTTGGATTTTTCGGACTACTGTTCTCATGTTCGGTCGATACTAAGAATACAACTACGAATTACTTAAGGCTTTAACCAAGTCATGGCTGACGGAACAAGAGCAAGCTACTTCCGTGGATTCAGTTCGAAATCCCGTACAGGTTACCGAGTTCGACAAGATGCATCTGATGAAGGTCGGAGATTACAACGGCCGAAACGATGTAAGAGTAACATTCAAGATAAGAAGAGTAGTGCGAATAATCTAAATAATGCATAGCATTTTGAAAGTTAAATCTAATTATTACGACATCGTTTGGTCATTATCTAATTAATGGAACCAAATGATTATAAAACTACAATAAATTTTGTTAAAATAATGTTGCTTTCATATCGATTTATAAAATTATTGGATGCAAATAACTTACAGAACTTTTAATATCTTTTAATACACGAGGATTTGCTAAGAAATTTAAAGCCAGAAATGGCTGTCTATCCGACAGTTTAAATGATTCAAAATTCCTTTCAAATTTCGAAGGGTTACGAAGTAATTCATTTCTTTTTTCAACTATTATCAAAAGATTAAAATGGTTAACTTGTTTACGAAGAAATGAAATGCATTATGGTGGATTTATTTTCGTAATGAAATTATTTTATTTAAATTTCGTTTTAGTACTTTACACCATTGTATTTTTGATTTCAGTAAATAATCGATTGATAGTAAACAATAAATATAATGTGTAAGTCACGTAGTGACAAGAAACACGCACACAGACACACGCGATTTTATTCGTATCGAAATTTTACATGCTTAATAATTCATACATACTCTTTAATTCTTTTCTAAATGTTTTCTTTCAGAATACAATTTCGAAGCATACAAAGCTTTTTTCGCGGGGTTTCCCGTCTGTGAAACACATTTCTCTACAGGTTACAACATAATTGTCTTCAAATCCAATGTCAAAAGATTCCTGTTATGACCCGTTCCCACAAATATTCGAACTTCGGATCACATCTTCTACCACCAAAGTGCATTCGCATATCCTTGAACGGTGATAAAGCAAAGACTGTTGAACATTCATGAGTGAAACTTGGTGGACAAGTCAGACTGAAGTTTATTTGTAGCAAATATGATTCGATTGCAGAAAAGAATTGTGAATTTTATTAATGATTACATAAGTGGTATTGGGGGAAGGGGCGGGTAGGAGTCACTATGTACATTCTTCTTTTATTAATCTGCTGACATTAAAAAACGAAAATCTTAATTCCTGAAAAAAAAAGGATAACTTTTTAATTTCAGCCTATTCCTACAAAATGATAAACATGTTCGATGCTTATTTACAACTAACTGGCTTCGCCCACTCGCTATCGCTTCGTAATTTAATTCGTATTCACTACTTAAAATCATTGAAACGAAACTAATCAATAAGAAAAGACGAAATTAATGCTATCGCTACCTCAAATAAACACACACACACACACACTCACACTGCCTCTTTCACTCTCTCTTTCGCTCTCTCTCTTTCGCTCTCTCTCTTTCGCTCTCTCTCTTTCGCTCTCTCTCAATACCGTGCGCAAAAAGTGCGCCGGACACACGTACGTTCCTTTTATCATATAGATTAAGATTAAGCCTCCTCTCTTTGATCATAAAAATCAAATTTACATGCGTCATTATTCTTTTCCTTTTTTCATTATTATCAGTTATTATTAAGATCAACCCTCTCCTTCTTTTCTCATAAAATTAAATTTGCATACGTGATTATTGAAGTGAGCCGGGCACATGTCCATTAAATTGTATTATATAGATAACCCCGCCATAAAATAAAAAGCGATTATTGTTTTTAAAATAGTTCAATTTTTAGCGAGGACACACCAATAGCCATACATTCTGAGAATCTCGGTGAACTTCTATGACAAACAAGCAGTTTTTATTTCATTTGACATTTTACTTGCTACATAAATAACGTTACAGTCTCAGCCATTGATTCTGTATAAACTTCCGCCCCACAAAGATACTAAGACATATTGGAGTATTTACACCAAAAAATTGGTCGATTTAAACAATAAGGGTTTATTCTAAAAAAAAACATTATACTTTTTTTTTCTAAACTAATATAATAATGCACGCTGTGTTTCTTTTCAATATATATATATATAATATATATATATATAATATACATATACATATATAGTTCTTAAGGGTAATGTTTTAATAGTATTATTATACTTATTATTGTTAATATTCATTTATTTACTTATATATATATTAATGAAATAATAACTTGGTCATTGGGGAAATAGTATTTTGACTAGTACTACTTGGGAGCCATGAATTTAATAGTTGTTCTGTTTTTAAATCCCCGAAACAGTTACATGGATAACAGCTGATGATCCCGTTTTTCTATTTCACAATTTAAGTTAAGGTCTCTTGTTTATGTTTCACTGTTATATAATTGAATCCCTTTTGTATTTGTAGAATTTTCTAAGTCTGCGATATGTTAAACTTGGTTAATATCCCTAGGAATTTAAACTGCATTTTTTACTTCGTTTATAAATTACTCAAAACTTCTTTAGACTATATATATATATATATATATATATATATATATATATATATATATATATATATATATATATATAGTATAATTTTATTTATTTATTTATGTAAACATTATTGGTTACATATGTGCATACATGTTTCAGCTACGCCCTCTTTCGAGAGTCAGCTTCCTCAGACATTTAGAAAAAAATGAAATGAGAAATAACAAACTTCCTTATTCTGTGTATTATCTCGACTGGAAAGGGATGGGTGTATAATTAAACGGGCAAGATTCACGTGCAATTACACGCTGCGTATGAGAGAGGTAAAACAACGTTTCTTCTGCGAATTCGTATGCAACAGCGAATAGTTACGACCAACGAGGAGGACTTAATGCAAACCGCAAACAACCCCGAGGCACGATCTTCGTGTGCTCTGTGCAGAAGTCTGATCTGTTCAATAACAGCACTAATCTGTAACAGCTAACTTGAAGTATGAGTATTGTTTTTACTCTAAACATGACGACAACTGTTTGTTTTCCAGGCAAATTTAATCATAAATGTTATAGATCAGCACTTGTAACAGGAACATGAGTTTTGTTTTGTTTCAGAAATATATTTTTGTGCAAGTCGAACAAATTCTCTCTATTTTAACATGTATCCCTAATTTTGTGTGGCACAATTTGTTTGTTTATGTTACTATCTGTTCGCCTAGAGATATCATACCAAGCATTAGCAGTAGCCTTCCTCCAGTCAAGGTCTAACCCTCTCTGATCGTGGTAGGGTAGTGGTAACATTATAGTGTCAGAGATACCAGACTAACAGGGCTCTGGTAAAAATCCAAATGAATCAACATCAAGACTCGTTGTCCTCTGCTTATCGCTGCCTTTGCGTGTGGCAAGCAAGGACGAGTCAGCTGCAAGTTCATGGAGTGAGGATAGCAACATGCTTTTGTACATGTGCAACCGCCATGTCTTTGTATGTTCTGGGTCAAACACCCCTCGACTTCTTATGCAATCGCTGAGCGTAACAGAGGCGGTAACAACTTGTTAGTGTCAGAGATATCAGGCTAACAGAGTTTTGACGAAAATACAGGAGTCGGCATCAGGATCCGCCGTCTTCTGGTCGTCTTTGCCTCTGCGTGTGGCGAGCGAAGATGTGTCCGGCACAGAACCGCAAATCAATGGAGTGAAAGTTGCAACGTTGCTTCTGCGCCATTCCGTTTTGTGTGTTCTGAACCAAACCTTTCTTGACTTCTAATACAGCTACTGAGACTTGTTGCTCTCGATGTCGCGGAGCAAGACCTGCAATCTTGCAGGATTAACGAATAGTTGCGACCAACGAGGAGGACCATGCAGACCAGACAACCCTGCGGTTGCTCTGTACAGAAGTCTGATTTGCCCCATCTCCTCACTTTTGTAAACGAGACAA
Organism: Sepiola atlantica; assembly: GCA_963556195.1. NCBI lineage: Eukaryota > Metazoa > Mollusca > Cephalopoda > Sepiida > Sepiolidae > Sepiola > Sepiola atlantica. Next base: position 73,334,598 of record OY744519.1, read on the forward strand.
GTTTTTTCCATGTGACTTTAATTATTTAAGTTGTAGGTAGGTTGGGAATCAATGAAAAGAATATGCCGTCATTTTTGGTAACGCGAGTACATTAGTTGGTAAAGATATAAATCCGATAAATATACATACAATTCTAAAAACGTCGAATATTTCCAAAATACTGCTTTATTATTATTATTATTATTATTATTATTATTATTATTATTATTATTATTATTATTATTATTATTATTATTATTATTAACGTGTTTACATAGGTTACACGTATTTACATAATGTGATCGATATTTTGTGCTGTTTACATTACGTGGTCAATATCTGAAATGCACAGACTGTAAATATTTACAATAACAATTCATTTCCGAATAAACATAATAACGTGAAAGCTCAAAGATCCAGAGTTTCTACGCATTCCACGAAAATGGCCAAAATGTCCATTCAAAAATAGACAGCAGGTCGTTATAAATTAATAAAACAATTAATTTTGTATATCTTATTATAATGGAGATGTTGTGTCTGTAACCGAAACTCCGTCACTACCTAAGTCACAATTGCTTTAATTATTTTTGATAATGTCTTATACGATTTACATCGTTCACCGACCCACTTTATTTTATTTCCAACTAGCCCGTGCCCCGGCGTTGCCTGGGGGAAATATAAAAACAATGATTAAATTTAAAATAAAACAAAGAACCCATTTCATTGTAAGTAATTTAGGTGATTAAAATAGGATTTAATTATGTTTTTTATAGGAAAATAAAAGATAATTGTTATAAAATATATTTTGTAAATAAGCAAATAAAAGCCAAGATTGGAATGGAGGCTAGTCTCCCTCCCCTATAGTTTGAAATAGTAGCTACCGCCCCTCCCCCGCCAGTATTTTTAAATACATATTTTTAAATAAGTATTTATTGTTTTCAAGCAAATAAAATAGATTTCCTTAAGTTTTGGGGGACTGGGCTTTCTCCTCTATGATTTCAAATAGGGGCTAACTCCCATCACGAATTAAAAAACATTGTTACATCCTAGTTTAATCATCTGAATTACTTACAGTGAATATGTTCGGCTTTCTAATAATAACCAAATTTCAATCCTAATCTAAGAAATTGCGTAAGATCCTAGTCTTCTTTTTTGTAAATTACTTATCAATAGTGCTTCCCTCGCATGGCAATATAAATAACAATAATAAATTATAAATAACAGTAAAACGTAATTGTGACAAAGAATAATCGAAACGCTGACCGAAACAGACATTTTTTAATATGTCTGTACTCGAAGTAGAATTATAATAAAAAAAACTAAATAAATAAATGAAGAAAAGTAAGAAATGAGTTTAGAAAAAGTCTTAGCGGACAATTTTTTTGTTTTTCAGCAGGCCAATATTAAATGTTCGGAAATGGAATCTGAAGCGAAATCTGCTATTCTCTAATAAATTCTACAAAAGTAATCTGAATTAGCTTATTTCTCTGGAGTTTCCCGATAATATTATTATTTTGTTTTTGCATAAATTGTATGGTGTTAAAAATGCGAAAGCAATGTAAAAAGAAGTCAATATATATAAGTATTAATGAAGTGAGTATGTTAGTATTACGAAACTGCTATTCTTATATTCCATTAAACTGGAATGTAGAAGAAAGAAGGGAGCCGTCATTATTTTAATCGAAAATGTATTGTAGGTAACAGAGAAAAGGAGTAGGGTGAAAAATTTAACGTAAACGGTATTATTGCAGTAAATAATGCTATGAACAATTGGTCACCAGTGATACTGAGGGCGGTAGGAATAGATACTATGATGCGAGTGAAAATGGCTGCAAACATCTCTGTGAAAGTCTTAATTGGGAGAAACAGCTTACACGGAGAAAATGTAAGAAATTTTGACAGAAAAGGAAATGAGCACATATTTGTTCGAAACGCGCATGAGGACTTCGCCTAAGTAGTTGCCGGAACAAATAAGCATATGAAGTTTTGATTGTTTAGAACCGAAAGCTTCATATGCTACTCTGTCCCGCCAACCACGTAGGCGACGTCTTCATGCGTGTTTTCAGAAACTTTGCGCTCATTTCATTTTCTTATAATAGCCAATGAGATAGGAGAAATTTACTTTATTATAGAGATTATATGTATATACTAGAAAAATACCCGTGTCTGGACAGTTAAAATTAATTCACGAACAGAACAGTTTTGCATAATTTTATGTCCTCTTACGAATGTTAAAATAAAGATATAATGAGACCAAGCCTCATGTCTAGAATCCTTAATCCAATTTTAATCAAAATCAAATACACGATTTTTATTCTAGAAATGTCTAAAATTTAAGGCTTCAGCCTAAGAAATTGAAATCCAGGGAATCTTGCTTAATTGTTGCCCAATTACTATGGATCATATTCAATGCAAATTTGATGCATTTGAAGTTTTGAAATGGAAGGTTGTGCCCATATTAAACCCCTCAATGTTTTAAAAATACGCGTTGTGGAATATTTATTAATTCATGCTCATTATCTACTATTAAAATTTCACAAAAATCGGAGATATCTGAATTTTCATGAAGGGCTTCCACCCCGTTTTACCTTCTTTGTATAAAACTAAATTAAACTAAATATAGCTTACATGACGATCCCTTATGCGTAGCGGCTGTGTTCCAAACTTCATAATCATCGGTTAATTAGTTTAGGAATGAATTCTGTACAGACAAATATATAAACATATGCACATACCTAACTTTATAAAAAATACTAGAAGACTACAATCTCAGGACGGGTGAAGTTCCTCGAACAAAACAGTTTTGCACCACTTACGAATATTAAAATGAATATATAATGATACCAAAACTTACGAATATTAAAATGAATATATAATGATACCAAAACTTACGAATATTAAAATGAATATATAATGATACCAAAACTTACGAATATTAAAATGAATATATAATGATACCAAAACTTACGAATATTAAAATGAATATATAATGATACTAAAACTTACGAATATTAAAATGAATATATAATGATACCAAAACTTACGAATATTAAAATGAATATATAATGATACCAAAACTTACGAATATTAAAATGAATATATAATGATACCAAAACTTACGAATATTAAAATGAATATATAATGATACCAAAACTTACGGATAGAATTCTTGATTTAATTTTGATTAAATCCATTATATAATTTTTAATCTAGAAAATGTTTTTAATTTTAGGCTTACGCTTGGCAGCATGAGAAGAAATTTATGATTTAAATTCCATGCGAATCATATATAATGTATTTTCAAATGGGAGGTTATGTGATTTAAAACACTTTTACAATACTCCAAAAGAAACTGAAACCTGGACAATCTTTATTGATTGATATCTATTGTTAAAATTTCACAAAAATCGAAAGTATCTTCATTTTCACGAAGGATTACACCCCCTTTTTACTCCCTTTGCATGGAACGAAATCAAACTTAAATATAGGCCACATTTGAACCCCTTACGTATAGTAGTTGTGTTCAAAAAATTATAATGATCGTTAATTAATTTAGGGTTGAATGCTGTGCATACAAATATATTAACATACATAACTTTATAAAGATATATATATATATATCTATATCTTTTGAACTTAATGATTATATATATATATATATATATATATATATATATATATATATATAGAGAGAGAGAGAGAGAGAGAGATTTTTCACTTAGAAGATAGTTTATTCAGTGAAGACCGGGATTAGGCCAATAAAAAAGCTCGATGTTACTCAATTACAGGGTACAGAGCATTTATATGTGATTTATTGAAGGTTTACCGAAGCATTCCGTTCAGGCGGTTATACATCACCATACATCACCACAAAAGACTGTTTATTTTAAAGTATTATTTATTTACGATATACATTAAACGAAAGATGTTTCTTCCTACACGTGTTTCATTACCAAGCAGGTCCTTGCTTGGCAGATCATCAGGGAAATTAAGTACTTGGATTAATAGTTTCAGCAACTGATAATAGACAATGTGGCGTTGCCCCAATTGAGGCAACATTGTCTATTATCAGTTGCTGAAACTATTAATCCATGTGGAGGATAACCTTTCTGCCGGTCGCACGATTAAGACCCCAGACCCAAGTCACCTTTTTAACTTCCAAGTGTAAACCTCTCAATCGATATGGCCAACCTAACAGTTATGGGGAAAGAAGAGAATTAAAGTCTATTTAAATTTTACAAGCGGACATATTTAGTAGGCTGTAACAACAGTGTTCAACAATCCAATTGGACAGAACATCGCATTAATTTGACAGCCTATTTGTAATTTTAAAAGGCACACCCTGTCTTAAGCTTCTTTTTTTTAACATAGTTCATCCCAAACAAGATAGGCCGCCACTGTAGACGTAAGGGGCTACTGAGAAAAAGAGTGAAAGTTTGAGGGAGGGTACGCTTAAATTGGGAGCTGCGCAGCGAGATATCTGTTTACATTAGTTTTAAATTTCTGCATGTCAGTACCGTCAGGAAAACAGGGAGCAGGGAGGGAGTTCCAGAGTCCAGCAGCACGAGGAAAGAAGCTTTTGAAGTAGAAAGCTCTTCGGCATCTGGGGATCCTCACAGTGAATGGATGGGATTTGGTCATTTATGAAAATCAGGAACAGTAGAGGTCCAAGGATGGATCACTGGGATACACCAGCATTTATGTCATGTTGCTTAGATGAACAGCCATCTAGGACAACTTTGATCTTTCTTTTAGTTAGGAAGGATTTAATTATATTAAATATTTGTCCAGTAATACCATATGAGTGCAGTTTTAGGAGAAGCCTTCATGCCAGACCTTGTCAAAGACCTTGGATATACCAAACGCTACCGCCTTGCTTCACCTGCCTTGCCCAGTGTATGATATATGCGTTCAGAGATGACCGTTAGGATATCTGCAGTAGATCGTGCTTGTCTAAATCCGTATTGATGATCAGAAAGAAGTTTAGCATTAACTAGGTGCCGGACTATTGCATGATTGATTAATGATTCAAAGATCTTAGCAAAGATCGGGAGTAGACTGATTGGGCGGTAGTTTAGAGGATCAGTTCTATCTCCAGAATTATTGAAGACTGATACCACAGAGGCAATGTTCCAACTATCAGGGAGACAAGATTCAGCAAGGCATTTGCAGTATAGTTTGGAGAGGACAGGGGCCAGCTCAGAAGAGCATTTCTTAATTACTATTACTGATATAAGATCAGGCCCACAGGCTTTGGAGGTGTCAAGGTTTTTTATGGTGTCTCTGACCTGAGATGGGGTGATGACCAGATAACCGAGCGTGGCTTCAGTCCGCAATGGGAATTTAGGGAGGGGGGGATTTGCTGAGTCCAAAGTGGAGTTTAAGGCTTAACGCTGGGTAAGTAGTTCAGCCTTATCAGTTGCCGTGCAAACACCATCGTTGTGATTTGATAGCGGGCGAATTGTCGATTATCCATTGTCCATCACACTATTGTAGATTTTCCAGAAATCACGAGTACCTAGTTTCTGTAATTGAATGCGTTTTTTTGTTGTCTCTGTATTCCTTCTCTTTGCTTCATCTATCGCTGCCTTACAATCATTTCTTGCCTCTATAAATTTCTGTCTATTCGCAGTTGACTTATGGTGGCCGAATTTTCGGAATGCCTTCTGCCTCTCAGCAAGAGCAGCTGCACATTCTGAGGTGAACTATTGAGGAGAGTGGGGGTTGCTGAAGAATTTTCTCGTGGGGAGATAAGCATCAATGCCTGCTTTGACCCATTCGATTAGCTCATTTGCACACTGATCAGTAGGGAGTGAGAAGGTTTCACTCCATGGGGTGTCGCTGATGTGATCCCTGAGGGATTCAAAACCAGCCTGCTCATAGTTTCTCGTCGTTTTGAGCAACGGCTCTTCAGCTTTTAGACGATTTTTTAAGGTGATAAGTATCATTACCACAACGTGATCAGAGTTTCCGAGCGGGCTATGGATATTCGCCACACAAGCCTCGGGTAATAAGGTCAGGAACAGGTTGAGAAGTGAAGCTTGCTGGTCCGCACGATCAGGAAGGCGGGTCGGAAAAGTGACAGTCTGTGAGAGGTCGTGAGCTGAGGAGAAATTAAAAGTAGAGTTCCCAGCTGCATCAGTAACGCTGGAGAATCCCAACTAGTCACGGTGCTCTATATAAGCTTTCAGAGACAAAGTCAAGCAGGGTACAGTCCTGGGTCGAAGGAGACCGGTATAAGAAATATGAGTAACTAACGCTGTGATGTAAGGTCAATCTAAAGCACATGTAGGCTTGGTCATCTGATTCTAACCTATGTTCTCTAGTAAAAGGGAGGGTGTTTCTAACATAAACTCCTTGCCCGTGCATATGTTTGTCTGAGTCCTTACGGTAGAGTAGAAGGTAATCAGTCATGTCAAAGTGGTGAGAGGAAATTGAGGATTGATGGTTTGTTTCACTTAGTGCTAGCATATCCGAGGAGTTTTTTAAGAGAAAAGTTTCTACGTCGTTAATGTTAGTTTTAAATCCCCGGATATTTGTGAATGCGAGCCTCAAGGGCGGAGACGAAGATGTTTTATTGTTGGGTGTCTGGTTTAGGTTTGATTTTCTTATTTTACAAATTAATGTTTGTTTTGAGTTAGAGTGGGGAGGGCAAAGTGGGGGCTTGTTTGATGCCAATAAGCTCACACAACCAGTCCATTAGTCGTGACTTGGTCCTTGGGGTTGTGGCCTCGGGAAAGCCAACCGGGGATAACTATAGGGTCCCTTTCCATGCGCGACATGGCACGTACAGTTACTCACGATATTATGCAACTGTTGACGGAGCAGCCGTTCTTAGCGTTACCTAAGAGTTAGGGCTTCTACCTACCAGTCGGAAACAGCAGCCAGACAAGCTGTCTAACCTGTACCCTCAACCTGTCGGAACAAGAGCGACCCTAACTAGTCATATAGTACTTAGTGACGAAAAAACTTTCCCCAAGTTGCCCAGATAGAGAGAAAGAGAGATTGCGTTTATTGTCCTCGTCAGGAAACAAGGCCAAGCACTAGGTTTCTATAGAGGCATCCCAGTGCTTGTACCTCTACGCCTGGCTAATAGACAGAGAATGAGTGCGAAGGCCGGGCGATAAGCAGAACCCATCTACTCCTTAAGCAATTATAGGTTTGCAAACCGGATACTTTGTTCAAGATCACAGCTCTAGGAAGGTTGTCGATCAAGACTAAGGAGGTTTCCCTCCCAAACGGTTTGCTGCCAAGACGTAAGTGGTTAGTAGCAAGGTGTCATTATCAGAGTTTTCCTTCTCTTAGATGGATGACCTGACAAGATCTACGGGTCCAACACTCCGAGAGAGGATAGCCTGCGCCCGTGTACTAGTTTGGTATTTCCGAACCCCCACAGGTAAAATGTTTCCATCCACATATGCATATATATATATATATATATATATATATATATATATATATATATATATATATTTCAAAATTTCTTTAAGAAACCAGATAACAGACGCGTGATTTCATATCAATAAATGAACATTTATTCAATCATTTTTTTTACTGTAGTAAAACTTATATTATTAACCTCAGGCCAACCAGGGCTTTAACTACATCCACCGGACATATGAATAAAAGAAAACAAAAAAAAACTCCCCAATAACATCGGAGGAGATCGTAAATATTCGGCGACGCCGGCAGATCTTTACCATGAAAAGAAAAGAAAAATACAATGTCTGTTTACCATGATTATGGTTTGTTAAAACCGAAAATTTGGAATTATATATGAAAAAATTGATTAAATAAATTTTCATTTATTGATATGAAATCATGCGTTTGTTATCTGGTTTTCAAAGAAATGTTCAAATATATCTACTAACGACGCTTTTAAAACTGTAGTAACACTTTATATATATATATATATATATATATATATATATATATATATATATATATATATATATATATATATATATATATATATTTAAATACAGATTTTAATCAGACATGGACCAGTGGTTTCTGACAAGAAAAGGGTTTTAAATTCCCTATTCCGTCTTCTTCAGCATAGTCTGAAATAGTAAATGATGGAATTTCTTCAAAAAACATTTATAACCGTTATAAAACGCTCTGGACAAAGAATTTGAAATGAGGGGCCGGCCAGACGCTAGGTCAGAAAAATAACCGTTAAGTAAGAGATTCTATATTTAGAAGTAAAGAACCAGAGAGAAAGAAAAGAAGAAAGAAAGAAAGAAAAGAGAGAAAGAGAGAAAGAAAGAAGGAAAGAAGGAAGGGAAAATTAATTAAAATGAAATTAAATTTATAATAATAAAAAAATTTATTAATTAAGAGTAAATAAAAATTATTTATTTATATTTATATTTAGAGCATAGTATAAGGTACGCAACTCAAATTAATTAAATTATCTAAGCAGGGGAGGTTACTATTTATTGTTATATGAAATATATATATATGTATATATATAAATCACGATGGTTTCAATTAATAAATGTCAAATTAAAGTAAAAATATATAAATATAATTAAAAATAAATAAATATATAAATAAAAAATCAATATATAAATAAATAAAATATAAATAAAAAATAAAAAATCAATATATAATTAAAATATCAATATATAAATAAAAAAATCAATATATAAATAAATAAAAAAAACAATATATAAAGAAAAATTCGATATATAAATAAAATCAATATATAAATAAAAAATAAAAAAATCAATATATAAATAAATAAATATATAAATAAAAATAAAAAATAAAAAATAAAAAATCAATATATAATCAATATATAAAAAAAATCAAAGAATAAATATATGCGTACGCACACGTGTGTGCACACACACATATATATGCATATATATATATATATATATATATATATATATATATATATATATATACACATATATATATACATATATATACACATACAAATGTATGCAAGTATAAATAAAAAATCAATATATAAATAAAAAATCAATAATCAATCAAAAATCAATATATAAATAAAAATCAATATATAATATGAAAATTTGAAAAATAAAATTTTAAAATTTAAAAATTTAGAGAAGAAAGAGGGAAAAAATGGAGAAAAAAGAACTGTGATCAGGTTCGTGGAACGAGAAGTCTGCAGTAGAAATATATAAGTGTCTGAAAAATGTATGTAGGGCTCTAGGTAGGCTTAAGTCACTCGATCCATCCAATAAATAAGGAGTGCTTGTTTACGATGTATACAGCCTTTAAAAACCTCATCGCGCACATTTAAACATCTGGTGTTTGGGTTCATGATGGCCTTAAAAATATGAAACTTCTCAGCATTACACAAATGGCAAACATTAGATATAGGTGAATAAATGGGTTTTCTCTCTATGATTTTCCAATTTATAGAAAAGGGAGTTCCTTCTTCTTTTAGTTCCCAAATTCGTTTAGCCAAAGATGTGTTTGCGCGATCTTTGTTTCTAAAGGAATATAGGTGTGAATAATACCTTTGTTTAAAGGAACCTTGTGTCATGCCGTAGTATACATCTGTACTATTATCAGTTTGACTCGTAACCACAGCTTTGTATACAACTGAGTCAACTTTACAATTTCCCTCGAGGGGGCAAGAATTTTTATTTTGGCATGAGCATCCGGTGTCGACTGCCGTGCTTTGTTCTCTGGTGATATAACTCCTTATAGGCCGCATGGTTGAGTAGCTGACCTTGATGGTGTTTTTATTGAAAAACTTATGTAAACTGTGTGTTGGAGGGAAATGTTTGTTTAATAAAGAGAGAAAAATATGACCTACTCTTGATTTTGTTCTGCTGGAGAAGGGCGGCGAAAACCAGATAATCGATCTCCTCCTTTTGCGGCTGTTGTTCTGTGGAATATTCTGGTTTGGGATGTATGAATATTCCACAGAACAACAGCCGCGACAGCGGATTCCATGAAGGAATCTCATACATCCCAAACCAGAATATTCCACAGAACAACAGCCGCAAAAGGAGGAGATCGATTATCTGGTTTTCGCCGCCCTTCTCCAGCAGAACAAAATCAAGAGTAGGTCATATTTTTCTCTCTTTATTAAACAAACATTTCCCTCCAACACACAGTTTACATAAGTTTTTCAATAAAAACACCATCAAGGTCAGCTACTCAACCATGCGGCCTATAAGGAGTTATATCACCAGAGAACAAAGCACGGCAGTCGACACCGGATGCTCATGCCAAAATAAAAATTCTTGCCCCCTCGAGGGAAATTGTAAAGTTGACTCAGTTGTATACAAAGCTGTGGTTACGAGTCAAACTGATAATAGTACAGATGTATACTACGGCATGACACAAGGTTCCTTTAAACAAAGGTATTATTCACACCTATATTCCTTTAGAAACAAAGATCGCGCAAACACATCTTTGGCTAAACGAATTTGGGAACTAAAAGAAGAAGGAACTCCCTTTTCTATAAATTGGAAAATCATAGAGAGAAAACCCATTTATTCACCTATATCTAATGTTTGCCATTTGTGTAATGCTGAGAAGTTTCATATTTTTAAGGCCATCATGAACCCAAACACCAGATGTTTAAATGTGCGCGATGAGGTTTTTAAAGGCTGTATACATCGTAAACAAGCACTCCTTATTTATTGGATGGATCGAGTGACTTAAGCCTACCTAGAGCCCTACATACATTTTTCAGACACTTATATATTTCTACTGCAGACTTCTCGTTCCACGAACCTGATCACAGTTCTTTTTTCTCCATTTTTTCCCTCTTTCTTCTCTAAATTTTTAAATTTTAAAATTTTATTTTTCAAATTTTCATATTATATATTGATTTTTATTTATATATTGATTTTTGATTGATTATTGATTTTTTATTTATATATTGATTTTTTATTTATACTTGCATACATTTGTATGTGTATATATATGTATATATATATGTGTATATATATATATATATATATATATATATATATATATATATATATATGCATATATATGTGTGTGTGCACACACGTGTGCGTACGCATATATTTATTCTTTGATTTTTTTTATATATTGATTATATATTGATTTTTTATTTTTTATTTTTTATTTTTATTTATATATTTATTTATTTATATATTGATTTTTTTATTTTTTATTTATATATTGATTTTATTTATATATCGAATTTTTCTTTATATATTGTTTTTTTTATTTATTTATATATTGATTTTTTTATTTATATATTGATATTTTAATTATATATTGATTTTTTATTTTTTATTTATATTTTATTTATTTTTAATTATATTTATATATTTTTACTTTAATTTGACATTTATTAATTGAAACCATCGTGATTTATATATATACATATATATATATTTCATATAACAATAAATAGTTACCTCCCCTGCTTAGATAATTTAATTAATTTGAGTTGCGTACCTTATACTATGCTCTAAATATAAATATAAATAAATAATTTTTATTTACTCTTAATTAATAAATTTTTTTATTATTATAAATTTAATTTCATTTTAATTTATTTTCCCTTCCTTCTTTCCTTTTTTCTTTCTTTCTTTCTTTCTCTCTTTTCTTTCTTTCTTTCTTCTTTTCTTTCTCTCTGGTTCTTTACTTCTAAATATAGAATCTCTTATTTAACGGTTATTTTTCTGACCTAGCGTCTGGCCGGCCCCTCATTTCAAATTCTTTGTCCAGAGCGTTTTATAACGGTTATAAATGTTTTTTGAAGAAATTCCATCATTTACTATTTCAGACTATGCTGAAGAAGACGGAATAGGGAATTTAAAACCCTTTTCTTGTCAGAAACCACTGGTCCATGTCTGATTAAAATCTGTATTTAAAAATAAAAATATTACGCTCTTAATTTAATTTAATTGAGCACTCTGCTGGTATTTCCCTTTTATTCTTTTTTGAGTATACCTTTATACTATATATATATATATATATATATATATATATATATATATATATATATATATATATAGGAAGTTCACTGTACATCTATCAGAGGGAACAGAAATTTGAAGATATGTTTCCCTCTCACAAATTAGTACAGATAAGAGACAGGCAGCTAGTAGGGTAACAACTGACAAAAACTAGTTAACTATTTATACAATGAAGGCTTCGGAGAAAATACGGAAAATTTAAATTCAGAATTAAATTAAAAAACACTAGGTATATACAAGTAAATTTTGTAACATGATCAGAATTAGTAAAAATGCAAAATATATTTAGGATAGTTAAAAGAACAGAAACTCAGCTGAAAACTTTGGTGAATCCTTTTCTATTTCAACAGCCATGTGTATGGCATTATTTGAAGGCCGATCACTTTGCAAATATCCCTTTCAAGAAAATGATACCATGTTCATTTAATAGGACGGTGAAGCGAGGTGGGAGATGAGGTATATATATATATATATATATATATATATATATATATATATATATATATATATATATATATATATATATATACTTTGAAAAGTCACACAATTTGAAGCGCTGGGTGGGTGGCAATAATAACGAAGATATTTTTTTATAAAATATTTAGAAAACCTTGCACAACGCAGATTATTTGTTTTTAAAAATAAATTATTTATTCATCTTAAAAACAATTTTTTTTATAAACTTGAGTACTTTCAGTAAATATACCATCGTCAGAAGAATATTTCTTCTTTTTCTTTTTTCCTTTTTTCCTCTTGGTTGAGACATTCTCGTGGCCAAGTAGAAAATCCGTCAAGGTGTTTTGACGAAGAGAGAAAAGTGTAGATATGGCTGTGTGTCACGTGGTCGGCGTGGAAGGACAGAATGCGCTAAATTGTTTACCATCCAAGGCATCCATCGAAACATTGAATGACAAATCTTACCAGTTTAAAAAGAGTAAATGCATTCTCGCATTACGAAATTACTCTCATACTGGATTGTCGTTGATTTTCAAATAGACAACCTTTGTTCTGTTACCTTCGTAACACAACAAAGAAATATGCTGTTACATTTGCTGTTAGGAAGCGCGCGCTCGAGAGAATGGACAAAAATGAGTCAACGCGACGCCATTACTGAACGCACGTGCGAAAAATATTCTTATCGCTCGAGTGACCTTTTCCTTGGAAATTAGCGGATGAAAGATGGTTCAATCAACATTGTCAAGAAGACAATTAGTACCAGACGACCACCAACAAGACACATAAACTGAACGACCTCAAATTTTGATGGAACGATTCAAATTTTAAGAAAGCGTCTGCGGCAATTCATAGAATATAAATTTGAATACGGTCAACTCGTATCTAGTTCACATTTCCTCAGCCGATGACAAGAAAATTCAAAATTTAAAAAAACCGTCACTGACGGATATATTAAAAAAAGAAAAAAACATTCTTTAATTTTGATAAACTTTTTTCGAGAAAATTGGTTTTCGGGTATTTGTGGAAGTAGTTGTAACTACTACACACTACGACAATGACAGCCTCTTTCCGAATTAATCTCAGGCGGCGGGATAAGTTTGATGTGCTTGCCTGACTTGCTATTTGCTTTCTGGCTTCCCTTTACCATACGTGGGCTAAAAAAAAGGCACGCTTTTTGCTCGCTAACTTTTGCGTGGCGGGATGGAAGTACATATATTTAATTATATACAAATAAATACAAATTTGTCTTTATTATAGCGTGGAAGATATTTAGTCACATTATTAAGATATTGTGAATTAATTACTTTTTCTTCTTTTTTCACTTTCTTTCTTTCATTTTCTTTGTCTCATTTTGACATTTTCTAACATATTTTCCTCGCATTTCGCCATACCCAATCCTTGTTTATTCGCTATGAATAACCCACTAATAACCACTAACCATACGTTTGTAAATATCTATCTATCTATCTATCTATCTATCTATCTATCTATCTATCTATCTATCTATCTATCTATCTATCCTAAATGTGTGTTAATCAACGTTTGTTTCCCTAAGGCTTTTTCCTATGCACTTTAAAAACACAAAATACATGCTAAAATATACCTTAGTTCTGGGATATAGATATGCTTGAAAATACATTCTGTTCTAATTGTTCTAATTAGCCGTAATTTATAATTAACTGAAAAAAGTCACTCATGTTCCTTTTAGCTGTCCATGTATTTCTCTCGTCGTTGTCACTCTATATTTATTAACCCACTTTCTAATAGTTCTTAATGTTTCTGTGGACATTTAGAGAAAGAGTAACTCTCTCTTTCCAGCTAATTTACATCGTGTGTTCGTACACATCGTAAACACGTGTGTAAATTAGATGGCAAAACAATAACCCTTTTTAGCTCTATGTTATCCATAAAGATAATGTAGCAGTAAAGAAACATAAAGAGACTTTTAGTTATGCAATAAGATTTTCTTAACAGATATATCAAATTTTATGTATATTTCGAATGAAATCAAAGTGAAACAAAATATTGGTAGTGGTTGTGACCCAACGGGTCACGAGTAGTCTAATATACTTATGAAACTCTTGTTACCTTGTTTATGTGTGTCCTTGCACATTGGATGACGTCACAAAAGGGCGATTGAAGTAAATAAAGATGTGTTGATAGGAGTAGTGGGAGGCGAATTACGTAAATAATTAAAATAAAGGGAGAAAGTGAAAGGAGTGATGAGAGAGAGGGTAAGTTAGAGAGAAGGGAAGAGAAGAATAGGAAAAAGAGAGCCAGAGAGTGGAGGAGAAGAGAGAGAAAAGGATGAGAGAGAGGGAGAGAGACAGGTGATATACTGGCCCAACGGGTCACGGGTCGTCTAGTAAATTATTCTATTGCGATAACAAATACTTAATTTTAACTTTCTAGGGGACAAATATCAATCATAGAAGTGATGCATTTAGATTTTGGATGAATTAACGATTTGCTAATTATTACATTTATTTTCCTTGTCATTTTACAATGTTTGTTTTTTTCAACTTTATTTTACGATTCTTAATCTTAGATGGTTACAGTTAATACACAATTGATCATGATGTAGTATTAAACATGGTCTTCCAGTATATGTTATTAATACTAGTAAAAATATGCGTCAGTATATCATTACCCCCCCCCCCCCTCAATGAGAAGATAATCCCTGGGAGGATGATATCATGACCACAGAACAGATACTACACCAAACCCCATCCAAAATGAGGAGGTAATGCATAGAAGGATAGTATCACGATGAACGAGCATATACTACTACTACTACTACTACTACTACTACTACTACTACTACTACTACTACTAACAAGGAGGAGGTAATACCTGGGACGATGGTCTAATGATAACAGAACAGATACTACACTACCCCATCAAGGAGGAGGAAATGCCTGGAAGGATGGTCTCATGACAACAGAACAAATACTACACTACTCCCTCCCAAAGGAGGAGGTAATACATGGGAGGATTGTATCATTACAACAGAATAGACACTATACTACTCCTTCTCCCGAAATTGAGTATTGAAATAATCTACATTATTCTGAAATAGTATAGTAAACTGAATTGAGCATTAAAAGATAGTACAATGGTACATTAATAGAAGTAATAGTATAGTTTCGGAGTCAGACAGGCAGATACCAAAATTCCATTAGTAATAGATTCCATGTATATTCGCCACCGTTAAGACATTACGCCAAACGCAAACAAAATTTCTTCACTAATGTGTCACTACTTTTCAAGGCCCAAAACAGTTCAAGATAGGGTTAATGAGATGGATGGATTGTCGGTTTAATGATGAAGAATATTATTAGAGGATGGAAAATAATGGAATTAATAAAGTTTGATTACTTATTGAGGACAGTTTATAACAAGTATTTGTTGACATTGGATTTGAAGACGATCATGTTGTAGTCTGCAGGGAAGCAGTACCGTGGTATCATGTTCCACAGATGAGAAGTTCTTGGAAAGAAACTATATTCATGGAAATTCCGCTTGACGCTAGGCACAAGGAGGAAGAAAGGGAAGTTATTTTTGGTTGTGGCAAAAGACGAGCTATTGCTATGAATGTCTTACAAGTCGAGCATCTTTCATGTGCCGGTACGGAGATGTACTGTGTGCAAACGACAACACCATCTCGAAAACGCTATTCAAGATGGAGGTCTTCGGGAAAATGGCTGAGAGGACGGCCGAAACACAAGGGGGGGGATGCCGTACACTAAGATCTCATCCTGACGATGATGTCTTCTTTTATATATATATATATATATATATATATATATATATATATATATATATATATATATATAGGAAGCTAAGCATAAGCACCTTTGGGTTTTGCGCTACACGGTGGCAACGTAGGAACAATTAATCTATTGAGGATGGCTTTCCTGGCTAACCTTTCCATTGAAAATGCCTTATCAAGAGGTCAGCTATTCATCCATGACTTCAATTACTTCCGGTGTTCATGGTGGAGTTTTGTACGTTCTTACATTTGGACCCACGTTTATTTTATTCTGATGGGGAATATGTAACATCTGTTCCTCAATACACTTTTGGGCCCGTACAGTGGCGTTCAAAGGGTAGGGGCGACGAGCCGGTGACTCCGTGCATCCAAATTGGGGGACCCAATTATATTCAAGCTATATTCCTTTCTCGTAATATTTCTTAGTACTAGGAGGCATACAATCAAGGAGTTGACCCTAGGCAGTACGATACCTTCTTCTGGGTCCGCATCTTTAAACGTATCTCAGTTATAGAACTTTTTCTAATAGAATTGTTCACATGATATATAGGATTATATGATCCATTATTATACATAACGCCTTTTCTGACATCTCTGCTCAAAGACAAGTTTTATGGTAAGGTGTCGTTGTGCGTATTGTTTTTGGTTGTACATAAGGTTACAATAATATCCGAATGTTATATGAATAGTATTTTATGAAAATTGATATGTAGTCGAGTGTGTGTGTTGATGGGGGAAGGGGCTTGTCATAGCTTCAAAAGTCGGAGAACAATCTTACTCGTAGGTAACTAAAGGTCTATACTAGTCGGTAATTAAATACCCCGGAAGAAAGTTTAAATATCTATTTAAAAAATGAGCTATAAAAATAAAATATAGTTTGAATGGTCGAGTTAAGAGTGCGAACAAAAAAGAAGACGAAGAAGAAGAAGAAGAAGAAGAAGAAGAAGAAGAAGAAGAAGAAATAAATAAATAAATAAATGGCTAATAGCAACTGTTAAATAGTTTATTTTGGGTTAGTCGAGAAAGCTACTTCACAGACAGCGGAGACAGACGGAGTACATTTCTCCGCAATACAACTTTACAGCTAAAGTGTTCCAGCAGTCATTCTTCTCTTTAGCGGATAAACGTCACATCACAGTCTGATTAATAGACTTTAGAAACATCAATTTGAGCTATTTATTATTTGAAAATACCACTATCAAGCAAATAACTCTCACCCCATAACTTATTATTGTTTATGCTAAAAGTTTTATTCCAAGCTAATAACTAAACAAAACAAAACTACAACAACAACAACAACAACAACAACAACAACAACTGTGTTTTTCGAGCAATATATATGTATAAATTGGTATAATTATATCCCAAGGTTAGAAGTTTACAATTTGAAAAAAAAAAAAGATAGATCAAATATTAATTCCAGTTGCAGATTATTTTGCAGTAAGACATACATTTAGGTAAACTTTATTTTCACACGTGTTAATTATCTTTGTGAATTCCGAGTGCAGAGAAAATAGATTTGACAAGAAGAAAAAGAAAAGCTAATTTGTAAGTACATATGTTTCTATTTTTCTTTGAAGTTTTAAGTTTTTTCTTTTGGGTTGTAGACGAAACTTTTTTTTTGTACAAAAGTGCAGACGAGATTTTTCTTTGATTTTTTGTGCAGACGAGATATTTCTTTGATTTTTTTTTGTGTGCAAACGAGATTTTTCTTTGATTTTTCGCCTAGACGAAATTTTTCTTTGAATATTTTGTGCAGACGAAATTTTTTATTTACTTTTTGTGTAGACGAAGTTTTTGTGCAGACGAAATTATTTTTGTGCAGACTAGATTTTTCTTTTCTTTTGTGTTGCAGACGAGGTTTTTCTTTTTTGTGTTGCAGACAAGATTTTTCTTTATATTTTTTTGCGCAGACGAGATTTTTCTTTAATGTTTTTTTTTTGTGCGTACGAGATTTTTTGGTGCAGACGAGATTTCTATTTTTTTGTGTGTGATTAGATAATATTTTATTCCTAAACATTCTTAATAAAGTAAAATCGTATGAATCAGGATAGTACGAACTTTTCGACCGACGTGATTCTATTGTCGGCATTGGTTTCCCCGAATATTTCAGGTACTTACAAGAAGAACCACGTGAAGGTTGCGAAGACCCATAAGTGAAAATGACGCTATGGAACGGACTAGATTCGAACTTGCCACATGCAGATCGTCAGTCCGCGTCGTTAGTCACTTCATCAACGTCGCCACTCCAAGCATTATTAACAATTTTGAAATCAATATGCAATCGCTGGCCAGTGTTTGGTCGACATAGATCACAACGAACGATCTAGGAGTGTTCATTGTAGTTTCAGATTGGTAGCTAGTCTTCAGCATGCAAGGATACTAGGACCGGGTTTTACATACAGTACCTGGTATTCCCAAATGGTCACCCATATAAGTACTCACCAGGCCCAACGTTGCTTAACATGCGTATATATTTATATATTTTCCATTGGGTTGGCCAAAAATTTCGTTCGCTTTTTTAGGAAGGCACACCCAAACATCAAGTGTAGAAACATAACCGAGTTTGTGCAAGTTATTTTTCACGCTCAATTTGAAAATCCTGAGAATGTCTGCGATTTGTCTGGTTGTCAAACGGCAATCTTGTTCAACTACGGCTTTCACTTGGTCACTGTCGATCATCTTTTGCCGACCAGAGCGAGAAGCATCTCTCACTGAAAAATTTCCTTTTCGGAATCGAGCAAACCATTTCTTGTACACCCGTTCTGTAACAGCATTCTCCCCATACACTGACATATCTTTATGCAGGTTTCTGTTGCTTTTTTTTTCATTTTCTGTAAAAAACAACATCGGATATCTTTAGTGTTCTGCTTAATCTTCTATTTCAAGCCTGAAATACAAGCAAAAATGTAAGAACTCCTCTGCTCGAAGGTTTATTACACACTGACGTCAACATACTCGCTACGCCAAATACAGGATTTGAAGAATAGGAATATAAAACAATATTTAGTAGGCCGGAAAGATGACATTAAAAAAGTTTAAAAAAACGAACGGACTTTTTGGTCTACCCAATAATTAGTAGTATGAAAATATATTTGTTGCAAGTAAGCTACGCGGAAACGTTTATGTTTCATTCCCGGGAGAAATCATCAGGATACTTATGTATTAAGCACTGTTAAAATAAATACAAAAATATATATACGTAATACTGTATTACGTTATAATATCATATGTGTATATGCAAGAAATAGTAATCTATTCTAACTAGATAGCTATAAACAAAAATGGGATAAAAACAGATTTATTTAGGATATATCAAAGTATTTTCACTTCCAGCGGTTTATGTATGATTCGATCTCATTCGCGTGTTTTTTAGTGTTGGTGATCAAAGCAGACCCCAACACACACACCATAAATCGATAATTTGGGGTTATCTTAAGTAAGACGGCCTCTAGCTTAAATGCGGTATTGTGGTGACTGAGATGATTCTAGTTAAGAGTAGGATAGACATTTTTATCACTTGAGACCAAGGATGAGCAACGACACCCACTCCACACTTTTGATGGTCTTGTGTCTAATTTGTTTTAAATATAATTTTTTTAATATATATTCTGCAAATAAATAATTCAAAGCGTAATATCTGTTCTCATACTACACTTAGTGCAGGAGAAATCCTTTTAGAAATTATTAATTATTTGTCCCAATCTAGAGTGCCCCCTTAATTTGGAGGTGGGGGGGGGCAGGATTTTCAAAACATTCAAAATGACATTATGTATAACTCTGCCTTCGTAGGAAGCCAAGAAAATAGGGACTGTGTACCGAATGAAAGCGTTATATAGAGAGTCACTAATCATTGTGTACCGAACGGTAGCGTTATATTTACAGGCACTGCAAGTTGAGTGTTGTGCCTACTCTTATTTCGACCACTGTCGCCATTCTGCGTTTTCGCAACAGCCGTTTGCCATTGAGTTTTCACTGATAACGACCGGTGGCTTTCCCTGAAATTTTAGTGGCAATAAATCTCCTCGGGATTCCAGTACTCTCCTTGCCCCCTCCAGTGGAGGTCTGAATGGTGCTCTCCTTCTCTCGGTCTTTCCGTCGTCCCAGGCCCTTCACGACCATTTTTTTGTGGTACTAACCGATGCTGGTGTCATCGAATTTTTTTTTTGGGGGGGGGGGGGCAGATTATGGGATCTTTCTCACATATCTACTCCGGCAGTTTTCAGTTTCTCTGGATTCGTGTAATGTTCTTTTTATATCTTTTGTTTTGCTGCCATAGTATTATTCGGTTTTAACTGTCATTTTTACTCTATTTTTATTCTCATTCTCATTCTCATTCTTATTCTTATTCTAATTCTTATTCCTATTCTTATTCCCATTCTCATTCTTATTCTTATTATAATTCTTATTCTTATCTTCATTCTAATTCTTATTCTCATTCTTATTCTCATTCCAATTCTCATTCTTAGTTTATTCTTATTCTTATTCTTATTCTTATTCTCATTCTCATTCTCATCTTATTCTTATTCTTATTATTTGTCATAATTTATTTTGATTACTACCACTTAAGCACCGGTTGATTTCACATTAAACAAATTGAAATTATCTCTATATAAAATTAGATATCTGTGTTTCTGTTTCTTTAAGAGGTTGCTGTTGTCATAGAAAAAAACAACTCTAATGATGATCGCGACGATCGAAAGCGCTTGAGATGGCCGAAAAAAGAACCCTCAAGGCCATACTACACCAATTACCACTCGAGACCCGAAAACTTGCTCGCCGTGTCGATTTTGATTCGAGAAAATTGTTTAAAATTTAAAGCCTAAGCTTAAGGTGTCTTAAGAAGAAATTGAAATTCAAGAAATCTTGTTTAATTGATGTCTAATGACTATGGATCAAATTCAATGCAAATCTAATATATTTAAATTTTCTAAACGGGCATACATATTTGTATGTATAGGATTCACTCCTAAACTAATTAACCGATCGCTCTGAACTTTGGAATATGGCTTCTAGGTTGATGATGTGGGCTTTTAAAAAAAGTTTAATTTAGTTTTATGCAAAGTGGTAAAAAGGGGTGGAAGCGCTTCGTGAAAATTCAGATACTTCGATTTTTGTGAAATTTTAACGATAAGCATTAGACAACAATAAATAAATATTGCCCAACTTTCAGTTTCTTCGAAGTATTTAAAAGTTTTTTAGAGGGAATAATATGGGTACAACTGCCCGTTTAGAAAATTTAAATATATTAGATTTGCATAGAATTTGATCCATAGTCATTAGACATCAATTAAGCAAGATTTCCTGAATTTCAATTTTTTCTTAAGACCCCTTAAGCTTAAGATTAAAAACCTAAACAATTTTCTAGAATAAAAATCGACACGGCGAGCAAGTTTTCGGGTCTCGAGTGGTAATTGGTGTAGTATGGCTTTGAGGGCTCCTTTTTCGGCCATCTCAAGCGCTTTCGATCGTCGCGATCATCATTAGAGTTGTTTTTTTCAATGACAACAACAACCTCATAGATACACACAAACACCCCCCCCACACACACACACACATATATATATATATATATATATATATATATATATATATATATATATATATATATATATATATATATATATATGAGTTTATAAAGGATGAAAGCTCGCGGAATTGTAAATCAACGTCCCCACATTAGAACTTAGAAATTAGATGCTTGGCAGTTGTCACACCAGATAAGGTTCGCCTAGGCCAAGGGCGGGCAACCCCCGGCCCGCGGGCCACATCCGGCCCGCGAAGGCTTAGCGTCCGGCCCGCCACCTTGCTAGGCTTTATTATTGCAATTTGGCCCGCGGACCCCCCAGTAAAACTCATATCATTTTGTGACATAGACGTAAAAGTAGGTTTCAATTAAGATTTACAGTGGGATAAAAATGTATAAATATCAGCGAGCGATGATGCATGTATATTTCATTTTTCTGTAACTATTAATTTCAGATTCTTGGCTTGAGATAAAAATAGAAAAAGAGAAAGAGAGAGGCAAAGAGGAAACGAGAGACGAGGAAAGGGCATGAATCAGATAACTTATGTGAGGTGTGTCAAAACGAATGCTGGATCAACTTGCTACTTCCTCCGTCATTATTTTTTTATGATTCCAAAATGGCTCTTCGTCGGCG
The DNA here is from genome assembly GCA_963556195.1 of Sepiola atlantica. Classification (NCBI taxonomy): domain Eukaryota; kingdom Metazoa; phylum Mollusca; class Cephalopoda; order Sepiida; family Sepiolidae; genus Sepiola; species Sepiola atlantica. Next base: position 73,356,920 of record OY744519.1, read on the forward strand.
CCTTTTATAACATCATATACAGAAGTCTCTTGAGAAAAAATATCAGATTTGTAGAGTGTTCAATGCAATTTTTCTACAATTTATTCATGTAAACAAAATATAGTAATTCTGAGATTTCGTTTTTCACTCCGGCCAGCGATCTCTTTCCAAAAGTCTCATCTGGCCCTCACTCTGAAAAGGTTGCCCGCCCCTGGCCTAGGCACTTAATCCAACACACCAATGACTGCCTTGGTTGCTCCAGGCCCTCTTCTGTCGATGTGAGGTGTGGTCTGGCTCAGTATTAAGAGGTTCACCCTCTCAGGCATTACTTTCTATCTTTGAGGAGGGTGGGGTTTTTTTGCCGATACCTGGGACGCTCCTACTGGAGAATGCCGACGGGTCTGTTCATGGCTATTTTTGCACAGCGAGAATGCGCCTTCGAGAGCGACGGTTTTTCTATCTTCCTCGGTGAGAAGGTGGTAAATAAACAATCGAACTTCGCGTTGACATCATTCTGGCAACCTAGAGACTGCCTCACTAGTTAATCAGACCCTTATTTGTCTGAATGAGGTATGATTCGCCTCGATTCTAGGAGGTGCACCATAACAGGTATTATCTCCTCATTCGAAAGCAGGTGACTTTCTGCCGACCGCCCGAGGCATTCCTACTGAGGAATGCCGATCGGTCTCGTTCTCGGCTATTTTTGTACTCGACCAGAGTGCCCTTCAAGGGAGCCGGTTTTACCCACTTTCTGGCCTTGTGCCACATCTTGCTGCAGAGGGATGCAAATAAATTCATACCCCCTTCTAAGAACAGGTGTTAACATCCTCTTCTCTATAATAAAGACCAATGTGTATTTATTTGCATATAAATATCGATATTTATATGCAAATAAATAAATGTACTTCTGTCCCATCACGCAAGCAAATGAACTTATCGTCTTTCTTATCTTGCAAGCATCCCATCACTCGAGTCAAACTCGTGTCGATCGAAAACATTTCAAACTTTTTGGGGAAGGGAAAAAGCAAATTGTAAATCAGGCAACACCGCCGATTGAAATGAATTTGAAAAGAAATCCTCCACTCTATTTCCATAATGAGACGTTTTCTTTCTTTTTTTCTTCCTTTCTTCTTTCTATACCGATTGATACTTTTTTCTATATTTTTAAAACTTTCCAGTTTGAGACGTTTTCTTGCTTTCTATCTTTCTTATTTCTCTTTTTAACTTCATCGACTCAGACGTTATTTTATATGAATATTAGTGCGAACCACAATACAATCTCCCCTCTCCCCTTACCCATCTCACCCTTTCGACTACTTCTTTCACACTCTCAACCACTCACCCACCCCGCCAACTTGCAAATTATCTTCATTTCTTCAAATCTTTTTCTAAAACTATGACACTACCTACGTACTAAAGACACAGAGTTTCCCCCTCCCCTCCTCTTTCCCCAGCCCCTCAACATCTACATTCATTTCACTCTCTGCCACTGACTTCTCTCAGCCGGACATGGTCCAGCGCTGTCAGCAGCCACGGCTACTACTTTTTCTCATCGACCCATCATTTCAACCCAATATTTCGATGTACATGCATGACATTTTTCTTAAAATTATCATCCTGAGGAAGTCTTACAAATAAAGACGAAACGTTGATGAATATATAAAAAAAATATCTCTTGGTATCACCTAAATATTTAATGTATTTTTATGTAATTGTTTTTATTGGTGATTTCAGCGTTCGTTGTTTTTTGTTGCTCACTACTGTTTCGATTGCTTCACTTCCTAAGTGATTAAGATGCAGAAAATTGCATTATTAGTAACCCTTAACTTTATAAGACCTATTTTTCGTTAATATATATCCATACATTTTTATTAATTTTATATGTACCTAAAAGTAATCTATGGACACGTGTTTCTGGCTCAGAGCCGTCATCAGCATGGTTCCTTATATATATATATATATATATATATATATATATATATATATATATATATATATATATACTAGCGGTGTTCACCCGACGTTTCTCGTGTGGAGATATATACTGGTCTGAAAGATTCTTAGGAAAAATAATTTCAAATATCGTCATGTTTACAATTTTTGTCTTGAAAGAAAAGTTAAAAATAACACTTGCAATACAAGGTCAAGTAAAAAAAAAACTGTCAGCGAGGCGGTATTCTTAAAAGAAAAAAAACAACTTGTTGACGCTGCGTTTTTTATTGAAAATTATTACAACTCACCCAAACCCTATCATTAAAACTGTTGATAAAAGTCAAAGGGGGCAAAATTTAGCCCTTTTTTGCCAAATGTTGGGATTTTTCCCGTTCAAATAAAGGACAAAATTTCGGATCCACTGTATTGGAAAAACAAAGGCATAAATCAAGCTTTTTACATCTAGAACTTCTAGATTCAAATGATAGATCGTTGTAAAACGGCAAATGGCTTTAACGAATCGAAATGAATTCCCTTTGCCTTAATTATTCTAAATCTTAAAAATATCAATAAAATAATAATTATTTAAATTCTTAAATCCTTTTAAAAATAATTATTTCACTGAGATATTCTATGTTTAACTTTATTTTTGTTTCAACAAACGAAGAAAATATATTAATGAAAAATGAATTTCGTTTCTTTACGTTCGAATATATTTCTGTTATTTTATGGACCTAACAGATACTTCCCTCTAGTTACCCAGATGGAATCGATGGAAATTTTCAATGGTGCTTTTAGATTGAATCTTATTAGAATATTATAACTGTTAAAATTTCTATAACACACAAACAAAAATTGACTTTTATATATATAAAAGATATACAAGATGCACATATATTTTGTTTTGGAAACGTGTTTTGCGGAAACGGTCAATTTCGAATACTTCAGCGCGGCAGTCCATTGGTGGAGTTTATGTAGCAAGGTCTGTCTGTCTGTCTGTCTGTCTGTCTGTCTGTCTGTCAAGGGCTGGTCTACTGAGTCACATTAGATCTCATGGTAGAGACCAAATACGCGAATTTCAAAACAGGAGTAAAATATAGCTATACACAATCAGAAGCTAGTGGGTTTGTGTGTCATATCTGTATCACAAGACTTGTAACAGTAAGTCGGGGCTGCTGAGCCATCTGCGTGCTCACAACCGATGATTGCAATATTGTAGGGATGGACTTCTTCTGTAAAGAAGTGACAATCGCTATATATATATACTTTCGGCGGACTCTCGCTTCTCTTATTTTGTCCTTTAGTCCTCACATTTTATGAGCGATTTTTCTGACAAAGGGGGAAGAATTGCTGTTTTCTGGGTCAGAATCTATCTATATAACACTTATCGTTGGCTGGGTTTTGACCTTGAAATAATATTTTTTCAGCTCCTTACATCAATTGGCTTTATGCCTTGTCTGGAGCGATTTCCATATATATATATATATATACATATATATATATATATATATATATATATATATATATATATATGTATATGTATATATACTAACTCTACCTACCCGGTGTTGGAGATCGATAATTTTCGGATGGTCTCCATCCTTTTTCAGTCAAATATTCGAAATGCGAAATCCCGTAGACATTCAAACTGTCTGTTTCAAACGCGTACAAGTTTATTAAAAATATTTAAAAAAACAAGATCAATATTTTTAAATGCACTTCACAAAAGTCCAACCATAAGTCTTACAGACATAAGTTGCAGTTTTAACCATCTTATTGTTCTTGATATTCCTTTCTCAAAGGATGGTATCTCATGAATGCTTACATAGAAGCATACGTGGAAACTACATTATTAAATATATATTGAACCTTTCCGGATAAATCATAAATGTACGCTCACTAAAATAGATGGTTGACATTCGATTTTTAAGCAGGTACACGCGCTTGAACTAAGCACTTTGACTGTTCCTAGTGCTCCTACAATTATTGGTATTATAGGGATTTTCTTTTATGTTCTGTATCTCTTTCAGTTTTCTATAAAATTCGATGTATTTTTCATTTTTCTGTCCTTGATATAGTTCGTTGTCAGTAGCGATTCAGTTTCTCTGTTCAGGTGACGTTTCCATGTCAAGGTGTTTTCGTGTGTCTCTTCTCTGGTCGTCCATGTAGCTCTTTTGCTTCCCATTTTTCTATCTTCGTCTTTTTGATTTCAGTTTCAATGCTTCCTATATTGTTCATTTTTATGGTGTCTCTTGCTGCAATGACCAGCCTCGAATTATCGTAGAGAATGAAGTAATTTAAAAACGAAAATTTAGGACGCTGAAAACGTGCATAACCCGAAAAATAGAATCTTTTTTTTTTTTTGACAAGTAGGGACAATGATTCGTTTATTTATTAAAACGTTTTGTTTGTAATAAACAAACAACACGTTTTAATAAACAAACGAATCATTGTCCCTATTTGTCAAAAAAAAACAAAAAAACACGCACACTATAAGATTTCATTTTATTATACATTCCGCACTCGTAGGAGGAGGGGTAAATAGGAACACGATCTTTTTTCTTAAAATAAATCTTTCCCTGTATTAAAAATCGACCTTGCGACGAAAAACCATTTATTTACAGTGTGCGAAGGTAAATAAAAAATAATAATAAAAAAACGGTGTAGACCCGAATGCGTCCCTTTTGTAGTTGCTTATTTCTGGGGTCCTTAAAACCTAATTTGTCTGTCAGTTCCAGTCTTAATGTTTCCATTGGTTTATTTATAAGATTGATAATTTAGTCGGATATCGTGTACATCCTAACGCACTCAATTATCTTTTATATATTTTATATACTAATCAGTCACCGCTTATCAAGGCCAGAAGACCACTCGAGGATAAAGGTTAATGATTTATACTTGAGGCATTCTGTCGTAGGCTTTCTTGTGGTCAATCCACGCCATAGCTCTCTTCTTTTTTTCTTCTGTTTTTTTTTTTTACCTTCTTTAGGAACTTTTGATCTAGGTATAACATATCATGTGCCCCTCTTTTCGCTTTTCGACATTATTTTATGTTCCTTGGGGAGTAGTCCACAATTATTCTGCGTGTGGTAAATCTGTTCTCTCAATTGTGCCACATGGTTGGTAGGCAGGTTATTTGCCTGTAGTTGCTTGGGATCGTTCCCTTCTCGATGTCTTTTTGTATTAACGTAGTTCTTCCTGTGGTATGTCTGTTTCGTGTATAATTACAAGTTTTGCATGAATATTTCATGTAAGGTTGTGAATTTTTAAAACCAATATGCATGTATTCCATAGTGTTCTAGTGCTTTTTAATTTGACATTTTTCTCAGGGTCGCACTGAGTGTTTTTTCTTTATTTCGGTTTCTGACCTTTCTTTAATTTCCTAAAGGTCTTCTTTCATGTTTTTTCAACCATTCGTCATTTCCTTTCTGTTGTGCTCTTGTTGATTTTCCCATATATTGTCATGGAAGTGTTATTATTATTATTATTATTATTATTATTATTATTTATTTATTTATTTCTGTTCACTAGGAGTTATCACACAAATCATCGTCACTGATTTCTCACCGACAACATTAAATGGAGTTTGAGTGACAACAAGCCTCCCCAGATTTCCAGTACTCTCCACCTCTTTTCGATCACCCCTGCAAATGACCTTGCAGTATCGCAACAGCCGCCTATTAATTTCTCGTTGGCATTTGGGTGGCAATAAGCCTCCTCAAGGTTCCAGTACTCTCCGCACTCGACCAATGGAGGTCTGGTTAGTGTTGTCTCTCCTCGGTCTTCCCATCCTCCTTGACCCTCTACGACTATTTTGTGTGGTATCAGCCGAGGCCGGTGCTATCATTTTTTTGGGGGGGGGAGGGGAGGGGGGGGGCTGCTTATGATATCTCTTGCAGTTTCTGTCCTTGATTCGTACAGTGGTGTTCTTCCCGTGGGGTTGTTTTCTTTCTGCTGTAACATCCATGTGACTGGTTACCGTTCGTAGCTTATGTGAGTTGGTGTCCGCATTCGAAGATTTTCCATAAGATTTCAGCTGTTTTCATCATTGCAGTCCTTTCTATAGTTTCAGTTGATCCCTTCGATTCCAATTTCTACCAGTCTTTTTTTCCAGGTTGTTGGGGATTGTTCCTAGTACTCCTACGATTATTGGTATTATACTGACTTTCTTAATGCTCTATATCCCTTTCAATTCTCTGGCAAGTTCTGTGTATTTGCTTCGTTTTTCCGGTTTGCTGGAACGGCAAAATCTGCAACTTAGCAGGATTTTTCCTTTTTGTTGATTATTCTGACACCCGGTCTCCTTGCTTGTATGAGTTTATCTGTTTGCACCTCCATGTCCCAGAGGATTTTGTGATTTCCGTTTTATTATTATTTACTCATTAGGAGTTATCACACTGGTCATCGTCAGTGATCACCCACTGCCAACAACCTGTGGTATTCCCTGGAGTCTGAGTGACAACAAGTCTCCTCAGACTTCCAGTATGCTCCACCTCTTTTCGTTCATCACCGCTGATGACCTTGCGGTATCGCAACAGCCACCTACCACCGATTTCACGGTGATAAGGGCCATTGGTCTCCTCTGGGGCCCGGGTGGCAACAAGCCTCCCCACGGTCCCAGAGCTGTCCGCGCTCTTCCAGTGGAGGTCTAGTTTGCGCTTTCCCTCCTCGACCCTCTGTCCATAATTTTCGTGGTGTCAGCCTATGCTTGCGTCTCTCTCGCGCGGTTGTATTTTCCCTGATTCTGTTGTCTTGTGCTTCCATGTGTTTGTTCTCCATTCGTTGCTTATGTGGGTTGGTTTCCACATTCGAGGACATTTCTCAGGATTGTAGCTGTTTTGATCATTACTGTCCTTTGTATGGTCTCAGTTATCCCTTTGATTCCTATTTCTCCTAGTCTTTTCTCCATGTTTTTGGGGACTGTTCCTAGTGCTCCTATGATTATTGGTGTTATACTGACTTTCTTCATGTTCCATATTCCTTTCAATTCTCTGGCAAGTTCAGTATATTTGCTTCTTTTTTCCGTCTCTTTGATCTTCACTCTGTGGTCCGCCGGAACGGCAAAGTCTACGATTTTGCAGGATTTTTCTTCCTTGTTGATTATTATCATATCCGGCCTCCTTGCTGTTATGGGTTTGTCTGTTTGTACATTCATATCCCATATGATTTTGTGTTTTTCGTTTTCTAGTACAGTTTCTGGTTTGTGTTTGTACCGTTTTTTTGCATATTCGAAATTCAGTTGTTTGCCCATTTCCCGGTGTACTTCTTTCCCCACGCTGTCATCATCATCATCATCATCATCATCATCATCATCATCATCATCATCATCATCATCATCATCATCATCATGATGATGATGATGATGATGATGATGATGATGATGATGATGATGATGATGATGTACTCAAAATGAGTTCTCACACAGGCAGTAATTAGTTATTGCTCACTGATAATCACCAGTGGTGTCCCCTGGAGTCTGAGTGACAACAAGTCTCCTCAGATTTCCAGTGCTCCCCACCTCTTTCGATAACTACTGCAAATATATTTGCGTTATCACAACAGACGCTTACCATCGATTTCTCGTTGGTAACGACCATTGGTCTTCTTTGGGATTTGGGTGGCAATAAGCCTCCCCAAAGTCCCAGTGCTCTCCGCACTCTTCCAGCGGAGGTCTGGTTAGTGTTGTCCCTCCTCGGTCTTCCCATCCTCCTTGACCCTTTACAACTGTTTTGTGTGGTATTGTATCATCATCATCATCATCATCATCATCATCATCATCATCATCATCATCATCATCATGATTAGTAGTATTTATATATTATTATTCTTTATTATTCTTTATTCTTTAATTTACATACGTGTTTGTGGCGTGTACAGACACGCGTATGTAAATTTAATTGCCACGCTAAAAAAAGTGAGCCATTCTTTCTCTAAATACTTACAGAGATATTAAGAAATATTAGAATGTGATTAAATAGTATTAAGTGAGAGAGGCGAGAAAATACACAGATATCCAATAAAGAGATGGGTGACTTTTCAACTAATTATAAATTACGACTAACCAGAAAAATTAAAACAGAATTCTTTCCCAATATAACCCAATCCCAGAACTAAAGTATATATATCGCATGTAAACTATGTAGAAAAAGCCTCAAGGAAATAAACATCGATTAACTCACATTCAGTATATCTCCCCCTCTCTTTATATATATATATATATATATATATATATATATATATATATATATATATATATATATATATATATATATATATTTATGATAGATAATATCATATGAAACCATAGTTAATTCAGGAAACAATTTTCCATATATTCATCCAAAATAAACAAATAGCAAACAATTGTTTCTGTCCTTCTCATACACTTTCGTGATATACAAAATATCATCGATTATCTGTTGAGGGGGCTTCCTCAGTGCATAAAAGATCACCGATTAGATATGTATGCATTTTAATAGACAAAATTCCCGTATATGCACGTGAACACATAGAAACAAAATGGATTTTATAAATAAACACAAAAATCATGTGTTAACTCCGATGTATAAAGTAATTTAATGACCGAGAATGATCTCGTTCTCACATGAGTGTATGTTGGTTGAAGGAATTATTAGTGCTTAACGTTAATAACAATAAGATGGACGCGCGTACGAAACGTACAGGTTTTCTTTGCCATTCGGGAGAACGATTTCACCACGCGGATCGACTTGTACCTTCCGATGAAGAAATGAGCGTTTTACAAAGTTGAAAATGTCCAGTTTTCTATAAAAGTTTAAGATTTTTCAATTTTTATATAATTTTTTTTTTTTACAAAAAATTTACATGCTTTTTTGTTTTCCGTAAGGCTAAGTTTTATTTGTCAAATGTGAAACAGTTCTTCATTTTTATGCGAGAAACACTTGTGCCGGTGCGCTCGCGTGGGGTAGATTAAGAAATTCTTGAACTTAAAATTGTGAATTATAGGATACGTATTCTAGGCAAATCGGTGTGTAACGTGGGCAGAAAATTGTTATTTTTTAATTTACCATTTAGAACTTCTGCCTTTGTTACTGCATCCTACACTCTAACACACAAAAAAAATGAAATTTAAAAAAAACAATAATGCTATACATGCTATAATGCCTATACTCGTCCCGAGGTGGGCATTTTGCTAGTATATAAATAATCAAATAGATAGGAATTTCGACTTCATACCTAAATAGCTTCTTTCCTAAAATATCAATATTTAATTATAAATAGCCATTTCCTTTAGTATGCATGTTGTTAGGGACTTGGGGCTAAAAGAGTTTTTTTTTCATTTTAAAGGTTGAAAAACTTCAAAGACTATATATATATATATATATATATATATATATATATATATAGAGAGAGAGAGAGAGAGAGAGAGAGAGAGACATAATAAAGCTATTTAAAGATTTATAGTTCATAATTACGATTGAAAAAACTTAGTAAAGTATATTTCATAGATGCCAGCCTAGATTTAGAACATCAAATCCACAAGCATAAGCAAAATGAGATTCTAAGATACACCAATAAGGGATCATGTTCCTCGCTAGTTTTCAAGAACAATAACCAATGTTAGTAAAAGAATTTCCGATCTATCGTCTAATAATGGCATCTTTAAACAAGCCGTCAGCTGCTATAATTAAAAAAAATATTCATACCCAATCAAACCCACACACCCAACAACCACAAGAAAAAAAGAAAATTTATCTGGTTCTCGCCGCCATTCTCACTCAGCACCAAAACACGCGTGGACCAGGTTTTTCTAGACTATTAGATAAACATTCTCCCCAAAACGTACATTACCTAAATTATTCAATGTAAATACAAGTAAAATCGTTATTCTAGTATCCCATTTACTGTAAACTGTAATTTATTCCAAACCAATAACCATGAAAACGCAGCCTGCTCTTGTAGAATTGAAGAGGGTTTTCCTGTAAATGGAAATGGCAAGGTAAAATCTAAACATCGCAAGCCAACCTTAGCAACAAGGCCGAAACATACATAAGTATGACGCAAATAAACGTTATACATAAGGCAGGTATACATAAAAAAGATAAATAGAATTTCTTAAGAAACAACCAGCATACTCTCGAAGCTAAGAATTATTGAAATCATTATGGATCGAAGAATTTTCACATATTACGGGCTATAAATGACCCGAACAAGAATTGGATGAACAAAATAGGAGAGATTTTCAAAGGATGCGTCCATAGGCAACATCATAAACCTTTTAGACAGAACCCATAAGATAAATGAAACTCATGATTACCGGATAAGTAACACCTACCATAATTAAATTTTAAGGAATTGTTTTTATAGAATTTCCGCAAAAGGGCTGATTTAAGACATTTTTTTGAGTCCCTTTTTGTGATGGGTTAATAATTTTTATAATTTGCATATTAATTTTCAATTTTTGAAGAATACTTCAAAATAAAATTGAAAACATTTTTGGGAATTTCTTTGACAGATTTCGAAGTAGATAAAGTGTTTATAGTATTTTTGAGATTTTTTGTTTATGTTTGGGAGGACGGGTTAAAGATTTTTAAAAGTTTTAAGATTAAAAAAATGAAATGTTTTGAGAATTCAAAATCTTTTTTAATGATTTTGTTTTTAGAGATTTTTAAAGTTTTTAAGGGTTTTTAAATTTTTGCTTTCTTTTTTTATATTTTCTAAGGATTTTAAAGAATTTTAAAGACTTTTTAATAATAAAACGTTTGGAGTGTTTAGATTTTTTTTTACCTATAATACATATCATAACAGATTTTCTAAAAGAGTTTTTTAAAAGGTTTTCATCATAGAAACTACTCTTTAAGAAATATATCTAGAATATAATTGGAATATTTTAAAGTAAAGAAACCCGTTTTTATCAGGGAATTTTTAAAAAGAGAACATACTATGAATATTCGTTTTCAGGATGGGAAAATGTTATTTCAAAGTTTTAGAATTTATTAATTTGGTGGGGTTTTGAGAATTTTTCATGGAAAAAGATATTGATTTTAAAGTTTTAATAATCTTCTTAATTTTTCATATTGTTTATAAATTTGAGACATTTTAGAGTTTTCATGCATATATCACACGTCCAAACATAAGCAATTCGAATAAAGTGAACACATAAATTGAAATAGGAAAATTCTTTTGTGAAACCCACAAAGAAAATCTCTTAGAAATATTTCTTTGGAAACCATGTTTAAAACAAACAATTAATATATATATATATATATATATATATATATATATATATATATATATATATATATATATATATATATCTGTGTATAAACATAATGAACATTCTAATATATATATATGTATATATATTAGAATGTTCATTATGTTTATACATTTCGTAGATCACTCTATACGGTTTGGTATCTAGCCGCCGATTCGCTATTTACATTTAAAATTCCTCTATATAAACTAACTAATTTGCTATGGCCGATGGATAAGATCCTCGACTGCGAATCAGTGGCGATTTGTGATCAGGGGTTCGCGCCCACCGACCGTTGAGAATTAGTTCCTACACTGAAGATTGCGTTAGCATGAAACATCGATGATCTGTAGGTATTTAAATAATTAATATTTATTTATAAATATTATTGTATATATATATATATGTATATATATATTAGAAAGTTTATTATATTTATACACAGATATATATATATATATTAGAAAGTTTATTATATTTATATATATATATATATATATATATATATATATATATATATATATATATATTAGAAAGTTTATTATATTTATATATATATATATATATATATATATATACACAGGGCTTTACGCGCTCCACTACTTTTGGAGCTGCTCCCTCTCCTGCTCCAACGCCCAAAATTGGAGCTGGCTCCTCTCACGCTCCCCATTTTCAAAAAGGAGCCGCTCCTGCTCCAACTCCTATATGAAAAGCGGCTCTTTTTACGCGCTCCATAATAAAAATGTACCTTCTTTCATAAACGTTCTATTCTGCCAATGAGTGGTCGAAGGATAGGGGTGGGCGTCAAAGGATCTCGTCAATATGGGTTGAGATGTCACTTTAAGTGTAAGACCGTAAGATAATATTTGACAAAATCTCGCTAATATTTTGAGAGTTATAGGAGAACATGTCGGACGAAGTATAGGATTATACGTAAATTTTCGTTTCCTTAGAACAAGAAAACAGTTTTGCTTTTTTAAACACATGGAAATTTTCTAAAAATTTAAAGCCAGTTTAAATGACTTTCTACTCGATAGTTTATAAATTCCTTTCAAGTTTTTCACACACACGAAGTAATTGATGTTTTGTTAATTAAAATGGCTGACTTGTTTACGAAGAAATCTAAATGAATTATGATGGATTTAATCTCGTAACTTGATTACGAACCGGCTTGAAATAATAACATTATTTAGACAACGATTTTTTACATTGGGAGAATTTGTTAACTATTCTGTACTTCACGTAACAATTTAATAAACAGAACATATCGTAAAAATTAAATTTAACTTGAAAATTTTATGTAAAAAATAACCCGGTCCAAACTTTTAATTTCGTTACGTAATTACGAACCGGATTGAAATAACATTATTTAGAAAGCCATTCTTAACATCGAGTGAGGGGGGCTTTGTTAACTATTCTGTACTTTCACCTAACAATTTAATAAACAAAAGATATTGTAAAAATTAAATTAACTTGAAAATCTTATCTAAAAAATAGCCCGGTTCGTAAACTGCACAAGTACCAAAAAAATAATATAAAAAAATATTCTTCACTGGAGAGGGGGTAGCCCCGTATTTACAAGTATATCTCCTGTAAAAACGGTTCTAAAATCTATTTTCAATCGATATTTATTCAATAATTGCCGAATTTTCCTATTTGGCCAAAATTGCCGAGTTTTCCGTTGCCGAATTTTCCATTGACGAATTTTCCGTTGTCGAGTTTTCCTTTGACGAGTTTTCCTAAATTGTGTATTATACATACATACTTCTATCCAGTCAAGCATACTATCTAGTCTAAGAGAAGAAAAACAACATAACTTTCACTAATACACTTAGGAACGGTATGAATCCACATATATCCTCCCCAAAGTTATATGAATTAAATAGTAGGGTAGACTGTACTCTGAAACCTTGATTGGGCAACTTACCACCCCTATCTAGAGTGTTAATTTTCGGAGTTTTTATTCAACAGAAAGATAGCAGTGTACTTTTTAAAAGGGCCTTAATAATTATCTCAGGTCAGCTAGTAAACATTTTGAATTCTCTCTCTCGCCCCCCTCCCGACCTGTACTCAGATGGTGTCAAAATCGTTCGTACCCCTAACTCAAATGTATTTGAACTTTCTTTAATCTTTCCAACGAAATAGAACGCTCAAGTCACTGACTGCAATAAACACTTTAATGACGCCTTTGATCTGTCTCATCGCTTGATAGCAAGTCGACGGGGTTGGGGGTGAGGGTGGGGGGGGGGGGTAACGAATAAAACAAAAATTGTTAAAAACATTACAATTAAATCGTCTTCCGCCTGACCCCCCTCCCTCTCTCTACCAGAGATATAATTTTAAAAAATAATTCAGAGTAAACTCTGAGACTTTCTTTACTTTTCCTTTATATTGCTGAATAAAAAACTAATGTTTAAAAAAAAATCAAATAATTTTGGAGCGATGAGCGCGGAGCGATAAAACCACCGTTCTTTAGTCTCAAATGGAGTTGCTCCTGCTCAACTCCCGCTGAATATAAAATGAGCCCTCCTCTCCTTCGCTCCAACAAAAAGGGGCGTGCTCCTGGAGCGCGCTCCTTTTTAGAGGGCTCCATAAAGCCCTGTATATATATATATATATATATATATTTAAAAAGTTTATTATATCTATACACAGAAGCCCTTATATAACCATTTAACAATTTGAGATTATAACGTAACGAATCACTTGAATATGGACATCCAATCTTATCCAGTTTCAAAGAAAAATAGTCGATATAGGTGAAGATAGTTTCTTATGCAGTGGTGATAAGCAAGTTTTTAAGATTACCTCCCTTTAAACAAAACGTGGATATTAATTTAAAACAGACCACGGATCCTGGACAGAAACCAATTTTTTAGAGAGACATAAACATAATATATGGCAGAAAGGATTTAAACAGAAAAAAATATGTTTTTCGAAATCAACTCCCAGAATACAAAGAATTTGTTTGTTTGTTTTTTTTTTATCTAGAGAGGGATCATTATTTTCTGTATTATGTTTCCTCCGTTTACCCCTTTTTTCTCCCTAATTATAATTTTCCTCAAGCTACCATTTTTGAAGTATTTTGCGAAAAGACCGCCTACCCCAGACTACCGAAAGAAAGAATAAAAATAAAAAACAGCGAATTTCTCCCAGAATGACCTACCACTCTCTTCAGTTCAAATATAGCTGATAAGTGTTGATGAGCGATTTGTTGATAAATATAAATACAACTAAAAAGAATGATGTTTTAATCTGGGTCCGCCGTTTCGGCTTGACGCCTATTTATTAATTCATCATGTATTCAGACATCATGTATTTTCCTTAATGCATGGATTTAAAAAAATAAGCTCTTCTCATCATAGGAAACATCAGCAAAATTGTATTACTGGTTAGCATACATTTGAAAGTATATACAGTTGTGAGCAAAAAAATCTTCAATGGAAAATATAATGTGTCCATGTAAATATCCAAGAGGAAGCAGGTATAAGGTGAACATAGAGTTGTAATCCATAGAGTCAAGATAGTAAAAATTCCTCTGACAAAAGAGCTTATTTTTGAAAATCCATGGATTAAGGAAATTAATTGGTTTATATTTCTTGTTTGAATACTTGATGAATTAATAAATATTGTATTTTATCCAATTTTTATTTTCATCATTCATTTTCTTATATTATTGCTCCATCTAGTATATTGACTTATCACGACTGACTAATATAAAGATATATTTATCTTTATTGTTCCATATATATATATATATATATATATATATATATATATATATATATATATATACATATATATATATATATATATATATATACATATATATATATATATATATATATATATATATATATATATATATATACATATATATATATATATATATATACATATATATATATATACATATATATATATATATATATACATACATATATATATATATATATATATACATATATATATATATACATATATATATATATATATATACATATACATATATATACATATATATATATATATATATACATATACATATATATATATATACATATATATATATATATATATATACATATATATATATATATATATATACATATATATATATATACATATATATATATACATATATATATATATACATATATATATATACATATATATATATATATATATATACATATATATATATATATACATATATATATATATACATATATATATATATATATATATATACATATATATATATATATATATACATATATATATATATATACATATATATATACATATATATATATATATACATATATATATATATATATACATATATATATATATATATATATATATATATATATATATATATATATATATATATATATATATATATATATATATAGGGGTGTTAGCCATAAGTAACTATATAATTTTATTTCAACATAATAAATGTAACATAGGAGAAATATACAACCGCAATATAAAAACTAAACAAAGGATACCCGTAAGTTTTTTTGCAACAAAAAAACATAATGTTTATTTAAAAATTTATTAAAGCTCCCTTTGCTCTTCATGGAGCTCACTGCACTTTTCTAATCTTTCTGTGATTGAGCGACGTAATTTAGCGCACAGCTCCAACGGCACTGGAGCAATGTAAGCTCGGGTTCTTCCTTAAGTTCAATGGTGATACAGAAATGTACGATTTCTGCTTCCGAATGACACATGAAATAGAAGAAATGCGTTAGTATCAACAAGGTTACACACACAAAAAAGATATATAATTACTTATGGCGACCCCTGTATAGATTTTCTTTCAGTTTCTCAGTTATAGAGGGCCAATTAACCCAGTATTCATCTTCCAACTGTTTTCTCTTCTATTTAATCAGCTGACATTTTTGGTTTTTAATTTATAAAAATTAGGCGATTACAGTTATCATTCAGTTATCATTCAGACAACTGGAATATTTATACAAAACTCTTCATAACATGGTCCGCTTCGCTATTATATAAAAATGTGAAACCCTGTAAGAAAATGACATTTCAGGAAACTTATACAGAATTTAAAACATATTAAATAAAATTAACTGGTGAAATAAATTTTGAACCTGTTTATGTGTAAATTAGATCGTGGGATTTTTGCATTTTCCTCGAGAGTTGACTGCACTAAGGGGTCAATCCCATTTGCGTGTGCAATAAAAGAATTAATAGACAAAATTTTAAATTGCCGATAATTTGGAGGAGGGTAATTTTGTATGGCAATAGCCGTCCTTGAAGTGCTAAATAAAAATACGATACTCAACTAACAAATGATGGGAACGATCTTTGCACTTTCAGCCCGCAGAAAAAAAAAACATATTTAAATTTCCGGACAGGAAGCAAAGGAATATTATAATAAAATCACGTGTTACTCGATTTTGGAATGTTCGGTTCAAGAAATTGGAAAGATTAGATGTCAGACGCAGAATAATACCTCAAATTAAATTTTGCACAACAGAAAACAGTAGAATTTATTTTTCGGGATGTTTTGACCTTTTGTAGCTGGTAATTATTTGAGTCACGAGACACATAGGTCTTTGTAATTTGGATTGACTTATTCCATTATTTGAATTTCTCATACCGTTATTTGAATGGCTTATATTGTTATTTAAATTTCTCATACCGTTATTTCAATTGTTTATACCGTTATTTGAATGGCTTATATTGTTATTTGAATTGCTGATACCATTATTTCAATTGTTTATACCGTTATTTGAATTGATTATATCGTTATTTAAATGGCTCATACCGTCATTTTAATTGCTTATATCGTTATTTGAATTTCTTATATTATTATTTAAATTGCTCATACTGTTTTTTAATTGTTTATACCGTTATTTCAATGGCTTATATCGTTATTTGTATTTTTATACCGTTATTTCAATTTTTTATACGCTAATTTGAATGGATTATGCCGTAATTTGAATTATTCTACCGTTATTTTAATTTCTTAGACCGTCATTTATAATAATCACGTTGACAACCGGTTCTCGTTTGATCACATAAGTTAAGCGACGTTGAGCCTAGTCAGTACCAGATTGATGACCATTTGGGAATACTAGGCGGTATATGTCATCTCCCCTGACCGGGATATAAATGCGGCTGGGGACCGCATGTGAATTTGATATTCCCTAGACACTTCCTATTTCGATGAAAACTGAATACCCGCTTAGGGCGAATACCATACACGGTATTACTAAATGTGTGTGTGTGTTATTCGAATTTCTTTTACCGTTATTTAAATTACTTATACCCTTATTTGACATTGTTATACCGTTATTTTAATTTCTAACTAATGTATTTGCTTAGTATTCAAATCTCTACAAAATTGAGGATTTTGAATTATGACCCACGAGACAGGCTCTCTCTCTCTCCCTAGTAAAGTGAAGCGATACAATCCTAAAACACTTCCTATGTAGTCTGATATCAGACTTGAAAGATTGGCACCACATATTCTTCGCACAATCTTAACCGGGTACTGTACTAAATTCAGGTTAATAGCTTTATATTCATATCGTAATTCAATTGAATATTAAATTCAATTCAGTTCAATTAATTTTGCAATAAATAAATCAAACATCCTTCAGTTTCCATGTAGAGAAAGGATTGGCAGAAATTTACACAGAAGAGGATATAGTGGCTCTTTCTGATGCAAGAGTGAATAATAGGTTCTGGGGGAGATCATAATGGCCATTGAGGAGATTGTAGGCCAAAATGAGATAACCGCGTAAACGTTGGCGCTCAAGGGAGAAAAAGTTAAGCTTCTCGTGTCGACTTTTTAAGGCAGACCCATAGTCCCTGCACAATTCGAATAGTCAGTCCTCAACTCTTTTCAAGTGCCGGATATCACGTATTAGATATGAAGCAGAGGCCTGGACACCAACAGGGTTTCCAAGAATCAACTCGATCTGCAACGCCAAGTTCACTATTGGAACGACCTGTTCGCGTGGCTTATCTTAAGTCTGAAAATCAGGAAGTACTTCACTACCAATAAAGATGAGCGTCTAGGTAGACGGTCAGAATCTTCCTAGAAAAGGTGATTTCAAATATTTCGGTTCAACTGTCAGCTGCAACTGTAATATCCCTGGCAAAATCACCGCTTGAATCAATACTGCATAACTGGAATGCCCCTAGTGTCCTCTGTGATCAACGGATCAGTGATGGACTCAAGCCCAAGATCTACCAGACTGTTATACGGTTTGTTGCTTTGTACGGCTCCGGATGATGGCCGTCGACGAAAAATGAATCCGGTTTATCTTGCATCAGTTATGAATAAAATATAATATATAAAATTAGGTCAGTCGGATTCTCGACTTTTGTCATTGATAGCTTCCACTCTACAAAATCAATATTTCATTCTGAATAGCCATTTTATTTTGTTGATCGTTGGTTAATGTTGTTAGGAGAATAAAAATTCCAGAAAATTATCTAACCGATCGGATTTATTTTCGTATCGCCACCATTATTTTAAGAAGGTAAATCTGTATTCGTCCAAGACAGGTAAATCTTTATTCGTACAGACTTACTTCCCCTTGTTTGGAAGAGAAAAATAATATTTCGGAATAAAGGTACATAATTTATTTCCCTTTCGTTGGAATAAAAATATAAAATTAAGCCAAAAAAAAACGCCACGGTCTCAAAATAAGAAAACGCAAACAAAGTTTAAATAAATACACTACTGGGCAACGCCGAATAGAGACAGCTAGTATAAGTATATCTGGGGGGGTGCTTGAATTGTGACATGGAGAGAGATCATTAATTACATTGCTTTATTTTGGAATATCTTTCTTATTAACGTTGATATTTATACGGAAATTATTATCATAGATTAGGGGAATCATAAGCTAGAGAATTATATAAATGTAAAAATCATAACTCACAAAAGCGGATTTATTTTGTTAAAATGTTCACTTGATAAATTACCGACTTCACATGAACGAAATTCTTCTCATTAATGTATTCAAAATGTTCTTTATAAAAATGGTTTGCGCATATTTATAATATCATCGCTTTGGCTGATTTTCACCAGTCCAAATATGCTAAAGGAGACTGGTGAATTTAATGAGTCTAGCTTGTTAAAAGTTAAAAGAATGACCATGCTATAATGCATGAGAGAATAGTGCATTATTGGAATTGTTATTTTTATATCTCTTTTATGTTCATCAAGCCTTTTCTTTAGTTCCTGTTAAGTTTCACCAACGTATATTTGATGGCAATTATTGTATACCTGCATAAAGTGTGTGGGGGAATGTTTTGTTGATGTTAATGTTTGTTTTATAGTTTGTGATGTAGTTTGTATTGTTTGAATGCACTGTATCTCATGCATTACAACATGATCACGCCTTTAACTTTAAACAAGCTAGACTCATTAAATTCATTAGAAATAAATCTCGGCGAAGGCTTCTTGAACCAGCACTCATTATAAACTCTAACACAATTAAACAACGTAACGTCTTCTACAATTTATCTTCTTTAATCAACAAATTAATACTAAGCGACATAATTTGAATTTAGATCCAGGCTAGCTATTTTACACCACATTCCCAACAAAAAACTTTGTGCATAACATCGATATTAAAAACAAAGAAAAAAACTCATTCCATTTCATCAACGCATCACACATTTTGAATTCTAACGGCTGTGGTTCGTTCGAAAAACTAACAAAAACATTTTTTTCACGTCATAATCGCGCCCATATTTTGAATTCTAACGATTATGTTTCGTTTGACAGAAAAAATATTTTCACATTACAAACGCACCACATATTTTCAAATATTGTACTTATAAGTTGTTTCTTAAAATCAATCATCTTGAGAAAGTCATGAAATAAAGACGAAAAGTTGATGAATATATAAATTATTTTGTTTTTCCTCTTTAATTCTCCATATATATATATATATATATATATATATATATATATATATATATATATATATATATATATATATATATATATATATGTGTGATTTTATGAAGGCTTACCAAAGCATTCCTTTCAAGACACCAATGATCACCATTAAAGATATTTTTTCTTACAAATACTATTTATTCAAATTAAATGTTTTTTCCTACACGTGTTTCACTACCAAGCAGTTACTTGCTTGGCAGATCATCAGGGAAATTAAATGTCTGGAATACTGGTTTCAACTGCCGACAAAACACAATGTGGCGTTGTAATAGTTGAGGTCACTTAAGAAAAGAAGAGGAAAAAATAAAAGTAAAAATAAAAGTCAAACTTAAAAAGCAAACTCTTTTTAAGTTTGACTTTTATTTTTACTTTTATTTTTTCCTCTTCTTTTCTTAAGTGACCTCAACTATTACAACGCCACATTGTGTTTTGTCGGCAGTTGAAACCAGTATTCCAGACATTTAATTTCCCTGATGATCTGCCAAGCAAGTAACTGCTTGGTAGTGAAACACGTGTAGGAAAAACATTTAATTTGAATAAATAGTATTTGTAAGAAAAAATATCTTTAATGGTGATCATTGGTGTCTTGAAAGGAATGCTTTGGTAAGCCTTCATAAAATCACATATAAATGCTCTGTACTCTGTAATCGAGTATCATCGAGCTTGTTTTTTATTGGAACAACCCCGGTCTTCACTGAATGATCTATTTTATAAGTGAAAAATCTAAATCTATATATATATATATATATATATATATATATATATATATATATGAGAGAGAGAGAGAGAGAAAGAAAAATATTAAATAAATGATTTTCTTTTATACTTGAGAATTGTGAATTCAAATCTATTATTATACTACAGCTGAGTAAATCAAAGTTTGTTTCCATGAGTTTTTTTCTTCTTCATATTTTAATCACATAAAATATGTATTGAAATACATCTTAGTTTTTGGATTGAGAAAAAATCAATCAATTCTAATTGATCTAATTACTGCAATTTTCAATTAACTTACCAACTGAACACCCTCTTCCTACATCTCTCTCTCTCTATTGTGTTCATCCTCTCTCACTGTATGTTGTTTGATCGTACCGCTCTTATTTTATACTGTGTCTATCACTCTCGCTTTCGTCTCTCCAGCTCTCTATTTATTGACAGTCAATGGTATACTAACTATAAAGCTTAAGATTGGAATAGTCAATTATAACAAAACGAAATATCAACACAAGTAGTTATACTATTTAATCTGTAGCTGGAGATGGAAAAAGAGAAAACGTGAAATAGAAGAAGGGAGATGTAGTGAGCAGAAAGTAACTCGCGTTAGATTTTGTCTTTTCATTCTTTTAAATTTAACTGGCTTTGTAAACTCACTTTTTCCGGATTCAAATAATCTATCTCGAGCTCAATGAATGGCCCAATAGCTCCTCTGTCATTAAAAGTAGTTGTCTGTAAGGATACCTTAAAAAGACGTGGGTACATGAACTTCACGCAATGTGATATTGTTACATTGTATTGGTCGTGTTAATGGAAAAGTTTATGCGTCAGTGGGCGGATGGGTCAGGGGGGTCAGAGGGTGATACCGGGCGAAAGTTATGCAAACGACGCGACTTCTGGTGGGTCCCCTTTCACTCTCTTATCCGGCGAGACTTGAGCGAGACAAGACGTGTTTTTTGCGCGCTGCCCCCCCCCTCCAAAAAAAAACAGGGACAGACGACTGATGTAGTAAAATCTCTTCTCTTTCTCTCCCCCCTCTCTCTCTCTCTCTCTCTCTCTCTCTCTCTCTCTCACGCATGCGAAGTTTTTGTTCTGTCCTTTTCAATAAAGTTTTGTGAGAGATTTCAATATGTCTTCAGTGGGTTTATAGTTGTTTTAACTGTTCTGAAAGAAATTAATTTCGTCATAAAAGAAGAGCCACATACTCTAGCTACATTAGGTCTAAGAAATTAAGGAGCTACTTCCGGGAACTAGCACTTGATTTCTTTGAGTGATTAAATAAAAAACAAGATTTATTTACGTGTATGAAGTGTAGTTTGCATAAGACTTTGTGTGAGAAAGAAACTTAGTATAAAATAAGAGAGAGAGAGAGAGTTGCAACATGTCCTCAATAAGTTTATAGTTGTTTTAATTGTTCTGAAAGAAATTACTTTTGTACGCGCAAAGGTTTTAGTAACATCGTTTCTTTGTGTATGGTCCGTGAAAAAGAAATAGCTTTTTGTTGTTCCTTCTTCAGTGAGGTAAAAGGTAAATGCTACCAGCAGTAGTCGAAAGGCTGCAACTGATAATTGTTGTAGGCATGTTGTTCACTTTATGGACGTTGTTGTGCTTTTCTTCCTACAAGCATAGTTGTTTGTGTTGGCTTCAACGGGCGTTAGTTTAAATATGAGATCGTTGCTTTTTGTGATTTGGGCGTGTGAGAAGAATGTTTGATTATCCGACATGGATTATTTTAAAAATTAGTTGTGCAAAGAATTTTGTCGATTTGCTCTGAATGTTGAAATTCTGACTTAATATTTGAAAAATCATGGAATATTCTAGAAATATGAATTTTGGTGCTAAACGGTGTGATTGGTTAAAATGTGCGTGGGCGTTCTGCTTCACGTATGTTAACTGTCATTATTTGAAAAACGTTGGAGTGATAACGCCAGTAGCATGAAATACTTATAATTTCATTCATTGAGATTAGATGACGACCCACATTCAGTAATTACCATAAAATATTCGAATTCACCCATAAACAATGCATACTTTGTGACCATAAAATAATGCCGACCTATACAATGTAAACAAATTTCCGAATAAAAATGTTTATATTAAAGCAAATGAAGAAAAAATCTAATTATAACTGAATATAATAATAATAATAATAATAATAGTAATAATAATAATAATAATAATAATGATAATAATGATAATAATGATAATAATAATAGTAATGATAATAATAATAATGATAATAATAATAATGACATATAATGAATCTATTTAGACATGAAAACAATTTATTGTCCATTTGAGTTCAATGCAACTATTGTAATTTGAATTAGCGTTCCAACATCTCTCCACAGTTGACCTGTTCCGTCTGCACACATAATTCCCACCATTTCCACAGAAAAAGATACATTTTATCAACGACCATTCCTCGTATGAGTCAGTATTAAGAGGATCTTATTTTGGCTTCGAATACTATGTTATTTTGAACATTTGGTCAGTGTTTACTTGTAGGGTGAAGTATCCTCATGTTAGGTTGTTCTTTACAAACCCCTGTACAGAGAGGCGGAAGACACTCGAGGATGGTGTCTAGTAAGCATTCAAACTCTATGCGAGATTTAAACATATGAGATTTAAAATCCATATTCATACCACTATAAAAGATGTTAGTTTTTTCTTTAGGTTTTCATTCATTTATATACTAGCATGGCAACCCGACGTTGCCCAGGAACATGGACAACAAAATAGAATAGTTAAAAAGTGTGTGTAGCATGTTTCTTTTAAAATTCTTTATCTCTTCCTCTCTCTATCCCACCTCTCTATCTCTACTCCTTCTCTCCTCCCCCTCTTCCCTCTATCACCCCTCTCTATCATAAGTATCATGTCACACCAAATGTCTCGATTTACTTGCCTCCTCACGAGGGCAAAGTTAAATAGTAGGTCGTTTTTCTTATGTGGGGAATATCCAACACCCCAAAAATGGGCACTGTGGAATGAACAAAAATTAAAACTGCCCCACTCAAGAAGGATTTCTCCTTTTCGACCGAGGACATACCGATAATACACTTTGATCCAGGTTCGAAGGCGAATAAAGTGTAGTTATACAAAGGTCGATGGCAAAATGTTGCTCTAAATGTTGCCTCCAACCCTGAATATTACAAATAAAATGTGTCAATATACTGTCCGTGGCAATGCTTTAAACGAATATATCAACTTTGTGGGTGTGTCTTGTGTAGTTCTGACTTTTATGTGGACACATACAAACAGATAACTGTCCTTTATATAATAGGAGATTACATAACATATAATAAAAGTTAACATTAATTTAAATGTTATTATGTAGTAAATTCATTAATTTACAAAAATTGCCGAACTTTAGGAAACGTTACATAACCCGATCCGTATATTAAGAATGGGTTCATAAATAATAATGAATATTTAGAACACCATTCTTAGTATGGGGAAGGGAAGAATTAGCATTTCTCAAGGCTCGACAATTTCCGTAAAGTATCAAAGTTCTATATAATGAAAAAAATATCGTCATAAATGTCGACTATCTCTGACTAATTCTTTACGTGTGGACCTCCAAAAGAATTAATATTATCCCCCCAAAATGTATCCATATTCTGTCCAAGGCAATACTGAAAAAAAAATCAGCTTTGTAGGTGTGTCTCGTGTAGTTTCTGACTTTTAGATAGACACACACACACAAACAAACAACTGTGATTAATATACTAGACTAGCATATCACTCATCCAAATGATGAGATCGTTTCGAATAGATTGGAACTATTTTATGTTAAAGCATTTGCGTGATATTCTTGGAATCAAAATGTCGCCCTTCGGTACTTTACCCAGAGCGGCGTAGTTAGCTGCGGCCACATAATCTATTATACAAAAGAAAACTTGTCTTTTCCGTCTGTACAGCTCAAATTAAAAAAATACAAAATATACACTTACAAAACGTACATATGATCTCTATCTTTATAAAGTTAGGTAGGTTCATATGTATCTGCAGCTAGTATGTGCAAGGGGTCTAAATGCGGGCTATATTTAGTTTAATTTAGTTTTATGCAAAAGGGGTAACAACGGGGTGGAAGCACTTAAGAGAAAAGGACAGCGTACTCGCCACAACTGACACTGTCACGAGCAACGAACAGCACACCAATCGTCTTCATCAAACGTGCGATTGCACGTGCTGTATCCTATCTTTGTCAGCCACCAACCATGGGCGCTAACACAGTTTCGGTGGCTATGACGATACTGCCACCCTCTGGCACAAGTAATGTTTCACCCTGCCAAACAAGTACCTTCCTTTATATTCACCAAAGTCCTTAATATGGGAGTTTGAGAAATAATATTCGCATATACTTATGCAAATCACGTCACTCTCAACATCTTGGCCTTTTAGTTTTTTGCCTTCATGCTTCATGGTTAAATCAACTTCAGATCGTTAATTCGAGACCCAGGTTCTAATCGTCTCGAAAACCGTTTATTTTTTATACGGGAAATATTAGCAAATTATTTTCGTGATGGTCAAATGACACTTTCTCTCACACTGATATCCTGTATACCAAACAAAAAAAAACGGACTCTTTTTTGTCGCGAATACAGTAAATCCTCCTCACTCCTCAGCTGCCAGACTCTGGCACCGGCTCAACGCTTCTACTACAATTTTATAGAAGGTGTAGCAGTCACACGTTTCGATGTATTATCTTCTCTTTATGTAAACAGACAAGAAAGCGCGGAGTAATTGGCAAATTGACCAATAGAATGGCATAGCGACCATGAAACACTTTTCCGCTACGCAACAGTTGGAATTCAGTAGCCGTAGGAATCGGATGTCCTGTGACTGGCTCTCCCAACTTACCAGCCCGCAATGGAATCTGCTATGAAACGTGACGCCTTACATTTTGTGAAGTTTACTATTGTCTGTATTTATTCTCTTTCCACTTCGGCAAAAATAAAAAATAAAGGACCGTTGCCTACTCTTTCTTCTTCGCATCAGAAGAACATTTTATTCAACTGTTTCTAACATGGAGTCAACAGCATCGTCGACCTCCACACAAAAAACAACTTTTTATAGTTGTCTTAGATATACACTCGCCTTCACTTCATCTGTTCTAACCGACCGTCTATAAAGATTGAAATGAGGGTTTGTCACTTGATTCAGATTTTTGAAAAAGACATAAAAATCTGTGCGGAATGAGTACGCATCTTATTTGAAACGGATTAGATATGAAGCAAAACTGTGATATTATTATGGAATACAAGAAGCAGAGAAAACCTTAACAGAAGATAATTCCATGCTGAAATTGCAGAGAGTCAAAGAAATATTTTATGCTGGAAGAAAATTCCTTATTAAAACTTACTCTCTTTGGAGTTTATTGTAAGTAACACAGGTAAAAACTTTCAGAATCTAAAAAATGTGGCTTCCAAATGTAGTGTTTTAAATCTTGCCATATATATATATATATATATATATATATATATATATATATATATATATATATATATATATATATATATATATGGGAGATAAAAAAGGAGAAACCAAGAGATATTTTTTTTATATATTCATCAACGTTTCGTCTTTATTGTAATACTTCCTCAGGATGATAATTTTAAGAAAAATGTCATGCAAGTACATCGAAATATTGGGTTGACATGATGGATTGATGAGAAAAAGTAGTAGCCGTGGCTACTGATAGCGCTGGACCAAGGTCTGGACTGAGAGAAGTCAGTCAGTGGCAGAGAATGAAATGAATGTGGCTAACTCACAAAAGTAGGTCAATGGCGTGTGAGCACACTGCGCGTGACTAGTTGGGATATATATATATATATATATATATATATATATATATATATATATAGAGAGAGAGAGAGAGAGAGAGAGAGAGAGATAAACCTTTTCAGGGTAAAAGCTCCTTCCTTTCTCATATATATATATATATATATATATATATATGAGAGAGAGAGAGAAGAGAGAGAGAGAGAGAGGGAGAATAAGATAGGTATCAATATCGCTGTTTTTCCTCCACAGAAAATGTAATTAATGTAAGTTGTTGTTTTCTGCGTGTCTTGTTTTGTTTGCTGCCTTACAATGTATTTTTCTGAAAGCGAACTTTGGTTTTCTGAAGAGTCCATAGTCGAAAAATCCGGAATTAACAGACTAATTTCGGTTGGTCGTCTATAGGCGAAACAGTTCATAAAAATGTACCGAAATTTTGATTTGAAAATAAAAATCACCAGTAAAATGAATAAAATCTTGGTCACTGGAATTTAGCCTAATATTGTCTATTTATATATGCTCTGTTGTTATATGTTACCAATCATTGAGCTTTTACCTTGAAAAGGTTAATATATAAAAAATAGAAAGTGTATACACAAACATATGTTTCTCGGATCGATCTCTTTCTATCTCTCTTTCTCTCTCTCTCTCTCTCGCTCTCTCTCTCTCTCTCTCTCTATATATATATATATATATATATATCTCCCAGCCAGTCACGCGAAGTGTGCTCACACGCCATTGACCTACTTTTGTAAGTTATGGCACAGGTCTCCACGGTTAGATCGATGAAACTCTCATTTCTTTCTATACAACATTCAGAATAAACGCCACAGTGGAACGCATCGCGGAATTGTGGACAGCTATCTGTGTGAGTGTACGTGGAGGTATAAATATAAGGATAATGATATTTTATGCAAAGACTCAATGACATGAATGGATTCCATCCTCTTGCGTAAGGAACCAAACTTTTTTTTTTTTTATTACAACCTGCATGTTGTCTGTTTTGGGGCGGCGGGGTATTTTTTGGACGGGGATATTCTGCAGAAGATCCCATTTCAAAAGCACAGATAATCTCAACAAAATAGTGTTTTTTGCAAATACGTACTTAGACGTCATCGATAGTCAAAGTGAAATCATAAAAGAATTTATTTCATTCAAACACACGTATAAAAAAGCATAATAAACACTAGGTGTAGAAGAAAATCAAGTGTCGAGAAAAATGACCATCAGCTTTTCATACTTCAATTCATGATCGCCAATGACGTGTGTCCCATTTCTCCCCTCTCTGTCGATATGAACCATTTTTTTCTGATAGTTATTACCAATGGCCGAAACTATACTATCACTATCTTTTAATGCTCAATTCAGTTTACTATACTATTTTAGACTATAAATAATTTCAGGGATAGCACAGTGGCTAAGTGGTTCACGGTGCGGACTGAAGACCTGGGTGTGCCGGGTTCGAATCCAGTTCGTTCCACAGAAATACTTTCATCAAAACCCACACCTGACCTTATGTCTGACCTCCTGGAGAGGAGGTAAATAAAATACTATTTCAGACTATTATACCATCTTTTTTAATGTTCAATTGGAGGGGGGAGGGGTGTAGTAGCTGTTCTGTTCTGATACAATCCTCCCAGGCATTACTTTCTCCTTGGGGGAGTAGTGTTGTATATGTTCGTTCATCATGATACCATCCTCGCACGCATTATCTCATCCTCCTAGGCATCAAATACTCCATTTTGGTGGTGTAGTATAGTATCTTCTGCTGTTGTGAATCATCCTCCCAGGCATAACCTGCTCCTTTGGGAAGCAGTGTAGTATATGTTCGTTCGTCATATATACTAGCTAAACTATGCCACCAGAGGGGGGGGGTATATTTTGTTAGTAATCAATAATTAGCGCAGTTTCTGAACGATCTTTTAGCCGGTTGAAACAGATAAAATCCTACGTTCGTCCTAAAATGAGCGAGAGAAGATTGTCTTGGTTATCTTTGTGGGAAAATAAAGGACGAATTAGCACGTGTAAGTGGAGTTGGGTCGGTTAGGAGGTCGGCTGGCGTTGACCTCATTACAATGTAATTGTAGGTTTATGCCACCCTAGAAATTAAAGTATAAAAATTTATTTGCAAAAGTCAAATTAATTTACAAATTAAGCGCAAGGTCATTAGAAATGCGGGAAGTGGGGGATGGTCTTCATCTGTCTATCCTACTTTTACGTTTTTCTCTACTCTATCGTTATTGTCATAGAAAGTGCTCTACTGATCTCCAATCTCTGGTTTCTCCTCGTAAGACATCCACAGCAAAAACTTGTCTTTCTATCATAACGGAAAAAAAGACTTTCCTTTCTTCCTCCATATGCCTAGCGCCAGGCAGAATTTCCATGGACAGAGCTTCTTTGCAAGGGCTTCCCATCTGTGGAACATATTACAGCGGGACTGCTTCTCCGCAGATTAAAACATAGCCTTCTTCAAATCTAATGTCAACAAATACTTGTCATGAACCACCTCATGAGCAATATAACTTATTTCATATCATTGATTGTGCCTCATCGATCGGTCGGCGATCTTTCCATCTCATTAACCTTTCATCCTCGGGTGGCTTTTGGCCTTGATAAGTGGTGAGCTAACAGTAAAAGAAAAAACTATACGCATTTTAACCTATTCGTACGAGCATTTTTTCCCCATTATTTTACTATTTATCCATCACTTTCACGTCCGAGATCACCAAAATACCACTTTTACTCAATGACCTACCTTACCTATAATATCCCTAATGGTTTCAAATTAATTTTATTTACAAAAAATATTTACACTTTTATGAAAACCGATAGGAGTCGTCGGACCCCCCCTCCCCATCCTTCAAGAAAAAAACAATTACAAAAAAAGAACTAAATAAAATCAGAGGCAGGTTAGTAAGACTGTCCCAACCATTTCTAACAGTAGACCGCCTACTATTTTCCGGTTTGTTTAGAACCGAAAACAAGAAGATCGACCTCTGAATGGAAGTAGGACTCAAGTAGAAAGAGATGAAATAGCAGTGGGGTTTGGGAGTAGATGGTGTCTTTCCAAGGTAAATAAAAAGTGGACAGGACTCACTCACTGAACTAGCTAAGAGGCTACCTTAACCGGTATTGCATGAAATAGCAGTGGAGTTTGGGAGTAGGACTCAAGTAGAAAAAAATGAAATAGCAGTGGAGTTTGGGAGTAGATGGTGTCTTTCTCAGGTAAATACAATTTGGGGAAGCTAAATAAAAAGTGAACAGGAGTCACTCACTCAACTAGCTAAGAGGCTACCTTAACCGGTATTGGATGAAAAAAGACCAAGGACCAAGGACCGTGTACGAAATGCCCAGACAGGGAACACGTACTAATACATAAGCTCGTAACTTTTACTCCCCTTTTGCTGAATTCTATGGAATGTAATCTTTTTCTATCACATTTAATTTCAATTTTAAATAAAATCAGCTCTTGATAAGAAAAATATTCAGCCACATAGAATCCCTTAGACGCGTTGTCCACACCACCATTCTAGCTACGGCCAGGGTCGCCAGAAACACCATTCGTTTCCCCCTAGCTTACGGCGGGTCAACATTATCAATCACGTAGTAACATTCAGCAATACCAATCGATGCGAGCCGTCACCTCGTTGACATAACTCCAAGGCAGCCGAAGTTCGTTACAGTAGAATATGACCTGCTACGCCGTTTCTCTCTTCAGCTCTGTTACAGCGCGGACAATTAGGAATTTCCAATATGCTTAAACAGAAAAGTATTCTATTAAGGAGTAACGTATTCCGGACCAATCGCCAGGTCATAGAGTACTCAGAATTGCTGAAATATCCTGAATCCGGCGACCAACTCTATTGAGAGCCGATCTCCTTCATCAACCATCCCAATCGCTCCCAAAGCCGATCCTAATCGAACCCCTTTACTATATTCCTATATAGTACCTTTCTAGGTCGTAAAACGTCACCGAACAGAGGAAGCTATTTGAGCGCGGCTCAGCACTCGTTGTAAAACTATCATTTACCTCACGGTCTTACCGAAAGACTGCGGATGAAATCAGAAAAAAGCGCTCTCAGCCACAGGGTCCCAAGCAGACTAATCTGCTACGGTTGACTCAGGAACCAGTTTTTCGACGTGTCGCTGACTTGCCAAGTCGAACATCTCCAACTTTTTTCACACGGACGTTGAATACAGACCTGGTTATGAATCCACGGCCTTAATCTCATTCTTAGAAGCGAAACGAAAAAGCGCGGGAAAAGCCTTAAGTAACTCACAGATAAAGGAAATACAGCTAGTTCGTAAAGGATAAGAGGAAAGAGGTACATAGTGCACTCCTCAGCGCTACTATTTAAGGAAATATAGATTCTAAGCCAAGTCTGAACTGACGCTTCGACCGTTGTAGTTTCGACCAATAAATTTTAAGTTTGTTATTCAGTCCAAACCATACGCCAAGGATTCGAATCGGACTATTTCATGCATAAGAAAGGACTCGAAAACGAAGCATTACCATCCCAGGAAGCTCACCACAGGTTGATCGACTTGCTTAGGTTGATATTTTCCCTCGTAATTGTTCTCAACACGCAAGCGCATCCATCACTGCCTCACTGTCTCCAAATCATGATACAACGACAGTGATACAATCAGCAAACACGGAAACCCTGGCTCGCACCCTTTCGAGTAACGCGATTTTGCGAAGACTCAAATTGTCACCCCTTTCCTTAACCTGCGAAGTAGCGACTTCAACGCAATAGTATAAAATAGGGGCGACAGCGGATTAACCTAACGTATCGAGAGAGAGAGAGAGAGAGAGAGAGAGAGAGAGAGAGGGGATGGAGAGAGAGAAAGGGGGAGGGAGGAGAGAGAGAAAGAGAGAGAGAGATAGCAAACAACTTAGAAGGCTTTTCATTCACCCGCACCACTGCCGTTGGCGCGCGATACAGAATGGAGATCCATTTGCGATAGTCAGGTTTAAGACCGAAAAAAAAAGATGATAAGAAGAAATGGTCTGTCATATCGAAGGCTTTGGACTAATCAAAATTGATTAGCGTTGCCTTCGTGTCGTATTCTATCCTCTCTATGATCGCACGAATAATGGTTAGGGGGAGGGTTAGGGTTTTATCCCCTCTATGATCGCACGAATAAGATGAAAATTGTTCTGAATCGATATCCCCATCAGAGCGTAGTTCTGCTCGATACATTTCCCAGCAATAACTTGCAACCGGTTTAATTGGATCTGTTTGTGTTTAACAAAGTTATACATTTACAATCATCTAGTTCCTTTCCACCATGTCTGGCCCGTTTCCTCAGCAATGTGATCACCCTCTTGGTCACCTGATCAGGGATAGATCCCTGATCAAACCAACACATTGAACACACTTTCCAGAAGCAATATAAACATGTGCGACAGCCTCAAGAACAGTTTGTAGGGAAGACCATCAAGCCATGGCGATTTGAAACCAGCCTGCTCTAACCTAGCCAAGACCCCACACTCTGAAGTTTTGCTTTCGCAACGAGCTGCTCCAGCCGCATCAAGGTAGGGAGAGTCAGCCAAATAGTTGCCAAACTATTGAACGTGGAGTCTGGGAAGTTGGATGAAGCGTCCCTGGAAGTGTTCTCGAAATCATTCACAAATCTCATGAATTGATAGAGTGCGTCCGTTCGGTTTCCTGATTCCGAACCGACACAGAGCTCTTTCTTTTGCTCATCTGCGTCGAAGTTCACAGCTTCGTTCGATACTTTCTCTAGCATAGCCTCGACTACTTGGCAATGATACTGTTCTCTATCCTTGCTTTGCAGGCCCTTCTTAGCCATTTCTATGGTCAATGAATCCTCTCAGCCACCACCTGTCTAGTTTATCTTCTGAGTGTTTCTTCATCTTGGCCCTATCTAGTGTGAGACTCTGACCATACCTAACAGAATAATTTCTAATCTTAGCTTTTAAACTAACCCACCACTTACTCCCGGTAAACGCCTCCACTAACGCCCGTTGAATAAAGGTTTCCATTTTTTTTTACCGAAAGCCGCGTATCTACAACAAGCAAGTACTCAACTTCCAGTACCAGGATAGGATAGGTTTATAGATTAACTGCAACCGAGTCATAACTAATTTATGTTCCGATTACTCTAAACAGTGGAACTGAAAACACGATATAAATCATCATATCCAAATAAATATTTGGACAGGAAGGAACGCTATTGGTCCATGTTCACATCTTCCACCCCGGTTAACGAAATTTGTCGACAAGATTGTACCTGGCCATCAGGTTAGACATACTGCTTTCACACCTATCCGATTCTCTAGGCCCCGCTAACCATATCTATATTGGGATCAAGAATGGCATTCTTATTATCCCTTAAAGCTACCTGTTCCAGATCTATGACGACCACATTTAACCACCGAAGAAAGGAAATCCTCTCCCAAAATGAGTTGGGTGCATAAACCGCGATGACCTGAAACTAGCAATCCGCCACGACCAGTCTACTTTCCATATCTATATGGACCATATTTACCATCGTAAACGGTGTGTGCTTCGCAAGCAAAAAAGACATTTCTATCCCGAGGATTTCCATATGCTGAGAAGACAGCGAAGTCTCCAGTCAGCACTTGACAACGTTCAGACAAATCATAGTGAATCTCGAGGGTTTCTTTGCGCAGCCAAGGTTGGGATTTGGGGGTTGGGTTTGGGGCGTAGAGAACTAAACAGTTATCTGTCATATTAACATCGGGAGGAGAGTGAGACTCAGCCTCATCCTTCGTTTGTTTTTGTTTGATTTTTTTTTCCTTTTCACCGCGCCCTCTTCTTCAACTGAGCCGGAGGCTTAAACGATCACGAGCGTTCTCTTCTCTTCAGATTCTGGACTTCTCTTCAAGATTATAGCCGTCATTGTAATGGATCTTGACGGCTGCAGTTGGAGCATCTCTTCGGTTAATTATTCTGCTGGAATTTTGTTAGCCGAAAGTGAACATGCTACTGTCTTGGCGACTGTTGGCTCTTTCCCGGTGGCTGCTTTACTGGGGGCTCCAGATATCTGGAAGACATGGTTGGAGGAGATCTGTTCAATCTTTGTCAGTGTTCCAGCCCACCTTGTTAATCCCTCCCCCCTCTGCTGTAGAAAGTGGTGAAGCTGCTGTTGCTGCTTTGTTTTTTTTTTGTTTGTTATGCAAGTCGGACTTCTGCATAGAGTTCACAAAGATCGAACCTAAGGATTATCTGGTCTGCATGGAGTCCTCGTTGGTCGCAGCTATTAATTAACGTGCAAGATTTCAGGTGTTTACTCCCGACACCGAGAACAGCAAGGATCAGCGGTTGCATGCGAAGTCAGGAAACGTTTTAGCCCAGAACTCCCATAGGAATTGCGAATATCGGTTATCCGTCAAACATGTCTTTTCTTGACACATGCAGAAACAGAGACGACCAGAGGACGACGGGTCCCGATGCCGATCCCTCCTGGATTTTTACCAGAATTCTGTTAGCCGGGTAGCTCTGATACTACCATGTTGCCATCGTCCCCATCACGGCGAGGAAGGGTTAGTTGCTACAGTGGCAACGGCTTTTACTGTCTGGACCTACAACAGGGTTTTTTCAGTGAGGTGATTTTCTTTGGACAGAGCTTCACTATATTCCTCTGCCGCTGGCAGTGCCAGCAATGAGGCCGTCGTTCTTCCACAATAGCCGAAAGGTTCCAAGACTCGTACTTGAGCAAGGTCGGAATTGAATTAAATCCGACGCTGTTAAGCCTTAACTTATGATGGGGGGGGGGGGGCAGCATGATGTTTTTGGGACCAAGTACATGGACGGCCACCTCAATGTCTTCATATTAGCTCATGACAGCACACAGCTATCGTGTTCCTATGTAGGAGGAGACACCGAGTATGGAGACAGTTGTGCGTCTCCTGCCTGACTAGATACTAGGTTTGGGTTTAAATGCTTCCACCTTATGTCATACCTTGCTACTTTTTTTCCTGTTCATGTGTGGGGAGTACAACATCTCATACGATGAAACTACTGCGCCAAATATATTGCACATGGATTTTTAAATCCACAAGGGTTCCACTAGGATGTCCTTCGCGACTTCAGTCAATTCTTTTTTGATTGGCGTCAGTTGTCACCAGCGAAATAGTTCTTTGCTGAAGCTCTTTCAATGTACCGGGTACGGGCTTGATAATATTGTCCTCCGTGTACTTCGAGTATGTGGTACGAAAGAGCTCCCTGCACTTCTCTGATGACAGCTGTGACTGGGGTCTACACGCCGTTTAATCTGCTGACACTGGCTTCTGTTGTTGTTTAACCGGAATTGGGGCTGCTGTGTTGCCATTTTTGCCAATGTCGGCTGGTATATCTTTGTTTTATTTTTTGGTTTGACTTGGCAAAACTATGTTTCCAGGAAGTAGAGTCATTCGATGCGGATCGACGAATTAGATGGTCCACTCTAACATGGACTTCTCCACCTTTTGAAAACGAAGCAATCGCTTTGCAACCATGATCTAGAAAATCGGTCTTTGGACGACGGAAACAGCTTTTCGCCTTCCGACGAGCTGATTATCTCTAAGTCAAAGAGATAGGCAGTGCGCAAATTGCAATTCCCCCCCCCCCCCACCCTCCATCAGACGAATACTCTGGGAAGCCCTCTCAGACTCGGAGAGATGTTTGTGTCAGCCCTCCGCACCGAACTCGAACCTCACACGGAATCTGGAGGATGTTCGGCCTATCCCTCCCTGACAGAATCAGGGACTGGGGTGTTGCTGAATCCAGCCCGCTCCTGTCGGACTGAGGAGATGCCGAGAGCAACACCCCATGTATTGTCAGCTTGAATATAACGGAACTTTCCGAGATGTAATGCTAACAGTAAACACATTTTTTACATTTAACAGTAAACCCATTTTAACGTTTAACAGTAAATTCATTTAAAAAATTAAACAGTAAGCCCATTTTTTAAACTTTAAAAGTAAACACATTTTTAACATTTAGCAGTAAACCCACTGTTTACATTCAAAAGTAAACCCATTTTTTATCATTTAACAATAAATCTATTTTTTAACATTTAACAGTAAACCCATTTTAAAACATTTAACAGTAAACATATTTGTTAACATTTAACAGTAAACACAATTTTATCATTTAACAATAAACACATTTTAAACATTTAACAATAAACCCATTTTTTATCATTTAACAGTAAATCTATTTTTTTACATTAAACAGTAAACCCATTTTCATACATTTAACAGTAAACATATTTTTTAACATTTAACAGTAAACACAATTTTAGCATTTAACAATAAACACATTTTAAACATTTAACAATAAACACATTTTTTTACATTTAACATTAAACACATTTTTTAATATTTAAGAATAAATCCATTTGTTAATAAAAACACCTTTTTATTAGGATATGTTTTAGGATAATTTTTCTTGAAATAGTTTTTTCAGATGAATATCTCTTGAATTTAATTAATGGTGAATTTATCTATTAATTATTTTTTTTAACAATAGATCCTCATATTTTTTTTTTATTTCTCTCCTGGAAAAAATCTGTAATTGTTTTTCAAAAATTTCCTTTTCTGTTGTATGTCTTTTTTATATGACTATAATTTAAACAGTGTTTATTTCCCCTAACTGTGCCCCTTTGTATGTTTGATATAATTGCATTGTAACCTATTTTATGTGGATTGTAATTATCATTTCCTAACCCTTCCTCAATCTCTCGAATTGCTGTATAACTGAGTAATGTCTGCACTCTAGTCATGATGCGATGTTTTTTACTTCGAACTTGGTGTCTATTCCTTGTGCTAACGGAGAGACTTGATATCAATAAAAATCAATATCGTCTCAGAAACGATCGTACACGAAATTGTTGGTTTATGTTGAATTCTTGGAACGTACGTAAATGAATATGTCATGAATTTATTTACCTCGTAAGTATAATATATATATATATATATATATGTTTGCTCTAAAATTTTTGTTTGTTCTTTTGTTTATTTTCACCTTAAAATGAAACTGATGTATGATGTGGGTGTTTTTCAAGACACTCTAATCTAGAAACTCTTATTATTTGTGAACTTTTTCTGATGATTTTGTAGTGTTGCAGAGACGATATTGACATACAAATGTTGTTTGGCACAAAACAAATGAAACGGACCGTTAAATATATCTCACAGAAATTTGGAATTTTTGGAAATGTGAAAAAAATAAAAATAAAAATAGAAGTAATAAAACAAACCATGGTTATTGGAATATAATAAAAAAAAAACTGTTATATATATATATATATATATATATATATATATATATATATATATATATATATATATATATATATATATATATATATATATATATAAGCACTACCTTTTCATACTTCACTATGGACGAAATTCAAACAAATTAGGCGTGCATACCTAATAAACTTGTGAATGTTGTGCTGTAAAAAGTTTTCAAATAAAAGAATTGAAATCTTTCAGATTAGCTATCTCTGTTTGAAATGATTCTCTTATGTAAAAAGCGGGAATCTTCTTTTTTGTTCAATATATAAACATGCCTATACAAATATACCTACACAAAAATGCGAGCTGGAAACCGACCCCGTGTGACAGGTTTCAGACAGTGATAAGAGCTGATTTTGCCTCGTTTTGGGAATACAAATTGACAACGGCTCCAATGGCCATAATCGTAGTTCGGATCTCATCAGGTGGATCTCATTAAAGAGCATTGATATTGTAACAACAGCGATAACAAAAAATAACACATTTCATTCTACTGACGTTAAATAACACATTTCATTCTACTGACGTTAAATAACACATTTCATTCTGCTGACGTTAAATAACACATTTCATTCTGTTGACGTTAAAAATTAAAAAGAGAAAAAGAATGTACCCAAGGGTTCCTCGAACATCGTTATCATGCTAATGATTCCTCTCTGCCCTATGTTTAAAGATTGGCTAGGGGTAGAGTGCACTGTTTTTTATTTACCTCCTCGTCAGGAGGTTAGGCACAAGGCCAGTTTTATCTTACTCCCACAAGGTAAGATGTGACCCAAGGTCGAATCGGGAAAGTGGGGATTGAAAAGCCAGTGCCCAAGAAGGTGAGCACTCTGGCCATTAAAAATTGCCAAGGCAGCTCCATCGGCATTTCCCGGTAGGGGCGCCTCAGGCAGTAAGCAATAAAGTTACTCCTCCCCAAGGAGGGGAGGCAAAGCCTGGGAGGGTGGACCTCCTAGAACTGCACAGAACCGTCCCATAGACCGGCATAAATCAATCCCCGAAGGCCAAGACGATACCAGTCTATGGAGTGCAGTATCCATCGGAACAGATACTACACTTTGAGTAATTTACTCCTCTCCAGGAGTTAGGCACAAGGCCATTTTTTATCCTACTCCCACAAGTAAGATGTGACCCAAGCTCGGGTCGGAAAGTGGGGGTTGAAAAGCCAGCGCCCGAGAGGTGAGCACTCTGACCATCCAAAATTGCCTGGGCAGCCACGTCGGCATTCCCCGGTAGGGGCGCCTCAAGCAGTAAGCAATTAACTTACTCCTCCCCAAAGAGGGGAGGAAAAGCCTGGGAGGGTGGACCTCCTAGAACTGCTCAGGACAATCCCATAGACCGGCGTAAATCAAGCCCCGAAGGCCAAGACAATACCAGTCTATAGGGTGCAGTATCCATCGGAACAGATACTACACTTTGATCTTGACCAAAATGGGTCTCTGCTTTTAAGAGTTATTTTCTTCTAAACCGCGTTCGAACCCC
Organism: Sepiola atlantica; assembly: GCA_963556195.1. Taxonomy (NCBI): domain Eukaryota; kingdom Metazoa; phylum Mollusca; class Cephalopoda; order Sepiida; family Sepiolidae; genus Sepiola; species Sepiola atlantica. The sequence goes on from OY744519.1 coordinate 73,395,281, forward strand.
CTTTTGCCGAACTCCTATTTTTCTCCATTCCCACTCCCACTCCATTCCCACAATGTCTTCTCTCTTTCACTGTTGCCCTCACTTTATTCTGTATTAGGCGACGCCCTTCGCTCCTCATGGTGGTATTTATCTTGAGAGTTGCGCCACAGTCACGTGTTAACACTCTTAAGATGATAAATCGAAACGAATAGAGCGAGGCTAAGGGATTTACCTTACTTCCGTGTTTAATTTTAAAACGAATAAAAACACTAATTATTTAATTATTATTTATTTGTCATCGGGGGGTGGGGGGTGCGATAAATACTTTGGAATTAAGTAAGAATAAAATATATGGATCATATTTCTTCAAAAATGAATGAGCAAAATGCGAATTTTAATTAAAGATAGCATTTCAATTTTTAATTTTAAAATGTATACCTACGCACATGTATATGTTCTTACGGCTCGGCTCTGACGTGTTACACAAGGAAACGCGTTAAAGCCAGACAGGAACAATAATTTTCCGGATTCAAATGGAAATAATCATTTAAAAAAAGTTCGAAGAACAATATCTTTGTTTATATATATATAGTCTTGGAAGTTTCTCAACCATTAAAACTATATTAAAAAAAAAAACCTTACGTCCCAAGTCGTTCAGTGGAAAATCAAGCATGTAAGTCAATATATCAAATATATTATGTTGTATTGAAAAACAAAGATGGTTGATAGTTGTTCGCCGACTGTCTACGAAGTCTGATGATTTGGGGGGGGGGGTATTTTTCCCCTTCAATTAGATAGAAAAGTAATTTTTAAGGCGTTTGGGACAGCTATTTGTTTACTATTTGTTTGTCTCTTCACCCCAAAAAACGAAAAACAAACTTCGTGGATATCCGCATACGCCATCTTGAAAATGGATCGGATTTAGACGAATTATTAAAATGCAATAAAAATGCTTTAAAACACACACACACATAGGTAGGTAGAAAAGTAACTTTATTGCCTTTGGTAGCAGTTATTTGTTTTGTTTCATCACCCCTTTTTTCTGTTGGTTATTCTAGACACTCGCCCCAATTTTTCGTTTAATCTCTTTATTATGGAGAATTCATTTTTATACTTATATAAAATCATATCTCACCATTGGAATATATCAAATAACTCCATGACAATCGCCTTTTTATTGTTTTTCTTCAAAATATGAAAATAACATTGTTTCTTTGTTTTTCTGTTGATAAGGCTACAGCTACATTTATTGCTGCCCGGGGGTGCTGGTAAGTTTTGCTAGTATATATATATATATATATATATATATATATATATATATATATATATATATATATACTCAATGCTTTTTTCTATATATTTTAATAACACAAAATATATGCTAAAACATCCCCCCGTTTTGGGATTGAGTTATGTTTGATTATTAAGTGCGTAATTTTGTTACTGAAATATAATTCTTATAAAAAATGAATATGATTAATATAATAAGAAAATGTATGCTACGAGGCGCCAGCGTTCGCCAATTATGGTAAATAAATAGAGTACATTAGAAAACCAAGCTGGCACCGAGGCGATCGCTTAACTAGGGAGGGTGTTCATGCATAAAAATAAAATAAAAAATACCCTAACACTAACCCTAAGTTCGAGTTGACCCCTCATAAAACCACACGTAATCGCCTACGTTTGGCAAAGTTAAGTGATCGCCTCGGCGGCTATTGTTGTATTTAGTGTATCGATAAGACAGCTGTTCATCGAAATAAAATTCTGAAATAAAAATATTACAAACAGTTTCCACACGTTTAAAGTATATTGATCGATAGAGAATTTTAATTCTACTGCGTTTGGTATAAATTATTTTTTATTTTTATTTTGTTTATGAGTTCTCGGTCATTAACTATTCTGGACTTTTACCGGAGGGTCTTACTTACCTGTTTTTAGTTTGTTTGATTGTTTTTGCCCCACTTCCCATACTTTTTCAATACAAATTGTATATATGCAATACGAATGGGAGAGGGCTTGCCACTCGGACTTAGATAGGGTAAGTAATTTTTTAAAACTATTTGAACGAAATAACATTTTTAAATAAAAACAACTAAACAAACAATTTCACTAATTAAAAATATACAGGTCGGTAGATAATTAAATTATACTGCGTTTAGTATAAGTCATTTGTTTTTGATTTTTTTTTGTGTGTGGTTTTTGTTTTCTGTTTACGATTTCTCGACTTTTAACAATTTTGCATTTTTACAAAAGTTTTGTATTTTCATGTAAAATCTCTATAAATGCGAGTAATCTTGAAGAAGAAATCGTATTCTAGGCCGATAATCATTACTATTAACAACATAAATTATTTCAAAGAAGGAAATACCGTTGGGAAATTAGTCAGAAACAATTTATTTTATGTTACCTACTCATTTGTGATCTATTTGCGTTAAAAATTAATATCTAATATTCAAACGAAGTTTTAAGCTAATTTACTTATTTAGTCATTGAGTTAGTACATAACCGGGACGGAAGCGAGTAAGGGCCGAAAATGAAGGAGTCAAGTATTCGGCCCTTCTATGACTATTTACGGTTAAGTAAATTGGTTTAAAACATATTTTAAATATTCATTTTAACACAAATAGGTCACAAATGAGTAGGTGAAGCAAAATAAATTGTTTTCGACTAATTTCCCAACTGTATTTCTTTTTTAAAAAAATTATGTCGGTAATAGTAATGATTCTATGACAGAAAGTAGACATTGGGGTTACTTTCGGCAGCCGCGTAACTCTCGCTTCCCTTATTTTGTCCTTTAGTCCTCACATTCCATCAGCGATGTTTCTGACAAAGAGGGAATAATTGCTGTTTTCTGGGTCGGAATCTGTCCATCTAACACTTATCGTTGGCTAGTTTTTTTTTTTAACCTTGAAGTAGTATTTTTATTTTAGCTTCTTACATTAAGTGGATTTGTGCCTTGTCTGGAGTGATTTCCATTTTTAAAAAAGACCGTACAAGTGAAGACAAAAATGGCGACAAATTGGAAAAAAGGAAGAAAAACTGTCAGAGAAGTATAAATAAGAAAGGAAATTATTTTTGAATGGGAACATTTCGACCTTGGAACAGGAAGGTTGAAACGAATAAAAGTCATAACACTTTCTTTTTCTCTACCTCTACTCGCGTTAAACATTCTAGCTTGTGCCAGAGCGCTCTCATTAGACTTGTAATACGCCCCCGATCCCCACCACAGCAAGGGCAGTAATCCAGTTCTAATCATTTTTCAAGAAAACTTTTTGGGCTTTACCCCCCCCCCCCCTCGTGCTTTTATTCATATCTCCGGTCCTCAACTTGCATCTGTATTAAATTCAAAACGAAGAAGTAAGAGAAAAGAAACGCAAGCAAACTCTTGATATTCTACCATCTGCTGGAAATTTAACAGACCGAAACTTTTCAGGCAAGAACAAAAAAAAAAAAAAAAAAACTTTTCTCAATAAGCGGCTCCAATTTTAGAAAGTTTTTTTGTCATTTATTTTATTTTGAACTTGTAATGAATGGGTATTCAGTACTTACAGAGTCAGTCCGGAGTATTAACGGAGAATTCTGAGTCAGACTCGAGTCTTGACGTAAAAACTCGACGAAAAGAGAACAAACTTGTTCTTTTCTTGCAAAGATTTATTTAACACGAAAACTGATTCTTTTTTTATTATTATTATTGTTTGCCTAGAAGAGGGCAATGATTTTTAATGTTCAATTAAGGTGAGGGTCAATTACCACCCCCTCCGTGTTAAGAATGGGTTTAATGAATGTTTTTCAATTCAGTAAATGAACCAACTTGATGTGTTTATTTTAGGAAGATTTTTCAATTTTATTTGGGGAGGGAGAGGTCTAAAAGTCTATTTTTAAACCCTAACTTGGTCTAGCATTCGTATACTTTAGTGTCGTCTGCATTTTTACATTTTTTTTTTTTCGCGGTTTTCAAATTTCCTATCGTCTTGCTAACTTGGGCAAACATATAACCGCGCTCTTTAAATTATTTATTATTCGTATCGTCTGTTTTCAGCCTTGGAACTAACTCTGGAATCTCCGTCAATACTCGTGACTGACTCCGTAAATATTGAAATCTTCTGGGTGCCCATCCATTACAAGTACCTTTTATTTTAACGAATCCTATCAAAATGTTTTAGTGCAATATAGCACTAAAAATATTATTTAGTGCCTGCGTTTATTTATTTTATTTATACCTTTTCATCTCCATTAAAATGTTAAATACCCCTAAACGTATCTAATGTGCAGTTGTTTATAAAAGCGTCTATTTGTTTTTATATAAAAAAAAAACATATTTCATCAAGGGCAGAGGACTGTACGAAATATTAAAATTTTAAGACCTATAATTTACATGCTTTTATGTTTTCATAAAGTTATATACTTTTCATTTTTCGAATGTAAAAAAATCCATTTTTAGTAGGGAAACACATATAGTAATTCGTCGAGAAACTGTTTCGCGCAATACACCTCTTCACCATGGTTAGGCAGGGCACGCGTTTCAGGGCGGGATCGAAACTCCACCGTTTTATTTTTATTTTTTTTATTTTTTTTTTATGGAAAATCGCTCCAGGCAAGGCATGAAGCCGCTTGATGTAAGGAGATAAAGAAAAAAGAAAATACTACTTCAAGGTCAAAAACTAGCCAATGATAATGGATAGATTCCGACCCAGAAAATAGTTATTCTTCCCCCTTTGTCAGAAACATCGCTCATGGAATATGAGGACTAAAGGACAAAATAAGGGAAGCGAGAGTTATGAGGCTGCCGAAAGTAAACCCAAGGCCCACTCACCTAAAACCACAGGGTTCAAGCCACGAAGGGTAGGGGGCATATGTAGACATTTACAGACAGTTTCGTGTGTATCACAGCCTTTTCATGGACGGCGGCACCGGGGGAGGGGTAGCTCAAGCCCCCCCCCCACACACACACTTTTTGACCCCCCCCCCACACACTTTTATAACTGTCCCGTCGGTCCTGTCTTTAGTGTGACTAGACAAGCAAGCGCTTCAAGCCGGGATCGAAACACGACCGTTAGAAACTGCTTGCCTGTTTAGCAACACCGAAGAGCTGTGCTACACACAAAACTTTCCCGGCCCGACCTTGGGTACTTGTGGGAGTAAGATAAAAACTGGCCTTGTGCCTAACTCCTGGAGAAGAGTAAATCAATACACACAAAACTGTCTGTAAATGAAGTGTGTGTGTCTCTCTCTCTCTCTCTCTCTCTCTCTCTATATATATATATATATATATGTATGTGTGTGTGTGTGTGTGTGTTGTTGTTGTTTCATTTAACTTCAGTCGAAGTTCTCAGAAATCAAGGGGCTCCTTCCTGGGGCTAACACTTGATCTCTATATGATATACATAGATATTTGAATATTCCAATAAAGTTCTCCTTTACCTGTCAAATGTTGAGTTCGTAAAGAAGTGAAAACATTAATTTTCCTCTCCCCAATCGACCAGTTAATTATATTATAGTATATCTTCCTTGTGGTCTCTTGGTCTTACCGGATTCCAGGACAAGAATTAATCTAGTCTGGTGGAGTATCCAACTAAGTGCTGTTACTTGAGGTAATATTACTAGGAAAAAGTGCACCATTCTTCTTATGAACCAGTGTTTAACCGTATCGAGGGGATCTTATTTGGGCTTCAAATACTATGTTATTTTGAATATTTGGTCTGGGTTTACATGTAGGGTGAAGTATCCTCGTGTCAGTTTGTCCTGACAAACCTTTGTGTACAGAGAGACCGAAGACACTCGAGGAGTGTGTCTGGTAGGTAATTCAAACCCTCCTGTAGGTAATTCAAACTCTCCAAATGTGTGTGTGTGTGGGTGGGTGGGTGGGTGTGTGTGTGTGTGTGAAAGAGAGAATTGTAATGGTTAGAATCGCCGACTGTTGAAAAGACGGTCGAGTTTTTTTTAATTTTTTATTATTGGTTTTTGCGGTAAACATTTTTTAGTTTCCAACTGAATGAAATCTTTTAACATGCCATCATAATAGTAGTAGTACTTCAAAAGCTTATGTTAAATGCATGTCCCCCCCCCCTTTACTGTTTGTATCTGTTATCGAGGAAATTGTCGCCCCGATTTATTTGCCTCCCCACGTGGGTAAAGTTAGACATAAAGTCGCTTTTTAATGTGGGATATATAACAGCTCCGCAAGGGGAAGGAGCTCTCTGGATGGGATTAAAATTACGTCAGTCGAGGAGGATTTCTCTTTCTCTGAATATAGAACAGATACTACACTTTGAATTATTTATTCGCAAATAAGAAATTAATTGCATTTACAAATTGGGCACAAGGCCATCAAAAGTGTGAGGTGTGGGAGATGGGTAGACATCATCTGTCTATCTTACACTTAACTAGAGGCGTTTTGACCCATTCCTCTAAGAACTGTTTCTTTTCATTCTTTCACCATTTGTCAATCACTTTCACTTCAACATCCACATGCATCACCACAATACCACATTTACTCTATGGGCTACCCTACTTAAAATATACTCAATGGTATTAAATTAGTTTGTCTTTTTTTTCTCTTTTTTTTTTTTTAGTCCGGTTAGGTAGTCTATGCTGTTGCGTATTAGGTATCTGTGACGTTTTATTTTAGTTTGCCTTTCATCATCATCATCATCATCATCATCATCATCATCATCATCATCATCATTATTATTATTGTTATTATTATTATTATCATTATTATTTTACCTTGCCTATCGATTTTTACGCCAACTTGAAAACTTCAACATTTTAATTCAAAGTTTTAAATAAATGCTAACAAAACAAGTTTTTTTTTTACATATTAAACAGCATAAATTATTATGCATTTCTACATTAGATTAATTTGACAAGTTCCCCTTCCCTCCCCCCCCCCCTTATCGAACACCTACATTAACACGTCACGTAAATGCCGTCTGTTCTTTCATTCTATTTTTCAGATTGCCGCTTCCTTGAAACACGTGTACGGATCCTCAACAAACAAGAACATATTTACGACTACTGCGCAGCAGCTGCCGACTGGTACATCTTGTTATTGAAAGAGTGCCGCCCTTTCACAACACACACACACACACACGCATAGAACCACACGCAGAGAGAGAGAGAGAGAGAGAGAGAGAGAGAGAGAGAGAGAGAGTTGTATACACTTCATTTTCTCACTCAAAACGCCGTTGCGCGGCTCAGCCAACCAATAGCGTTGCCAGAAAAGCTCATTTGAGAGTGCGTCACAGTAGCGGGATATAAAAAAAATTACTAATTTAGAAAAGAAAAAAAATATATATATTAAAATCGGCTCTTAATAGAAGAGTAGTACGAAAGTAAATTATAGTAAACATATATAGAGATAGATAGATACGATCCAATAAATAAAATAAATAATTTAAAAAAAGATACAGTAATTAAAGAGAATCTATCAGAAAGAGGAGGTAAACATTGTAAGTTTACTACTGCTAACAGTCGAGTTAGTGCGTGCGTGCGTGTCTGCTTTTCCACAACAACAGGGCGTGCGCACGACGTGTTTTTACGCTCCGAACGACCGCTAGTTCGAGGAGGTTTATCTTAGAATGAGCCAGAGTGCTCCGAACGCTACCGCAACCTCAACTATATCACGATCGAGTTCGTCAAGATCGAACTGCTGCACCTTAAAAGGTCTAAGCGGATACTTACGGGAGAGCATGAAGGCCCAACTGGATGACGTGCGCTCCACGGTTTTCTGGAAGGCCTTCTTGGCCGAAGTGATTGGAACCTTTTTCCTCGTGTTTCTCATTATCGGGTCGCTAATGCATAACCCAAACAAGGAAGGCGGACCTTCTCACCTACACGTTGCGCTTCTGGCCGGCTTCTTCATTGCGACCATCATCATGACTTTTCTCCACGTCAGCGGTGGACATGTGAACCCGGCCATTAGTATCGGATTTCTGGTCACCAGGCATATCAGTCTAATTCGATTCCTCAGTTATGTGGCTGCACAGCTTCTCGGGGCTATTGCAGGCGCCTACATGCTTAAGGTGCTCTGTCCGACCACAATGCACGCAAAGTTGCACACCATCAAACCAGATATTGACATGAGTGACCTGCAGGCGGTCATTATGGAATTCATTGTCACCTTCTTCTTGCTCTTCGCCGCATTCTCCATGATTGACCACGGCAGGAAAGACATTTCGGGTTCGATCCCACTCGGCATCGGTATCATCGTCGTCGTCAACATTCTGGCCTGTGTAAGTAGACTCCTATGTATTCCTTCTTTTTGCTTTTGTTTGAATTATTAGTAATTTTATAGAATCACTCCCGTCTCCAACAGGGTGTGTTTTTCTTTCTTCTTTTTTTCTGTGTTGTTGGGACTACCCTGAAATCTTACTTTTTAAAGGCGACTACGTGTAAATGCGCTGAAAAAACTTGATGGCAAAAAAAACCCTCCCTTCACCCTACCACTGACCCTACGTCTGGGTAATCGATTTGGAGCCCGGTTTGGAGACGGGAGTGATTCTATAAAAATACCGAATTATTTATGATATTCTTCATTACTATATATAGTTTTGTTTACTTAACACAGATAGACTTAATTCAAAATGCGTATTTGTTTTAAAAAGTTCAGTACTTTTATTAAAATCATAAACTTGTATTCTAAATATATGGCCCTTTTCAGAGCCGGTGTTAACAAATAAAACTGAGGATGCCTCCAGAGCACTGTTACTGTAATCATCCTTACCAGACCCCACACACTTCCCAGACAGGAGAAGGATCACTCGTGTTTTTTTTTGGGGGGGGGGGGGCTGAAAAGGAAACCTCCTGTGCTATGAAGACCTTCTGTGTTTTATTTGTTGCTCTCCTAAAATGTTGCTGTCAGGGGGAAAATATGTAGAGCCGCTTTTTAACAGTTAACATATTAGTAAAATAATTATTTGCGGGGCATATTTTCACGTGTGTAAATGAGCTGAAAAATATCTTCTATAAAGTTTTCTAATGAAGTATCCCATTCCTTATGAAATAGATAATTATCCACTCTATAATAAAGACCAATGTGTATTTAGTTCTGTGTATATATATATATATATATATATATATATATATATATATATATATATATATATATATATATATATACTTCTATCCACTAAATAAAAAGTTATCGAGTTGGCGAGTAAAACACGTACCCTTTTATAGCCATCGGACGAAACCATTTCACGTGGTGAGGGGAAACGAGAAAGCAAATAGCAAGTCAGACAACCACCTCAGACTTACCTCGCCGCCTGAGATGAATTTGGAAAGAAATCCACTGCTCTATAATAAAAAGTCAACGGTGGGTGCTTTCTTTTTTAAATTTATATATCAAAAAATAAATTACTGACGTAATTCTATGATTTTTTATATGAAGAGCGTGGAAGAACATTGGCGAAGCATATTTTTTTCAGTCATTTTTGACGGAGAGTGTACACAAGTTTATTGAATAAATGCTGAACATGTTTTGGAAATTTTTTAGACGATGATTGATAATTTGGATTATTCGGACTACTATTCTCATCTTGGTTGTTATTTTCCCAACGTTTCGGCCGATGTAATCTTGGGCCTTCTTCGGGTGGATCTTTTTGAATATCTCGTCCGAGTAAAGCCTCCTACAGAAAACATCATGACCAAGAACTGTATGAATTCCATTTCATTAAAATGTGGAAAAATATACAAAGGTGAGACATGCCGTCAACTAAAAGTAAGGCTAGAAGAACATCGGAAAGCCCTAATGCGTTGAGATATTGAAAAGTCGGGTATGGATGGCCACATATGGAGGGAGGGGCGAAATAAATTGTAGACAAAAGAACAATAGAGAGGAAGGCGTCTCAAAGAAGTGTAGAGTGGCAATGGCCTCATCAGTTGAGCTAGTATAGAATTAAATATAATATGGGAAGCAATAATCATAAGTAGTTCATATGAACACCAGTTATATATATATATATATATATATATATATATATATATATATATATATATATATATATATATATATATATATATAAGCTCGTAGAATTGATATTAGAATTCTTCACATGGACCCATAGCGTTGTTAACAATTGGTTCTAAGTCACAGTCTTTTGAAGGTTCAATCCCTACTACCGGCGATAATAAGTAAGAATATCTTTAAAAAAATGTAAACTTCTACCCGGGCGTGGTTGACAGAATGAGAATAATATACACCCGTTTGAATTCCTTATAGGTTCCTAAATTCGATATAAAGATTCTCATATTCAACAACATGCACCCGAAGAAGGTCGGCCGAAACAATTTGAAAATAACCACCAAGATGAGAATAGTAGTCAGAATAATCCAAATAATATAAATGCTGAACATTTCATTAAAATCGGGTATTTCTACGATTTTTTGGTGATTAAAAAAAGTGTGTGGGGGGGGGGGGGTAACACTTTTGGTTTGTTTACCAAGAATATTTTCTTAGTGGTGGTGTACTTTGAAATATTTATTGATTGGGCCCGAAAAGTACATGGTTTAAGATTCCTTCGACAAGTTTGATGGCACTTCGAACTATAAACAGCAGCAGTTGTGCTGTAAGACCAATCACCTCCAGCGACGATTTCCCTACAAGATTTGCACGACCAAATACCAACGCTCGTCTCTTTACAGCATCTTTCCCGCGGAAATTACTTGTGTACTTTGCATGCTGTGAGATTTCAATATTTTTCTCGGTTTCCGACTTGTCTGGGTACGCGCTTGGCCACCTCGTTTAGGTATCTAAACGTTGGTGGGACATGCCGTAGATTCGACGGGGAGGAGCATCAGCCATTAGCACTTCCCCGTTTTAAAAACCATATAAAACTTTATGAAAAACTAACAGAAAACCCCGTATTGCCCGGAATTGATTAAGAAACCCTACGTTCTTTTGCGTTCAGCGCATAACACTATGCTAGCTTCTTTTTTTTTTTAATTCTTATATTCTATATTGGTGCTTGTGAGGAATCGGGGCTCATAGGAGTTCAGTTCTTATGGAGTCAGTTTCGAGTATTGACGGAGAATTCCGAGTTAGTCTCGGAAGTGAGCGAAGAAGTTTACGATTTGTAAGTGGCGAAAAAGTGTAAAAAGGCAGACGACACTAGTGGCGATCGAACTTATGGAATAATTCGATTGCAAATATCTCACTTGTGAGAGGCGTTCTTATATGTGCGCATATATATATATATATATATATATATATATATATATATATATATATATATATATATATATATATATATATATATATATATAATTAACTTGTTACAAATATCCAGGGGGTATGAATCCGAAGGAAGTTGAAACCGGGTTTATGAGAGTGCTCAATGAAAATTCAGAGCCCCATCTCCCTCCTCCCGCCCCGGCCGAGATTGAGATCGTCGCAGCACTGACACGTGCAAAACCTCCCACGTAATAATTTGAAACACGACTTGTTGGGGTCGTCCCCCTCCCCTCTCATGTCCCATGTCGCCGTTATAGACAAAGCCCCAACTCTATCCCCCTCCCCCTCCAATGTATTTTCAATTTTCAATCTCCCGTTAAAGTGAACTTAAAATTTTATGCCATTTGAATTCCTTTCGCCGGCCCGATGAGTTGGTAGCTATTCGCACCAATGAAACAAAACCTGTTTTGTCGCAACTAATGGAATAAAATCAATATATATATATATATATATATATATATATATATATATATATATATATGCATAAAAAGGTATAAGATATAAAATTTATTCCCTGAACAGAACAGTTTTGCACCAGTTGTATGTCCCCGTACAGAGATTAAAATCAAGATATAATGATACTAAACCCTATATCTAGAATCCTTATTCTAATTTTGATCAAATTCCATTACATGATTTTCAGTCTGGAAAATGTGTAAACTTTAAGGCTTAAGCTTAAGGCGTCTTAAGAAGACATTGAAATTCAAGAAATCTTACTTAATTGGTGTCTAATGATTATGGATCAAATTGAATGCAAATATGAAATATTTGAATTTAAAAATGGGAAGTTGTGCCCATATTTTGCCCCTAAAACGCCCTTTAAACTACTCCAAAGAAACTAAGAATTTTGGGGAATATTCATTAATTGATGTCTCCTACCTATTGTTAAAATTTCAAATACATAGGTGTCTGAATTTTCACAAAAGGTTTCACCTCCTCTTTGCACCTTATGCATAAAACTAAATTAAACTAAATATAGCCTGCATTACCTACCTTTGTTTTTGCTTCAGTCGCTTAAAGAGTGGAATTGGTTTTTCCTCACTTAAAAAAGTTTCACGCACGGACATGGCTTAACATTCATAATAATCGGTTAAATAGTTTAGGAGTGAATCCTATACATAGAAATATATGAGCATATACACATACCTAATTTTATATATGAATACAGATATATCTAAGAGATATGATAACACGTCAAAATGAAAACAATAATTTTGTGTTGGAGTTTAACACTTCTCAGACTATTTACACCTGTAACTATATACTGAATAGTTCCTTTTTCTTTTCTCTTTTCTTTTGCTGCAGTCGCTTAGAGAGTGGAATTGGTTTTCCTCACTTAAAAAAAAGCTTCACGCACAGACATGGCTGGAAACCTTTATCGCTAAAGCAATGGTAATGCTCGAACATTGGTTTCAGTCATCGTGTGGGTATTTGCTCAACAAAATATTAAATGAGCCGAGTCAAAAGTTATCGGTGTTTAAATACAACGCAACAAGTGAATTGTCCAAAGGGGGGATTAAACCAAGTTGAGCAACAGATACACCTAACCTCTCTCAATCCGAATAATGGACAACAAGGTTTGTTTACACCACAGCCTCACTGATATTTAAGCTTAATCGAGTACAAATACATGAACCCGAACGATCTTATAGACTAACTTACTCTGACATAATCCTTGATTTCTTAATTATATCGTGAATGAACAAATTAAATTAATGATTAGAAAATTAGATAATCAGCTATATTAATTTACTCTATTGTAACCAAATGCATCCGAATTTTAAATTGAATGAAAAATCTCTTAAGATATAATACATAAATATATATCTCGCATGATTGTAATAATAAAATAAGATTAATTATTTATTATAAAAAATTTAAAACATTAAACCTTGTAGTTAACAATAACTAATTTTAGAATCCTCAAAAAAACAGTAGAAAAAAGTTACATATCAGTTTCAATACCCTTTCGGAAAATGTATCTCCGACAATAATAATTTAAAAAGAAACTAATTGTTACATCGGTTACACTACAACAGCACTTTCCCGTAGACTTGCCATGCATCTCTCATATACTAGCTTAATTTGCCAACACCTAAACACAGGACTGCCCCTTTCGCAATATAGAGACATTTTAGTCGATACTGCAAAAACAATACACTACGATATCAACATAAAAAGATTTAAAAATTCATGAAGCCATCTGCATTAAAACTAGACACCTCATAATTAATAACATTAATTAGGAAACTAGTCACAGTTTTAAAGTATTTAGTGTAGTAATTAATTCTAACAAATTCTTAGCCGTTAGGCATTATCATTTTGAATTCTGTATGCGTATTTCACGTTATCATGTTCGCAGGAAACATCTCATCACTATAGACGATCGCTTTAACGTTGGTAAATGCTAAAAAGTAAAAGAAAATAGATGTAATCACACGAAGACAAAGCCCCGCATGATGATGATTTGATTAATCGAATCGAAAGTTATCGCGAAGATATGGAACAAGACACTCACGGAGCTTATATATACCAATTTGACGGGGATACGAAATGAACTATTTGGAAAAAAAAAAAAACAATACTAAAAAACTCATAAAACAAAACAATAAAGAACTATGTTATGTCATGTAATAATAGTTCCCTTAATGAAAACATGCTGCCGAAATACACACACATATACAAATAACACTATACATTAATTCCATCAGTCATTTCACGAAGTAATGGAAATCACGCATACCTTCTTGGGCCTACTTTGTATTCTTTAGCCCAACGGGCGGGATTTTTGGTACCTCCGTGAAACCGCAGATATCGATGGATGATCGAATTATTGTATATTGTTACGTATAATAAAAAAATATCCTGCTTCTACATACGTAATTGGGCACAATATTGTTTCTTCTCTTCTCGTAAAACACAGCATTATAATATATATTATATTTTTAATTTATTAATAATGTTACAGAAGATCAGGTCAAGTCAACATGGTACAAAAGGTTTCAAGCCTGAAGCGGGCTCGGAACGAAAACTAATGTTTCGCTGGTCTTTTTTTACCTGATCTTCTGTAACATTATTAATAAGTAAATAAATATTATGCTCTTATTATTAAATAATTGAGCACTCTGTAGATTTCTTTCTACCAAACAAAACCAAAGAGTATATATATATATATATATATATATATATATATATATATATATATATATATATATATATATATATATATATATAATCAGTAACCCTTTCATCAACATAAATATGAAAATATCTATGGTATAGCAATATTATAAGACTATGTAGGCAATAGAAACTGTAAACCTATTGGTAGATGACGGAATACTAATACCTCAATATAAAACATTTAAATATAGAACACATCAAACACAACAAAATAATCGAAGCGACTAAGATTAAACCAAGCCCGTAGAAAAGGAAATGGTCAGTGAACCGGATCATAGGCGCATAAGCAGACAATTTTTTAGTTTTCATCTGTACTAATTAGTGAAGAAATGGTAACTAGAAAATAAGATAATTTAAAAAAGGAGTGAGAACCAATAATACAATAATCATTAAAAACATAATGCCAAATAAATGCTAAATATAGTGGAAAAATATATATGTGTGTATATGTATATATATATGTATTTATATATATGTATATATATATATATATGTATATATATATATATATGTATCTATATATATATATATATATATATATATATATATATATATATATATAAATTAATAATAAAAGAATGCACCCAATCTAATATGAATATAGGCATACAATTAAAGTAGGAGGTTGTATGGACATTGATGACGGTATTTCCCTCACAATACGAGTTAAGTATAAAACGTAATCACAATTAGCTTTAATTATAAATGTCCTTAAAAGTACTTTTGAATCCTCATAATACTTTATAATGAGGTAATTAACATCATTTTTGAATCCTCATAATACTTTATAATGAGGTAATTAACATCATTTAATAAGAAAAATAAATATTTAATAGCTCCTTTCGGAGTTTTGATTCATGTCTAGCTAACTATAAACTATTTTCATTGTAAGGAACAACCCCCCTTAGTTTCGCATTAAATAGAAACTTACTACTTAAGTGAAGAAATATGGGCAATTAATCTTATAAACGATTTATAAATAAATACTAAACATCTTCCACAAAAAACACCAAAGTATAACAATCTTAATAGTTGCTTGAATTGATGGCTGAATGTATATAGCTAGCTCTCGACTGTTGAACTTAAAAGAGACCAGCTCTGTAGTTAGCTTCGTATCTAAATGACCTAAATAGGCAGTTGAAGGCTAATTGGTGTAACTTTAGGAAAGTAAAAAAATTACCCTCAAGTGAATTCGAATTTTTATAAATAAATTATAGAACATATTAACTATTTTAAGAAATATTACTGAATTAAAATGTATAAAGTCAACACAATTTTTAGAATGTACTAGCTCTGAACTGAAAAATTCAAAATGGCGTATTAGTGAGTCTCCCCACGTGTGATTTTGCTCTTTTCTTTGTTTTTTGTTTGGTTCCACCCAAAAATGAACCAATGTATAGTGTAGTTTTTTTTCAAGACACTTTAATCCAAGAACTTTTTACTCTTTGTGAATTTTTCTGATGATTTTGTAGTGTTCCAGAGACAATATTGACATAAAAAATATTGTTTGGCTCACGACAAATGAAACGGACCGTAAAACATATATCTCACAGAAATGTTATGTTTTTTATAAATGTGAAAAAATAAAAATAAAAATAAAAATAAAAATAAAAATAAAAATAAAAATAATAAAATAAAAACATGGTTATTGGAATATAAAATAAATCTTATATATATATATATATATGTGTGTGTGTGCGTGTGCGTGTGTGTGTGTGTTATAATATACCTCGAAGTGCGCAGTAATGTTAGTGACTTGGTGTCATAAGAGATTTCGGATCTTCCAACATCATGCCTGTTCATCCTGGCAACCCTACCGGAATAATGTCTATACCGGTAGGCTATCCCAGAGCAAAAGTTCTCACAATACCTGGCCTTTTGGCCAAGATCAAAGTGTAGTATCTGTTCCGATAGATACTGCACCCCATAGATCGGTATTGTCTTGGGCTTCGGGGCTTGATTTACGTATTCTATGGGTCTGTCCTGTGCAGTTCTAGGAGGTCCACCCTCCCAAGCTTTGCCTCCCATCTTTGGGGAGAAGTAAGTTTATTGCTTACTGTCTGAGTCGCCCCTACCGGGGAATGCTGACGAGGCTGCCCAGGCAATTTTTAATGACCAGAGTGCTCACCTTCTCGGGCGCTGGCTTTTCAAATCCCACTTTCCGACCTTGTGTCACATACTCCTATTGTGGGTAGGTGTTGAATAAACACAATAACACTACAGTTTATTCGAATGAAACACGTGTTGCAAATGCTTATACTGTAATTGAAAATTTTGTTTTTTATGAATTACAAATAATATATCATTTGTTGAATGGACTGATGACCATTACACACGCATGAATGAAAAATGTCGTATAAATATATTTATTTCATATTCTTCCGTTTTAGTTTTTATTTGTCAATCATTTTTAAAATTTCGGGACAGACCGGCAAAGTCAACTAATGCTATGGCACAAAGTAACCTTTTTTATTTTTTTTTATTTCCTTTATTTTTCTTGTTTGTCTAATTTTCTTCTCCCTTAATTAATCTTGTTTTCGTTCCCTTGTTTCATTTTTACTTTTTTTTCTTTTTCAAGTTTTATTTTCGTTTTTCACACTCAATCAATTCTTTTTACTTCTCCAGTTTTTTTTTCTTTTCGTCCATTTTTTTTCTGGCTTAGCACAACTATTTCAATCTTTACTTTCGTTTCCGGTTTTCTTCGTGAGTTTTTTTTTCTGTATTCATTTTTTCAAATATAATTAAACTTTTCTTCATCTTATTGCAAATTCAATTCTTTTTCCATCTATTTCAAACCCAATACTTCCTATTCTTTCCATTTTTTGAAAATCCAATTCTTTTTCATATTTTTCCCGTTTTTGCAAATTCAATTCTTTTATATTTCATTTCGTCTTTTTTATTTTCTCTGCAAAACTTTTCTTAATTTTTCCTTTCTTTTTCTATCATGTTATAAATGTTTTCCCCCGTTTCCTATGTTTGCCTTTATTTTTCAATACAAATGTTCCTTTTCTTTATTACCTTATCTATTTATGTCCTTATTTCTTTCTTTATCTTCCCTTTTACAATGCTTTCTCTATATCTCTCCCTTTCTCTCTTTCTCTCTTTCTCTATCTCCCTTTCTCTCACTTTCTCTCTATCTTTCTCTCTATCTTTCTCTCTATCGTGCTCTCCCTTTCTATCTATTTCTATCTATATCTCTATCTCGCTTTCTCTTTCTACCTATATCTCTATCTCTATCTCTCTTTCTATCTTTCTCTCTTTCTCTCTTTCTATCCATATCTATTTCCCTCTTTCTATCCATATCTCTTTCTCTCTTTCTCTCTTTCTATCTATATCTCTTTTTCATTTCTTATCTATATCTCTTTCTCTCTTTCTATCTATCTCTCTCTCTCTCTCTCTCTCTCTCGTTCTCTCTTCTAATTATATCTCTTTCTCTCTTTCTATCTATACCTCTTTCTCTCTTTCTATCTATATCTCTTTTTCATTTATTATCTATATCTCTTTCTCTCTTTCTTTCTTTCTATCTATATCTCTTTCTCTCTTTCTTTCTTTCTATCTATATCTCTTTCTCTTTCACATGACTAACCTACAATGCAAATAATTTCCTTTAATCATTAAAAATGAAAACATGTTTACCATTTTTACCTTCGATTTGCCCGCCTCCCTCACCCCCTTCCGCTCCCCACCCTCACCAGACAAAATGACAATACTCGCAAGAAATCAATGTTAACAACACGGTGTGATGATACCGTTTCCACTGGCAGAGTTTCTCAAAAACAACCCCCATCCTTCACTCCCCTATGCACACACACACACACACACACACACACACACACACACACAAACACACACACGGGCACCACCATTATACATCTTTCCGCCTATTCTACATTTTCCCACATTTTTTCGCGTTTTTCTTCATCGTAAAACATGACAACGGAATCTGCACGATTGACCGTGAATAGAAAAGAGCTTTCGTATCTTTCTGTAGAAATAGGAATGTCATTTTATTATCCAAAAATGCGAATAAATATCCTCTAAAGAAGCTTAAACGTTTTCCGGTTTAAACGCTCCAATTTTGTCACTACTGAATCCAAACGAAGCTGACCCCCCCCCCCCATCCCTCCTTTGCGACTGTTTTCTCCTTGCAGCTGCCATTCTTAACTGGTGATACTTATTCGTTGAAGTAATTGTTGCACAGTGTTTAACTTAAGTTTTTACTAGTATTTTACTTTTCAATTTCTTCTGATACAATAAAAGTATACCAACACATTCTAACGCAGACATACCCTTTTTATTACTATCTAGAAGAATACCAGGACGAGTAAAATATATCCCCCGAATAGAACAGTTTTGCACGACTTTTATGTCCCTTTGCGAATATTAAAATCAAGATACAATGATACCGAACCTTATGTCTAAAATCCTTATTCTAATTTAGATCAAAATCCATTGCACCCGTCTAAAATTTAAGGCTTAAGCTTAAGGAATATAAGAAGAAATTGAAATTCAGGGAACTTTGCTTCATTGGTGTCTAATGACTATGGATCAAATTCAATGCAAATCTGAAATATTTGAATTTTCAAATGGAAAATTGTGCCTATATTATGCCCCCCCCCCTAAACTCCTTTAATATACTCCAAAGAAACTTAAATTTGGGGAATATTTATTAATTGATGTCTAATACCTATTGTTAAAATTTCACACACTCCTTTTTTACTCTCTAGTATAAAACTAAATTCAACTAAATATAGTCCATATTACGATCCCTTACGCCTAGCAGCTGTGTTTCCAAAATTAATAATGATTAGTTCTTTTTCATAGTGAATCCTGTAATACAAATATATAAACATACTCAACTTTATAAAGGTAGAGCTAAGTCACCACTTATCAAGGCCAAATGCCATTCGAGGATAAGGGTTAAATAGATGGATTGTCAGCTGAATGATGAAGAATATTATAAGGGGACTAAAACTGATGAATGGAATTAAATAAATTTTATTACTTATGGGGACGGTTTATTACAAGTATTTGAAGACGATCATGTTGTAGTCTGCAGAGAAGCAGTCCGGTTATAATACTTTCTACAGGCGGGAAGCATTTGGAAAGAAACCCTGTTCATGAAAATTCCACCTGACACGAGGCACACGATGAAGAAAGAAAGTTATTTTCCGTTGTGATAGAAGACGAGTTCTTGTTGTGAAGGAGGAGCAATGTTTATTATTATTATTATTATTATTATTATTATTATTATTATTATTATTATTATTATTATTATTATTATTATTATTATTATTATTATTATTATTACTTATTATTATATACTAGTGTACATACTCCGTCAAAAATGACGGGAGAAAATTATGCTTCGCCAGTGCTTGCACTCCCTATTTATTTAGACATATTATTAAAATATTCATATAAAATCAAAGAATTACGTCAGTAATTTAATTTTTCATATATAAATTATCATTTCTGATGACCCAAAGAAGAAAAATACAAACCCTTAACTTTCTATTATAAAGTACAATACTTCTTTCCGAAAGTCTAAGATGGCTGTCGGATTTGCTATTTTCTCGCTTCTTCTTTAGCAATTAAAATGATGTCGTCAGGCGCCTATAAAAAGCTCGTGTTTTACTCGATAACTTTTGTTTGAATGGATAGAAACTCTCTCTTTCCCTCCCCTCTTTCTCTCTCCTTCCCTATCATATATATATATATATATATATATATATATAGTGTAAGGTACACGATAAGTCATAAAAATGAAATGCCGTGGTAGACAAAATGGGTGAAAAAATGACAAACGGAAAACAGGTTAACATGCAGGAGAAAAACAAAACAAGAGATTTGGCCGGTTTCATTCGTGTTAGCGAACGTGAAGACGTTCGCTAACACGAACGAAACCGGTCAAATCTCTTGTTTTTGTTTTTCTCCTGCACGTTAACCTGTTTTCCGTTTGTCATTTTTTACACACACACACACACACACACACACACACACACACACACACACATATATATATATATATATATATATATATATATATATATATACATACATACATTGGTCTTTACAATAAAGTGGAGGATGATGTTTTATGAGAGTCGAATTCTTAACTAGGTCAAGTTTTCTACAAATAAGTTTCTAATTTAAAAGAAAACATTTTTTTTAATGGCGATTTATCTAGTTTAGCACTTTACACCGAACGCCGGGAATTTATCGCACTACTTATACTGGACTGCGCTTTCTAATTGATCGAGTCTGTGTTACTATGAGAACAAATTATAAACTACCTATTGCATGCTATTAAGCTACAGGTTAACCGCAAATAATTGCTCAATAGAAATCTAACACATGTTACATGAATACGCAAAACTAACTAGCAGACTATCCATCTACGACAGGAACCACAATTCACACACTAAATCAAATAATCTATTCTATACTTAGAACGAGGAAAATACCCGGGGTTTCCGCCGTAACTCTATTTACATCGCAGTGGATTCGTCTCTCATTCATGCAATTTGTGTCTGTGTGTGTATATATATATATATATATATATATATATATATATATATATATATATATATATACATATAATAATTTCTTTTAATAATTGAGTTCATTTTTTTAAGTTTATTTTTTTCTCTACCGGTTTACACCTATCTTGTGTGAGCAGCATTCCGAAGCCGCTTTTATTTTCTGCTTTAAATAGTGTAGCCTACTCAGCCTCGTTTCCGTCTTGCCGCCATAATTTTCGCACTTCCCACCAATCACATCATCATGTCAACAACAAATCGATCAACTTTCAATTTAAAATGCTGATCTCTTCGTTGATTCAACAAAATATCTTCTTTTCCTTTCATAAACTTCCTTTTTCTTTTCTTTCTTTTTTTTCTTTTCTTTTCCTTTCCCTTTTCTTCTCTTTGTTTTCCTTTTCTTTGTTTTCCGTTTCCTTAATACTTTTTCTTTCCCTTTTCTTTGTTTCTTTTACTTTTTGAAATTGTTATTTATTTATTTTTCTTTCTTTTGTCTTTTTTCTTTTTCTTTCCTTTTCTTGCCTTCGTTTTCATTTATTTTTTGTTTTTCTTTTGGTTTTTCCTTTCTTTCATTATCTTTTTGAAATTGTTATTTATTCTTTTAAGTTATTTTTCTCTGCGAATGTTTTTTTTCTTTATCCCGCAATTACTAGTTAAAGTTAAAAATTAGTAATTACAGATAATTACTAATTTTTAACTTTATGCATATTTTATTATAGAAGGAACTTAATGAAAAATGTATTTAATAAGCTTTATTATTTGAATATTTTCATTCGTAATATATATATATATATATATATATATATATATATATATATATATATATATATATATATATATATGAGAGAAAGAGAGATCCGAGAAACATATGTTTGTGCATACACTTTCTATTTTTTTATAGACTAACCTTTTCAAGGTAAAAGCTCAATCATTGCTAACATATAATATCAGAGCATATATAAATAGACAATCCTAGGCTTAATTCCAGTGACCAAGATTTTACTTATCCACACACACACGTGTTTTGTTGTCTTATGACTCATCAGCGACGAAACACGTGCCCGTGGATAAGTATATTTAAAAGTATATATACGCTCCCATAAGGGGGCATCACATCGGTGAAGGGATAAAGTATTCCCACCTAGGATTTAGCGAAAATGTTGGCCATTTTTAACAAGAGCCAACAAAACAAAAGATGGGCGAAAGAAACATATATACAACACGTAAATGTTACGAAAGGCAAGATAAGTTACTCTTCTACCTACCCAGATAAGCTTTCTTTTAGTTTTAACTAATTTTAAGCGTTTTGTCAAATCTGTTAAGTTAGAACGAAAATAAAATGACGACTTAATGACAGCCACGCGGAGCCTCGATAATTGCTCAAAAATCGAAAATTAGACAAAAATACTGGTAATGAAAAGATACAGTTCGGTTAGAAAATTACATTTTTGTTCGATTGGTGACATTTATTATCTGTGATTCTGTTTAATTTTCGATTTTTGAGCGATTATCGAGGCTGTTATTAAGTCGCCATTTTTTTTCGTTCTAACTTAACAGACACTACGCTTTAAAATGAGTTAAAACACAAAACATGTATTAAGGTAGGTAGAAGAGTAACTTATTTTGCCTTTGGTAACATTCATTTGTTGTATATTTGTTTCTTTCATCGATTATTTTTGTTTTGTTGACTATTGTTAAAAATGGCCATAATGTTTTTCCATATAAATAGATGAATACGTTCTAAGTACTGCAAATAAAATAAACAAATAAAATTGTGTGCGCGCACGCGCGTTGTAAAGGAGTCAGTTCCCATTACGTTAGGAGATTCATTGAAGTATTTTAATTCTTTGCCATATTCTTCGAGAATTACACAAACTTCATTTCATTGTGTGTGCGCGTCTGTCTATAAGCGCATGCGCTTCGTACGTGTTTAAAAGTCTTAGAGTTAACCCATTTCTGCAGGGGAAAATAAAACAAGAATACTAGGAAAAATCGATCTGTTTGTTTGACATTTGAAAAATAATCGATGATAATATTTGCAAGCAAAGTGATCCATTTTATGCGGAAATAGTTTTCCACGCATAAAATAATAAGCGAGTCAGCGATATCTATCTCTGTTTATATAAAATTAGGTATGTGTATATTTATACGTACAGGATTCACTCCTAAACTAATTAACCGATCATTATGCATTTTAGAACGCAGTTGCTAGGCGTAAGGGGTCCAATGTGGGCTATATTTAGTTTCATTTAGTATTATGCAAAGGGTGTAATAAGTAATTCAGATACCTCGGTTTTTTTTTGTAAATTTTTACAAATAGTATTAGACATCAATTAATAAATATTCCCCAAATTTCAGTTTACTTTGGAGTAGTTTAAAGGGGTTTCAGTGGCCATAATATGGGCGCCAACCCTCCATTTTAAAATGCAAATATTTCAGATTTGCATTGAATTTGATCCGTAGACATGAGACACGATTTAAGCAAGATTCCCTGAATTTTAATTTCTTTGTAAGACCCTTTAAGCTTAAGTCTTAAATTTTAGATCTTTTCTTGAATCAAAATCATGTAATCAATTTTGATCAAAATTGGAATTCTAGACATAAGTATAAGTATATTAATTTTCGTAAGGGGATATAAAAGTGGTGCAAATCTGTTCTATTTGTGGAATGAATTTTACCCGTCCTAGGGCGAGTATTCTTTTAGTTATTAATAAAATACACGATTAAATGTTCAAATGAAAATGTAAACTAATGAGTTCTTACTCTGAATATAAAATTTGATAAAGCAACTATTGGAGTAAAATATCTAAAAAAAAAAAAAAAAAAAAAAAAAAAAGAAGCCATTATATCATTGTAACTTAATATAAAAATAACCCTAACCCAGTGATTTGATATGGACGTTATTGGCGTGTAATGAAGTTGTTTCGCACTCTGGTGATTTTCGTTTATGTTTGCACTCGCCCCAAACGAGACACGGAATGTGGATCACTTAAGTCTCTCCTCCCTACAGCCACTTTCTCACAGAAGAGATGTTGTTAGCCTCTCTCTACTGTATCGTTATGTTCATGGAAGGTGTTAAACTGATCTCCAATCTCTGCGTCCATCTATAAAACATTCACAGCAAGAACTTGTCTGGTTACAACCACAGTAAAGAACTTTCTTTTATCTTAGTACCAAAAACCAAACGGAACTTCCATGAACCAAGCTTATTTCCTAAAACATCTCATCTGTGAAACAAGACACAACGAGTCTGCTTCCCAACCGATTACAGCATGATTGTCTTCAAGTCTAATGCAAACAAATACTTGCCAAGCCGTCCTTTGGGAAAATCAAGTCGTCTTAAATAATTTTCTTCCTATTCCACCCACTGTTTCCAATCCTCTTGTGACGGCGATCATCGTCCAACCAACACACCTTTAAACATTTATCCTCGAGTGGCTCCCTGGCCTTTGATAAGCGGTGACCCATCAGTACAATAAAAAGCCAAAAGTTGAAGGAAATCTGTCCTAGCAGAAAACAATTCCCTGTTTTTAGATTAATAAACGTATAGCAGACAAGTTAGGGTTAGCAGACAACCATTTTTCGTCCTTTTGACTAGCCTCAAGATGTAATATCGGTTCTAAAGAGGACATTCTCCCAGGAATTACTCCCTCCTTTCGAAGAAGGAATGGGGTTATTCTCTGTCGCACAAGAGTCCCTAATTCATGAAGTCGTTCCGACTGGACTATTTAGATTAATTTAGTTTCTAGTCCAGAGTTTTCCTTTTTGTGAGAACTGGATTCTCCACATTAAAAAATTACTTTGTGTCTAACTTTTCCCAGTGTGTCTTGTGTCTAACTTGTCTAGTGTGTCTTGTGTCTAACTTGTCTAGTGTGTCTAACTTGTCTAGTGTGTCTTGTGTCTAACTTTCATAGAAACAAAATATGTCGATGATTTCAATTAATGACTTAGTTTAAATCCGTTTTATCGACGAAAGAAAACTCTTAGTGTTTTTGTTTTAGAAAAGGACGGTTAAGTCTATTTACTTGTCTCCCCATGAGATAACAATATGTCGGCTTTATATGCGGGGAGCAATTTAGTTCTAAAAAAAAACGAAGGCCATGTTTGATGGGCACAAAATACCTGTATAATTCCTTAGGACCTCTGGAATAAGGCCACCTCAGTCGACAAACAATAAACCCACTCAACCGAATATGTACTGTGTGAGAGAATGGCGCCCTGACACCGAACATATACTGCACTTTGAATTATTTATTTGCTAAAAGGATAATAATACATTTTTGACATTTTTAAAAATTTATTGTATCACCATTAATCAAGGCCAAGAGCTACTTGAGGACAAGGATTATGAGGTGGAATAATTGTCAACAGAAAGATAAGGAATATGAGAATCCTAAAATTGGTCAATGGAATAAACTAAGTTTGATCACTTATGGAACGGTTCATGCCAAGGATTTGTTGACATTGAATCTGAAGACGATTACTTTGTAATCTGCGGGGAAGCAGTCCCGCAATAATGTGTTCCACAGACTGGAAGCTTTTGCATAAGAAGTACCTGGAGGACGAAAGGAAAGTCTTTTTCCGTTGTGGTAGTAAGACGAGTTCTTGCTGTGAATGTTTTACAATGAGGAACCAAAGATTGGAGCTCAGTAAAGCACTTTCCGTGGAAGTAACGATAGAATAGAGACTAGCATCGTTTCTTCTGTGAGAAAAGGGCTGTAAGGAGCAGAAGAGAAAAGATCAATTATGCTGAAGTGTATGTGTAATTTGGTTGGCTCCATCCTTTCTGCTCTGCACACTCTCTCTCACAGACGTGATGCTACTAATTTCAATCTTTTCTATAAATACTATTATGAAATGTGTTCTTCAGAATTGTCTTATCTATTCCCTACGTCTTTTATTCCACTGGTGCTACCAGATCAGGCTGTCTGAAGATATCGTCTTCTTGACCCAAAATGCACCAAACATTGATGTTTTATTGTTTTTCCCTTTTGCAAAACTCAATCATGTTCTGCAAAGCCAAAAACAAAAAACAACAAATTCCTTCCCTTCCCCTCTTCCCCCTCTCCTTCCCTTCCCCAAAACCTTTACCAAAATGACCGTATCCGGCATAAAATAACCCGAAAACGGTTGATATGCTGTAAAGCAAAACAGCCAAACAACCCACCTTTATTCCAGCTCGTTTGACCCGTTGGTCTAGTGGCGTTTGCCAATGCGCTGTTTTGACACCTCATTATATACAGCTTCCTATTCCAGTAGCTTCTTTCCAAGAACTGCAGGCTTGTGGAACTCTCTTTCTGTTGACTGTTTTTCTCTTACCTATAGTCTTGGTCTTTTCAAGACTAAAGTCAATAGATAACTCCTGTCTTTGCGATAATAACCTTTCGTTCTTTTTAGCCTCTTACATCGAGTGGCTCAGTGTCTTGTCTGGAGCGATTTTCATTAAAAATAAATGCACAAAGCCCTAACAAATGTGGGGAGTTGGGGTATCGGTGGTCATCCTCTGTCTATCTTACTCTTAACTGGGCGCATTTTGATCCATTCGTGCAAGCACTGTTCCCTTTTCTCTTTCATCATTTGTCCATCACTTTGACTCCAGCAATCACCACGATACCACATGGACTCAATGGGCGACTCTACTTGAAATATCCCCAATCGTTTGAATTTAATTTAGTTTATAAATATATATGTTTAAACTTTTTATCCTAGTCCAAAGGTCGAATTTGTTTACCCGTCCCCAACAGCGGCAAGATCAGTTTATAGCGAGAATCCAGCTCCCGTAAAAGGGCGAAAACTGGACCCGCTGCAAATATTGCCTAATTCGTTCCGTCGGCATTCCCTCACGTATGAAGGAACCCCAGATTATAGCCAATAAACTCCTTTCCTTTCGAAAGGAGGTGACGAACGGCAATAAACCCTTCGCCGATGAGATAATTCCTGGGAGGATTGTCCCCTGAGACACAACAGATACTATCCTAGCTCGAAGGCCGGATAAAAACGTTTGAGGCTAATAAATTTAACCAAATCATGTACAATGATTGAACTCTTTAGAAAGCGCGCCAACGAACGAACATGCTGTACGCGATGACTCGACAGATAAGCGCAAGTCGGTAAATTTCCCGCACGCAACAAACAATGGCTCATTTTGTAAAAATCTCTCGAGTCAAGTTAAGAAAAGCTTAACAAGTAAATCGACATGTCTGCTTTGAACATCTTCATTAATAAACTAACCGATTAATTAAACTATAATAAATTGTCGACCCATCACGGAGCAATGTTTTCCTTATTTTCTGTTCATCATTTTTAAACAGACATTTGTTCCACTCAGGCGATCCATGCTAGATAAAAGTAACCCGTTAAGTCATCCATTGAGCTCGGGTTAGATTATTTGAACTAAGAAAAGCTAGAATTTTTCTGATCTTTCTTTCTCTCTCAGCCTCTTTCTCTGTACTTATACAGGTTAAATTATATTACTGGTGTAGTGATATTCACTTTTGTTTACAATGGACTATTCGAATCTTTTTATTCTTTACTTTCTTTATTATCTTCGACTGTTCTAAGGCTTAATGGATCTTAAGAATAAATTTAAATTCAGGGAATTTCGCTTAATTTGTGTCTAATGATTATGGATGAAATTTCAATGCAAATCTGATATATTTGAATTTTAAAGTTGTGCCCATATTATAACCCCTAAAAACCTTTTAAAATATGCTTAAGAAACTGTAATTTGGGGAATATTCATTAATTAATGTCTAATACGTATTCTTCTATCACCACTTTGCCCCTCTTAGCATAAGACTAAATTAAACTAAATATAGCCACCATTACACGCCCTTAGGCCTATTAGTTTTGTTTCAAAATTTATAAGGATTTTAAAATTAGTTTAGGAGTTAATCTGTACATACAAATATATAAACATACCTAACTTGTGTTGTTGTACCTTTCAAATGGTGACTGTTTTTTTTATTGACTTTGAATATTGCTCAAGAACTATATTTGACGACTAAAATATAATCAAGCAATTGTGTTTAGCATCAGTCATAATTGAAGTCTTATTTATTTACGAGGCCTGCCTCTTGTAGCAGTTGCATTTGTAAACGAGATGAGTCTACAGGGAGCGAAGAATGCAGTCGTCGGTTGTTTTCATATTTGAGCCGGTAGAGACAGAACGGATTCGCGATGCTTTCTACAAGTGCAAATGATGACGAAAGGCGGCACGCTCGCTGTAGCAGTAGTCACAATAAAACCGGAGATGGCCACGTGCTTTGGTCACGTAATCCCGGCGCTCGGCTGAGCATCACCGCTGACCTATTTTTCTTTTTTTTTCTTCTTCTTCTTTCAGATTTGATATTCTGACGAATATTTCATCGATCGATCAATGTATTTATCCACTGGTTTTAGCCGCTTTGCACCCTTTTCTGTTGTTTACTTTATACGCAATTCTGTCACTCAGTACATATTATCTATCTATCTATCTATCTATCTATCTATCTCTCTCTCTCTCTCTCTATATATATATATATATATATATATATATATATATATATACAGGACCGGCGCCACAGTTATAAAAGTGGGGGGAGGGGCTCTCCTAAAAAGTGTGGGGGGGGGGGCCGGTTAAACACATGCATATATAACTTCATTATTGATGACCGTAAAGTGGGGGGGGGGATTGAGCCCCTGTCCCCCGGTGCCGCCGTCCATGATATAATCCGTTTATGTCTACTGCGGTATCTTGTCTCTATCTTTATAAAGTTAGGTATGTTTATATCTTTACATAGTTTTATGTATATGATTCACTCTTAAACTAATTAACCGATCATTGTGATTTTTTAACACAGCTGCTAGGTCTGAGGGGTTCAAATGTGGGATATATTTAGTTTAATTTACTCTTATACAAAGGGGGTAAAAAAGGGGTGAAAGACCTTCGTGAAAATTTAGACAGCTCCGAGTTTTGTGAAATTTTTTACAATAGTTATTAGACATCAATTAATTAATATTTCCCGAAATTTCAGTTTCTTTTGAGTATTTTAAAGGGTTTTAGGGAACATAATATGGGCACAACCTCTCATTTGTCTATTCAGATATTTCAGATTTACATTAAATTTGATCCATAGTCATAAGACACTAATTAAGCAAGATTCTCTAGATTTCAATTTCTTTGTAAGACCCTTTTAAGCTTAACCCTTAACTTTTAGATATTTTCTAGAACTAAAATCATGTAATGGATTTCGATTAATTTTTTTAAACGGAAATCGCTATAGACAAGGCATGAAGCCATTTGATGTAAGAAGCCCCTAAAAATACTACTTCAAGGTAAAAAACTAGCTAACAATAAATGTTAGATGGATAGATTCCTACCCAGAAAATAGCAATTTTCCCCCTTGTGTCAGAAACATCGCCCATGGAATGTAAGGACTAAAGAACAAAATAAAGGGAAGCGAGAGTTACGAGGCTACCGAAAGTAGACCCAAAGTCCACTTTCTATTCTCCTTGAATTAGAATAAGGATTCTAGACATAAGATTCAGTAGTATTGTATCTTGATTTTAATCTTCGTAAGGAGACATAAAAGTGGTGTAAAACTGTTCTGTTCGGGGAATTAATTTTACCGGTTCTGGGACGTGTCTTCTTTCTAGTTTTAGATATATCTATGTCAGTCCGTTCGTTTGAACTCTAAAAGTCTACCCCATCCCATCACGCAGGATAGCGCATTCCTATTGGATCTTCGACCAAAATCGATATCAATAAAGAATGTGTTCAGGAATTTGTATTTTATGCGAAGAATCGATATTTATAATTGCTGCTCTGTATATAAAAAAAACGGATGTAAACGTTACTATTGGTGGCTAAAGAGATTTTAAAGGAAATACAGTCGGGAAATTAGTCCAAAACAATTTATTTTGGTTTACCTACTCATGTGCGATGTATTTGCGTTAAAAAATATATTTAATAGAAAATATAAATAGGTAAACGTTACTATTGGCAACATAATGCCTATATAAACATATACCCTACTGTCGGAAGACTAACGAAAATGCTATCTCAAAATGCAGCACGACATAGCTCTTGTGGATATGCGTGGACACATAGTAAATGATATTTCAAATCTAAGTGTAACAGGCCGATAAACGGACAATGCCTCCCAGAGAGACACAAAGACGCACTTAAAAACTAACATAAAAAAGCTCTAATAACACAAACTGCTTAAATATCCATATTCAATGGTTAAAAATAGAGGACACGTTACTTACATTTAACAAATAAAATACAAAATATTTCCGGCTATTCTGCTTATATGATTGGACGCATGTTGCGTGGACGTCCACGCATCTCTATAGAGATGCGTCCACGATTCAAAACAGGACAGCATCACATCTTTTGCACGTTTATTTGTGAAATGAAAGCTAAACTACGCAAGTCGGAACCCGAGGCTTTCCGCGCGCACACGGCAGCAAACGCCACGCATGCGTATAAACAAGAACAGAAAAAAAACGCGCCAACGACGACCCACGGCAGACGATTCTTGCGCGCACAGGCACATATATGACCATAGTAACCTCCCTGTCTAACCATTGCCACATATCAATATCAATTTATAAAAATATCGATCGCTGCACGTGTCCAAAATCATTATTGCGTGTTTTCTTTTAATATTTTAATAAAACCTTTTTGTTTTGTTTAATAAAAATATTTTCCGTTTTTTCCCCCTTTCATACGTCGGTCGGACTCTCGCACTTGAGTTTGAAATAACATTTTAATGACTAAACGTACAGATGTAATGACATCGGCGAGTAGGAGATCAAAGTAAGTAGCTTTTAGATGTGTCCACGAACGCCTTTAAGAGGCTGTGGTCGTCAGTTGGTCGGTTCGCCGGTCTGTCATGCTATAGATTGAAACAGCATATCCCCGGTCTGTCATTTTAAAGTTTGAAATGAGATTTTCAGATGTATCTACACTTTTATATATATATATATATATATATATATATATATATATATATATATATATATATATATATATATATATATATATATATATATATAGGGCGCTTTCCGTCCATCGGTCTGTCACGCTTAAGTTTAAAATAGCATTTTCATCACTAAATGCGCAGATTGAATGGACGCATCTTAAGAATACCCGTTCTTTATATATATATATATATATATATATATATATATATATATATATATATATATATACTAAAGCGCCACTGCTTATCAAGGCTCGAGGCCATTCGAGGATAAGGGTTAAAGAGATTGTCGGTTCCACGATGATCGTCACCACGAAAGGATTGGAAGGAAAGATTACTTAAGATGAATTGATTATCCAAGAGAGCGGCTCAACAAGTATTTGTTTACATTAAACTTGAAGACGACGATGCTGTAGTCGGTTTATAAGCTACTGTACTGGTATTTTTTTCCACAGATGGAAAGAAACTTGGTTCATGGAAGTTCTATTTTCTTTTTGGTATATATATATATATATATATATATATATATAATTAGTTGTATTAGTTGCGATATTCATAGGTGAGAGGGATCGATACCGTCGTCAGTTTCTCTCTTTGCGTTCTTCAAACCATGTAATATTGACTACATGTCTTCAAACATATATTTTATTATTATATACCCCTTTCTGGACTAGTTTAATTAGGATCCTGGTATCCACATTAATTAGGACACATATATCAAGATTGATAAACAAACTTTTTTTGACGCATTTTGTCCATGATTTTCATCAGAAAAATAAAGTTCATGAAAAAAGAAAACGAAGAAAACAGTTTAAGATATTCGAGAGTTGTGCTTCATTGCAAAAATGGACAAAACTTTTGCTCCAATTTTGGGCGGGAAAACTGGCTAAAAAAACTGTCAGGTGTGTGTGTGTGGGGGGGGGGCGGTAAATACGCAACTATTTTCAACGTACGCAAAATAAAAACGAAAAGATATCCTAAGGAAGAATACATAAATCCTCGCAACAATGAATTTGCCTAAAACCATGCGAGTATGAAATCATTTACCATAGACGGAAGCCAAGGCCACGCATGCGTACAAACAGGAGCAAGAAAGGCGCCAACGGCGACTCATGGCACACCCACACACACGCGCGCGCGCACACACACACACATATATGACCATAGTAACTCCTTGCCCAACCATTGTCACATATCAATATCAATTTATAAACATATCGATCGCTGCACGTGTCTGCTTTCCCAAATCACTACGTTCTTTATTTAATCTTTTACAAATCTTTTTGCTTTTCTTTCTCTCTTCTTTCTATTACCCCCTCTCTCTATCTCTTCTCTCTCTATTCCTCTTCTCTCTATTTCTATTCCCTTTCTCTCTTTATTCTCTTTCTCTCTCTCTCTTTCTCTCTCTCTCTCTCTCTCTTAACCATCTCTTTATCTATATCTCTTTATCTATATCTCTCTATCTATATCGGTCTCACTTTTCTTTCTTTTACTTTTGCAGCACTTGATAATTGTCTTTTTTTCTTTTCTATTTATTATTGCTGTTTAATTTTCATTAACTGATCACCATTCATTTTTAAATGGTTTTGTTTTGCAGTGTGTTTGACCTTCTGCTAATCCTGTTTTAAGACACGTCATTCTAAAAATGTAATCTTTATTTGTGATTATTAAACATAATAGGCTTAATAATCGAATGTGTATTTCGGTTATTCCTCCACGTTGACTTCACTTCTTTCTGATTGACTTGAGTTCTCAACGTTGGCAAAACTGACAGGCTTGGATTATGCATTGTAAGTATGTGTGGGGAAAATGGGTCAGCTTAGACATACATATTATTTTGGATTTTTTTTATTTATGTCTGTGTGTGTGTATGAATGCATGCATGCACACTCCTGATCAAAAGTTTAAGACCACTTGAAAATCTTTTAAAAGAAACCTTTTTTTTAAGGATAGATTTTAAACTCCTCTTAATTAAGGTTACCAATACTACAATCTAAAAGGTTATGGAAACAAAAAGCTACATTTCAAACATTTTATTCAGAAATTTACATTTTTATAAAATGAGGCATTTTACACTTGATCAAAATTATAAGACCAGGGGTATACATTGTTAGATCTATGGTAATTCCAATGTTTTTAGTTCAGTTAGAGATTAGCAATCACTGCGTAAAGGTGTCACCATGCTTTAGGCAAGCAAACTTATCGAAGTTGAGCGTCTTCGAATTCTAGATTTCCATAAGCAAGGTTTATCACAGTGGGCGATCGCGGCTAAAGTAAATCGCACTAAAACTGGAATTTGCAACTTTCTAAAGAACAGTGAGAATTATGGAAAAGCAAAATCCACTAGTAGACCACAAAAAAAATCTCCTGCATTGAGTAAGAGAATAAGACGGGTTGTTGTGAAAGACAGTGGACTTTCTTCTAGTCCAATTAAGGTAGTCATAAATGCTGATTGCAGGCCAGTAACCACCAAACGACACTTACGACAAAAAGGCATGGTGAATAAAAAGCGTACACAAATTCCTCGGCTATTTCCACGTCACAAGGTAAACCGCTAAAGGTTTGGTCGTAAATACACAACATGGAACGTTGAGAAGTGGAAGAAAGTCATGTTTTCTGATGAGAAAAAATTCAATCTAGATGGTCCTGATGGCATCCAACGATATTGGCATAACAAAAACTTGCCTCTTGAAATGTTCTCCACACGTCATAGTGGTAGAGGGTCCCTAATGGTATGGGTGCCTTTTCTTACAGAGGGACGATAGAGCTCCAGGTGGTGCAGGGTCTTCAGACAGCGGCTGGTTATGTTAGCATGCTACAAAAAATATCGTTGATGACGGAGGTCATCGTTTGTGTGGGGGTGGATGGTTATTTCAACAGGATAATGCTGCAATCCACGCTGCACGACGGACCTTGACCGTTCTACAAGAAAATGGGGTCCATCTCTTGGGACATCCTGCATGCTCACCGGACTTGAACCCAATTGAAAATGTTTGGGGATGGATGACAAGAGATGTTTATCGAAATGGCAAACAATATTCAACAAAAAATTAACTTCATGAAACCATCTTCTGAAGCTGAAGCAACATCCCCCGCACCTTAATTGAAACACTTATTTCTAGCATGCCCAAAGAATTTTTGAAGTCATCAAAACCAGTGGAGGTAGGACTCATTATTACATTTAGTTGTTGAATGTTTTCATACACCTTTTAGTAGAATTTAGTAGAATTTTTATCCCTGGTCTTATAATTTTGATCAAGTGTAAAATGCCTCATTTTATGAAAATGTAAATTTCTGAATAAAATGTTTGGAATGTAGTTTTTTGTTTCCATAATCTTTTACATTGTAGTATTGATAACCTTAAGTGGGAGGAGTTTAAAATCTATTCTTAAAAAAAAGTTTCTTTTAAACTTTTTTCAAGTGGTCTTAAATTTTTGATCAGAGGTGTATCTATGTATCCAGCAACATAATATTTCTAACATCAAGATCCGTGTTAGTTCTACTCGTTCTATGGGAATTCATTTGACTTAAAAGCCATCTCTGTAACCATGACAGACGAGCATAATATCAGATTTAGTAGCAAAGGAAGTGAAGTGTAGAGCCATGTCCGGAGACGAGTGACTGCCATCAGATTTGCATGCGTGCTGTTGGATATATTCGAATGCATGTACAATACATAACTCCACTGGGGATATATTGCTTATATTTTCCTATCTATTTACCTCCCTACGAGGGATGATTTAAGCAAGTTCGGTTTTTAATCTGGAGAAAATCCAGTTCTCCAAAAAAGGGAAACACTCTTGATTGGGACTAATAATAAAAAAATACCTCAGTCTAGAAGGGTTTCTTCTTCACTGACCGAAGACAGAAAAGATTAGGTGCAGGACCAGAACAGATAGTACACTTTGCTCATAGCAGAAAGGCTAAGTGGGGATATATTTGTAGCAGTCATAAGAAGGACCTATTTCCTAATGCGGAGAAGTGTCCTTGCTGCCGATTTGGTCATACACTGCCCAATCAGCTTGCTGTGCGTATTTATTTCAGCTGACCCCTGAGGATCTACTTTGGACCCTTTTGGCAATAGCAAGAGTCATCAGAGCAACTTGATTAATTTGGCGTATATTTTGTAAATAAATAGTTTGTAAACGATAAAAAAACGAACCGGTAGTACCTGGTGTGGTATTAGTTCTGCGCTGGCTATGCCGACTTTCCCCGAAGGAGGAAGTTTACAGGGGATAACAAATTCCTTATCGGTCTCCAGTCGCACGTATATCTCGGATACGAGAAGATGACATACAGCGCCTAGACGGAAGCCAAGGCTACGCATGCGTACAAACAGGAATAAGAAAGGCGCTTAACTTCGGTAATCTAACGAGAACAGGTGTGTCAACGTGATTATGACGTATAAACGATAGTTTCTATTTAATCTGTGGGACAAAGACGGGTACTACCAGTTCAGGTCAGAGTGGACCTGGAAGTAGTGAAACTAAGGAGCAGCTTCACGCTCCTCAAAGCTTCAAAATTGGAGCCTCGCCACCGGATGCGCTTTAAGGTCATAACGCGAACTTAGATCAAGGAATCGCTGAGAAAGACGAAACTCATTTGTAAAATTCGCTGCCTGAAAATGACGCATCAGTCATAGAAAATAGTTTTTTGAAAATTAAATGTACATTTTATCATTTAGTAATAACATGTCTGGGGCAAAATGTTCATGGTAAAAAGTCAAAAGCATAACATATAAAAAGAATAACTTTTTAAAATAGTAAGAAAAGGACACTATATTTTAAATCAGACATGTTAAACACGAATATCTCTCTACTTCCTCCTCTATCTCATCAACCGTCTTTCTTCCTCTATCATCTTCTCTCTACTTTCCTCATCTTCCCTCTCCACCTCTATCTCCTCTTTCCTGTCTTTCCTCTCTCTCTATCCTTCCTCCCTCATTCTCTATCTCTCCCCTCCCTACTTCTTTCTTTCTTTATCCTTCTCCCCCCCTCTCTCTCTCTCTTCCATCTCCCTCATCTCTCGCTGTCTCGCTCTCTCTCTCTCCCTCTCTCTCTCTCTCTCTCTCTCTCATATATATAATTATCATATATCCTTTTTTTCTCAGAAATCCAATTCCTTCATAATTTTCCTTTCCTTCAATGAAACTGAAAAGCAACTCACTGCGGATTTACCTTTAAGCCCCCACCCCTGCTCCTCTGCATGACATACACCGTCAACATTAATCCCAGAGATTAACCTAAATTTCTCCAACGGATGTTTGAATTACAGCGGTTGCTTAGTAACCACTTATCTGATTAAACAATTCAAATTTCGTTCCTACGAAATCCTTCGCGGTTTCTCGGGGCTCGTTTCTACAAGTGGATATCATCCGCCCAACGTCTTCTACGCATCGTGAAGTATCGCAACCCAAGACACCTGACGTTTCGACTGAGATGGGTTTTAAAATGAAACGGTCGATTAGGGAGTCGTATTCATTGCAACAATCTAAATCTAAAAAAGAAATAATCTTATTGTAAAAATGTCAGGTAAATATCCCTTAAATAAATAAAACGAACGGCATTTTTAAGTCAACGACGACAACAGAATTCTATTTATGACGTAGTGTTCGACTTTGGAACAATTCATTTTTAAAAAGGTAGAATCTAAATTTTTGGAAATGGCGACACCAGATATTTGTCAATTACTTTTTTGTACTTTATCTTTGGCGATTTTATTTTTAAACAATGTGAAAAGGGATAATGTACGTACAAACATAAATAAGACTATTATTATACAAATTTGTAGTATTTCAGCTGTAGTAAAATTTGATCATTTCATTAAAAAAATTATCTCTTTCAATTCCATTCTTTTTTTTTCCGCCTTTTTTTTTTAAACACTTTTACTAACTTTTGTTTTTCTCTTAGTTACTTTTTCTTAGAGGGTTGGTTGGCTTCCAAAGCCAATCGGATCTATAGTGGTCATTTACGCACTAATAATATGGAGAAGGAAATCACCCTGTAATTCTCTCCCGCAGCGGGTAAAATAGCAACTTATTTTCGATTAATCGTATACAATGAATTGTTTCAAATAGTAAAACAGACGAAGCAAACCGTTTCTTAATTATAATTTCTTTTTTTCTATCACTTTTCCTTTTCCTTTCTTGTTTACCTTTTTCCTTTTTCCTTTTCCTTCTTTTTATATTTTCCTTTTTCCTTTCTTTTTCCTTTCTCATTTCTCATTTCTCATTTCTTTTTCCTTTTCCCTCCCTTTTCCTTTCCTTTTCCCCGCCTTTTTCCTCCCTCCTTTTCCCTTCTTTTGTCTGACTTTTCCCTTTTCCATTCTTATTTCTTCTTTTCCATTTCTCCTTTCTATTTTCCCTTTTCCTTCTTTTTACATTTTCCTTTTTCCTTTCTTTTTCCTTTCTCATTTCTCATTTCTCATTTCTTTTTCCTTTTCCCTCCTTTTTCCTTCCCCCTTTTTCCTCCTTTCCCCTTCTTTTGCCCGACTTTTCCATTTTCTATTCTTTTTACATTGTTTCCATTTCTCCTTTCTATTTTTCCCTTTTCCTTCTTTTTACATTTTTCCTTTTTTCCTTTTTTTTACCTTCTTTTTCTTATTTGTTTCCTTTCTATTTTTTTCATTTTCCCTTTTCTTTCGTTTCTTACTTTAGGTATATTCCTCTCTTTCATTTAGCATTTAAGTATATTTACATTTCTTTCTTTTCTTTCTTACTCTTTCCTTCTTTTTAAGTACGTTCTTGCGTGGGCAAAGAAACTTAACAATGCCGGCATGTCCGATCCAGAACTTCGCAAAGGTTACCTTGAAGTATAATTCCACCTTAGTGTCGAAGAAGGCAGGAAAAACATACCATGATTTCTTTCTTCTTTTTCGGTGTCAGCAATGAATGGTGTGATTGCAACTTGCACATAGCAACTCTAAAGAGCTAAACTGTATCAACAATGAAAACGATCTCAACATGGACAGTTATCGGCGTTAGGGTTTAGGGTTAGGGTTAGTGTTAGGGTTTAGGGTTAGGGTTAGGTTTAGGGTTAGGGT
Source organism: Sepiola atlantica (assembly GCA_963556195.1). NCBI lineage: Eukaryota > Metazoa > Mollusca > Cephalopoda > Sepiida > Sepiolidae > Sepiola > Sepiola atlantica. Next base: position 73,433,230 of record OY744519.1, read on the forward strand.
ATCGACGTGGCGTTTCTAAACGACTACAGACGACTCAGTTTGAAAAGAAAATCTGCCTAATAGTCAAATACGAATTACAAAAAATGTTCTCAAAATCACTTGAAGTTTAATCGACAATTATTTCAAAGCTTGCATTATTTAGCCATCTATAGAAGTGGCGTCTGTTTATTACTAACTAGCCGGGCTACTCGGCATCGCCAGGGTTTTAATTTTTGTAGATTACAGTAAAAATAAAAAATAAATTAAACAAACTGCTTAATATTGGCATTTGAAATAACTAAGTACATTTTTGGATAAAATCAGAATAAAAGTAATTATGCCCGGATTAGGTTCGAACTCGCAAATCTGTCTCTAAGTACGGCGAGTTGACCGATTGATCCACGGCGTGAGGTGTGAAATTATGATGTTATTAAACACATAAACCAGTCATTCTTCTTTTCTATCTCTCGCTTTCTAATTCTCTCTCGATTTCTAATTCTCACTCTCTTTATCGCGCTCTCTCTCTAGCGCTTTCTCGCGTGCTCTCTCTATCTATCTATCGCACATTTGTCTCTCTCTCTCTCTCTCTCTCTCTCTCTCTCTCTCTCTATCGTGTGCGCGCTCTTTAGAGTTGAAAGTCTGTCAGCAGCAAAAGAAATAAGAGAAAAAAGCACCCGCTTTTTCACTGGTGGATATTGATTTACTCCTCTCCAGGAGTTAGGCACAAGGCCAGTTTTTATCTTACTCCCACAAGTAAGATGTGCCCCAAGGTCGGGTCAGGAAAGTGGAGTTTAAAAATTGCCTGAGCAGCCCGTCGGCATTCCCCGGTAGGGGCGCCTCAGACAGTAAGCAATAAACTTACTCCTCCCCAAAGAGGGGAGGCGAAGCCTGGGAGGGTGGACCCCCTAGAACTGCACAGGACAGACCCATAGACCGGCGTAAATCAAGCTCGAAGGCCAAGACAATACCAGTCTATGGGATGCAGTATCCATCGGAACAGATACTACACTTTGATCTTAGCCAAAAGGCCTTTTCACTGGTGGATACCCAAATATCTGTCTGTTATTAAATTAGTACTGGATGGTTTGTGTAGCAATGTATACACTTACGACTGTTAGAGTGAAAACTTCCCAACCTTTCTTTATTTATGACTAATGAAAATAAAATATTTATCAGGACTAAATATTATAATTGATGAAACCGATTAAAAAAATTAAAATATTATTTTAAACAACACAGGGCAAATATTTTCCTTATCTGACTAAGGACTTTTGTTAATAAAGCTATTAACGTCAATGAAATAGGTAAAACTTGTATCTACATTATATATAAGACTAGCGGGGCTACCCGGCGTTGCTCGGGGTCATAAAAACATATAATTGAATAGAAATCGCGTGTGTAACATCTTTATATTCAAACTTCTATTTCCCCCCTCCTCTATAGCCGTCTCTTTATCTTTCTACCTTTCTCTTCCCTGGTCGCCCCATTTCACCGCTACTTTCTCATTTTGCATTTTGCGAAAGCTGCTTCTTCCCCACCATTTCTCCTACGTTTTCCAGGGCAATAGTATGACATATTTCTATAAAAAGTACCACCTCTATCTGCGCTTTCTATATAGGTACTTATCTCCGCTCCGATATTCATACTATATACGTATGTATCGCCACAATGGTGCGCAGACTATATATGTACCTACTGTCGCCCCAGTGCACATACTATATACGTACCTATTGCCGCCCCGGTGCATATACTATAAAAGTACCTATTGCCGCCCCAGTATGCATGCTATATACGTACCTATCGCAGCCCAAGTGCGAATGCGAAATACGCATCTATCACTGGCCCAGTGCGAATACTATACCGCAGAAGCCTCGTGGTCCTATACCGCAGAAGCACCCAATCCCTGGTTGCTATACCGCAGAAGCATCGTAATTCTATACTGCAGAAGCACCCCCCTGGGTGCCATACCGCAGAAGCAACCCCCTGGGTGCCATACTGAAGAAGCACCCCCAGGCTGCCATACCACAGAAGCAGCCTCCTGGTTGCCATACCGCAGAAGCCTCAGGTTCCTATTCTGCAAAAACACCCCCCGAGTGCCATACAAACAGAAGCACCCCCTCCCCCCCCCCCCCGTTGCTATACCAGAGAAACCCCCCCTCCCCCGGTTGCTATACTGCAGAAGCCTCGTGGTCCTATACTGAGGAAGCACCCCCACCAGGTGCTATACCGCATAAACCTCGTGGTCCTATACCGCAGAAGCACCCTACCTTTAGCTGCTATACCGCAGAAGCTTCAAGTTCCTATACTGCAGAAGCAACCCCCCGGGTGCTATACCATAGAAGCACACCCCTATACCGCAGAAGAACCCCCTGAGTGCCATACCGCTGAAGCCTCGGGCTCCTATACCGCAGAAGCACCACCCTCCGGTTGCTATACCACAGAAGTACCCACCAGTTGCTATACTGAAGAAGCAACCCATAACCTCCCCCCCCCCGGTTTCTATATCGCAGAAGCACACCCTGGGTGCCATACCGCAAATACCTCAGGTTTCTATACCGCAGAAGCACCCCTCCCCCGCCTGCCATACTGCAGAAGCCTCAAGTTCCTATACCGCAGAAGCACTCCTCTGGTCCCCTACCGCAGAAGCCGCAGGTTCCTATACCGCAGAAGCACTCCCCAGGTTCAATACCGCAGAAGCTACTACTGAAATAACCCTTACTGCCCCCCACTCCTTTTCATCTGCAAAATAGTCCAAATGGGAACGAAGATGGTGTTAAAATATTTTCCAAACCTATCACTACAGTAGCTCTATCTACGATATTGCGCACTTTTCTCCCAGACAACGCCGAGTACTTTGAAAATAAAGGAGGCCTCCTGAGCACTACTGAAATCACTTAGGTAATCTCCCTCCTTTTCATCTGCAAAATAGTCCAAAGAGTAACGAAGATGGTGTTAAAATATTTACCAAACCTATCACTACAGTAGCTCTATCTAGGATATTCAGCACTTTTCTCCCGGACAACGCCGATTAATTTAAAAATCAAGGGGCCTCCTGAGGACTACTGAAATTACTCTTATCGATTTCCCCTATCCTTTTCAGCGTAGATGCTGTTAAAATATTATCCAAACCTATCACTACAGTAGCTCTATCTAGGACATTGAGCACTTTTCTCCCGGACAACGCCGAGTCATTTAAAAATCAAGGAAGCCTCCTGAGAACTACTGAAATCATTTAGGTATCCTCCCTTCTTTTTCATCTGCAAAATAGTCCAAAGGGGAACAAAGATAGCGTTAAAATATTTTCCAAACCTGTCACTACAGTAGCGCTATCTAGGATATTGTACACTTTTCTCCCGGACAACGCCGAATACTTTGAAAGTCAAGGAGGCCTTCTGAGCACTACGTAAATCACTCTTATCGATTCCATATCCTTTTCAGCGTAGATGCTGTTAAAATATTATCCAACCCTATTACTATAGTAGCTCTATCTAGGACATTGAGCACTTTTATCCCGGACAATGTAGAGTACTTTGACAATAAAGAAAGCCTCCTGAGCACTACTAAAATCACTTAGGTATCCTCCCTCCTTTTCATCTGCAAAATATTCCAAAGTGGAACGAAGATGGCGTTAAAATATTTTCAAAACCTATCACTACAGTAGCTCTATCTAGAATATTGAGCACTTTTCTCCTGGACAACGCCGAACAGCCTTGTGATTCTATACCGCAGAAGCACCCGCCGTAAGTGCCATACGGCAGAAGCACCCCCTGGGTGCCATACCACCTCATGGTTCCCTATTGCAGAACCACCCTCCGGTTGATATACCACAGAAGTAGCCCCCTGGTTGGTATATTGCAGAAGAACCCCCCTGGTTTCTATACCACAGAAGCACCCCTCGTGTGCCATACCGCAGAAGCACTCCCCGGGTGCCATAGTGCAGAAACCCGAGGTTCTTATATCGCAGAAGCACCCCCCCCCCCCCGGTTTCTATACCGCAATAGCACCCCTGATGCCATACCGCAGAAGCCTCAAGCTTCTATCCCGCAGAAGCACTCCCCTGGTGCCATACTGCAGAAGCCTCAGGTTCCTATACCGCAGAAGACCTCCCCGAGTGCAATACCGCAGAAGTCACTCTTACTGACCCCCTCTCATTTTCATCTGCAAAATAGATTCTGTTAAAATATTATCCAAACCTATCACTACAGTAACTCTATCTAGGACATTGAGCAATTTTCTCCCGGACAACGCCGAGTGATTTGAAAATCAAGGAGGCCTCCTGAGCACTACTGAAATCACTCTTATGGATTCCCCCATCCTTTTCAGCGTAGATGCTGTTAAAATATTATCCAAACCTATCACTACAGTAGCTCTATCTAGGACATTGAGCAATTTTCTCCCAAACAACTCCGAGTACTTTTAAAATCAAAGAGGCCTCCTGAGCACTACTGAATTCCTTTAGGTATCCTGTCTCCTTCTGATCTGCCAAATAGTCCAAAGTGGAACAGAAGATGGCGTTAAAATATTTTCCAAACCTATCACTACAGTAGCTCTATCTAGGACATTGAGCACTTTTCTCCCGGACAACGCCGAGTACTTTGAAAATCAAGGAAGCCTCCTGAGCACTACTGAAATTACTTAGGTATCCACCCTTCTTTTCATCTGCCAAATAGTCCAAAGGGGAATGAAGATGGCATTTAAAAAAATGTTCCAAACCTATCACTACAGTAGCTCTATTATGGATATTGAGCACTTTTCTTCCGGACAACGCCGAGTACTTTGAAAATCAAGGAGGCCTCCTGAGCACTACGTAAATTACTTAGGTATCCTCCCTCCTTTTTATCTGCAAAATAGTCTAAAGGGTAACGAAGATGGCGTTAAAATATTTTCCAAACCTATGACTACAGTAGCTCTATCTAGAATATCGAGCACTTTTCTCCCGGACAACGCCGAGTACTTTGAAAATCAAGGAGGCCTCCTGAGCACTACTGAAGGTACTTAGGTATCCTCCCTCGTTTTTATCTGCAAAATAGTCCAAAGGGTAACGAAGATGGCGTTAAAATATTTTCCAAACCTATCACTACAGTAGCTCTATCTAGGATATTGAGCACTTTTCTCCCGGACAACGCCGAGTACTTTGAAAATCAAGGAGGCCCTCTGAGCACTACTGAAATTACTTAGGTATCCTCCCTCCTTTTCATCTGCAAAATAGTCCAAAGGGGACCGAAGATGGCGTTAAAATATTTTCCAAACCTATCACTACAGTAACTCTATCTAGGACATTGAGCACTTTTCTCCCGGACAACGCCGAGTACTTTAAAAATCAAGGAAGTCTCCTGAGCACTACTGAAATTACTTACGTATCCTCCCTCCTTTTCATCTGCAAAATAGTCCAAAGGGGAACGAAGATGGCGTTAAAATATTTTCCAAACCTATCACTACAGTAGCTCTATCTAGGATATTGAGCACTTTTCTCCCGGACAACGCCGAGTACTTTGAAAATCAAGGAGGCCTCCTGAGCACTACGTAAATTACTTAGGTATCCTCCCTCCTTTTCATCTGCAAAATAGTCCAAAGGGGAACGAAGATGGCGTTAAAATATTTTCCAAACCTATCACTACAGTAGCTCTATCTAGGATATTGAGCACTTTTCTCCCGACAACGCCGAGTACTTTTAAAATCAAGGAGGCCTCCTGAGCACTAGTGAAATTACTTAGGTATCCTCCCTGCTTTTTATCTGCAAAATAGTCCAAAGGGTAACGAAGATGGCGTTAAAATATTTTCCAAACCTATCACTACAGTAGCTCTATCTAGGATATTGAGCACTTTTCTCCCGGACAACGCCGAGTACTTTGATAATCAAGGAGGCCTCCTGAGCACTACTGAAATTACTTAAGTATCCTCCCTCCTTTTTATCTGCAAAATAGTCCAAAGGGTAACGAAGATGGCGTTAAAATATTTTCCAAACCTATCACTACAGTAGCTCTATCTAGGATATCGAGCACTTTTCTCCCGGACAACGCCGAGTACTTTGAAAATCAAGGAGGCCTCCTGAGCACTACGTAAATTACTTAGGTATCCTCCCTTCTTTTTATCTGCAAAATAGTCCAAAGGGTAACGAAGATGGCGTTAAAATATTTTCCAAACCTATCACTAAAGTAGCTCCATCTAGGATATCGAGCACTTTTCTCCCGGACAACGCCGAGTACTTTGAAAATCAAGGAGGCCTCCTGAGCACTACTGAAATTACTTAGGTATCCTCCCTCGTTTTTATTTGCAAAATAGTCCAAAGGGTAACGAAGATGGCGTTAAAATATTTTCCAAACCTATCACTACAGTAGCTCTATCTAGGATATTGAGCACTTTTCTCCCGGACAACGCCGAGTACTTTGAAAATCAAGGAGGCCTCCTGAGCACTACTGAAATTACTTAGGTATCCTCCCTCCTTTTCATCTGCAAAATAGTCCAAAGGGGAACGAAGATGGCGTTAAAATATTTTCCAAACCTATCACTACAGTAGCTCTATCTAGGATATTGAGCACTTTTCTCCCGGACAACGCCGAGTACTTTTAAAATCAAGGAGGCCTCCTGAGCACTACTGAAATTACTTAGGTATCCTCCCTCCTTTTCATCTGCAAAATAGTCCAAAGGGGACCGAAGATGGCGTTAAAATATTTTCCAAACCTATCACTACGGTAGCTCTATCTAGGACATTGAGCACTTTTCTCCCGGACAACGCCGAGTACGTGAAAAATCAAGGAGGTCTCCTGAGCACTACTGAAATCACTTAGGTATCCTCCCTCCTTTTCATCTGCAAAATAGTCCAAAGGGGAACGAAGATGGCGTTAAAATATTTTCCAAACCTATCACTACAGTAGCTCTATCTAGGATATTGAGCACTTTTCTCCCGGACAACGCCGAGTACTTTGAAAATCAAGGAGGCCTCCTGAGCACTACGTAAATTACTTAGGTATCCTCCCTCCTTTTTATCTGCAAAATAGTCGAAACGGTAACGAAGATGGCGTTAAAATATTTACCAAACCTATCACTACAGTAGCTCTATCTAGGATATTGAGCACTTTTCTCCCGGACAACGCCGAGTACTTTGAAAATCAAGGAGGCCTCCTGAGCACTACGTAAATTACTTAGGTATCCTCCCTCCTTTTTATCTGCAAAATAGTCGAAACGGTAACGAAGATGGCGTTAAAATATTTACCAAACCTATCACTACAGTAGCTCTATCTAGGATATTGAGCACTTTTCTCCCGGACAACGCCGAGTACTTTTAAAATCAAGGAGGCTCCTGAGCACTACTGAAATTACTTAGGTATCCTCCCTCCTTTTCATCTGCAAAATAGTCCAAAGGGTAACGAAGATGGCGTTAAAATATTTTCCAAACCTATCACTACAGTAGCTCTATCTAGGATATTGAGCACTTTTCTCCCGGACAACGCCGAGTACTTTGAAAATCAAGGAGGCCTCCTGAGCACTACTGAAATTACTTAGGTATCCTCCCTCCTTTTCATCTGCAAAATAGTCCAAAGGGGAACGAAGATGGCGTTAAAATATTTTCCAAACCTATCACTACAGTAGCTCTATCTAGGATATTGAGCACTTTTCTCCCGGACAACGCCGAGTACTTTGAAAATCAAGGAGGCCTCCTGAGCACTACTGAAATTACTTAGGTATCCTCCCTCCTTTTCATCTGCAAAATAGTCCAAAGGGGAACGAAGATGGCGTTAAAATATTTTCCAAACCTATCACTACAGTAGCTCTATCTAGGATATTGAGCACTTTTCTCCCGGACAACGCCGAGTACTTTTAAAATCAAGGAGGCCTCCTGAGCACTACTGAAATTACTTAGGTATCCTCCCTCCTTTTCATCTGCAAAATAGTCCAAAGGGGAACGAAGATGGCGTTAAAATATTTTCCAAACCTATCACTACAGTAGCTCTATCTAGGATATTGAGCACTTTTCTCCCGGACAACGCCGAGTACTTTGAAAATCAAGGAGGCCTCCTGAGCACTACTGAAATTACTTAGGTATCCTCCCTCCTTTTCATCTGCAAAATAGTCCAAAGGGGAACGAAGATGGCGTTAAAATATTTTCCAAACCTATCACTACAGTAGCTCTATCTAGGATATTGAGCACTTTTCTCCCGGACAACGCCGAGTACTTTGAAAATCAAGGAGGCCTCCTGAGCACTACTGAAGGTACTTAGGTATCCTCCCTCCTTTTCATCTGCAAAATAGTCCAAAGGGGAACGAAGATGGCGTTAAAATATTTTCCAAACCTATCACTACAGTAGCTCTATCTAGGATATTGAGCACTTTTCTCCCGGACAACGCCGAGTACTTTTAAAATCAAGGAGGCCTCCTGAGCACTACTGAAATTACTTAGGTATCCTCCCTCCTTTTCATCTGCAAAATAGTCCAAAGGGGACCGAAGATGGCGTTAAAATATTTTCCAAACCTATCACTACAGTAGCTCTATCTAGGACATTGAGCAATTTTCTCCCGGACAACGCCGAGTACTTTAAAAATCAAGGAGGTCTCCTGAGCACTACGTAAATTACTTAGGTATCCTCCCTCCTTTTCATCTGCAAAATAGTCCAAAGGGGAACGAAGATGGCGTTAAAATATTTTCCAAACCTATCACTACAGTAGCTCTATCTAGGATATTGAGCACTTTTCTCCCGGACAACGCCGAGTACTTTGATAATCAAGGAGGCCTCCTGAGCACTACTGAAATTACTTAGGTATCCTCCCTGCTTTTTATCTGCAAAATAGTCCAAAGGGTAATGAAGATGGCGTTAAAATATTTTCCAAACCTATCACTACAGTAGCTCTATCTAGGATATTTAGCACTTTTCTCCCGGACAACGCCGAGTACTTTTAAAATCAAGGAGGCTCCTGAGCACTACTGAAATTACTTAGGTATCCTCCCTCGTTTTCATCTGCAAAATAGTCCAAAGGGGAACGAAGATGGCGTTAAAATATTTTCCAAACCTATCACTACGGTAGCTCTATCTAGGACATTGAGCACTTTTCTCCCGGACAACGCCGAGTACTTTAAAAATCAAGGAGGTCTCCTGAGCACTACTGAAATCACTTAGGTATCCTCCCTCGTTTTCATCTGCAAAATAGTCCAAAGGGGACCGAAGATGGCGTTAAAATATTTTCCAAACCTATCACTACGGTAGCTCTATCTAGGACATTGAGCACTTTTCTCCCGGACAACGCCGAGTACTTTAAAAATCAAGGAGGTCTCCTGAGCACTACTGAAATCACTTAGGTATCCTCCCTCCTTTTCATCTGCAAAATAGTCTAAAGGGGAACGAAGATGGCGTTAAAATATTTTCCAAACCTATCACTACAGTAGCTCTATCTAGGATATTGAGCACTTTTCTCCCGGACAACGCCGAGTACTTTGAAAATCAAGGAGGCCTCCTGAGCACTACGTAAATTACTTAGGTATCCTCCCTCCTTTTTATCTGCAAAATAGTCGAAAGGGTAACGAAGATAGCGTTAAAATATTTACCAAACCTATCACTACAGTAGCTCTATCTAGGATATTGAGCACTTTTCTCCCGGACAACGCCGAGTACTTTTAAAATCAAGGAGGCTCCTGAACACTACTGAAATTACTTAGGTATCCTCCCTCCTTTTCATCTGCAAAATAGTCCAAAGGGGAACGAAGATGGCGTTAAAATATTTTCCAAACCTATCACTACAGTAGCTCTATCTATCTAGGATATTGAGCACTTTTCTCCCGGACAACGCCGAGTACTTTGAAAATCAAGGGGGCCTCATGAGCACTACTGAAATTACTTAGGTATCCTCCCTCCTTTTTATCTGCAAAATAGTCCAAAGGGGAACGAAGATGTGAATTTTACATAAGAATACGCTTTTATATGTTATGTATATTCTCTAACCTTGTTTTAAAAACCTAAATTGTGTTTTTAAACGTGAGTTATCGCTCTTCCTTAGCTATTCTCTAACAAATAAATTCAAGTTGGCCTTGTAAAGCTAGCGCCCGAGAAGGTTAGCACTCTGGCCATTCAAAATTGCCTGGGCCGCCCCGTCGGGATTCCCCCGGTAGAGGCGCCTCAGTAAGCAATAAACTTACTCCTCCCCAAAGAGGGGAGGCAAAGCCTGGGAGTGTGGACCTCTTAGAACTGCACAGGACAGACCCATAGACCGGCGGAATGAAGCCCCGAAGGCCAAGACGATACCAGTCTATGGAGTGCAGTATCCATCGGAACAGATACTACACCTTGATCTTAGCCAAAAGAAGTGAATTAATGTAATTTTCGGTTAAAAAAAAATGGCGTCTAAAAGCTATGTTGAATTAGAGAAAAACGGCCTGGGGGAGTCTAAAATTATTTTTTGATATTCAAAATTCATGTAATAAGTTGTTAAATAGTATTATACAATGTTTGTTGAAAGAAAATCCTAGTTATTATTACTTGTTAATTTATTAATGTAATTTAAACAGTGTATAAGTAGATAGACCGCTGTGCTGTCGTAGATTCGTTATAAATACTGATAGAAATCTCTCCAAAAATTTCAATGGGAGTAAGATAAAACTGGCCTTGTGCCTAACTCCTGGGGAGGAGTAAATACCTTTCAATTTCGGATCCTTTCTCAGCCTTTTGGCTAAGATCAAAGTGTAGTATCTGTTCTCGGCAATTTGCCTTGAGATCAAGTGTATTATCCGATAGGTGTCGGTTTTACACTGTCGAATCAAAAATCAGATTATCATTTTATTTTTTAATCCCTTTTCCTTTTGGGAATTTCATCTCCCCTAAAGTACAGGCTAATACCCTCGGTCGGGATCTCACCGACGATTACTTATACTCCTCCCCCTCCCCTGAATTTCACCTGGGGCGTTCACACCGGCGAATGCTGACACTCCACCTCCCCAAGTTTCGCCTGAGGCCCTCATCCGGCGTATGCCGACACTCCCCCTCCCCAGATTTGGCCTGAGGCGCTCATACCGGCGAATGCCGACATTCCTCCTCCCCAGATTTGGCCTGAGGCGCTCATACCGGCGAATGCCGACATTCCTCCTCCCCAGATTTGGCCTGAGGCGCTCATACCGGCGAATGCCGACATTCCCCCTCCCCAGATTTGGCCTGAGGCGCTCATACCGGCGAATGCCGACATTCCTCCTCCCCAGATTTGGCCTGAGGCGCTCATACCGGTGAATGCCGACATTCCCCCTCCCCAGATTTGGCCTGAGGCGCTCATACCGGCGAATGCCGACATTCCTCTTCCCCAGATTTGGCCTGAGGCGCTCATAGCGGCGAATGCCGACATTCCCCCTCCCCAGATTTGGCCTGAGGCGCTCATACCGGCGAATGCCGACATTCCTCCTCCCCAGATTTCGCCTAGGGCGCTCATACCGGCGAATGCCGACATTCCCCCTCCCCAGATTTGGCCTGAGGCACCCCACCGCCGAATGCCGACATTCCCCCTCCGCAGATTTGGCCTGTGGCGCTCACATCGGTGAATGCCGACATTCCCCCCCCCCCTCCCCCCCCATTTGGCCTGAGAGGAGGAGGTAATGCCTGGGAGTATTATATCAGGATAACAGAACGGCCATAGTGAGGAAGGGAGGGGGGAAGAAATATTAGCGTCTATTAATAATTAAGAAAGAAAGGGTGGGAGTGAGAGGGAAAGAAGAAAGAAAGGAAAAAAATGGTTGTAGTGTGAGTGAATTTCCTCCCGCCACTCCCTTACTCTGACGTCATATCTAGTTTATCGTGACTTTGCATTATTTTTCTTCTCAAATTAGTATAAATAACGTTGAAAAATGGAGTTAAAAGCCACCCCCCATTGGAGAAAAGTGCTCAGTCGACCCCGGAAGAGTCAATTTTTTTTTCCGGTTCCGAGATATTAGACGCGCCTGGGCTGGCCGGTCGGAATGATGTCACCCGTGTGACCGTGTGTTGGGTACTTTCGGAGGAGAAGCTTTACATACATACATACATACATACATCCATACAGACAGGTGGGATTTATATAATAGACTAGCGGGGCTACCCGGCGTTGCTCGGGGTCATAAAAACATAATTGAAGAAAAATTGCGTGTGTAACATCTTTATATTAAAACTTCTATTTCTCTCCTTCTCTCTCTATAGCTGTCTCTTTATCTTTCTACTTTTCTCTACCCTGATCGCTACTTTTAAATTTTGCCTTTTGCGAAAGCTGTTTCTTCCCCACCATTTCATCCTACGTTTCCCAGGGCAATAGTATGACTTATTTCTATAAAAAGTACCACCACTGTCTGCGCCTTCTATATAGGTACTTATAACCGCCCCGGTGTTCATACTATATATTTTGAATCCCCTCATGATATCCTTCATCATTTTAACTCCCCTCGTTGTATTCATCATTTTCGATCTCCTCATACTATTAATCATTTTAAATCCCCTCATAATATTCTTCATCATTTTCAATCTCCTCATACTATTAATCATTTTCAATCCCCTCATAATATTCTTCATCATTTTCAATCCTCTCGTAATATTCCTCATCATTTTGAATCCGCTCATGATATTCTTAATAATTTTCAATCCTCTCATGATATTCTTCATTTTTTCAATCCTCTCATGGTATTCTTCATCATTTCCAATCCTGTCAGTCTATTCTTCATAATTTTCAATGCTCTCATGAAATTCTTCATCATTTTCAATCCTCTCATGACATTCTTCATCATTTTCAATCCCCTCATGACATTCTTCATCATTTTCAATTCCCTCATGATAGTCTTCATCATTTTCAGTCCTCTCATGATAGTCTTCATCATTTTCAATCCTCTCATGTCAGTCTTCATCATTTTCAATCCTCTCATGATAGTTTTCATCACTTTTAATCCTCTCATGATAGTCTTCATCATTTTTAATCCTCTCAGGATAGTCTTCATCATTCTCAATCCTCTCATGATATTCTTCATCATTTTCAATACCCTCATGATATTATTCATCATTTTAAATCCCCTCATGGTATTCTTCATCATTTCCAATCCTGTCAGTCTATTCTTCATCATTTTCAATCCTCTCATGACATTCTTCATCATTTTCAATCCTCTCATGACATTCTTCATCATTTTCAATCCCCTTATGATAGTCTTCATCATTTTCAATCCCCTCATGATAGTCTTCATCATTTTCAATCCCCTCATGATAGTGTACATCATTTTCAATCCCCTCATTATAGTCTTCATCATTTTCAATCCCCCCATTATAGTCTTCATCATTTTCAATCCCCCCATGATAGTCTTCATAATTTTCAATCCTCTCATGATAGTCTTCATCATTTTCAATCCTCTCATGATAGTCTTTATCATAGCTCTATCTAGGATATTGAGCACTTTTCTCCCGGACAACGCCGAGTACTTTGAAAATCAAGGAGGCCTCATGAGCACTACTGAAATCACTTAGGTATCCTCTCTCCTTCTGATCTGCGAAATAGTCCAAAGGGGAACAAAGATGGCGTTAAAATATTTTCCAAACCTATCACTACAGTAGATCTATCTAGGACATTGAGAACTTTTCTCCCGGACAACGCCGAGTACTTTAATAATAAAGGAAGCCTCCTGAGGACTACTGAAATCACTTAGGTATCCTTTCTCCTACTGATCTGCGAAATAGTCCAAAGGGGAACGAATATGGCGTTAAAATATTATCCAAACCTATCACTACAGTAGCTCTATCTAGGATATTGAGCACTTTTATCCCGGAAAACGCCGAGTATTTCAAAATCAAAGAGGCCTCCTGAGCACTACTGAAATAACTATTATCGATTCCCCATCCTTTTCAGCGTAGATGCTGTTAAAATATTATCCAAACCTATCACTACAGTAGCTCTATCTAGGACATTGAGCACTTTTTTCCCGGACAACGCCAGGTACTTTGAAAATCAAAGAGGCCTCCTGGGGACTACTGAAATCACTTAGGTATCCTCCCTCCTTTTCATCTGCAAAATTGTCCAAAGGGGAACGAAGATGGCGTTAAAATATGTTCTAAACCTATCACGACAGTAGCTCTATCTAGGGTATTGAGCACTTTTCTCCCAGACAACGCCGAGTACTTTGAAAATCGAGGAGGCTTCATGAGCACTCCTGAAATCACTTAGGTATCCTCTCTCCTTCTGATCTGCGAAATAGTCCAAAGGGGAACGAAGATGGCGTTAAAATATTTTCCAAACCTATCACTACAGTAGCTCTATCTAGGACATTGAGCACTTTTCTCCCGGACAACGCCGAGTACTTTGATAATCAAGGAAGCCTCCTGGGGACTACTGAAATCACTTAGGTATCCTGTCTCCTTCTGATCTGCGAAATAGTCCAAAGGGGAACGAAGATGGCGTTAAAATATTTTCCAAACCTATCACTACAGTAGCTCTATCTAGGATATTGAGCACTTTTCTCCCGGACAACGCCGAGTACTTTGAAAATCGAGGAGGCTTCATGAGCACTCCTGAAATCCCTTAGGTATCCTCTCTCCTTCTGATCTGCGAAATAGTCCAAAGGGGAACGAAGATGGCGTTAAAATATTTTCCAAACCTATCACTACAGTAGCTCTATCTAGGACATTGAGCACTTTTCTTCCGGACAACGCCGAGTACTTTGAAAATCGAGGAGGCTTCATGAGCACTCCTGAAATCCCTTAGGTATCCTCTCTCCTTCTGATCTGCGAAATAGTCCAAAGGGGAACGAAGATGGCGTTAAAATATTTTCCAAACCTATCACTACAGTAGCTCTATCTAGGACATTAAGCACTTTTCTCCCAGACAACGCCGAGTACTTTGATAATCAAGGAGGTTTCCTGGGGACTACTGAAATCACTTAGGTATCCTCTCTCCTTCTGATCTGCGAAATAGTCCAAAGGGGAACGAAGATGGCGTTAAAATATTTTCCAAACCTATCACTACAGTAGCTCTATCTAGGATATTGAGCACTTTTCTCCCGGACAACGCCGAGTATTTCAAAATCAAAGAAGCCTCCTGAGCACTACTGAAATAATTCTTATCGATTACCCAACCCTTTTCAGCGTAGATACTGTTAAAATATTATCCAAACCTATCACTACAGTAGCTCTATCTAGGATATTGAGCACTTTTCTCCCGGACAACGCCGAGTACTTTGAAAATCGAGGAAGCTTCATGAACACCCATGAAATCCCTTAGGTATCCTCTCCCCATTCTGATCTGCGAAATAGTCCAAAGGGGAACGAAGATGGCGTTAAAATATTTTCCAAAACCTATCACTACAGTAGCTCTATCTAGGACATTGAGCACTTTTCTCCCGGACAACGCCGAGTACTTTGATAATCAAGGAGGCCTCCTGAGGACTACTGAAATCCCTTAGGTATCCTCTCTCTTTCTGATCTGCGAAATAGTCCAAAGGGGAACGAAGATGGCGTTAAAATATTTTCCAAACCTATCACTACAGTAGCTCTATCTAGGATATTGAGCACTTTTCTCCCGGACAACGCCGAGTATTTCAAAATCAAAGAAGCCTCCTGAGCACTACTGAAATAACTCTTATCGATTTCCCAACCCTTTTCAGCGTAGATACTGTTAAAATATTATCCAAACCTATCACTACAGTAGCTCTATCTAGGACATTGAGCACTTTTTTCCCGGACAACGCCGAGTACTTTGAAAAACAAAGAGGCCTCCTGGGGACTACTGAAATCAGTTAGGTATCCTCCCTTCTTTTTCAGCTGCAAAATTGTCCAAAGGGGAACGAAGATGGCGTTAAAATATTTTCTAAACCTATCACTACAGTAGCTCTATCTAGGAAATTGAGCACTTTTCTCCCGGACAACGCCGAGTACTTTGAAAATCGAGGAGGCTTCATGAGCACTCATTAAATCCCTTAGGTATCCTCTCTCCTTCTGATCTGCAAAATAGTCCAAAGGGGAACGAAGATGGCGTTAAAATATTTTCCAAACCTATCACTACAGTAGCTCTATCTAGGACATTGAGCAGTTTTCTCCCGGACAACGCCGAGTACTTTGATAATCAAGGAGGCCTCCTGGGGACTACTGAAATCACTTAGTTATCCTCTCTCGTTCTGATCTGCGAAATAGTCCAAAGGGGAACGAAGATGGCGTTAAAATATTTTCTAAACCTATAACTACATTAGCTCTATCTAGGATATTGAGCACTTTTCTCCCGGACAACGCCGAGTACTCTGAAAATCGAGGAGGCTTCATGAGAACTCCTGAAATCCCTTAGGTATCCTCTCTCCTTATGATCTGCGAAATAGTCCAAAGGGGAACGAAGATGGCGTTAAAATATTTTCCAAACCTATCACTACAGTAGCTCTATCTAGGACATTGAGCACTTTTCTCCCGGACAACGCCAGGTACTTTTAAAATCGAGGAGGCTTCATGCGCACTCCTGAAATCCCTTAGGTATCCTCTCTCCTTCTGATCTGCGAAATAGTCCAAAGGGGAACGAAGATGGCGTTAAAATATTTTCCAAACCTATCACTACAGTAGCTCTATCTAGGACATTGAGCAGTTTTCTCCCGGACAACGCCGAGTACTTTGATAATCAAATAGGCCTCCTGGGGACTACTGAAATCACTTAGTTATCCTCTCTCGTTCTGATCTGCGAAATAGTCCAAAGGGGAACGAAGATGGCGTTAAAATATTTTCTAAACCTATAACTACATTAGCTCTATCTAGGATATTGAGCACTTTTCTCCCGGACAACGCCGAGTACTTTGAAAATCGAGGAGGCTTCATGAGCACTCCTGAAATCCCTTAGGTATCCTCTCTCCTTCTGATCTGCGAAATAGTCCAAAGGGGAACGAAGATGGCGTTAAAATATTTTCCAAACCTATCACTACAGTAGCTCTATCTAGGACATTGAGCACTTTTCTCCCGGACAACGCCAGGTACTTTGAAAATCGAGGAGGCCTCATGCGCACTCCTGAAATCCCTTAGGTATCCTCTCTCCTTCTGATCTGCGAAATAGTCCAAAGGGGAACGAAGATGGCGTTAAAATAGTTTCCAAACCAATCACTACAGTAGCTCTATCTAGGATATTGAGCACTTTTCTCCCGGACAACGCCGAGTATTTCAAAATCAAAGAAGCCTCCTGAGCACTACTGAAATAACTCTTATCGATTACCAAATCCTTTTCAGCGTAGATACTGTTAAAATATTATCCAAACTTATCACTACAGTAGCTCTATCTAGGACATTGAGCACTTATTTCCCGGACAACGCCGAGTACTTTGAAAAACAAAGAGGCCTCCTGGGGACTACTGAAATCAGTTAGGTATCCTCTCTCTTTCTGATTTGCGAAATAGTCCAAAGGGGAACGAAGATGGCGTTAAAATATTTTCCAAACCTATCACTACAGTAGCTCTATCTAGGATATTGAGCACTTTTCTCCCGGAAAACGCCGAGTATTTCAAAATCAAAGAGGCCTCCTGAGCACTACTGAAATAACTCTTATCGATTACCCCATCCTTTTCAGCGTAGATGCTGTTAAAATATTATCCAAACCTATCACTACAGTAGCTCTATCTAGGACATTGAGCACTTTTCTCCCGGACAACGCCGAGTACTTTGAAAATCGAGGAGGCTTAATGAGCACTCCTGAAATCCATTAGGTATCCTCTCTCCTTCTGATCTGCGAAATAGTCCAAAGGGGAACAAAGATGGCGTTGAAATATTTTCCAAACCTATCACTACAGTAGCTCTATCTAGGACATTGAGCACTTTTCTCCCGGACAACGCCGAGTACTTTGATAATCAAGGAGGCCTCCTGAGGACTACTGAAATCCCTTAGGTATCCTCTCTCCTTCTGATCTGCGAAATAGTCCAAAGGGGAACGAAGATGGCGTTAAAATAGTTTCCAAACCTATCACTACAGTAGCTCTATCTAGGATATTGAGCACTTTTCTCCCGGACAACGCCGAGTATTTCAAAATCAAAGAAGCCTCCTGAGCACTACTGAAATAACTCTTATCGATTACCAAATCCTTTTCAGCGTAGATACTGTTAAAATATTATCCAAACCTATCACTACAGTAGCTCTATCTAGGACATTGAGCACTTTTTTCCCGGACAACGCCGAGTACTTTGAAAAACAAAGAGGCCTCCTGGGGACTACTGAAATCACTTAGGTACCATCCCTTCTTTTTCAGCTGCAAAATTGTCCAAAGGGGAACGAAGATGGCGTTAAAATATTTTCTAAACCTATCACTACAGTAGCTCTATCTAGGATATTGAGCACTTTTCTCCCGGACAACGCCGAGTACTTTGAAAATCGAGGAGGCTTTATGAGCACTCATGAAATCCCTTAGGTATCCTCTCTCTTTCTGATCTGCGAAATAGTCCAAAATGGAACGAAGATGGCGTTAAAATATTTTCCAAACCTATCACTACAGTAGCTCTATCTAGGACATTGAGCAGTTTTCTCCCGGACAACGCCGAGTACTTTGATAATCAAGGAGGCCTCCTGGGGACTACTGAAATCACTTAGGTATCCTCTCTCGTTCTGATCTGCGAAATAGTCCAAAGGGGAACGAAGATGGCGTTAAAATATTTTCTAAACCTATAACTTCATTAGCTCTATCTAGGATATTGAGCACTTTTCTCCCGGACAACGCCGAGTACTTTGAAAATCGAGGAGGCTTCATGAGCACTCCTGAAATCCCTTAGGTATCCTCTCTCCTTCTGATCTGCGAAATAGTCCAAAGGGGAACGAAGATGGCGTTAAAATATTTTCCAAACCTATCACTACAGTAGCTCTATCTAGGATATTGAGCACTTTTCTCCCGGAAAACGCCGAGTATTTCAAAATCAAAGAGGCCTCCTGAGCACAACTGAAATAACTTTTATCGATTACCCCATCCTTTTCAGCGTAGATGCTGTTAAAATATTATCCAAACCTATCACTACAGTAGCTCTATCTAGGACATTGAGCACTTTTCTCCCGGACAACGCCGAGTACTTTGAAAATCGAGGAGGCTTTCTGAGCACTCCTGAAATCCATTAGGTATCCTCTCTCCTTCTGATCTGCGAAATAGTCCAAAGGGGAACGAAGATGGCGTTAAAATATTTTCCAAACCTATCACTACAGTAGCTCTATCTAGGACATTGAGCACTTTTCTCCCGGACAACGCCGAGTACTTTGATAATCAAGGAGGCCTCCTGGGGACTACTGAAATCACTTCGGTATCCTCTCTCCTTCTGATCTGCGAAATAATCCAAAGGGGAACGAAGATGGCGTTAAAATATTTTCCAAACCTATCACTACAGTAGCTCTATCTAGGACATTGAGCACTTTTTTCCCGGACAACGCCGAGTACTTTGAAAATCAAAGAGACCTCCTGGGGACTACTGAAATCAGTTAGGTATCCTCCCTCCTTTTCAGCTGCAAAATTGTCCAAAGGGGAACGAAGATGGCGTTAAAATATTTTCTAACCCTATCACTACAGTAGCTCTATCTAGGATATTGAGCACTTTTCTCCCGGACAACGCCGAGTACTTTGAAAATCGAGGAGGGTTTATGAGCACTTTTGAAATCCGTTAGGAATCCTCTCTCCTGCTGATCTGCGAAATAGTCCAAAGGGGAACGAAGATGGCGTTAAAATATTTTCCAAACCTATCACTACAGTAGCTCTATCTAGGACATTGAGCACTTTTCTCCCGGACAACGCCGAGTACTTTGATAATCAAGGAGGCCTCATGGGGACTACTGAAATCACTTCGGTATCCTCTCTCCTTCTGATCTGCGAAATAGTCCAAAGGTGAACGAAGATGGCGTTAAAATATTTTCTAAACCTATCACTACAGTAGCTCTATCTAGGATATTGAGCACTTTTCTCCCGGACAACGCCGAGTACTTTGAAAATCGAGGAGGCTTCATGAGCACTACTGAAATCCCTTAGGTATCATTTCTCCTTCTGATCTGCCAAATAGTCCTGAGGCGCTCATACCGGCGAATGCCGACATTCCCCCTCCCCAGATTTCGCCTGAGGCGCTCATATGGACGAATGCCGACATTCCCCCTCCCCGGATTTCGCCTGAGGCGCTCACACTTCAACACTGCTCAAAAAAGGAGTAGATAATGGATGGGATGAGGGCATATACGACCCTACCTTAATACTTCTCAAAAAAGGAGGAGATAATGCATGGGATTATGGCATCATGACAACGGAACCGATACGACCCTACCTCAACACTTCTCAAAAAAGGAGGAGATAATGCATGGGAATAGTGCATCATGACAACGGAACCGATACGACCCTACTTCAACACTTCTCAAAAAAGGAGGAGATAATGCATGGGATGAGGGCATCATGACAACGGAACCGATACGACCCTACCTCAACACTTCTGAAAAAAAGAGGAGGTAATTCATGGGATGAGCACATCATGACAACGGAACCGATACTATTCTACATCTACCCTTCTCAAAAAAGGAGGAGGTAATGCATGGGATCAGTGCATCATGACAACGGAACCGATACTACCCTACTTCTACACTTCTCAAAAAAGGAGGAGGTAATGCTCACACCGGCGAATACCGTAACCCCCCCCCCCCAATTTGGCATGAAAGGAGGAGGTAATTCCTATCATGATAACAGAACGGCCACAGGGAGGGAGGGGGGGAGGAATATTAGCGTCTATTAATAATTAAGAAAGAAAGTGTGAGAGGGAAAAATGACAGAAAGGAAAACTGCCACTCTCTGACGTCATGATGACCTGTTATAACCGGACACAATTTAGGGCAAGACCGGGTACATCCGGCAAGGGATTATGGGACAGGTGCGGATGTGATTGAGCAACCCTTGTTTCACTACACACTCTTAACGTAGGATTCCTATGTTGTTATTGATGCATCCGGACAGAAGTTATTGGATGATCTGATATAACCGGACACAATTTAGGGCAAGACCGGGTACATCCGGCAAGGGATTATGGGATGTTTACAATGACTCTGCATTTTTATCGGATTAGTACATAAATACATTAGATTATTTCGAATTTAGTACATAATAACGTTGAAAAAGTCGTGGAAAATACGAAAAAACTGCTACCTTTTGTCAGAAAGTGGTCCGGTTTACTGTCAGTGAGTGAATCGTTATTTGCGATTTTGAGATATTATGATCCCAGGATATGTACGGTGCTGAAGATATACACTTTTTGACATGTCGCCGCTTAGTTTTTGAGGAGAAGCTTCACATACAGACATACATACATACAGACAACTGCCCTTTATATAAGAGACTAGCGGGGCTACCCGGCGTTGCTCGGGGTCATAAAAACATATAATTGAAGATAAATCGTGTGTGTAACATCTTTATATACAAACTTCTATTTCTCCCCCCCCCCTTTCTCTATAGCCGTCTCTTTATCTTTCTACCTTTCTCTTCCCTGGTCACCCCATTTCAGCGCTACTTTCTAATTTTGCCTTTTGCGAAAGCTGTTTCTTCCCCACCATTTCTCCTACGTTGGCCAGGGCAATAGTATATCATATTTCTATAAAAAGTAACACCTCTATCTGCGCCTTCTATATAAGAACTTATCTCCGCCCCGGTGTTCATACTATATACGTATCTATCATCACCCCGGTGCGCATACTATATACGTACCTATCGCCGCCCCAGTGCACATACTATATATGTACCTATCGCCGCCCCAGTGCAGATACTATTTAAGTACCTATCGCCGCCTCGGTACGAATGCTAAATAATACCTATCGCCGTCCCGGTGTGCATGCTACATAAGTACCTATCGCTGCCCTAGTGCGAATAATTAATATGTACATATTGCCGCTTTGGTGCGAATGCTAAATACGTACCTATCGCCGGCCCGGTGCGAATGCTAAATACGTACCTATAGCCGCCCCGGTGCGAATGCGAAATACATACCTTTCGCCGTTCCGGTGCATGTGCTATATACGTACCTATCGCCGCCCCGGTGCACGTGCTATATACGTCCATATCGCCGCCCCAGTGCGCGTGCTATATATGTACTGACTGCCGCCGCAGAGCGCATGCTATGTACGTACTTATTGCTGCCCATGTGTACATGTTATATACGTAGCTATCGCCACCCCTAAATTCTGAATACGTACCTATAGCCGCCCCGGTGTGGAAGCTAAATAGGTACTAATTGCTGCCCCGGTGCGAATGCTAAATACATACCTATCGCCGCCCCGGTGTGAATTCTAAATACGTACCTATCGCTGCCCCGGGTCGGAAGCTAAATACGTACATATCGCCACCCTGGTGCGAATGCTAAATACATACCTATCGCCGCCCCGGTGTGAATGCTAAATACATACCTATCGCCACCCTGGTGTGAATTCTAAATACGTACCTATCACCGCCCCGGTGTGAATTCTAAATATGTACCTATCGCTGCCCCGGGTCGGAAGCTAAATACGTACATATCGCCACCCTGGTGCGAATGCTAAATACATACCTATCGCCGCCCCGGTGTGAATGCTAAATACATACCTATCGCCACCCTGGTGTGAATGCTAAATACGTACCTATCGCCGCCCCGGTGTGAATGCTAAATACGTACCTATCGCCGCTCCGGTGTGAATTTTAAGTACGTACCGTTCGCCGCCCGGTGCGCGTGCTATATACGTACCTATCGCCGCCCCGGTGTGAATTTTAAATACGTACCTTTCGCCGCCCCGGTGCGCGTGCTATATACGTACCTATCAGCGCCCTGGTGCACGTGCTATATATGAACCGATCGCTGCCCCAGTGCACATGCTAAATACATGCCTATCACCGCCCCGGTGCACATACTATATACATACTTATTGCCGCCGATGTGCACATGCTATATACGTACTTATCGCCACCGCTGAATGCTAAATAAGTACCTATCTCCGCCCAGGGGTGAATGCTAAATACGTACATATTGCCGCCCCGGTGTGCATACACTATATGTACCTATCACTGCCCCAGTGTGAATACTAAATATGTACATATCGCCGCCCCTGTGCGAATGCTGAATACGTACCTATCGCAACCCCAGGGCTAATGCTAAATACGTAACTATCGCCACCCCTATACACTACTATATACGTACCTATGCCACCCCAGGGCACATACTATATATAAACCTATCGCCGGCCTGGTGCGCATAATATATTCGTACCTATCGCGGCTCTGGTGTGCATACTACATACTTACCTATCTCTGCAAGGGTGCACATACTATATATGTACCTATCTCCAGCCCAGTTAGCACACGTAAGAACTCATATTAGTGCACCCCTGTCGTGTTTGAAAAACAAAATAGTGTTCATTCATGTATTGTCACTATCATAAATATAAATAATTTTAGTTAAAAACAGAAAAAAAATGTTTTTGCCTCCCCCCACGAACATTTTTTTCCATCCTCCCACATACTTAGAAATATTTTTAATTTAAAAGAAATAAAAAAAAGAAAATTTTTTGACCCGCCCCAAAAATTTTATGTTCCCCCCATACATAGAAATATTTTTAGTTTAAAAAAAGAAAAAAAAATTTTTTTTACCTCCCCCGCCCCGAAAATTTTTTTTTTCATCCTGCCCCATACATATAAATATTGTCAATGAAAAAGATAAAAGAAAAGGAAAAAAATGTTGCCCCCCACCCCAATTTTTTTTTACACTCCCGGTGCGCATGCTATATTCGTACTTATGGCATCCCATGTGCACATGCTATATACGTTCCTATCGCCACCGCTGAATGCTAAATACGTACCTATAGTCTCCTCGGTGCGAATGCTAAATAGGTACCTATCGCCGCCCCGGTGCGAATGGTAAATACGTTTATATCGCCGCTAAAAATTTCCACGACCACCAATCTCTCCAGGCCCCCCAACTTTTTTTTACTCTCGCCCAACCCTGAGTAATATTTTTAGTTCCAAAAATAAAAAAATAAAAAAATTTGGCCCGACCCCTAAAAAGTTTGTCCTGACCTCTAAACATTTCCCCGAGCCCCCAATCTCTTCAGAACGCCCACAAATTTTTTTATTATTCTCTCCCAATCCTAAGAAATATTGTTAGTTAAAAAAATAAAAAAACAAAAAAAATTTGGCTCGACCTATAAAAAGTTTGTCCTGACCCCTAAAAATTTCCCCGACCCCCCCAATCTCTCCAGCCCCCCCCCCCCACAGTTTTTTTACTCTCGCCCACCCTGAGTAATATTTTTGTTCAAAAAATAAAAAAATTTGGCCAGACCACTTAAAAGTTTGTCCTGACCCCTGAAAATTTCTCCGACCCCCCAATCTCTCCAGCCCCCATCAATTTCTTTTACTCTCCCAAACATGAGAAATATTTTGAGTTCAAAGAAAAATAAAAAATTTGGCCTGACCCCTAAAATTTTCCCCGACCCCCTAATCTCTCCAGCCCCCCCCCCCTCCAACTTTTTTTCACTCTTCCCCTGAGGAATATTTTAAGTTCAAAAAAAGAAAAAAAAAAATTTGGCCGGACCCCTAAAGAATTTGGCCTGACCCTTAAATTTTCCCCGACCCCCTAATCTCTCCAGCCCCCCCACCAATTTTTTTTTTCAGTGTCCCACAACCCTGAGAAATATTTTAAGTTAAAAAAAAATAAAATAAAAAATTTGGCCTGACCCCTAAAAAATTTGTCCTGACCCCTAAATTTTAATTGTGTTTTTAAACGTGAGTTAACGCACTTCCTTAGCTACCCTCTAAAAAATAAATTTCATTAAAAAACATTAATTGGTTTATGAACTTGAGGTATTACGTAATTAAATTACAATATGACTCAGCAATTTCTAATTACTATAAAATATAATGAAAAATAAATGAAAAGCCCCCTCCCCCCCGATGAAATATTCCCCATGGACCCCTAAGGGCTGGGTTAATAGATTCGAGAATACTCTCATCATCTTACTCTGTGAATTTTACATAAGAATACACTTTTATATGGTATGTATATATTCTCTAACCTTGTTTTAAACACCTTAATTTTGTTTTTAAACGTGAGTTAACGCACTTCCTTAGCTACCCTCTAAAAAATAAATTTCATTAAAAAACATTAATTGGTTTATGAACTTGAGGTATTACGTAATTAAATTACAATATGACTCAGCAATTTCAAATTACTATAAAATATAATGAAAAATAAATGAAAATTCCCCCCCCCCTCGATGAAATATTCCCCATGGACCCCTAAGGGCTGGGTTAATAGATTCGAGAATACTCTCATCATCTTACTCTGTGAATTTTACATAAGAATACACTTTTATATGGTATGTATATATTCTCTAACCTTGTTTTAAACACCTTAATTTTGTTTTTAAACGTGAGTTAACGCACTTCCTTAGCTACCCTCTAAAAAATAAATTTCATTAAAAAACATTAATTGGTTTATGAACTTGAGGTATTACGTAATTAAATTACAATATGACTCAGCAATTTCAAATTACTATAAAATATAATGAAAAATAAATGAAAATTCCCCCCCCCTCGATGAAATATACCCCATGGACCCCTAAGGGCTAGGTTAATAGATTCGAGAATACTCTCATCATCTTACTCTGTGAATTTTACATAAGAATACACTTTTATATGTTATGTATATATTCTCTAACCTTGTTTTAAACACCTTAATTGTGTGTTTTAAACGTGAGTTAACGCACTTCCTTAGCTACCCTCTAAAAATAAATTTCATTAAAAAACATTAATTGGTTTATGAACTTGAGGTATTACGTAATTAAATTACAATATGACTCAGCAATTTCAAATTACTATAAAATATAATGAAAAATAAATGAAAATCCCCCCCCTCGATGAAATATTCCCCATGGACCCCTAAGGGCTGGGTTAATAGATTCGAGAATACTCTCATCATCTTACTCTGTGAATTTTACATAAGAATACACTTTTATATGGTATGTATATATTCTCTAACCTTGTTTTAAACACCTTAATTGTGTGTTTTAAACGTGAGTTAACGCACTTCCTTAGCTACCCTCTAAAAAATAAATTTCATTCAAAAACATTAATTGGTTTATGAACTTGAGGTATTACGTAATTAAATTACAATATGACTCAGCAATTTCAAATTACTATAAAATATAATGAAAAATAAATGAAAATTCCCCCCCCCCCTCGATGAAATATTCCCCATGGACCCCTAAGGGCTGGGTTAATAGATTCGAGAATACTCTCATCATCTTACTCTGTGAATTTTACATAAGAATACACTTTTATATGGTATGTATATATTCTCTAACCTTGTTTTAAACACCTTAATTTTGTTTTTAAACGTGAGTTAACGCACTTCCTTAGCTACCCTCTAAAAAATAAATTTCATTAAAAAACATTAATTGGTTTATGAACTTGAGGTATTACGTAATTAAATTACAATATGACTCAGCAATTTCAAATTACTATAAAATATAATGAAAAATAAATGAAAATTTCCCCCCCCCCTCGATGAAATATTCCCCATGGACCCCTAAGGGCTGGGTTAATAGATTCGAGAATACTCTCATCATCTTACTCTGTGAATTTTACATAAGAATACACTTGTATATGTTATGTATATATTCTCTAACCTTGTTTTAAACACCTTAATTGTGTGTTTTAAACGTGAGTTAACGCACTTCCTTAGCTACCCTCTAAAAATAAATTTCATTAAAAAACATTAATTGGTTTATGAACTTGAGGTATTACGTAATTAAATTACAATATGACTCAGCAATTTCAAATTACTATAAAATATAATGAAAAATAAATGAAAATCCCCCCCCTCGATGAAATATTCCCCATGGACCCCTAAGGGCTGGGTTAATAGATTCGAGAATACTCTCATCATCTTACTCTGTGAATTTTACATAAGAATACACTTTTATATGTTATGTATATATTCTCTAACCTTGTTTTAAACACCTTAATTGTGTGTTTTAAACGTGAGTTAACGCACTTCCTTAGCTACCCTCTAAAAAATAAATTTCATTAAAAAACATTAATTGGTTTATGAACTTGAGGTATTACGTAATTAAATTACAATATGACTCAGCAATTTCAAAATACTATAAAATATAATGAAAAATAAATGAAAATTCCCCCCCCCCCTCGATGAAATATTCCCCATGGACCCCTAAGGGCTGGGTTAATAGATTCGAGAATACTCTCATCATCTTACTCTGTGAATTTTACATAAGAATACACTTTTATATGTTATGTATATATTCTCTAACCTTGTTTTAAACACCTTAATTGTGTGTTTTAAACGTGAGTTAACGCACTTCCTTAGCTACCCTCTAAAAAATAAATTTCATTAAAAAACATTAATTGGTTTATGAACTTGAGGTATTACGTAATTAAATTACAATATGACTCAGCAATTTCAAATTACTATCAAATATAATGAAAAATAAATGAAAATTCCCCCCCCCCCTCGATGAAATATTCCCCATGGACCCCTAAGGGCTGGGTTAATAGATTCGAGAATACTCTCATCATCTTACTCTGTGAATTTTACATAAGAATACACTTTTATATGTTATGTATATATTCTCTAACCTTGTTTTAAACACCTTAATTTTGTTTTTAAACGTGAGTTAACGCACTTCCTTAGCTACCCTCTAAAAAATAAATTTCATTAAAAAACATCAATTGGTTTATGAACTTGAGGTATTACGTAATTAAATTACAATATGACTCAGCAATTTCAAATTACTATAAAATATAATGAAAAATAAATGAAAAGCCCCCTCCCCCCCGATGAAATATTCCCCATGGACCCCTAAGGGCTGGGTTAATAGATTCGAGAATACTCTCATCATCTTACTCTGTGAATTTTACATAAGAATACACTTTTATATGTTATGTATATATTCTCTAACCTTGTTTTAAACACCTTAATTGTGTGTTTTAAACGTGAGTTAACGCACTTCCTTAGCTACCCTCTAAAAAATAAATTTCATTAAAAAACATTAATTGGTTTATGAACTTGAGGTATTACGTAATTAAATTACAATATGACTCAGCAATTTCAAATTACTATAAAATATAATGAAAAATAAATGAAAAGCCCCCCCCCCCGATGAAATATTCCACATGGACCCCTAAGGGCTGGGTTAATAGATTCGAGAATACTCTCATCATCTTACTCTGTGAATTTTACATAAGAATACACTTTTATATGTTATGTATATATTCTCTAACCTTGTTTTAAACACCTTAATTGTGTGTTTTAAACGTGAGTTAACGCACTTCCTTAGCTACCCTCTAAAAAATACATTTCATTAAAAAACATTAATTGGTTTATGAACTTGAGGTATTACGTAATTAAATTACAATATGACTCAGCAATTTCAAATTACTATAAAATATAATGAAAAATAAATGAAAAGCCCCCCCCCCCCCCGATGAAATATTCCCCATGGACCCCTAAGGGCTGGGTTAATAGATTCGAGAATACTCTCATCATCTTACTCTGTGAATTTTACATAAGAATACACTTTTATATGTTATGTATATATTCTCTAACCTTGTTTTAAACACCTTAATTGTGTGTTTTAAACGTGAGTTAACGCACTTCCTTAGCTACCTTCTAAAAAATAAATTTCATTAAAAAACATTAATTGGTTTATGAACTTGAGGTATTACGTAATTAAATATGACTCAGCAATTTCAAATTACTATAAAATATCATCAAAAATAAATGAAAAGCCCCCCCCCCCCCGATGAAATATAAATGCACATTGGTCTTTATTATAGATAAATATAAATGCACATTGGTCTTTATTATAGATACAAATAAATGCACATTGGTCTTTATTATAGATACAAATAAATGCACATTGGTCTTTATTATAGATACAATTAAATGCACATTGGTCTTTATTATAGATTTTCTTAATACCCCCCCCCAAGAAAAAAATTGGCCTGAGGCGCTCACACCGGCGAATGCCGTCACCCCCTCCCAATTTGGCATGAAAGGAGGAGGTAATCCCTATCATGATAATGGAAGGGAGGGGGAGGAATATAAGCGTCTATTAAAAGGTTGTAGTGTGAGTGAATTTCTTCCTGACACTTTGCATTATTTTTCAAATTATCTGCCACTCTCTGACGTCATGATGACCTGATATAACCGGACACAATTTAGAGCAAGACCGGGTACATCCGGCAAGGGATTATGGGACAGGTGCGGATGTGATTGAGCAACCCTTGTTTCACTACACACACTTAACATAGGATTCCTATGTTGTTATTGATGCATCCGGACAGAAATTATTGGATGATCTGATACAACCGGACACAATTTAGGGCAAGACCGGGTACATCCGGCAAGGGATTATGGGATGTTTACAGTGACTCTGCATTTTTATCGGATTAGTACACAAATACATTAGAGTAATTTACTCCTCTCCAGGAGTTAGGCACAAGGCCAGTTTTTATCCTACTCCCACCAGTAAGATGTGACCCAAGCTCGGGTCGGAAAGTGGGGGTTGAAAAGCCAGCGCCCGAGAGGTGAAATACATTAGATTATTTCTAATATGTTAAAAAAATGGCGTGTAAAAGCTATGTTGAATTAGAGAAAAACGGCCTAGAGGAGTCTAAAAAATTTTGTTGATATTTAAAACTCATGTAATAATTTGTTAAATAGTATTGTACAATGTTTGTTGAAAGAAAATCATAGTTATTATTACTTGTTAATTTATTAAAGTAATTTGAACAGTGTATAGTGGATAGGCTGCTGTACTGCAGTAGATTTGTTATAAATAATCCAGTAAATCGCATAAAATTTTTTAAGCTTTGTCGGCCTTTTGGCTAAGATCAAAGTGTAGTATCTGTTCTCGGCATTTTTGCCTTGAGATCAAGTGTATTATCTAGTCCTATCCGATAGGTGTCGATCTTACACTCTCGAATCAAAAATCAGATTATCATTTTATTTTTTAATCCCTTTTCCTTTGGTGCACTTCCTCTCCCCTAAAGTACGGCTGATCGCGCCCACGGTAGGGATCTCTCTCACGCCGACTAATACTCAAACTCCCCAAAATTTCGCCTGAGCCGCTCATACCGCGAATGCCGACATTCCCCCATCCCCAGATTTGGCCTGAGGCGCTCATACCGACGAATGCCGACATTCCCACTCCCCAGATTTCCCCTGAGACATTCCCCCTCCCTAAATTCGGCCTGAGGGGCCCGACTGCTGACATTCCCCCTCCCCAGATTTGGCCTGAGGCGCTCATACCGGCGAATGCCGACATTCCCCCTCCCCAGATTTGGCCTGAGGCGCCCCACCACCGAATGCCGACACTCCCCCTCCCCCAAATTTCGCCTTAAGCGCTCATACCGCCGAATGCCGACACTCCCCCGCCCCCAAATTTCGCCTGAGGCGCTCACACCGACGAATGTCGACACTCCCCCTCCCCAAATTTGGCCTGAGGCGCTCATAACGGCGAATGCCGACACTCCCCCTCCCCCAAATTTGGACTGAAACGCCCGAATGCCGACACTCCCCCTCCCCCAAATTTGGCCTGAGGCGCTCATACCAGCGAATGCCGACATTCCCCCTCCTCAGATTTGGCCTGAGGCACTCACATCGGTGAATGCCGACATCCCCCCCCCCCTATTTGGCCTGAAAGGAGGAGGTAATGCCTGGAAGTATTATATCAGGATAACAGAACGGCCATAGTGAGGAAGGGAGGGGGGAAGGAATATTAGCGTCTATTAATAATTAAGAAAGAAAGTGTGGGAGTGAGAGGGGAAGAAGAAAGAAAGAAAAAAAATGGTTGTAGTGTGAGTGAATTTCTACCCGCCACTCCCTTACTCTGACGTCATATCTAGTTTATCGTGACTTTGCATTATTTTTCTTCTCAAATTAGTATAAATAACGTTGAAAAATGGAGTTAAAAGCCACCCCCCATTGGAGAAAAGTGCTCAGTCGACCCCGGAAGAGTCAATTTTTTTTTCCGGTTCCGAGATATTAGACGCGCCTGGGCTGGCCGGTCGGAATGATGTCACCCATGTGACCGTGTGTTGGGTACTTTCGGAGGAGAAGCTTTACATACATACATACATACATACAGACAGGTGGGATTTATATAATAGATGTGCTCGTGACTTAAAAGAAAGAATGACGGCATATATTTTTCATTACTTTTGTTTATTGATTGAGTACCTCACGCGTGTTTTTTAATTGCTTAAGTAATTTACATAAACTAATATTATTAATTAATCATGTACTGTGAAACTTGGGCATATAGAAACGCTAAGAAAAAGAATAACAAGATTTATTTTTAAAGAATGTTAAAGTATGAAATTCCTTATTTATTGAACTGAAGAATTTAGTTCAACAGGAAAGATTTTAACCGTATTTATATTTATATAAAGTTAGGTATGTGTATATGTTTATATATTTGTATTAGTGAATTTACTCCTAAACTAATTAACTGATCATTATGAATTTTGGAACACAATCACTATGCGTTACGGGTCTTAATGTGGGTTATATTTAGTTTAATTTAGTTTCATGCAAAGTTGGTCAAACGGCAGTAGAATCCCTTCGTTAAAATTCAGATACCTCCGATTTTTGTGAAATTTTAACTATAGGCATTTTACATCAGTTAATAAATATCCCCAGCTTTCTATTACGTTGGAGTATTTTAGAGGGTTTCATGGACATAATATAAGCATGACCTCGCATTTGAAAATTCAAATATTTCAGATTTGCATTCAATTTTATCCATAATCATAAGATACCAATTAAGCAAGATTCCCTGAATTTAATTTCTTCTTAAGACCTCTTAAGCTTAAGCCTTTAATTTTAGACATTTTCTAGAATCAAAATCATCTAATGAATTTTGATCAAAATTGTGATAAGGTTTCTAGCCATAAGGTTTATTAGCGTTATATCTTGATTTTAATCTTCGTAAGTGGGCATAAAAGTGGTCCAAAACTGTTCTGTTCGAAGAATTCATTTTACCCGTCTTGGGAATTTCTAGAGCTGTGTTCTATTTATGTCATACATTTTCTCCTCTGTAAATGTTTGTTCCGAACGTATCTACAATTTAATTATAAATTAAATTCACTTAGAGAAAAGATGTGTTCTTGTGTACAAACAGCTTTTAATATTAATACTTTAAGTCGGTTGCTCCTGAGTTTGAATTCACTTGAATATATACTGAATTACTTCCCTTAGCCCCCGCCCCCCCCCAAAAAATATAATTTATTTTGTAGGCATATATTTTGTTTGTAAATAAATAGTCTGTAATTGCTAAATTCTACTTAACCCATAGATGGGACCCTGATGGATACTACCACTTAGTGCATCCAGAAATAATGGTGGTCAAGGGTTGACTCCGCACACCTCAAAGTTCTCAAATTGGGCCCGCGCCACCGGATAGTTTTACCTCGTATTCCGAACAGTTATGAATAGGGAAAGCTTGAGTTTTTGATAGGGTTGGGAAATAAAATAGGCAGCAAAAAGATAGAAAAGGCCCAGAAAGATGAACGCCCGAGGCAGTTTAGTGTCGGGCCTGGGATAAATTCTATTTAATTCATAGGACCCTTACGAGTACTACCCCTCCGGGTCAGAGTGGACCTCTAAGTAATGGTAACCAAGAGATGATTCCACACCTCACAACGCCCTTAAATTTGAGTACCCCATCAGATGAAACTTAAAGTCATTCATTGAACTTAATTTGTGTGAATCATGATGATCAAAGACAAGTTATGTGTAAAATAAACTAATTTTGTGAACGCACAGGCCGTGATCGTCTGCTCGTTGTATTCGACGGGATTCAGAGTTTGATTTCAGCACTGGTCTTAGTGTCAATCGTGTGGTCTCTGTGAGTGCTGCAACAGAAGGTTTCTCCCTCCAAGTAAAACCACCAATTAAAACAAGTAACAATGTTTTATTTCGAATCTTAAATTATATTTGGTTTCTCTACCAAAAACCAATCACTTCTTGGTGAACGGGCTTGCAGATCAATAAAAACATATCTTCCAACTGAACACAAACAGTCCAAAAGCTGAGGGCTAAAAGGGCTACTTGTCTCTGAGAACCACAGAAACACAACTTACCGCCTCTGTCCCTCTGATGGAAAATATATAGATATTACTTTTACCACACCAGGAGACCACGAAAAAGTATTAGTTGTAAATCTATGGACATATAAAATTGACTGACAATGAAACCCACCATCTGGAATGAACATTACTTTTGGAAAGTCTGAAGTGGGTCATAATCACAACATAGAACCTCGTATCCAAGAGAACATTACTACTTCAAAGACGGCCACCATTTCTCGGGTGGTCTCTCTTTCGTAAGCTAAATATTTCTCTCCTAGCAGACTCGTCGTCTGCATACATTGCAACTATGCACCCAACTAAATATGCAACATTGCACATGTTTACAATATGATCTTTTATTTATACGTTCTGTTATGATTTTAGATATTTGAGCATAACATTGTAGGGTAGCTTTTATAATTAGCTTAACGACAGTTGATAAAGCTGTCGCTGCTGGCAGGTTCACTTCATTCGAAATTAGCACTAGAAAACATGGCCGTTTTCGTTAGCTTGAACACCGGCCATGATTAAAGAGAGTGATTTCTTTTGAAGGAGATCAAACGATGCACCAACACGATTATATGGTGTTATCGTGCATAGTAATCAATAAAAAATATTGGTCTCGGTATTCCATTAATAACCACTGATTTTCTCGTAGCATTCAAAGAGATAAAAATGCTTCTTTTAATCTAAATTAATAGCTCAAAGAGTCCTATTTCCTTTAAATATTTGATTTTTGAAATCTGAGTTCAGTGGAAATTCAATTGGATTTATCAGAAAACACTGATTCACACATCCTACAGGGACATGGTTTCTCGCTCGTCTATACAACTTCAATTTGGATGTATCAGAAAATGCAAACAAACAAATTTAATGGCAAAATAGTTTCGAAACAAGTTTGTATACACATATAGTATTTTAAAACTAATTAAATGTTTTTTTTTGTTATTAGTGATCAAGGCGCCCCCCTCCTGGTGCTAACACTGTTTTTTTTTTAATTAGATTCATAACTGAGAACTATTTTAAGTATCTTCCCTACTTCTCAAATGTTAAGTAAAGCAGTAGTAAATAATTATCTTCTCCCTAATGGATGACTAATGTTATAGTTTCTTTTTCTTGTGGTCTTTGTTTGGGTTTCCCAGATTCTAAGACTAGAATTAGACAAGTCTGATGGAGTATCAATCTGAGTGTTGTTACTTTTGCTAGCATTACTAGGCGAATGGGCACCATTACTTTTCTCAAGTGATCAAGCTTGTAGCTATGCCAAGAAAAACTTATTTGAGCTTCGAATTCTGTTATTTTTATTTGAATATTTGTTCAGGTTTTACTTCTAAGATAAAATATCCCCATGTCAACGTGTTCTGACAATTCCTTTTACAAAGAAACCGAAAACACCGGGGTGGTGTCTAGTAGGCTCCAAACGCTCTTTTATTATTTTAGTTCAGTTTGTTCGAAGAGATCAAGAGTCCCTCTTCTGGGGCTAACATTTGGTTTTTTTTTATGAGTTACATTTATATCCAAGGGGATATTTTAAGGATTGACGTTGCCCCTTTTAGGGTTGCTATTGGTACTTCGCTACAGTTTGATCTTCCAAGGAGTGTATCTAGGTAATATTTAAAGATCTTTTTCATTAGACGAACTGCCCCTACCACAACCGGTATAATGTTTATTTCTTTCAGTGGCCATGCTGTTTTCAAAATATAATTAAATATCACAACCTCAAGAATTTGAGGTTGTGATATTTAATTATATTTTGACGCTCGACTCTATTGGGGTCATAGTAATTCGGAACAGTTTCTTTTTATGGAAATTGCTCCAGACAAGGCATGGAGCCACTTGTTATAAGGAACTAAAAATACTACTTCAAGGTCAAAAACTAGCCAACAAGTATTTTTAGATGGATAGATTCCAACCTAGAAAACATTAATTATTCCCCCCTTTGTCAGAAACATCGCTCATGGAATGTGAGAATTAAAGGACAAAACGGAAGTAAACCCAAGGTCCGCTTTATACTCTCTATAGTTACATCGATAATGAGAACAGTCATTTCATGTTTATTCCATATGATGTTATTTTCATGTGTTTTTGTGGGGGGGGGTCAAAGTTTATTCGTGAGTAAATGAGGATTGGCATACTTGACAGCAACGGTTTTTTCTTTCAATCATTGTTCGTTTTTAGAACTAAATCTGTCTGTTATTTGTTTCTCAGGAGTTTCTGTTATTTCGTCAACACAAAATAAATGTTGGTAATAAATACAGGCGCGAGAATCGAACGCAAAACGCTACAGGAACGGCTGTTCGTAACAATTAACGATACTTATCTGAATATTCTATAAATAAGGAAGTATTGTCTACCGATGCAGGAGAGGCACACGCGGCGTCACGTATTGTCTCATAGTAGCGAAAGTTGGGTACATGATGTCCAGTTGTTCGATAAGGAGACCGCATTGATCTCGTCATCTCACGTGTCCGATTTGTATACCTCTGTCTTACATAGAACAATCTATATATAATAGGAAAGATACAACTGGTGTTAACGAGCCAACACCTTTTTAAGAGATTGTAAATATAGTTTGAAGTATGAATGTTACGCCATATTCGTTTTTATTCTGGAATTTGAGGTGTTAATGTCACACGAGATTATAATTGACTGCACTTAAAATCAGTGTTGGTTTGGACACAAACTGACATTGTAAACCAAACATCTTATTAAAAACGTATTTGTAATTTTTAATAACGAACCTGTTATAAGAAAGGTAAATTATCAGGTACAGACAGACTAACCGAACATTTGCTGAAAGATTGTAGCAATATTTAGATGTGGGTGTAAAAGGAGAATAAGGTTAGAATCGGAAATTTTCTACGTAAGGTTAGAATTAAGTACAGAGTGGAAAATTCCATAGGTAGTTAAGTTTAGAGTTAGACTGACGTGTACCTGTAGTTACGTCGTGGGAGAAAGTAAATGGCATAAAAACTAGAGAGTTCTTGTCTCTGGGAATTAGATGTCAAAGTGATCAGACGCAGTTACGAGTCTTCCTCCACCCTACGGGACTTGGAAGGGGAAAATGCAGTTCATCTTTATGTACTTTCTGCAAATTACTGTAAGTAGTCAATCAAACACAAGAGCAAATAATGGTGTTATTCGTTGTTTTTGATTGCTTCTATTAATTCAGCCACCAAGAGAAGGAAGGGGAAAATATCACCATCTCTGCGTCTGCTACTGTCACTGCTGCTGAGTACAGCGCTATCCAAATGAGTCAACTACTACGTGTCAACGTCCACAACACAATGCCAGCCAGTTGTTCATAATGGGGGCCGAAAAACACCTACGCAATGTTACAAGGCCGGTTTACTATGCTATGTTACAAGATTACCAAACTAAATCGGAGAGACAATAGCGTCGCCATATACTCACTTTCCACTCATGATGCCTTATGGTCATCAACACTTGTATAGACGATTATGAAAATACGTTCTATTGTATTTTAGCAGATTAGAAACGTAATGGCGGAAGTGAGAAAATTGTGGCCTTTCAGAAAAAGGGAACTTGTGTTCCGGCTAACAGTATAAAAGGGAGAAATGAAAATTCTCGGGGGAAAAATGTTTGTAAACGGGATGAAGATTTGCAAGAATAGAATTAAAGAATTCTTTCTCTCTTCTCTGAATCCATCTGAGAAAACATGTCGTTACTTTCCTGACTCCAACGAATATAACAACATTAAAATGGCATTTGTTTGCTCTTGTTTCTAAAGAAGGAAAGACGGAAACTTCCTGTCTAAACCACATGTCATCTTCACAATACTGTTCTGCTATCCCTCGAAGACAAGGAGGTAAAAGAATGTAATTTTACTTTCCGATAGGATTCGCTTCCTGGCGTTTTACTATTTATCTACCTCCCACAAGGTAAAATGTGACACAAGGTCGGGAAAGTGGGATTAGATAAGCCAGGGCTCGAGGTGAGTATTCTGGCCATTTAAAAATTGCCTGGGCAGCCCCGTCGGCATTCCCGGTAGGGCGCCTCAGGCAGTAAGCAATAAACTTACTCCTCCCCAAAGAGGGGAGGCAAAGCCTGGGAGGGTGCACCTCCTAGAACTGCACAGGACCAGACAACCCCCAATAGACCGGCGTAAATCCAGACCCAAAGGCCAGGACAATACCAGTCCATTAGGTGGGTTAAAAAAACCCGTGTCTTCCTGGCGTTTTCTTTCCTCGTCGAAATCTAAGTTGTTATCAATGTTTATACCCTGGAAGAAAAGCCAGAATTTCAAATAGTTTTCACTTCATTAATAATTGGTTAACATTACAATTTTAATAAATGTCCTCAAAATAAAAATTTCACTACTAAAATAAAAATTTCGCAATGTTTGTTAACACTTACTAAGCTTTTTTCTGAATCAACTTATCAATAACTATAACTGCTATCAACAATGCATGCATTTATATATATATATATATATATATATATATATATATATATATAGTCTAGGAAGTTTCTCAACCATTAAAACTATATAAAAAATTAAAAAAATAAAAATATATAAAAAAACAAAAAACTTATAGTCTCAAGTCTTCCAGTGGAAAATCACTCATGTAAGTCAATTTATTTTTTACAGTTATTATATTAGTTAGTTTCTAACACTATTTTAAGGGATCATCAGTTGTTTACCATGAAAAACTGTTTCGGGAATTTATATATGCATTAATTCAGTAGAATACACAAAAGTTTGACATTAATATTTTGTAATCATGCTTCAAAATTAAAAAAAAAAACGACAATATTATCCATGTGTACACGCGTTTCAGGAATCCAACTCATTATCACTTTAACAAGTTCTGTTTGAAAATAAGTGTTAACCACTGAGCAGAAGCTCTTCTGCAATATTAATTTATATACTGGAAATTCGTAATATTTTATTTGTTTTATAAAATACTAGCAGGTAAACCGGGCGTAGCTCGGGATTGAATGAGGATCTCTACTATGTACTTTTTCACTATGCTCATAACACCATATTATTTTCTTTGGTTTTACTGCCCTCTTCTCCTCCCATTTCACCCATGATTTACTTGGAAGAAGCTGAAATGTGTGAAAACTTCCTGAATTCGTGTCTTGTTCATATGGTTTAAATTTCATTAAAATCGGATATACGTATTTGAAGTTTTAAGGGTGTTTTGTTCATATGAGTCACTTAGAGGTGAAGTGGCGTAGATATTCGCCACATAGAGGGTAACGTAGAAATTCGGGGCCACTTCAATTGTTTTCATCGAAGAATTTTATACAGATGATATAAATTTCATCAAAATAGGATATGTTTTAAGTGTTAAACAAGGTTTGGCCCACACACCTCCCTAGGAGGGCAATATACGTATTTGAAATTTAAAATTCTTTTGTGTCAATGAGTCACTTAGAGGTAAAGGCACGTAAATATTCGACACATAGAGGGTAACGTAGAGATTCGCGACCACTTCCATTGTCTTCCACGGAAAATGTTATACATATGATTTAAATTTCATTAAAAATAGGATAGATTTGAAGTTTTAAGAAAGTTCTGCCACCATAGCCC
>OY744519.1:73476811-73581811 GCA_963556195.1 Sepiola atlantica
AGTTTTTGAACAAAAGGTTTCATCTCGTGCAAGGGGTTTACTTGCTTTAAAAACGCATTGCTTATACCATCTTGCCTAATTTGAGCGATTGCCATTGGTGAAAGAACAATGGCAAAATGAGAAATCAAATTATGCACGCCACAGAAACAAGAAAATGGCTGTGGAATAGTTTCCTCTACATACTTATTTTAATTTTGTTTCTACTTTCAAATTAACAGTTCATGTCTACGTTGAGGGGACCGCATGTTTGGATTTAATGTCTGTTAATATTGTATGAAGGTTTTTGATTTGTTGTTTCCAACAAACCCGAAGCTATTTTTTTTTTTAGATCAGGTGAAATCATGCAAGTTTGGTGTTTTTTAACCCATTATTATTTTTTATTTAATTTGTTCATTGTT
Organism: Sepiola atlantica; assembly: GCA_963556195.1. Classification (NCBI taxonomy): domain Eukaryota; kingdom Metazoa; phylum Mollusca; class Cephalopoda; order Sepiida; family Sepiolidae; genus Sepiola; species Sepiola atlantica. The sequence continues at coordinate 73,477,210 of OY744519.1, forward strand.
ATGTTATAATTACAACGCGATTTACAAAGCACCATTCTTCTCTCGGATAAATGTATGTATCAGTTCATTAATGAGTTAAAACAGAAGTTAAACAAACATTTATTCGCATTCATTATTTATAGCATTTAATAAGTCATACATTCTTTCTCCCTCTCCCCCCTCTCTCTCTCTCTCTCTCTCTCTCTCTCTTACTCATATATATATTATTTTGATAATAAATATTTAATTATCTACATACGTTTACGTTTCATCCTTGCGGAATCGTCAGTTTAGAGATAATTATTCAAACCGGTCGAACGATTCGAACACCAGAAGAAAAGTCACGTTGTTTAACTATAAATCCCGACGTCTAACTGATGCGGCTACCATGAATAATTACATAAATCAGTGAGAGATTAATCCTATTGTGCCGAGCAGGCATAATAGTCAACTGTCGTAAATAGTGTTCAACAAAGGAGGAACATATATATATATATATATATATATATATATATATATATATATATATATATATATATATATATATATATATATATATATATATATATAATAAAGTGATGAATTGTATAAAATGTGTATAGTTTACAAGTTTATTAACTCATCAAGTGTTCAAACAAGGAATACAAATACAAAATATCCTTTAAACCATGACTTTTCAAAGATAATGCTCTTATCGTCAGAAGGTCTGACGAATAATAATTCAACATTAATTAATTATTAGAGGTGAATATCTTGAAAATGCAAAAGTGAATAAAAATTTTGAAAAATATTAATCGGAAAAATGTCTCGATTAAAGTCCTGAAACTGATCAAACATACCTCTATGTGCAGAATATTGTATCAAATACAAATGATCGAAAATGTTTAAACAGTCAAAACAAAGGAGTCGAATAACGTTTATTCCGACCTGAAAGTCCAGGATTATCTGTGACCTAAAATACATTTTTTTTTAGCACTCAAGGTTTGTGAAACTCATAGAACATTATTCGACTTCTTTGCTTCGACTGTTTAAACATTTTGGATTATTTGAATTTGATACAACATTCTGCCTATAGTTCAAGGCCTTTTTATATCCTTTTCAGGACTTAAATGGAGATATTTTTCCATTTTAATGTCTTTCAAAATTCTTCAGTTTTGTATTTTCAAGATATTCACCTCTAATAATTAATTAATATCGAATTATTATTCGTCAGACCTTCTGACGACAAAAGCGTTATCTTTGAAAGCCATAGTTTAAAGGTCTTTTTGTATTAGTATTCCTTGTTTGAACACTCGATGAGTTAATAAACTTGTAAAATATACAAATTTTATACACTTCATCACTTTATTATCCATATACAAATGTCAATCCACTATATTGACCTTCATCGTATCTCGATACAATCTAATATAATTTTTAATCTTTGTATTATCCATGTATTTATATAGGGTGGGCCAAAATAAGGGTCCTATCTTTAAATTTGAATAACTTGAATTTGAATAACTTCCACAAAATAAAAGTTAAACTCACCAAACTTTATGTGTGTGTAGACTGACCCTTCCGAGATTTTTTGAAATAAACAAAACAAATTTTAGCCGAAAAACACTTCTTAAAACTTACAAAAACTAAAGTATTGTTTTTTACACTGTTTTGAGTTTTTTAAGCAAAAATAATGTTTTCTAAATGAGGGTACGTTCCTTAGGGCTAATACGGCTCATGCTTGCTTCGGAAGGGGTCCTTTACTTATTCTTAAAAAAAAAAAAAAAAAAATCAATAAATAAAAAAGTTATGAATTTTTTAAAATAGGACCCTTATTTTTGCCCACCCTGTATGTATATATAAATACTCGCTATTGTATTTCCATTCTTATTTAATTTTTATCCTTTTGCAATGTCAACATCGTATGTTAACAAAGCACTACGGTGCCACCTAGACTTGCCGCCGCATGCAAGCTCCATTGCACACCAGGCAGGTGTTTGGCAAGATTCCAGTTACGCTTACACGCATAAGCAAACACCGAAATATCCTGCTATATAAAGTGCAATTTGTGTGTTATTGTACTTGGCTTAACATTTTGCTGCCGTTTCACAGTATTACCAGAACTTTACCTGACTGAACTCTAACATCTGGCACAACTAAAAAAATGAACCCGGAGAATCAACAGTGTTTCGTTTTAGTCGCTTCATTTAGAGATAAAGGTCGTGGTTTCGATTCCTCACAGAGCCGTATTTATTTTTTCTTTATTCTTTTACGAAAATTTGAAGTTAATTATTTCACATTACAATATAAAGTGATATTAACAGTTATGGGATTAATAATCCAACGTAATGGAAAACCGAAAAAAAATGATATGTTCATCGACTTTTTAAATTTTTTTATTCAAAGAATTTCTAAAGATGACTGATTTGAACAAAATCATAGAAGTTAAAATTTGAAAATACGTGGTTATTCTGTTTATAAAAGAAGTGTTTTTGTTAATCGCTTCTGGAAAAAATTGTAGTTTTTTTTCTTTGCAATTAATGTGAAATATGTGGGCATTGTAATGTTTTTAGTGAATTTGTAAAATATGTAAACGACGAATTTAAATACATTATAAACGGACATCTTTTACCTATCCACGCCAATAATACAACATTCTAAACAAGCTAGGAATCCCAACAATACTAACTATATCACAAACCATAAAACAAACGCTAAAACAGCTGAAACACTCACATCTAAAGCAGCAATATATGCTGTTCCGTGTAATGATTGCAATCGAATCTATATTGGTAAATCTCAATGTGAACTTAAGAAAAAGTTTGAACATAAAAAGATATAAAAAATAAAGAATCCCTAAATTCACTATTCTCTCATGTATTACATCATCATTTCTTTAACTTTAAACAAGCTAGACTCGTTAAATTGATTTTAAATAAATCTCGCCGAAACTTCTTGAATAAGCACTCATTATATACTCGTACGTAGTTAATAAAACTAACCGAACAACATTTTAATTTAGATCCAAGCTTATTAATTTTACATTCCCAACAAAATATTGTATGTAACATCGATATTTAAAAAGACACCATTCCACATCATAGACGCATCACGTATTTTAAAACTTTAACTCCTATATTTCTGAATTTTCGAAATTCCGTATAGATTCCCGAGTTCGACAAGATACACCTGAAGAAAGTCGGAGGTTGCATCGACCGAAACGTTGTAAGAATAACACTCAAAATGAGAACAGTAGTCCGAATAGCCCAAATAGTCCAAATGTAACTTCTATGTTTTTCTTCAAATCAGTCATCTTGAGAAAATCTTTGAATAACGTCGAAATGTCGATAAACTTATAAATAAATTTCATTTTTCCCTTTTTCATATATATATAATATATATATATATATATATATATATATATATATATATATATATATATATATATAATCACGAGAACGAACGCAATAACCAATTAAGTTAAAAGGGAAAGGGTCTGATAAAGAGTGTATGAAAATTGACACATAAATGTGACAAAATGGGAAGTCGGTTAAAACAATTTTCTTACATTTTAAAATAGTTTCCTCTAAAAGGTGATTGAACAGGAAAGTGACAGCAAAGATTAACATATTATTACTGTTTTGTTTTTTTTTTGTTGTTTTTTTTTTCAATTTTCTTATCTTTTTGTTTCTGCTGGGGATGAGGCATTCTACCGGATGTCAGTCATTAACCCGCTATTTCAGAGACTTACTCCAACAGAGATATCTTTTTAGGATTCTAACCGTCCCTTTAAGCGCAATTGTTTGGATTTCTTGTGCTTGATTCACCGGGTATATTCGCCATGTAGTTTTGAAATTCTTTTTCATGAGCTCGGTTTCCTCTGTGTATTCGCATGTGACTTTTCAGATTGGAACTCTGCGAAAAAACAGTTCCACAACCTTTACAAGTATAGGGTTTCTCACCTGTATGTATTGTGTGTACGTGTCTCTGTCGTCTTGCCCAAGTAATCTTTTATGTGTACTGGGGCTTTCGGATTGGCAGCAGGTCGTGGGTTGCACCTTAAAGCGCTCGTTAATATGAAATATATATATATATATATATATATATATATATATATATATATATATATATATATATATAATGAAATAATAAAATAAGGTGCGAATCAAATTTTATTAGAATTAAATGTTCAGGCAAAGTACCTTAAAGTCCTTAACTCATGAGTTTTCAAAGAAAATTCTTCTCCACAAAGGATCATTACCGCAATGACATTACTGCAGGTAATAAAATTAAACTTTGAAAATATATAAAAAATAGATATAAAAATACATAAAAGTATATAAAACATCAAATATATTAGCCCAAAACATACTTTTTTGTTAAAGCTATATAGTTAATCCAAGTCATACAATTTAAAACATATTCAGGAAAGATATCCAAGATGTTGATTGAAAAGTGATTCAGGTGGTGAATGGTAGTCCAAAAACGAAAAAATTACCCGTTTGCAATCGATGCAGTAAATGACAGTGAAAAATGTATCCGAGGTGTATGCAAATTAATAAAACGATAGAATTAATAAGATATATATATATATATATATATATATATATATATATATATATATATATATCCATCTTTATGAAGTTAAGTAAGTTTATATGTTTATATATTTGTATGTATAGGATTCACTTCTAAACTAAGGAACCGATCATTATGAATTCAGATATGGGATATATTTAGTTGAATTCAGTTTCATGCAAAGAGGACGGAAAGCCCTTCATGAAAATTCAGATACCGCAATTTTTTATGAAATGTTAACAATAGGTGTTAGACATCAGTTAAAAATATTCCTATATTTCAGTTTCTTTGGAATATTTTAAAGGAGTTTAAGGGGGCATAATATCGGTACAACTTCCCATTTAAAAATTCAAATATATCAGCTTTGCACTGAATTTGATCCATAATTAGTAGACACAATTTCAATTTCTTAAGTCTAAAATTTATATCATTTTTTCAAGTCAAAATCATGTAATGGATTTTGATCAAAATTGGAATATTCTAGATATAAGGTTTAGTATTATTATATCGTTATTTTAATCTTTGTAAGGAGACAAACAAGTGGTGAAAAACTGTTCAGAAAAATTAATTTTAATCGTCCTTGGAAGAGTTTTCTTCTAATGCATATATATATATATATATATATATATATATATATATATATATATATATGGTTTTACGCTTCTGCGATCATTTGACGGCGTAATATCGTAATTTGGAGTCTAAAATCGGATATTACGTCGTCTGATGATATCGAATGCGTGAAACCATGGTTACTGTATATTAACAACAACTGATATTGTTAAGTAATATATATATATATAAATATATATATATATATGTGCACGCATATCGATTGCATTTTTGTCAACTTTTACTCAAATCTTGATCATAAATGTGGGGATTTATTTGTATCCAAGCTTTCGACTTGTCATCATCCGAAGTATCTTGTCGAAGATTTGTTCAATTTTAAATATACTTTATAAATAATTTAATTTTATCGAAATAATAACGGGAGGCTATCGTATAGGTTATTACGTCATTGGTTATTGGAAACTGCGTGATTGAAGCAGATTTAAATTATGTAGTCTTTTTCAATTTAAAGTCCTTAAAAAGTCTATTTGAGTTATTCGCGTACTTATTTTATATAATATATAAAATTATTTTGTCGGATTCTCGGAGGTTGTCATCAACAACGATTAATCTGATGAATCAATATTTATTTCTGACGAGTCATTTTCCTCTTTGGTTACGTTCTTTGCAATACATGTTCGTTTGTCGTTCATCTATATCTGTTGTGTCTCCGTTTCTCTGCCCGGGCATTTTAATGCACCGTTCGTCGGACTTATGACTTCTCATCGAAGGCTCATCACTCTGATCAGTAGAACGCCACAAGGCCATAATCACCGTTGCGGAATAACATAATGATCACATCTCACATTAAACTCGACTTTGTGCTACAACCATCCCTCGTGGTGAGGCAGTTAAATAGGGATTCAATTGAAACCAAAGCCATATAACAAGATTAACACACAATTTCACAAAGAATCCAATGATGGCATTAATCTACTATTATTTTTTCTTTTTCATTTTTACAATCTATCGTAAAGTCTACATTAACGCCGCACATTCATAAACGGCAAACACAACGGTTCACTTTATTTTGTGATTTTATTTATAACTTTAAAGTTACAGATAGTGAAAAAAAAAGAAACATTGTAATAGTGGGTTCAGGGCTGGAAGCAGAAGTACACAGGGGATCCTATTTTATTCACAGGCAACTCCGGGTACTCCTGCTAGCTAGTTTACTATATTTCGACCTGAATGTACTGAACACAAAAATATATTCTGTCATCATTTTAGGAAATATGTTTGTAGTTAAGATAACAGGGCCACTTGTCACATTTACCGACGAACATTTGACATGAAAAGCGTTCTATGATAAAATTGTCGAATGAAAAGAAAGGTCACTTTTCCAAATTAAGTGGCTCATTTCGTTATTTTGCTTGTCAATTTTCTTCATGAAAGTACAAAATAAGATGGCTGTCATCTATATATATATATATATATATATATATATATATAAATGAAGACCCAAATTCCTGGGATTGAATAAGAAACCATATGTCTTTCTGCCCATAACACCATATTACTCTTTTTACTGTTATATTCACATATTAATTTTTGTAAATGAATCGTCTCTATCTCCCTCAAGGCACACCTAGCATTACCCTAGGTATTAACGTATTTGAAGTTTTATGGGCGATTCTGTCCCTATAGCTCTCTTCGGGAGGTGCACGCAAAAATTCAGGATCAGTTCTATCGTCTTGCCCGGAAAAATGTATACATATGATTTAAATTTCATAAAAATAGAATATATTTAAAGTTTGCTTTGTGCCCCCATAGACCCCTTAGGGGGCATTTAAAGATACGGAACTGCTACTATTGTCGTCCCCGAAAAATGTTACATATGAATACACTTTTAGCTTTTATGTAGATTCTCTAACCGTATGCAGACAGCTGTTTCGCCATATTACGGCTCTTTAATGTGGCGAGTGTGGCGCGCTGATATTCAAATCACAACCGTTTGGTCAGCAATAGGGATTGCTTACCCCATACGTCATTACCATCGCTCTAAAAGTAAGGGAAATTATGTTTATATATGTTTATGTTCGCATTATCGACTGCTGTAGCGCTCACTTATTTTATAAAAGAGCTATGTCTTTCGCTAACTGGTGACAGTTTATTTCCCTGCTAAAGAGCTCAACCCACGGACATATATAGATCCATGATACGATTAATTTACGTATGCTTTTGTTATAATTTAAAACGCGTTACTCGGCTCCCATACTGGTATTGTCTTTGCCTTCGGGGCTTGACTTACGCTGGTCAATGGGTCTGTCCTGTGCAGTTCTAGGAGGTCCACCCTCCCAGGCTTTGCCTCTCCTCTTTGGGGAGGAGTAAGTTTATTGCTTACTGTCTGAGGCGCCCCTACCGGGGAATGCCGACGGGGCTGCCCAGCCAATTTTTAAACCCCACTTTCCTGACCCGACCTTGGGGCACATCTTACTTGTGGGAGTAAGATAAAAACTGGCCTTGTGCCTAACTCCTGGAGAGGAGTAAATCAATACTCGGCTAAAAATGATGAATTTATTGATAAAACAAAAATATGTAAATTATGGGTGAAATATAATTGTCAATATCATGAACGTGCTCTGTGTCGTTCACTGCACAGGCCGTTATCGTTCGCTCGTTGTGTCGGTCCAAAGTCCTTGTTTGATTCCAACACCGTCAGTGCTGCATCAGAAAAATTCTCCCTTCAAATAAAATCGCAAATTTCGTTTAAAACGAGTAACAAAGTGTTATTCTTTTGGAGGTTACAATGATGCTCGTTTTCTTCTACTGAACAACAGGATTGCAAATGAGATATCTTAGCCAGACCAAATCAAAACGCAAGACCAACTGAACACAAACAGACTATCTGTTTCCGAGAGTCACTGAAACCCAACTGTTTGTCAGACCCCAGAAAACCGAAACTAACCGTGAGACGGCCAAAGGGCTAACTCTGACTGCCCTTCCTTGTCTATCTGCTAGAATGTATGTATATAGGACCACCCTAGAAAGATCACTTGAAATAATGGCTAGCCAGCATTCACTTAAAAAGGCTAATCTGTTGCCAAACCTTTGCCAAATGAACATAAAAAAACTACTGTCTAAGGGGTCCCCGTATGTGGACAGTCATTAAATGTGAAAAACTCTGGATGAGTCATGACTACAGCAGGGAACCTCGTATATGAAGAAAAATTATTTTCTTAAGTGGACGAATAGAATTCTGGGTGGTCAAAATCCAGATCAGACATATTTCCAATTTTCTGTGTGATATTTCTTTTTGTTGTTAAATATTACTCACTTGCAGCAAGTCTGTTTTTCGCATGCATCGTAAACATGCAACCCACTAAACATGCAACCACCTAGTGCCTCGCCTGCAGACATCGTTGTAGCGTAGGACGGGTCTTTCTGTATGTCTGGAGTCTGTCGCGAGCTTACCGAATAGAATGCCGTTGGGAATCTTTCCATCGTCCATTCGCCTGGCATGGCCAAGTTATTTACCTCCAGGGGGTTAGACACACGGTTAAAGTATGTTTTACTTATCTTTCCCCCAGGAGACTAGACACAAGGCCATATCGGGTTACCCAGTGCATTAGCATCAGCGCGCTCTGGCCTACAAAAAATGCCTTAGCAGCTCCGTTGGCATTCCCCGGTAGGTGCGCCTTAGGCGATTAGCAATAAACAAACCCCTTCTCAAAGAGAAGGTAAAGCCTGGGAAGGTGGGCCTCCTAGAACTGTACAGAACAATACCTCAGACCGGTAGAATCAAGGCCAGAGCTATGCTATATGCAATACTTTTTAATGTCATTTTATACCATATCAATGTTATAAAGGACAGATTCACGTGATTTCATAAAACTTTTTTTTTTATTTAGCATACAATTGTTTCGGCTAACACCAATATATTTGTAAAATGCGCCTGTGCATTTATTTCTTGGTGTGGTATCTTCAGTGCTAATTGTACAAAACAAAGCAATAAACGCAAAGAAAAACATTTTTAAAAAATAGGCGAGCATAGCCTAAATTACAATCAGTTAGATCAATAAAATAACATATATTAGAACGTGTTATATTATAAAGATGGTACCGGGCAATTCGAGGCATATAAAAATTGATCGATTATGCGATAAAACTGGTGGACTGCTGAGTACGAATCCTCACGGATGACTTATTAGACATTAATAGCATTTTCTAGTGTTTTTATGGTGATTGATTGCCCTAAACGCTCATCATTTTTAACCGATATGTGACCTTTCCCTCAAACATGCGTGGATTTTCTGAATTACTCGCGTAATTTTACAGAGGTTTAAAATTTGTCAACTCACAAAAAGATCACAGAACCTCTTTCTGTGTGGGTCTTTTTATTTTTTGTGTGTACGCATTTCACTTTTGTCAGACATTTAAAACGGGGTACGTGCTTGGATAATGGATATCGTCGCGAATTATATAATCGGCTATGCTAAGTTCAAATTATATCATATCTTATGTAATCATTTTAAGCACTAATACCCTTGGAAAATACAATTTCGATTTAGTAGTTTTTGAATACATGTATACATTTATTTTCAAGGAGGTTCTCCCCTCTTCGCATGAAACTAAATATTTCTCACATTACCCACCGTAACGCCTAGAAACTGTGTTTCAAAATTCATAATGATTAGTTAATTACTCTCGGGATTTACTGCAAACAACCATATATATATAACATATACACATACCTAACTTTATATAGATAACTCTATGACATAGAATACGTACCCAGAAGTCTCCACCGCCACTAGAGTAAAAAATGTCAGTAGTAGGATATTCATTTATTGTTTAAAATTATCCTTTCGCTTCGAGCGATAGAGGCCGATTCCATTGCAGCCCTAAAACTGATATGTGTATTTGCCTTACGAGGTGGGACATAATGAAATCGATTACTTCAACAGAGCGCAGTGTTTTAGCCATTTTAATAAAAGTATTTTTAATAATAAAAAAAAAGACGTAAATTCTTAAGAATCAGCAAGGTACGACTTTTTGATTGGATCGATTCTGTTGTTGGCATTGGTTTCGCCAATTCCTTTCTAGGATCGGGTACCTAGAGGAGGGAACATGTAAAGATTAGTGAAAGTGGTGCTATGGCATCGACAGGATTCGAATTGGTACTTCCGGTCGCCAGTCCACGTCCATATCCTCTTCAGCGCAGAAATTAGTCAAAGCAGTCGTCAACCTTTATTTCATAGCAGAGTAGAAAAAACAAATAAACACTCATAGGACATCGTGATAGAAATGTCAACAACTCTCATCTCTCTCTCTCTCTCTCTCTCTCTCTCTCTCTCTCTCTCTCTCTCTCTATCTCCCTCTCTCTCTATCTCTCTCCCTCTCTCTCATTCTCTCTCTCTTTCCACCTTTCACTCTCTCTTCACTGTTCCCATCGCTCTTCCCGCCCTTTCCATGACTCTCTTCTCCCGTCTCCTCCCCTCTCTTCCTCTTCCCCTCCCTTCCTCTTTCCCTCTCTTCCTCTCTATTTCAACCTTTGCTAATATCGATTTCTTGACTACCTCTCTGACGGACAAGGGAAATAGCATTTTGAGTCTATTGAGAGTAAAACAGTCGCCATGTATATATTTATTGGAATGGTATCTTCACTGTGTCGAGTGCTTATCATTGGTTCGCAGAGAGAGAGATTAGGATCTATTAAAGGTTAAGTTTTCCACCAAGTGTTTTATCTTTGATATTCCACATCCATGGCTAGACGATTCTTAATTTTTACTGCATATATGCTAGATGTGTCTGAAAAGTAACAGGACTGGTTTAACAAACAATTTATTTAAATTCCAAACGGACTACTGTTATATTTTCACGATATGTGTATAAACCACTATACCCCCGTATCGTCGTCGTCTTTGTGAACCCAGGTTTTTGCTTGTCTACAGATACAAAACCACTCGGACGCCGATGTTTATTTATAAAAAAGTTTATTTTAAAAAGAGAGACAGCCGAGAAAACATCAAAGCGACGGGCTACTCGTGTACGCGTGAGAGAGAGACAGCCAGGTAGGCGGATAGATCGTCTCGCTACACCTAGACACACTGTGCGCTGTCCCCTTCCATTGGGGGCAGCCCCTTTTCTGCTGTAAATCTCACCAGCCAAGAGATCAAAAATCACCCCGGAAGTTATGTGCTTTCGCGACTTCCGTCTTGGGGTCACTCCTGACCCTTAAAAGTTTCACTCAAACTTTTCCATTCAAACAATGTCCTAGTTATGTAACACAACATGGTTTACTATTTAAGGTAACTTTTTCTTCTACGCTTCTATGTCACTGCTGAAATTATTCTACTGTGATTCTCGTCAGTTCCATTGTTACGCACCGATTGTTGACCTCCATGTCTTACAAAATAGTCCCCTTGATGATCCTTTTTGATTTTGGGAAAAAAAGAAAAAAGGCACACGGAGCAAGATCAAGTGAATAAGGTGGTTGCCCAAGTATGGTGATGTTCTTTGTATTTGTAGCTCAGTATTCATCGTTCGTTCTTCGGTGCTCATAGCTGAACGGCCTAAAAAGAGAAGGTGTAAGCAAAACCACGTGAACAAATAAAGGCGATCGTTGCAGAAAGCTGAGATTAAAGTATAAGATTTATCGGTTTCTAAATTGTTCTTACATATAAACAAAGATTGATTAACAAAGAACTAAAGAAAACAGGATTTATTTGCAATTAAAAGTAATACACCAAAATATGCACGCATGCCAAAGCTTCTTAATACGTGGATATATGAAAAGCGGACTCACAAATATGTGTGAAGATCTTGTCTCAAAACCACGCCAACAAAACTGGTCTGGGTAGAGATGGAAAAAGACCGCGTAAGTTGTCAAAAACACGTCCAACATAACTGGTACGGACATAGCAACGACTGGCCACAACAGATCTGGGTGGATAAGAGCGGTGGACAAAACAATGTTGTCACCTCAGTCGTCAAACCGAAAATAGGGGAAAAGTGGAAGTGGGCTTCTGAATCACGCCTTTTATATTTGTGATTTAGTCAGCCAACGGTGGATCACCCCGTCGTCACGTGTTCTGGGACTCCGTGTATTAGGGAAATCCGCCCCCTATCAACAATTAGATGATACCCAGATAGCATGTTAGATGATAATACATTACCTCTATTCTTCTTTCGTACACAGCGTACATCGTCCCGTCACTTTTGAGACGACCCTGTATTGGGCATTACATACTGACAACAGAGATACAGAACATCCGAATTGCTTGATTGCTTACTCTTTATTAGGTTCAAACAGGCATGGGTCGACTGAAAGGTATTTGAAAGTATTTAAACTGCCAAATAGAACGCCATTTTTGGCTTCAAAATTCTCAGCAGATCATCATATATTAAAATATGACAAGTTTGGGAAGCTATCTACGCCTAATGATTTCATTTCGTTTTGTTTTATGCTGTTGAATTTTTCATTTCATTTTATATTCGAGCAGCAGTAAATAACAAAAATAATAATTCAATGTGTCATAAGCAGAGATACGTAGACACGAGAAACACACACACATACGCGAAGTGGTCACAGAATCTATTAATAATGGAGATTTAGTATTATGGTTCAGAATTTTTTTTACATGAGGATTTATAATTTGGATTATTCGGACTACTATTCTCATCTTGGATGTTATTCTCACAACGTTTTGACCGATGTAACCTCCGACCTTCTTCGGGTGCATCTTGTCGAACGCGGGAATCTTTCTGTTAGTGTCGATGTGCTATTTTTTGTCCGCAAAATAAAGTAATAACTTAAATTTTAAAAATATAGAGATTTATATAAATGTTTGCCTATTTTTTTAAATTTATTTATGATCTTATTCTTATTCATACTAAGTTTTGTACGGATTGCCGAGTTCGACAGAAAGATTCCCGAGTTCGAAAAGATGCACGTGAAGAAGGTCGGAGATTTGGTATCTGTCTGCCTTAAGCCGAAACTCTACTAGTTCAGACAGTAGTTTTATTTTAAGACGTATTCAACTTTACAGAAAAATAAAAAATAATGTAGTAGCAGTAGTAATAACAATAAATGAACTTATTATTTTTTGTTACGCACGGAGTATGTCTTAATCCTCCATGTGTCTAGCATCAGACGAAATTTCCATGGCCAAAGCTTCTTTGCTAGGGCTTTCCGACTGTGGAGCACATCACCGCGCGATTGCTTCCCTGCTAATTACAACTTAGTCGTTTTCAAACCCTATGCCAACAAATTCTTGTCCCATAAATATACAGTTTATACCACTGATCAATGTTAGTACTCCCATAGTGTTCCTAATCTTTCAGCTGGCAATCATTTCCATCTCATTAACCCTTATTCTCGAGTTATTCTTCGCCTTGAAAAAAAAGAAGATAATTCCCAGTTTATGAATCTTCGAATGGAATCAAAGTAGAATAAATAGTGTTAGCGGTTGTGGCCCAACGGGCGACGAGTGCATCTACTTTTATTAATGTAGAGGTGAACATTCTTATTTTTGTGAGCATATCATGCAGCTAACTACACGTGTCGTGCAAAGGCTATACAACCCAGACAGCCTAAAACGTTAGTTCTATGATTGGTCGCCTCGTTGTTTTCTTCCTATTTTTCCTTTGGTGCTGACAAATCGGAAGAGGGGCAGGCGGAAGGCGAATGAGTGCGTTAACAATGCATATTTTTTTGTCGGGAACGGTGTGGGTGGCCATCGTGTGGATCTTTATTGAATTTAGAATCACGGCAGGAAAGTCAGAAAAGGCGGGAATAAGAGTTCATTCAATAACGAAAATACGTGAAGGAAGATTTTGCCAAAGGAAAAAAAAAAGGATCTTTTAACAATATCCGCTTAGATAGATTACTAACATCAGTTTCTCTTTTCTTTCTTTCTTTTGTTACTGCTTGACTCATACCTTTCATTATTGCAGAATACCCGTAAAAACTGTCAATGATCTATTACTAATGGAGATTTGGTGTCTGTCTGTCTAAAGCCGAAACTATGATATTTATTCAATTAATTGTCCTATATATACGGCATACTCACGTTGATACACCGGTTCCAGTTAGATCACCGAAGTTAAGCGACGTTGTGCCTGGTCAGTACTAAAATGGGTGACCATTTGGGAATACAAGGAGCTGTATTTGCTCTCCGCTTAACTCGGCATTGTTTCCAGTTGTCCTGGATTTCTCCTTGCTACTGAAATCAAGCAGTGCCGTCCCAGGAGAAGGCCACAATACTACACGCACGGGCGGATGGTGGCTTTGTAGAGATATAGAGTACTGTCAGGTGTGAGAAGTTTACTAGCACGGTAGAGGAAGCCCACCTTCTTTGCAGCAGCCTTGGCAATATCTTCAATGTATTTGCTCCAATTCATGTTACCTGTGAATGTTAGGCCGAGGATTATTATTTATACTAAGTTTCGGCAGATGTGCTCTCCAGCCTTCTTCGAGTGCATGGTTAATTTATGTACGATGGAGTAGAAAGTCTTCATTAGGTGAGTTAATCTCCTTTGTTTATCGCAAGAGTTAGAAGATTGGATTCGACTGAGAGTGTCTTCAAAATAGTGAAGATTAGAAAGTGATTCGTATAAAATGGATTGGTTAAGATTATTAAACAAACACATTGCCGTGAAGACTTATGACAAATCTCTCAGAGCAATAACAGATAACCAACAGTTGTAAAGCTAACAAAATTTTATATCTTAGCTTTTATGTTTTTAGTGATCACGTGTTCAAGCATCTTTCCTGTGAACGGCCGCCCTTTTGTGTGTTGTGTTATCATGCATAACACTACGATGATGATCGGAAAAAAGAGGAAAGGACAATAGTAAAGAAACAGTTAGATTTACATATATATATACATTTATTCTCACATAAATAGTTTGTCGAAGACAAGCGTAAAAGGGATTACGGGACACGTAAAGTGGCCTTTAATATAATATATACAAAGTAGTAAAACCACAGACATCATTACTAAAGAGAGAATATATTAAAGTCTCAATACAACAAGAAAAACACGTGTGTTGCAAGTTTCGTAGATAGAGAAGATACGTGAACAATTGATAAGTAAATGTTGCTTACATTTGAGTTGAACTGTTCTGAGAGTTTATGTTACTGCTACCAGAAGGTAGTTAATACGACTGCTACCAAGACAGGCGCCTGACAGACACGACGTCAGGGTTTGTGAAGGCCACACGAAGATGGACAACCGGTCGGGCCACGTTCGATACTTTAAAAGTCTGACATAAATGAGTTAGGTTCATTCTGACTACCACATATGCGTGGAATGAGTTTTTTTAACTTCCGGAACATCAACCAAGGACCAAACCGAGACTAATCAGTAAAATAATGAGACACACATTTCTGTATTATATTGTTGTTTTATTTTCTCGAATACAGATGCTACACACACACACACCAACAGACTGTTTCGCTGTACCACAACTCTCTCTCTCTCTCTCTCTCTCTCTCTCTCTCTCTCTCTCTCTCTTATATATATATATATATATATATATATATATATATATATATAAAGAGGTGTACTAAAAGCGAACTTTTAGGAGAGGTAAAACCTATTGTGAAGAGTATACAGCTCAATATCCAGGATAGAGCAGGTAGATATGAAGAAGAATGGAAAGGAATTAGAGAAGCAAAAGCCAAATCAAAATTCAATTCAATTGCTCAGAGCAAGGTATATTCCGCAAAAAGGCAATTTATTCAAGTTAAATTTTCCTTAAGCCAGGCTTTACAAAGATCAAAATCTTATCATCAGAGGAAGTCGCTGGGATAGATAAGTTGGCAATGGCCAAGATTTAAAATTTGAAAAAAAGAAATAAAAGTTGTAGGGAAAGAAAACGCTGGGCAAAACTCTGCCCGAATGCAAGCAAATGTCCGATTGCTAAAAAGTCCGGTGTCGAAAAGTCCAGCGGCGAGAATAAGATGTAGATAGGTGGGTCATTAACGGCACAATAAATAATGAGAGAGGATTCAAAGTTAAAATCCAAGATGCCACAACTTCAGGTACGGCGAAAATAGAAAATCCAAAAGGGTAAAAAGTCCAATAAGAGGTACGTTCGTGGAAGCAGGTAGGCTAAAGGAAAATTTAACTTGAATAAATTGCCTTTTTGCGGAATATACCTTGCTCTGAGCAATTGAATTGAATTTTGATTTGGCTTTTGCTTCTCTAATTCCTTTCCATTCTTCATATATATATATATATATATATATATATATATATATATATATATATATATATTACAAAACCTTTGTTATAAAAACATTTATATTTAAATTTTAAATATATATATATATATATATATATATATATATATATATATATATATATATATATATATATATATATATATATAAAATTTAAATAGAAATGTTTTTATAACAAAGGTTTTGTAATAGTTCGATTGTGTAGGACTAGAGCTGTAATAAAAATATTTTAATATTATAAAAACCAAAGCAAATTAAGGAAAAAATGTTTAAATTCACTAAAAAATAGTTTTTATTCGCGTACAATTATTTAGCCCTACCTCAATCACATATCTCCACATGATATACATAATGTCCGAAATACATAAATCATTAATTTTCTTGAAGAGGCCAAAAAGAGGGCGCAAAAACGCTCAAGACAAACGCACTAACGGTTAGTTTTAAAAAATGCATCTTTTATTTGAGTGAATTTTGAGCGAAAATCTTCATGGATGGCTAACGATTAAAACAATTACGCTGACTGGATAACGCACAAAGATACCACAATTCGTATCATCCGATGTAAATCTCCCATTGAACAATATGATCGGAAGAATAAATGAAAAACAAAAATAGTTTATGGAAATATATAGTGAAACAAAAAATTTTTTTAAGTAAATGAATGCTGAATGCAATTCAGTTTCTTCCAGCCTGGAGAGGTAACTTTTTATGAGCACTGATGATACATCTTCAAGAAAAATTAATGCTTTATGCATTTCGAACATTATGCATATCATGAAGAGATATATGATTGTGGTAGGCCGAAACAATTGTATGCGAATAAAAACTGTTTTTAGTGAATTTGTGAACAATTTTCTTTACATTTTTTGTGGTTTTCATATTAAAATGTTATATATATGGGAAATGAAAGCGGGAAAACCAAAAAGGAAGTTTTTATGTGTTCATCAACGTTTCGTCTTTGTTTGTAAGACTTCTTCAGAATGATAATATAAAGAAAAATGTCATGCAAGTACGTGGACATATAGAGTTGACATGGTGGGTTGAAGGGAGGAAATAGTAGCCACTACTAGAAAACAGTAGAGACCGACGTCCGGACCTGGTGAAGTCAGTTGCGAGGAATGAAAATAAATGTTGTGAAACTGAGTGAAAAAGTGGAAGGGTGGGGGTGAGCAGGGATACTGTGGATGGTTGTAAGTGAAAAAGTGGAGGGTTAGGGTTAGCGCGAGTAATGTGGATGGCAGTGAGTGAAGGAGTGGAGGGGTGGGGAAAGAGGAAGGTGGAATGTTTGACCAGGAAGGTTAGGGGTCATGGTGAATGAAGATGTGTGCGTTGGGGGTGTATGCAGAGGAATAGAAGATGGGTAGAAAAGGAGGGGGAGGCTCTGTGATTTTGGTGGACATATATATATATATATATATATATATATATATATATATATATATATATATATATATATGGTTCATCTTATATTCCAATAACCATGTTTTTATTTTATTATTTTTATTTTTATTTTTTCACATTTCCAAAAAATATAACATTTCTGTGAGATATATTTTTTACGGTCCGTTTCATTTGTCTTGTGCCGAACAACATTTTTATGTCAATATCGTCTCTGCAACATTACAAAATCATTAGAAAATTCACAAAAATTAAAAAGTTCTTGGATTAAAGTGTCTTGAAAAAACCTACACTATACAGTGGTTCATTGTTGGGTGAAACCAAACAAAAAACAAAGAAAAGTGCAAACTCATACGTGGGGGAACCCACTAATACGCCATTTTGAATTTTCAATATATATATATATATATATATATATATATATATATATATATATATATATATATATATATATATATATATATTACTCGTTTTTTTTATTCATACATACATATGTCTTATTCTGCCTCCGGCACATATAGCATTTTCTTTATATCTTTTACCTAAAAATCTAAGTTACAATATAATAGACCCAGTAAGAGATGGGTGGCGGTAATGGAGTACAAAAGGTTGCGTTTAGACTAATTGAATATGAGACGTGTAAGACACTAATTAAAATCTCCCTACTGTCAATAACAGGCAGTTCTCTATGCAACGCAGTGCGACTTGTTTTCGTACCCCTTTTTGTTATTGATTGGCATAAGAATCGGACAGTTCTTCAATTACATCGTAGTCTCCTCTGCCGCTAAAACCCCCTCTCATTGCATACGTTTTTTTCTTCTCCTTTCTTTTGTTACTCGTCGAAATGTGTGAGTGTGTGTGTGTGTGTGTGTGTGTGTGTGTGTGTGTGTGTGTGTGTGTGTGTGTGTGGGTGTGTGTGTGTGTGTGTGTGTGTGGAAGGATTAACGATCTTAACGAGACAGTGTCACGTGCAACGCAAAAGGAAAATAGAATCGCTTCTTATATTTAATCGAAATTAACCATCTCGTAACATGAAACCGTTTTGTGTATTTTCTATTTAATCTTTTATTTGTATTTTCTTCAATTATTTATTTTCATACGAAGTATCAATTTATTCTGCTCAAAGTATGTGACCCTATTAACAAAAAAAAAAGCAACGGAGTTATTTTACTCACGGATCATTAAATTTTCCGTGAGCCATTCATTTGGATATTCTTAAATGGTTTCCCCCCTCTCCTCGTACGAGATTGTAATATTTGTTCATCTTCTTTGCGCGCATCTCGTGTAGAGGCGCAACATAAAACAATGAGTTGCCATTGAAATTTCAATCTTGCATAATGCACTGCGCTGCATAATTATGTAAAGATTTTAAACCGACGAGTTTGGGGGGGGGGGAGAAAGAAGACTTAACCTAATCTGCCTCACTTGCATCTCAGTTCTTGGTAAGAGTGCAATGAGTTACGCAATTGCTTACGTACGAGTTATAGTATTCTTTTCTTGCAATAGTAACAAGGGACGCACTAGATAGGTCATTTAAGCAACACTGACAACACCAGGCGATATTTATTTACATATAATAAATTATACATAAAATGTAGCACAAGGAAAAAATAGGGGGGGTGCGAACATTTCTAACTTAAACTGAATAACTTAGCTAGTCACGTTAGTTGGCCATACACCAAAACATGACAATCATACTAATTCAAGAAAACATAGTGATATGGACAAGAGGGAGAAAGGTGCAACCCTAGTTGAGGTCAGTCTCCTTAATGATGCTGGCTTAAACAGAGCCGAGACGGAGAAGGTAACTAAATACCAAATGCGTATGTACGACATGAAAAAGAACTGGAATCTTAGGAAGATCTCGATCATTCCAGTAATTATAGGAGCAATCGGGCTCATGAAAAAGAATTTCAAAAACTACCTGGTTAATATACCCAGTGGACCTAGTGCAAGAGAGATACAAACAATTACGCTTAGAATCTTTAAAATATCTCTCGTTTGGAGGTTCTGAAATAGTGGGTGAATGTCTGGTATCCGGTAGGACGCCCCATTCCCAGCAAAAACAAAAAGATATGAAAATTGAAAACAAAAGAAAACAAATATTATTGTTCAGATTACATAAACATTAAAAGATTTAGAAATATTTCTTCTTAGCGATAAAATTATGCAATTAAAAATTTAAAATAATTTTTCTCGTTTAGCTATTATAGAGTCTCGTTTACTGTTTCGTTTTTTTTGTTCTTTTTTAATATAATTAGACAATCCCTTACGTGCTTATTTCGTACTCCCATCTCTGTGGTCCCATACATTCGAAACCACCGCACTTATAATCTCTCACTTTCCCTCGCTCCAACTCCTCCTCCTCCTCCTCCTCCTCCTCCTCCCCCTCCTTCCCCTCCTCAATTTTGCTCTTGCGTTGTTCTCGGGGTTTTTAATTGTTCACAATGAATATGAGGCATTATATTATTTTTAACAAAAAGAAGAAAGCAGCGATTCACATTTCAGCTTTTCTGTCGACCCACAATCAACATTTCCATTTACAATGGGCTGCTGGTTTATTTGACAAAGTCCATTCGAAAACGATTGACGTGCAAGAAGCTATTTTCGTACGACCGATGGCGAAATGATTCACCTACGCACAATTCAAAAATAGAAAAGAATCACAACTGAAAAAGAAATAGAAAACAAAACATAGAAAACATTTGATTCCACCTTAAAAATCTATTTTGTGCTTCACCAATCAACTAAATTTCTTGCTGGTTGATCGAGCTACGATCTAAGACTATAATCACAAAACGTTCACATCACATTCGAACTTTCTTGGCACTTTTGTTCCGAAGCGGAGATTGACTCGGAGAGGCCTTATTCTTTTCTATTACTTCCTTATCTTCGAGCGTGTCTCTCTCTCTCTCTCTCTCTCTCTCTCAAAACGCTCGTTCTTTTATGGAGAATTTTTACTTGGGGGCAACTATTCTGATTAGCTAACCAATCACAGATAGTTTCACATTTTTCTACTATTTTACGAATTGTCAGTCAATCAAAGTCTTTGTTTCACGCATGTGCGAAGAGCTTCCAGTCAAGCCAGAATATAGGTATTATTCCCTTGCCAAGATAATAGAAGTGAATACTATATATGTAGTTGTGGTGTATTGTGGGCTCGACGTTCCGAGTTCGAATTCTACTGCGTCTATTGCATCATTTTCACTAATACCTTTGGGAAGTGTGAATGCATACACCCTTCTCTTTCTCTAGCTATTGATTACATGGTAGACTATGCTAAAGAAAACTCCGAAATAGCACCAGTCTTTCTCTGCTTATCCCAAATGTGGTACTATGCCCTGATGACCACATGCGCCCAGACTGATTGTTCTGTCAATCGTTTTGCACCACGCTGTGTTGAAAAGATCTACAGCATGTTTCTGTTGACGCAACTTAGTTGAACACTTGATAATTTATCGGTCCGCTCGGCAACCAAAGAAACAAAAACAACAACTACTCGCTGTGAATAATAACAAGTATTTATTCAAAGACAATTGTGTCAAAATAATATATCCCAAACAAAAAGTTATGTTGATTTTGTTAGGGACCAGTTTAAGAATCTAATTTTTAGTTGTCTTATTGTTGTTTTTTTCTTCCTTAAGGAGTTTAATTCGGAGAGAATTTCTTCTTTTGGGGCTTTTACTTCCTTACTCATTAGACTCCCTATTCATGTCTACGATGTATGTTCTGGAGGATTTTCACTTGTGGCGACTATTCTAATTGGCTAACCACCAATAGATCGTTTCGCATTTTCCTATTTTACAAATGGTCAGTCAATCAAAGTCTTTGTTTCACGCATGTCGAAGGGATCCCCAGCCAAGCCACAATATAAGTATTGTTTTCAGTCGTCCTGAGCTTCTCCTTGCTACTGAACTCTGACAATACCTGTTCAGGATAAGTGCTGTTGTGATTGCTCAACCCTCGCTTCATGATAGATTCCTCGTGCAGGCACCCTTACAGACAGTATCCATTGTCTCTTAAAACTAAAAGAGGGTGTAACCGTAGTAAAATGTTCAGTGTTGTGTGCAAAGAAAATGTAATGGGTGGAGAGTAATAATTATCTACCTATTCGTATACTTTTATTTTTAAATATAAATGTTGGCATCACAAAGATGTCGGAACGAACCTGAAAATAACTGTACAAATCGATTCAAAACCTACTCGATATATTTTTATGAAATTTGTGACATATATAATAGATATAAATATAGTTTAATCTGTTATATTTAATTACATTTTTTAGGAGAAAAAATTGCTCAAACACCCTCTTGACGAGAAATGTACCCATCGATTTAAAAATAATTGGAGAGATTTTTATATTATTAAAATTAGGGGATGTAATGGCATAGATTTGATTTATTTTTGAAAGAGATAAAGGAGGAAAAACTTACGAATTAAAAATAAATTTTCTTACAAAAGTTGTTCTTTAGTTCTTACTATACTATTGCATGTGGTGTTATCCCCCCAACCCTGGAAACGCCAGGTAACCCTACTAGTTTGTATATATTTATATACGTGGACATCAATGACAGAAAATATAAAAATACTAAAATATTTTTTATAAAGAATGACCAAAAATCACGGAATTGGGAATTTTATTATAAAACTATTATTTCTGATGAGTGTCATATCCCTAATGAAGTTGTGTAAATTATAACATTTTATTTTTCCTCAAATAATTTTACATTTCTGTATCCGTGGGGAAGTCATCAATTGAAAAATATTGAATATATTGTCCAATTATTCTAACAAAAAAAAACACTGAAATTGTGAAAACCTATATATATATAAAAGAAAGTTTGATGGGCTTTTATAGAAATCGATATTTTAGCAGTTAGAAAATTCAAATTATTTTCAATAAAGGTTAAATTTTTCAAGAAATTCCATGACACTATCCAAAGTTTTCTGATTTCATCTGGGGTGATTACGGTCTAATTATCAATTCCTCTCAGAAATAAAAGACCAACAAATCCCCTACTCTCCCGATTCAAATGATTTGCCTAATTGTATATGTTTATCTAATATAAAAATTAAAGTCAGATCTTTCAAGTTAGACCTAAATAGTTTACGTCCAAAAATATGAATATTTCATTCTGAATAGCCATTTCCTTTCTTTTAACGTTTGTCCTTTTGTTAAGAAAAATTGTAATTCGATTTAATTTCTTTGCAAATACAATTATTCCTGCTATGAATATTTTTTGCAAAGAAGGCATCTTTCTTTTTCCAACATTTTTCTTCCATATCTTCTCTAGCATTAATGGCATTAATGGCATTATGTGACCACTTTGTGGGTGTTTCTCGCTTATACGTGACTTACACATTATTTATTTTAGATTTACTATTAATCTAATATTCTTTGAAATAAAAACAACAACAATACAAACTAAACTTTTATTTCCTTTTGTATATAACTTTAAAGATGTGCAAACAAACACATTAAAACACATTACTGCATCCCGGGCAACGTCTGGTAGGTACAGCTAGAAATAAATATAACCACCCACTAAAAGAACAAATAAAACATCTTCAGCATGAAATAACCCAACCACAGTTGACATGATGTAAAACCCCAACCAAAAAAAGAGCTACTAGTATTAGAAATATGCGCCGATTTGATAACTCGCTATATCACGGTGACATTTCACTTGGGTACCATAAAATGAAATCGCATCCAAGAGAATATGAGGTGAAAAGAAACGATGGAAAAAAAATCGAGTGATAAAAATAATTACCGAGAATAAAAATGAAAACTACTTGAAAATGGAAGAAAAATTTTAACTTGTTATTTTGTCTCCGTTTAATAATGAAAGATAGAATTAAAAAAAAAAAGATGGACGAGAGAATACCGAAAAAAAAAGGATGAAAGAACATGAATGAAATTAAAATCTTTAAAAAAAGTTAACACACAAAAAAGAATCGGAAATAAATGGATGATTGGAGTTTCAAAATGGTGTTCTGATTTTTTTTAGAACAGATTTTATGGGGAGGTCTAAAATCAGGAAGAGTATCAATTGTCTGAATCGATTCTAATGCCAGTTCGTCATGGTGACTGACGTTCGTGAGTCACACGTTATGGAATGAAAGCTCATTGAGAAAAATACAAAAGGCAGAAATCACTTTTCATGAATAACGAGTTGTTTCAGATTCATTGGCCATGTTACTCATGTGTATGACCAGAAAACAGTTGGCACTCTGCCCTTGCAGATGGTTTTGAGACTCCCTATTTACTTCCCTTTCCACGTGGGTAAAGTTAGACACAAGGTCGGTTTTTATGTGAATGATAGTCGTCTCCCCTCAAAAGGGCACTCTGGGTGAGACAAAAATTAAAATCGCCCCATTCAAGAACGATCTCCTCCAACCGAGGACAGAACAGATACTACACTCTCGAATTATTAATTTGCTATAAGATAAAAAATATATACAATGTAACAAATTAGGCACAAGACCATCAAAAGTGTGCGGTGGTGGGGGTCATTGGTCATCTTTGGTCTAAAGTGATAACAATGACTATCCTATTCTTGGCTAGAATCATGTCAGTCACCACAATACCTCATTTACTCTTGAGGCCATCCCAATTAAAATTATTCCCAAAATGTTTTACAAATTAAAATTTTATTCATAAATTAAATTTTATATAAATTCATTAGCAGTTCGGGGTGGAGCAACAACAACAACAACAACAACAGCAAAAAAAATGTTCGTGAGATTCTCCCCAACCTTTCTGAATAATAGACCGCCAGTGTTTTCCCGTTTATTCAGAACCGAAAGCAAGCAGGTAAATCAGAATAGCTCGAAGGTCAAGCAGTAATTGCTGGTTTTATTTCGAAGTGTTGGAATATTTCAATTAAAAGGAAACAAATATTAAATAAAATAAAAAGTCGAACGTTTTAATATTAAGTGAATTCACATTTGGACTCGATTGAATGTACTTTTTGTTAATGGAAATCGCTCCAGACAAGACATGAAGCCACTTAATGTAAGAGGCTAACACGAACAAATATGATTATCGCAAAGACATGAGATGTCTATTATTCTTAGTCTTAAAAAGACCAAGGTTATAGGTAGGAGGAAAACAGTCAGCAGGAAAAGAGTTCCACAAGACTGACGTTCTTGGAAAGAAGCTACTGGAATAGCAAGCTGTATTGCAATTAGGTATCAAAACAGCGAATTGATGGAGACCACTAGACCAACGAGTCAAACGAGCTGGAATAAAAGAAGCGGGGAATAAATCACATAATTCTGAAGAACACATGCCATAATAGTATTTATAGAAAAGACTGAGACTAGCAACATCACGTCTGTGAGAGAGAGGGTGCAGAGAATAAGAAAGGGTATGGCCAATCAAATTACAGATATCTTTCTGCACTTTATCAAGAACCCTCAAATGGGACAGAGATTCACCTATTCAAATATGACAACAGTACTTCATACATGGTCGGATAGTAGATTTGTAGAGATAGAGAATAGCCTCAGGTGTTAGAAAGTGTTTGGAGTGGTAGAGAGAACCGACTTTACGAGAAGCAGAAAGAACAATGGATCTAATGTATGAACTCCAAGAAAGATTTGATGAGAGAGAAAGACCAAGAAGTTTCAGAGTCGATTTCTCCTCAAGAGCAGAGCCATCCATGAGAATCTCACGAAGAAAAGGGACACACCTACGATTGATAGACACGAGCTGAGCCTTAACTGGATTAAATTTAACAAGCCATTTCGTACCCCTAATTCACAACTGAACCCAGGTCAACTTCTAGATCAGCTGCATATTTCGACTGATCCGAGGGAGATGGGCGATAAACGACACCAGAATAGAGTGGTATCATCAGCATAGATGTTAATTTTTCGAACAATATTCTCTGGAAGATCGTTTATATAGAGAAGAAACAGTGTTGGGCCTAGAATAGAACCCTGAGGAACACCAGCATTGATAGGAAAAGAGAAAGAAGAGACACAGTCCAAACTTACTCGCAAGCTTCGATCAGAAAGAAAAGATGTAATAATGTCAAAAACCTCACAACCACTACCATGACCCTTAAGTTTGTGTAGGAGACCAGAATGCCACACTTCGTCAAACGCCTTCGAAATGTAAAGCGCAATGGCTCTTCCCTCTCCTGAATTATCCAGTTAGTAATTTAAAGTGTTGTTAAACGTTCGGCCAAGTCTATGCTTCAAATTATCTATCGGAATTTTTTAGATGAGGATTGATAATTTGTATTATTTGGATTACTATTCTCATCTTATTTTCATAACGTTTCGGGCGATGTAACTTCTCACATCTTTTCGAACTCGGGAACAAATACGGAATTTCGAACTGAACCCTTTATTTAATCCACGAGGATAGATTGGTCTCGCTGCATCAGTCATAATCAAGTAGAAGTGTTAATTAATTATGTCCACATGGGCCTGTGGCGCAACGGTTAAAGGCCTTAATTAACAATCAGCTCTAACTGACAGTCTTCTGGGTATTTAAGGTTCAATTCTTACTCTAAGTGATAATAAATAGTAAAAATGGCTTACGGAACGAGAACAATCTACCCCGTGGATAAAATAAAGAGTTTAGTTTAAAGTTCTGTATAGGTTCCCGAGATCGACATAAAGATTCCCAAGTCCGAACAGATGCAGCAATCGGCTGCAACGCTGTGAAAATCACAACTAAAATGAGAATCTAAGTAATACAAATTCAAATGATATATTTGATATAAAAATTATATTTTATCCAAAGTTATTCGGAAGCGGTAGATACAAAGAAGAATCTTTACAAATTGGATTTCAAACGTTTAATTAAGCCAATTTTGAATAAAAAATCACCATTTCAGTTCTCATTTTGTCCGAGTTTGAACCAGTGCCATTAAAATGTAATATTACTTTCAAGTATAGCTAAAAGAGGGGGAAAGGGTGGGTAGAAAAAAAGAGGGAAGTGAAAATATTTGAAAAGAAAAGGAAAGAAGAGAAACTGAGTAAATGAAAGCTTCAGATGGAAGAGAGAGAATAAAAGTACAAAGACATATATTATTTAAATTCCTTGAAATTAAGCTAAAAGCTCAATAGTGTATATATTATTAGAGCTCAGAAAGTCACTAGCTTTTGAAAACATCGTTAATTTGAATTTATTAAGAAAAAATGTGTTTTGAGAATGGGCAGAAATAATTGTATGAATAAAGGTGGGTTTTTAAAGCAAATTCGGAACATGTTCCACCTTGTTGAACACGGTAAAGACGGTTGAGTATCTTACCTGCTCGGCATAATAGAAGTTATTTCTCACCACTTCATAGAGTTATTTAGAATGGCCTTATCAATTAGGACGTCGGGAGTTGGAGTTAAAGATGACAATTGTTCCGGGGTTCGAATCGTGCGACCGGTTGGAATAATTATCTCTACATTAATGATTCCGAAATGATGAAACGTATACGTCTGTAGATAATTAATTTATTATGATATATATATATATATATATATATATATATATAATTTCTTTTCTTATCACTTTCCCTTTCTACAGTGCTCAACCCGAGAAGGGGGGATTATATATATATATATATATATATATATATATATATATATATATATATATATATATATATATATATATATATATATAAAACCTCCCCCCTTCTCGGATTGAGGACTGTTGAAGAAAGGTGAAATCAGAGGGAAGGTGATAAGAAAGGAGAGACAAAAAGAGGTCGATGTATGTTTATGTATCAAACGAGTAATGAACAGTTTAAGGTTGTATATCTACAAAGACGTGCGCAGGTGCTTTAAAAATATCAAGAACATAAGAACACTGTACTCTTAGGATACTTACGTCTTCGAGATATTTATCTGCCCTATTGTAACGTACAAATTAAGATCTCTCTCTCTCTCTCTATATATATATATATATATATATATATATATATATATATATATATATAATTATTTCGAAATCCTCTGATAAATTATGCAACTGAATGTATGTAGATCTTTACATAGTTGAGATTGGCAGAACACCATAAGTAGAAGGGCACTCTTTGCGTATCGAAATTCTGATATTATCGAAGTGACCCTGAGAAAATGCGTTGCACGTGTTTCACTCCCGCGGTTGTTTAGTTTGATACAAAAGAGACGCCAGTTTTCTAGTTGTTAGCAAAGGGCATTAGAACGTTACTTTCCGCTAACAGTACTGTAATAGAAGCCAAAACCAGCATTTTACTGCGTACCATTGAGAACAGATGCCAGAAGAAGAACATCTGTCGCAGACATGTGAAATTAAAAGATTTCCTGGTAATTAATAAATTCATATGGCGAATTACACTTTACGTTTGGTAAATGGTGTCTATTTACCTCCTCTCCAGGAGGTTAGACACAAAGTCAGTTGTGGCTTTTCAAAAGCCAGCGCACTAGAAGTGCATTCTGGCCTACAAAGAATTACCGTGGAGCGCCGGTGGTATTCTTTAGTATATCAACTAAACCCTTCTCAAAGAGAAGGTAAAGCCTGGGAGGGTAGACCTCCTTATAATTTGTTAGATTTGTGGTTTTGATTTGATCCTCACATGCCAAAGGTTTGTGGCTTACCATTATAGGAACGGAATATCTATCTATAAAAAGTGTAGAAGAATGGATTTGAGCGAAGAAGATTAAGGTCTTAAGGCACATCTTAGATCTATTACTAATGGAAGTTTGGTATCTGTCTGTTTGAAATCAAAATTATTCTATTACTTCTATTAATGGACTATTGTACTATCTTTTAATGCTCAATTCAGAGCGGGGGTAGTGTAGTATCTGTTTTGTTGTCATGAGACCATCCTCCCATGCATTGCCTCCTCTTTTAGGGGGAAGGGATGTAGTATCTGTTCTGTTGCCATAATACCATCTTTCCACGCATTACTTTTTCCTTGGGATTGGACAGTGAAGTGTGTATTCGTTCGTCATGCTACCATCTTCCCAGGATAGCAAAGATATGCGACCGGAGGGGACATAAATTTGTCTATTTTATCTAATGACTGAATCCACAAGTTTAGTTAAAGTATTTTTAAGTGAAAAATGTCTTCGTCTTTTGCATGTGAACATTTAGTCTATCTTCACAAAACAAGACGGACTCAAAATCGATGAAACGCGACAGAAGGGGAGAACAAGAGGTTGGCAGTATAGCTGAAAACATATAAAGTTATAGACATTAATAGGGATTTGGTATCTGTCTCTCTGAATCCGAAACTGTACAATTACTATATTACAGACAAATAAACGTAACTCCCCATAAGGGCTTTCATCTTAGTTATTCCGGGATGTCGAAATAATGGGTGAAAACATAT
The DNA here is from genome assembly GCA_963556195.1 of Sepiola atlantica. NCBI lineage: Eukaryota > Metazoa > Mollusca > Cephalopoda > Sepiida > Sepiolidae > Sepiola > Sepiola atlantica. The sequence goes on from OY744519.1 coordinate 73,506,277, forward strand.
AAAGTTATAGACATTATATACCCACTTCGGTGACCAAACGTATACGGTTACAAAACCGTAAACCGTTGTGAAAGCTGTATACTGTCTATACATCTTTATACGAAAGAGTTTATGGGGTTATATGCAAACATTTATGTTTTCTTGTTTATAATAGTATTTAATCTTTAAAATCATGTGATGTGTTAATTACTACCTGTGACGTGTCAAGCTATGAAAATATACTGGTTTAAAACCGTTTTAATGCAGATTTGCAATCGTCGGTTTGTTTGCGACCTGCTGTTAGGCAAAACCAATTAAACCACAACTGTTAAATCGGTGACATTTTTTTTATCATGAAATGCTTTATCGAGATTTCTACTTTACGGGAATAGAGGAAGTAGAGAGAAGTCTATAATGTCTTATTTCTTCTTTCTCCAAATAGTTTCTTTTTTAAATTATTATTATATATTGACGTTTCCGGCATGAACGGGTCCAGACGAGTTTGGTTTCATTTTGTCTGTTTCACAATGATTTATTTAGGCTATTTAAGGCCGAAACACATGACCAATAATATTTGACTAGCATGGTTATTTTACGTTGCCCGGAGGAATGGACAAGAAAACCAAAGAGTTAAAAAGTGTGTATAACATCTTTCTTTTAAAATCTCTCTCTCTCTCTCTCTCTCTCTCTCTCTCTCTCTATATATATATATATATATATATATATATATATATATATATATATATATATATCCTCCCTCTTTTCTCAAAATTCTCTCTCTTCTGTCCTTATCTCTTTTCTCTCTCTCTCTCTCTCTCTCTCTCTCTCATATATATATATATATATATATATATATATATATATATATATATATATATATATATATATATATATATATATATATATATCCACTGCCACGCTTTATCTTGCAACTGGAGAAAAATCGTTGATAAAATATTACTACATAAAATGTTAAAAATCGCCCTAAATGTCGACCCTTGAGTAATTATGTTCATATTGACCTCCAAAAGGATGAATATCAAAAAAAATCTTTTGTCCGATGCAATTCCGAAAAGGAATATATCAGCATTGTGGGTGTGTAGATTTTACTTTTAGCTGGGCACACACAAAGACAGAACTTTTCGTTTATATAATAGAAGATGAATTGTATGCAACGGATAGAACATATTTGCGATTTTGCCCATATCTGCATGGGTTAATACTTTTTCTAAAGTATTAGTGTAGCAATATTCGGTTGTGTGTGTGTGGGGGGGGGGTGTTAAAACAGCATTTTTTACGTGAATGTAGATTAAATAAAGACAGAAAATTCCATTAGAAATCTAGGAGTAGAAATTAAGCTGACGTGTTCAGAAAGTTGCGTCACAGACAGGAAGTCTCAAGTGGCATGTAGCGAATAAGATAGAAAAAATACTTTTGGGGGCTGACAGTACCAACAGATTCAGATGTCTTTTTAGGGAGCCTTCTCCGAACGGGCGAAGAAGCTTATGTAATACTAATGTAACTAAAATAGAAATACTGAGCAATAGGAATATTTTATCATAGTTGAGTTTATAACGGAATTCTCCAGGTGAACGTAGATTCAGTAAAAGCAGAAAATTTCACTAAAAATCTAGGAGTAGAAATTAAACTGACGTGTTTGGGATATGACGCCATGGGCAGGAAGTTTTCTTTTAGTATAAGCACAGATGCTTTATGCATTTACTAACATTCATTTCTTAAATTGTGTTAATATTTCTAATCCCGGTTTTCTTCCAGTGGGGTATTATTTTTCTTTTTTTTTATACTTTTAACCGTTTATATTAAGGAATGCAATTTACCAGTGTGTTCTTATCTTTCTAAGTACTATAGTATCCACTATGACAACACAATCTTGGAAGTTAGAGATAAGGTGAGAGGTTAAGATATGTTGTATCAATATTTGTTATCTGGTAGCCTAGATTTACATGCTCAAAGACTGCAAAACAATCAAGCGATAGAAAACCTGAGACTGACCCATAACAAACAGTCAATGAACTCTCAGAGACTGTTATATTTCATGGGAAAAATAAGTTTGGATAAATTACATTTCATGTTTCGGGATTTTTTAGATGGGGATTGATCATTTGTATTTGTATTATTCAGACTACTATTCTCATGTTGGTTGTTATTTTCACAACGTTTCGACTTTTTGTATGTGCATCTTTTCTGAACTCAGGCACCTATACGAAATTTCTAACTTAACACTTTATTTAATCAACGGGGTAGATTGTTCTCATTCCGTCAGTCATAACTGGGTAAAAGTGTTACTTTCTATTTTATTCTCGTATCGTCTGTAGTAAGGATTGAACCTTTAACTCCCAGAAGACTGTCACTTAAAACTGATTGTTAATCAACGCCTTTAACTGTTTCACTACGGCCCCATTGTGAACCTGTATGCGTGCGTTCACTGCACTAGCCGCGATCGTCTTACACGTTGTGTCGGTTAAAAGTTGCTGTTCGATTTAGTCAGTGCTGCAAAAAAGAGTTCTCATCCCAAATAAAACCATGAATCCAGGTTATAACAAGTAACAGGTTTATCTGCTGGAGGTTACAAAAAGTACTCGTGTTCTTAGATTGAATGGAAGAGTTTCAAAATGAGATCTCTTACACCGGCGCAATAAAGTATAAGTCCGATCAACACAGTCATTTGGCTAAGAGCCCCGAATGGGCACACCTTGCCTGGAGAGACGCCCAGCTTCCACTGACTGCCATCTCTCTCAGAAAAGCCAACTTCCTGTCATGCCCAGAGGGTCAGGAACCCCCCTCCCATTTCCTGAGGTCCTTTTCTCCTGACAGGAAATCTTGGATTACAGTTTTTCTCAGCGGTCACCACCCTACCACCCAAGCACTGGCTACTTGAGATATCCACTGGAAATAACGGTCAGACAGGAGATTATCATGGAGACAATCTACGAACATTACTTTTATGTCTCAACGTGATTCCCTGTTTTTACGAGGCACTTATTTTATTTCAAAGAGAAATAAGATTCTCTGTGGTCCAAAATACAAAATCCACCCCACGTTTTCCTTCGGCCGAGCATCTATCATCTAGATCGTCTGCTATTCGCATGCACCACTAAAAAAAATGCAGCCTACTGCATTTTTCACCATAGCATAAAGATGAACTCTTCTGCCTCATCTCCGTTTTAATGGATGGAGTTATCCTTTGGTGACGTCATCCACTATGCACGGTTATCCTCCATATCTCTTTATTTTAATGGATGACGTGACCCACTCAGCACGGTAACAAGCATGCATGCAAGCAAAATCCACCGAGTGTTAGTAATATATAGATAGTATATACGGCATAATCACGTTGACACACCGGTTCTTGTTAGATTACCGAAGTTAAGCGACGTTGAGTCTGGTAAGTACCAGATGAGTGACCATTTGGAAATACTAGGCGCTGTAGGTGGGGGGGGGGCGACACCTCTGTGCAAGAAACTGCAAAAACTAACGTCCTCTTCTCTGACCGGGATATACATGCGACTGGGGACCGTTTTTTAATTTAATGCTCCTTAGTGAATGTCGTACCAGGTATTAGGTAATATACGTATAGATGGATTGTTACCGGCCGTGAAACCCCTTGTGTTGTTCACAAATAGCAACACCCCACATTAAGCTCGACCTTTGGTCACATCCAAATAACAATTACGCAAAAACCGACGAATCAAACCATTCCAGATGCGACTTTTGGGTCGACGAATGTTGCGCCAAATTTGTTACCAGTAGAATGAATAATGTATTGGAGAAGGACTTGTTGTTGATCCGATGCTATTTTCATTTTTTTTTTAATCGTGATTCTAGGAATTCGAATTATTGCGAGAATGTTTTTATCCAAATGCTTGCATGTGTTACACAGACAACTTGGATTCAGGGATTTTTCAAAGGCATTCGCAACGTTCGGTTCATTTGGTGTTATTGATTTTTGTGTATGAGCGTAAAATGTGAATGGCATGACCCACTTAAAGGGGTCACAGGAAAAGCAAAGGTAAAAGCAAAGGGTTGGAGGAGTTAATCGTATGAAAGGAAAACATCGAGAGACAAAAAAGACAGCAAAAAATTGTTTTATAAACGAAAGAACAAACGCAGAAATCCTCCACTCTATAATAAAGACCAACGTGTATTTATTTGTATATAAATAAATATATGTACTTCCATTCCGTCACGCAAAGTTTTCGAGTCAAAAACGTGTATTTCTTTTAAGCTGGCGACGAAACCATTTCAAGTGGTGAGGGGAAACGAGAAAGCAAATACCAAGTCAGACGGACGCCGCCTGAAATAAATTCAGAAAGAAATCCTCCATTCTAAATAAAAAGTTAACGGTTGTAGTTTTTTTGTAGTTACTGACGTAATTATATGATTTTATATGAATACTAGATAATACTTAATTATATGTTTCCTTGCAAAGATTAAAATCCAGATATAATGCTACTAAACGTAATGTCTAATTTCGATCAAACTCCATTAGATGATTTCGATTCTAGAAAATGTCTAAAATTTAAAGCCTAAGCGGTTTTTAAGAAAATGAAATTACGGAAATCTTACTTACTTGATGTCAAATTTAATAAAAATCTAAAAGATTTGAATTTTCAAATTGAATGTTTTACAATATTATGCCTTCTAAAAACTATTTTAAATACCCCAAAGAAACTGAAATGTGGGGAATCTTTATTAATTTATGTCTAATACCTATTGTTAAAATTTCGCAAGCATTGGAGTTATCTGAATTTTCGCGAAGGAATTCCACCCCCTCTTTTCCAAATCTGCATAAAAGTAAATTAAACTAAACATAACTCACATTACCCAACCTAGCAGCTGTGTTCTAAAAATCATAATGATCGGTTAATTAGTCTATGGGTGAAGCCTATACATGGAAATATATAAGCTTATGTACCTACCTTATTTATATAAATAGAGGCGAACACTTGCGAAGCATATCTTAGTAAATAAATAGATAAATAAATAGATAATGAAAACAAAAGTAAATAAGTAAACGTACGAGAAAAACGCACGAAAGTAAGTATTGAAAACACAAAAAATATATAGAAAGAAAGATGAGGGATGGGGAGAAATAGAGCAATAGTTATCTTATATAAGTTAATGTTTGTTTGCTTGTTATAAAAATCGATATGTTAACAGATAGAACATTTAAATAAGTTTCAATAAAGGTTACAGCTTTCACAGAATCTTAAGACACCATTGAAATTTTTCCTTCAATACAATCTTAGGTCACTAGAGACAATTATCTGTTAGGTTCATAAAATAACTGAAATATATTAAAACGTAAAGAAACGAAATTACATTTTTCTAAATATTTTGTGCGTATGTGTGGATACTTGTGTCTTGCTATGGTTTATGATGTTTGGCTAATGCGTGTGTGTACGTGTGTGTTGATGTTTCATTTTTTAAATTCTCTTTTTCGGTTAGTTTGACGATGTATATGGTGTTAAACAAAGCTAACCGAATGCTGCATCTTCTACAGCGTTTTCCCAATCAATTTTATTGTTGATCCAAATTTGAGTTATACATACGTTTACACTTGAAGGAAAAAAATATTATTCACATGTTAAAGTTTTGAAAATCACATTTCAAAAGCCAGTTCACTGTGGTAACTACATAGATTTGTATAGAATTGCAGTTTCGAAATGTTATTGAATACTAGTGCACCCCCACCCCGTCAAAAATGACGAAAAAATGTTCACACTCGCTATTTATCTAGATATATTACTAAAAATCATTGAATTACGTCAGTAATTTTATTTTTCATATATAAATTAACATTTTTGATGACAGAGAAAGGAAAACTCACCGTTGCCTTTTTTTTATTATAGAATGGAGGATTTATTTCCGAATTCATTTCAGGTGGCACCGTAAAGCTGAGATGGTTGTCTGACTTGCTATTTTCTTTCTCGTTCCCCCCTCACCACTTGAAATGGTTTCACTCCGAGAGCTAGAAAAATGCTATTTTTTGCATGACTGGATAGAAGTATGTGTATTTATTTCTATACAAATAAATACACATTGGTCTTTATTATACAGTGGAGGATTGAAAATATCCATTGCGATAGTGATCTGAAGATATCCCACCTTAAGTGTATTCATTTGACACTCTAACTATCAGCTTACATATTTAGACGCTTGAATCTATAATTAAGAAGGATAAAAGGAATTTTTGCTACTTTAATTAAGCAATTATGTAAACTAGCGCAGTATTTAGATCACGAGGTGCTTTCGTTGAAGCCTTAGGCAAATCCAATAATAGAATGTGACAGTTCCGCATGTCTTCTCCAAAACGAATGGGGTGGTGGGTTGGGTGGGGGTGAATAAGAAAAATAACACGACGAAAGCAAACCAAATTGAAAAATTGAAAATAAGCGAGAAAGACGAGGCAAAGAATTTATAAGGGAAAGAGTGAGAAGAGAAAAAGAATGACAGGAAAGAAAAGAAAAAAGAAAAAGGAAGAAAAATGAAAGGAAAGGGAAGAAAAAAGAATGGAAGGAAATGGAAGAAAGAATGATAGGAAAGAAGAAAGAATGAAAAGATTTATTAGAGAAAGAAAAAAAGAAAATGAAAGAACGGAAAATGAAGGAAATAAACTGAAATAAAAGAAACTAAAAAAGAAAAGTAAAAAGATGAATATACAAAAGCATGAGGGGGAGAAGAGAGTTTGTGTTGAAAGAAAAGAAAGAGAAAAAAGATAAAGAGTAATGAAAGGAAAAGAAGAAATTGGATAAATGAAAGAGAAAAAACGGGGAAACATCGAATGAAAAAAGAAATTAAAAAAAAAGAAACTAAAAAAAAATAAAATGACAGAATGAGAATAATTTTATTTTTTTTCTCTTTCTAATAATTTTTTTTCTGTTTTTCGAAACGTTGAATAAAAAATAAATTAAAAAGAATCCTAAGCCCTCTATGAGGGCAAAGTTACACAGGGTCGGTTTTGAATGAAAGAAAGTCCAATCCCCCCCCCAAAAGGGAGTATACTGCATGTGAACAAAAATACGAGAGAGCCCCCCCCCCACGTTTATAACTGTCCCGCCGGTCCTGATATATATATATATATATATATATATATATATATATATATATATATATATATATATATATATATATGTTAAATTTATTTTTTATAACACAGTTTTACAATAGGTCTATAGTGTAAGACTAAAGCTGTAATAAAAAATATTTTAATATTATAGAAACCACACTAAATGTAGGGTACACATTTCTGGTTTCTATAATATTAAAATATTTTAATATATAAAAGAATGTATGTATGGTAGACGAGACTGGTTGTGCAACTTATCTAGGGAAGATAACCCCCGATATATCAGTCGTCCTGGTCTTCTCTTAGCGACTAAGCAAGCAATGCGTGTTCAGAAAATGTGTTGTGAACTTTCGCCATCCTTGCTTCACTATAAACTCCACGCTCAGAAACATACAGGGGATATCCATTGTCTCTTGCGACCGACTGAAATGAAGCCCTTTTTATATAGTTGCCAGTTTCATTAAACTTTTTTTTCCATTTCTCTTTGGTGTTTCTTTTTGTTTCATGCTTCTTCCTTTTCTATCTCTTCAACTTGTGTTTTCCTTATTCAGTCCTTTTTCCGATTTCTACATATTATTTATAATTGATTTCAAAATCAAACACGCGAAATTGATATCATTTTTCTAATTATTGATTAATAAATAACGAACTGGAATGATAAAAAAAAATTGTTAATAATTTAACTTTCTTCAAATATTCCATACCAAATACTGAAACATTAAATAAAATTGAATCAGAATTTCCCGCGTATTTGTCATCTAAGCACCTAAAAAAATACTCTAAATATTTTAGTTTCATCATCTTAAAATGCTAATCTTTTTCTGGATTACTTACTCATTCAATTATTATCTCTCTCTCTCTCTCTCTCTCTCCCCCCCCCACACACACACAAATGCACACTGTAATTAAAATAGTTCTTATCCTTTAACAAAAATAAGCAATGTTTATGGCAACTACAAAGTCTTTCATCTTGAACAAATTTTCTCATTCATGTGTTCAAATTACAAATATTTGCATTTTGTTAATTTATATCTTTTACTCTTTTTTATGTTATTCATTCATTTTATTCCTTGTGGTTTTACTTTTGATTTTCTTTCTATCCAAAAAATTATCTCTGCGCTTTGCTTTTCGTATTTTTTTATCAGTCAACATTTATTTTTATCAGTCAATTTTCGTACTTTTTAATAGTCCACAATTTCGTTAATAATTGCTTTTTCTATGTTTCCTACTAACAGTTTTTATCGACTTTTCTATGTAGCTCTTCTCTTCCCCCCTCACTCACTCACGCGCGCACACACTCACACACTCACACACACACGCATACTGTAATTAAAACAGTTCATACCTAATTCGTTTAACTTTAAAATCTGTTTACTTTTTTATATAATCAAATCCCTGCCTTTGATCCGAAGAAAATCCGTTAAAGGATTAACTGATAAGACCGTTACTTTATCTTCAATTTAATCCCAGAAGTGATTCTACAAAAAGCTCTTTATCCATATTCATAAAGCCAAATAGCTGAGTCAATGATTTAAAGAAATTGAAATGTTGATCCGAAAGGGATCATCTTTGAACTGTTTTGTTCATAGTAAAAGGCGATAGTGAAAACACGCTAATTTTGGCAATATAAGTGAAGGTGCTCGACTGAGCTCAAATCTTTAGGTCCTCCATGTAAGACATTCGTAGCAAGAACTCGTCTTATTACCACCACTACAAAGCAGTTTCATTTCTTACTCTGTGTACCTAAAACAAAACAGGATTTCCATGAACATAGTTTCTTCCCAAGAACTTCTCATCTTTGGAACACAATGACTGCTTCCCAAAAGACTACAACATGGTCGTCGTCAAGTCCAATGTCAATAAATACTTGTCGAGTCATCCTTTTATGTAATCAATTTTTGTTATTCCATTCTTCGTTTTCAATTCTCTCATAGTACTGTTCATCATCGAACTGCCAACCTCATTAACCCTTATCCTCGAGTAATTTTGGATCTTCGTAAGTAGTGAATCGTTAGTATCGTTGGTAAAATGGTAGAAAGTATCAGATGCAATCTTCTACCTATATAAGAGTCATGTACGTCCTAAGATCGAATACTGCTGCCACATTTGCGCGGGTGGCACACAGAACACTGTCATGTTTTGACAGAGTAGAAAATCTTCGCCATATCAATTTTCTCACAGAAGAGAGGTTGATCGCCTCTCTCTACTCTATCGTTATTTCTATGGAAGGTGTTTCAATCTTTAATTCCTTCTTGTAAGACATCAACAGCAAGAACTCGACTTCCTACCACAACGAAATAAGACTTTCCCTTCTCCCTCCATGTACCTACGGTCAGGTGGAATTTCTATGGACAGAGCTTCTTTGCAAGGGTTTCCCGTCTGTTGAACACATTACCGCGGAGCTGTTTCTCTGCTGTTTACAACAGGGTCGTTTTCAATTCAAATGTCAACAAATTTTTGTCATGGACAGCCTAATAAGTGATCAAACGTAGTTTATAGCATTTAACAATGTTAATACTCCCATAGTGTTCCTCGTCATTCGGCTTGCAATCATTTACGTCTCATTAACCCTTATCCACGAGTGGCTCTTAGCCTTGATAAGTTGCGATCCCAAGAGTTAAAAGAGTCCACATCCCGGCTAACTGAAGGATCTGGTAAGGACAACCGGTAACTTCTAAATACCATTTGTCGTGTCAGCCATTGGCAATGCATGTGCAAATAAGGGGTGGGTCTCCAGATGAGAAGGTTTGCCGCAATTAATGTTTGACTCGCTGCCAAATATCTTATAAGAGGCTGAGGACATTTGTGACTAGGGAAACCACTTTTGAACAAATTATTCATCCCAAGAAACTTTCATATACAAAATCAATTCAATGAGTCATTCACTACAACGTCTATGGGAAACGGGCGCATATGACCATCTTTGAAGAACATGTGTTAAATGAAAAAAAGAAGAACGGACTTCCCGTCAAGACAAAAACGAAAAATACGACGACTTTGCTTGCTGAGGAGTTCGCATGTTGAGATCTATTAAAGCTTAAACGATTCACTCGCTTCATAAGTACAAGGTGAATGTCGAATGTGTTTGTGTGGTTCGACTTTTAAAATCAGACCACTCCATTATTCTGACCCGAAGTATGAACACCCGCATCTAAATATGATCACAAAGCTTTGCAAGAGAGTAATGAAAAGGAACTCCACAAATCAACATTTGATATCACAAACCTAAAATAAAAAGACATAGTTTCCTGCCTTCAAGGCGCAAGTTGTTTTCGGTCAAGGTTGGCTGTGTTTGTGTACAACCTCGTGTACACATCGCTTAAGCAATCGTCACCAAAGTTGGTCAAAATATCGGCCATGGTCTAACTTAAAACTGATTTATTTGGGGGATATCTAAGTTAAATGTCAAGAAAATGGTGAAAATCACTCACTAAACTGGTCCATACTGTAGTCATGGTCGAAATTTTTACGGAATTTCAATTTCCGATTTTTTCCAAATTTGATGTTTGGATCTGATGCTTTTTGATAACAGTAACTACCATGCAAAAGTTCAATCTGATGAGATAAAGAATTTTTAATTTATCAATGTTTCCATGGCATAACTTCGAGAATACTTCAAGAAGTAAGGCCAAGATAAAACTTTGACTCATCCATACGTTGTCAGGTGGAAGTATGTCGTCTCATGAATGAGTTATGTTCTTTTTCTTATATAGTGTAGCATTTTCTTTTACGTGTAGCTAAATGAATTAAAAAGCACCTGTGTGCGAGAACAAATAGAATTTAACTGACATATCCGCCTTCTGACATACTGCTGATTGTTAGAGCCGACCAGACTCAACTTACTTTCATCGCTGGAGAACACGTTTAGCTTATGTCTATCAATCTAGACAACGTTCAGGCTTTTGGGGTATTCTTGCGGACGAAGAGTTTGGCGTGGTCGTATTAATGTTCTTGAAGACTCAAAGAAACCATTTGAATTGTAAAACTTAGTAATTCTAGAAATGAATCGCATATCTTCTAATATTAGACCTCGACACATTTGCCATTCTTAGAGTGACAATCTGAAACATGAGGCGAATCGGGAATATTTATAATTATTACTGTATTTCACTGACCAAGAATAAATATTTAAAACAAATTACTTGACTTAGCAAAATTATGCTCTCTTTGCTCACATATTTTTGCTAGTATATATACTGTAAGTGTTGAGTTTGGAGGAAGTAATTCCTGGTAGGATAGTATCATGAGAGCAGAACGGATACTACACTACGCAAAAAAGTAGAAGATAATCCCTGGGAGGATGGTATCATGACGAACAGACATATACTACATTACCCTCCAAAGGGCAGGTACTGTCTGAGAAGATTGTATCATGGCGAACCAACAGACACTACACTACTTCCCACACATACACAAAAAAAGGATAACGAAATGTCCGGGAGGATGGTATCATGACAACGGAAAAGATACTACCCCCCCCCCTGAATTGAGCATTGCAAAATAGCACATTAGTCTGAAATAGTATAGTAAACCGAATTGAGCATTGAAAATAGCACATTAGTCTGAAATAGTATAGTAAACCGAATTGAGTATTGAAAAATAGCACATTAGTCTGAAATAGCATAGTAAACCGAATTGAGCATTAAAATAGCACATTAGTCTGAAATAGTATAGTAAACCGAATTGAGCATTGAAAATAGCACATTAGTCTGAAATAGCATAGTAAACCGAATTGAGCATTTAAAATAGCACATTAGTCTGAAATAGCATAGTAAACCGAATTGAGCATTGAAAAATAGCACATTAATCTGAAATAGTATACTAAACCGAATTGAGCATTGCAAAATAGCACATTAGTCTGAAATTGTATAGTAAACCGAATTGAACATTAAAAGATATTACAATAGTACATTAATAGTAGTAATAGTATAGTTTCGGCTTCAGACAGACAAATATTAAATCTCGATTAGTAATAGATATAAATTATTATATGTTCTAATTTTAGGTGTTTATGCCGATGTGTCACTACTTACCAAAACCAAAAGCCGCTTGAGAATAAGGTTTTAATGAGAATGTCAGTCGGATGATGAACAATACTATGAGAGGCTTGAAAACTATGAATGGAATGGACATAATTTGATTACTTAATAGAACAGTTCGACAAATATTTGTTGACATTGGACAGGGAAGCAGTTTCATTGTAATGTGAGAAGTTATTGAAAAGAAACCCTATTCATAGAAATGTTGTTTGGTTTTAGGTACACAGAGGAAGAAAGAAAAAGATGGTACCATTTTTATTATAAGGAATGTTATATATTTTTCATTAAACGTGGCTCTTTTTAGCTAGATTTAATATAGCGAACAATACTTCTCATATAGCCGGGTGTTGCTAATTTTTTTTGGCCATTGCATACCCAGTATTCTCCGAAGGAATTCTCTGTGAAGTATTACATTTGATTCCAGCCGGTTATAAAGTTGGATAATAGAAATAAATGATAATAGAAATGATATTTATTTCTTCTTCGATTGTATATAGACGCCAAACGAGTTCGTTCGTTCAAACCGCCGCTTAATATTGATAAAATACGATATACAATTATCCACGATTCAAATTAACATGAATATCTGACAAATACTGATGATGATGATGATGATGATAACAGGCAGAAAACAGGAAACAGCATCCAAACTATAGCTATTAAGACTTTCTATTTCAAAATACAAAGGAATACCTCGATTAGACAAATCGGCAGACGATATTTTGATTTCCATTGAATACGTGGTCTTTCAACGTTTTTCTCTTTATAATCAAGTTGTGAAATTCATTTTGGAGAAGGTGGGTGTTGCACACAATGAAGTTCGCATTGAAGACCGATAGCAAAAACGTAAATAAAGGCAGAATCTAATTTACTGAAAATCTTTCTTTTTCTTTTTTTTCTTTTTACAAAAGGAAAGCATGAATCCGATCGATATCAGACTTCGTTGTCTACAACATGCAAAGAAGGCAACAGACATCTTTTACTGATATAAACGCTTCTTTTTTAAGCAATAGAGTGGCGCTTAGACTTGTTGACATTGCTCTTCCTAATATGAACTAAACTTAGTAGTGTTACTTTATCAGTATATAAATTCCCGGTTTTTACATGGGTTTGAACACCTATTGTAAGATATATAAGTACTAGATGATATGTGGGCCAACGTTGTTACATTTGAAGGTTTGGTCCTGTGTATGACTTTAAGTGAGGCCCCAATTTGGGAGTTTCTGGGAGCGTTGTGTCAATTCTTAGTTGCAACTACTCCCAGGTCCACTCTGACCGGAGTGGTAATATCTGGTAGGCTCCCATCTATGGGTTAGATAGAAACTATCGTTTACAGACTATTTACTTACAAAATATACGCATGCAAAGCAAATTAATATATTTGTATACAAACATGCCGTAAAAACTAAAAACCACCCAACATTTATAGATCAGTATATACATTACATAGTTGGAAACGAACAATATATATATATATATATATATATATATATATATATATATATATATATATATATATATATACACGTCTGTATACATTTTTAAAAAATTAAAACGCAAAATAAATTTAAACGAAAAACGTAATACAATATTGAAGAAGAGTTCAGAACTGCAGTAAGATAAGCTACACTTATACCCCTTATGGATAGAGTACTCTGGTAGATGAAATGATGGTTTCTACTTAGCGTAACGCAATACTTTTCTTGTAAAAAAGTGAGTCCTCTCGGTTACCAGTATCGTAAAATTTGTAAACATGAATAAATTATTTAAAAAAACTATATACTTTCCCCACTCCCAATAACGGGTTCGTTAGCTCATATGGTAAAACATATATTGGTCACGGTTGGTAGCGGCCTGACGTACGGGTTTTGAATTTCTGGGTTGATGCCCACTGATAAGTCGTGAATAGATGAAACAGCTGTTTGTAGACTACACACACACACATGGATATATATATATATATATATATATATATATATATATATATATATATATATATATATATGTGTGTGTGTGTGTGTGTGTGTGTGTGTACAGGATAATCTAAACTAATGAAGCGGTCATAATGAATTTTGGAACACAACTGCTAGGCGTAAGGGTGCGTAATATGGGCCATATTTAGTTTAATTTTGTTTTATGCAAAAGAGGGGGGAAGCCTTTCGTGAAAATTCAGATACCTGTAATTTGTGTGAAATGTTAACAACGGGTATTAGACATCAATTAATAAATATTCCCCAAATTTCAGATTCTTTAGAGTATTTTAATGGGTATTTAAGGGGGATAATATCTTATTTAAAAATTCATTTTTTTAGATTTGTGTTAAATTTTAGACATTTTCTAGAATCAAAATCACGTAATGGATTTTGATCAAAATTGGAATAAAGATTCTAGACATAAGGTTTAGTATCGTTATTCATTTTTAAGTTTCGTAAGATGATATAAAAGTGGTGCAAAACTGTTATGTTTGAAGAATTAATTTAACCCTCCTGGGACTGGTATGCTTCTAGTATGTATATATGTATATTAGTGATTGTATTGTTGTTTCCTAGATGTTAATCCCATGACACTCCAGTGTTTATACAATAGTGCTCAATAACAGGTAGAGCTATATTATTTTCAGTTGGTACGAAGCCCGAGGATTTCGAACGAAATTGCAGCTGAAACATGTATGCACATATGTAGCTAATACTGTTTGTATAAATCAAAGAATTTATCATATATATTATTTAATACTGATGTTATAGTTATTTTTATTTAGCTATTAATTTCATGATTTTATTTATCTACCTCCCACAAGGTAAGATGTGACACAAGGTCGGGAAAGTGGGATTAGATAAGCCAGCGCTCGAGAGGGCGGACTCTGGCCATTTAAAAATTGCCTGGGCAGCCCCGTCAGCATTCCCCGGTAGGGGCGCCTCAGACAGTAAGCAATAAACTTACTCCTCCCCAAAGAGGGGAGGCAAAGCCTGGGAGGGTGGATCTCCTAGAACTGCACAGGACAGACCCATTGACCGGCGTAAGTCAAGCCCCCAAGGCCAAGACAATACCGGTCTTTGGGGTGCAGTATCCATCGGAACAGATACTACACTTTCCTCTTAGCCAAAAGAATTCTAAACTTTTAGATATATTAACCGAAGGCCCAAAGTAGAATTTCGTAAGATTAAGATTTTAAGTGCGTGCGTGTTAAAGTAACCTACTGCTCTAAATAAATATAATAAATGGTTAACATCAGCTGAATTGTAAACTAGAAACGAAAATAAGTTGCTAAATTACAACAAAATTTTGAAGAGTAAAAACGCTGCAATATATAAAGTCTAAGGCAAGTCTCAAATAAGCCATGAATGAAGTCTTCAAGCTGAAGTCACGTTACAAGATATTCAATTAATTTTCAGTCTGAAATTAATTCAAACGATTAACGCAAAAAAAAAAATTACAAAACAGAATCAGAGTTCCGATTTATTTCATCTTTCACAATTAAATCAATTGTTTGGAAATGGCAAAATATTCCGTGGCTTTTTAACTAGGAGCAAAGTATAGTATCTGTTCTGATACTACACTTCATTATTTCTGTCCGTGAAGGAGAAATCCTTCTAGACTGAGGCAATTTAAATTTTTGTCCCAATACAGAGTGCCTATTTGGGGGGATCTGGATTTTTTTCCATATAAAAAACCTACCTTATGTCTAACTCTGCCATCGGAGCAAGTAAATGGAGGCAAATGTTTGACATTAAGCATTGCGTTTATTGACACTTCTAAAAAGGCGATAAATAAAACTGCAATGCACATTCATAAACGAAACTAAGTAAACATAGATCATAAAGTTATGGAGTCAACATTAACTTTATGGGAATCCTAAAAGAAATGCATCTCGGCACTATTTCAAAACAACTTATTGCATAAGACCATTTTATTTAATGTAAGTTATAGCAACTTGAATCGTAAACGCCCAACTCTGAAAAAAATCGTATGTTAGATTTTTAGTGCCATACACGGTGCTTTTTCTTAAGCAATTGAACCAATAAATAATATGGCGGCCAACTCTGTTGACATGACACTTCCTCATATCGAATTGGTGTAACCCATGGTCATACTTATTACACGTCGAGAGATCTAACATTTTGAGTCTTTGACGAGAGGCAAGATTTACAATCAGTTAGAAGAGATCTCTTTAATTGCTCCTAAAGAATTTTATCATGGTCATGATTAAATATAAATTGTCTAAAACAAATCCCACATTAAAATAAAAATCACTCATTGAAATATGCATTTGCCTTTGTTTATTTAAAGTTACCTGTCTCTTCAGAAATAGGAATTAGTCAATAATTGTCAAATTTATCAATGAGCTCATTGTGGTTATTATTATTTGGTATGTAAAACACATAAAACTAATCTCACAGGGGAATTTCCCCTCTGTTTTAACTGCTATATCAATTACCTTCGAAAATCCACATCGCTTCCCCACCCCCCAGTAAAAGACCCCAGTTGCACGATCGCCTGGCCTGTTATAAACATGGCTATGGCCTGGTATTACTGGCAGTTGTAGAGATGGCTATGGTGTAACCTCATGCTCTATGTTTCTGCCAAATTAATTTGAGCTTAATTTATGACTGGTTTTCCAAATTGTGTACAATGATTAGTATCCAAGTATTGAACGCTAATTTGTTAGTATATTAAGGTCGAAGCGCACTAGGTGCTGATTGATGTTATCTATTATTAATGGAAATTTGATATCTGTCTGTCTGAAGCCGAAACTATACTATTACTTCTGTTAATGTACTATTGTACTATATTTCAATGCTGAATTCACGTTTTGTTTATTTATGACTGTTTCTAACGAGCTATACCGCTAAAGACGAAGCTCAATACGTCAGCCAATTTGTCTGACAGATGTGCTTACTATTCAGCAGTGTGTGTGTGCGCGTGTTTGAAGATTTAAATTATTTTCAAATCATATTCCAAATAAAGAGAATACACAAAAGTAATAAAGTTGTTTACAGCTGTTTCAAAGCAATGTTTATTTCAAATCATAAAATGAGACATTTTTTCAAAGCATCGGATCTCTTAAGAACAACATTTTTGTTAGTTTTTGATTTATGTTTCTGGGTAGAATATTTTTAAACGCTCATTTTTCTACCAAAAAAAAGCAAAAATCACAAGAATAGATTAATTTTCAAATAGCTCGGTAATTGTTAAATTAATTCCACACTACAGTGCATATTTTCTTAGTCCAATAGAGGGATTAACAGACAACCAAATTCCGGCAGTTTGTAATTCTAAAGAAAAAAACGCACTGTCATTCAAAGGGGCGTAACTCTAATATACTTTTAATTAATCGAGATAAATGCGGATTTAAAAATATAACAAACTGTTTTTAGATATTATTTTTCTTATGCGTTATTACGTTTACAATCTCATTATAATACTCAATGTAGGTACTAATCTTCATACTCCTATACAGATTCTTGTATATTATTTTTCCTACATATATATATATATATATATATATATATATATATATATATATGCATGCATATTTGTGTCGATCCAACTCTAATCACACTCAGTACTGCAACTAGGTGCGTATTTGCATATCCACACTCACTCACTCACTATATATATATATATATATATATATATATATATATATAAATTAACCAGCTTTCTTGTTGAATGTACACAATTCATAAGGAGCTTAATCATAAGTCATGACAGTAGAGAAAAATGACAATTATAGTCTGTGCGGACGAGTAGAAATGGCGTCTAAATGGCAGGATTCTCACTTGTTTTGTTTATCGCAGAAGACACACGTGCACATTTGATCACTCTCTAACCTCAAAAGGCGCATAAGTGATTGGAAACGCAAAAATACGAGGAAGCATTCGTGGCACAGATGGTATAAGAAGGAGTGGGGAAAAGGTGGCATTCTGATCACGAGTCTTTCTACAGACTGTTTTTTTATTGCAAAAAGAATAATGCTAATTCTCAATGATGAAACAGAATTCAGTGATTTCTAAATTACTAGCTTTACCTACCTAGCGTTGCCTGGGTCTCTTTACTAAATCGTTACTGGTCTTTTATAGAATCAAATCGAATCTAAAGATTTACTTTAAAAAAAATGTAATAGTCGATTATTTGCCGTAAAACTTCTACTGTTTCTTTTTTATCACTACAAAACCTTTAATTTGGAACAAACGCAGCTATTGGTCAAATGTATATGTATTAGTCAATCAAAACGCTTGAACTATGAATTAATACCAGTGAAATGCGAAAAATCTCTTTTACTAATTTTGGGGAGTTTTTTCATATGAGTTGTGATATTAGTAAATTTTCTTTGAGGAAAGGTTCCTCATCTCGCGTCTAAATATAACTAATATTTTTTTATCAGTAGGATTAAATATGTAATTGATATAATCAATTGGAAATACCTTTTTTACGAATATACCTGAATTAAAAGCAGATGTTTATGCTGAAACAGAACTACATATTGACATTATATTCGCTAGTAATCGAGATAAATATAATGTTTAAAAAAAACAAAGAAACTTGTTTTAATTCATATATTAGACAATATTGTTTTAATTATTATTATTATTATTATTATTTCCTAACTAGGAGTTTTCACACAAGTCATCATAAATGATTGCTCACTGATAACTAGTGTTGCTCCTTGGATTCTGAGGGACAAGTCTCCACAGATTTTCAGTGCTCTCCACCTCTTTCTATAGCCATTGCAAATGATTTTGCGTTATAGCAACAGCCGCTTACCATTGATTTCCCGCTGGTAGCGACCATTGGTTTTTTCTGGGATTTAGGTGGCAATAAGCCCCCACAAGGTTCCAGTACTTTCCGCACTCTTTCAGTGGAGGTTTAGTTGGTGTTCTACTTCTTCGGTCTTTCCATCTTCCCTGCCCCTTCACGAATATATTGTGTTGTATCAGTCGAGGTACTATCAGTTTAGGGGAGGGGGAGTTCATGAGATTTCTTGCAATTTCAGTTCCCTTAAGTTCACGTGGTGGTAGTATCATCATCATCATCATCATCATCATCATCATCATCATCATCATCATATAACTATTAACAGACAAAATGTATTTAGGTCCAGATATATTTTTCTCAATATTTTCTGACCTGCTAAGTTATCATTATATTAAACATTGTCATCCAACTAAGAGAACAGTTATCATTATGATTGAAAAATTATTTATGAAATAGAAAATGTATTAATCTAAAGTACTAAATGTGAATTTTTGTTTGTTTCATTTATCACTCCTGTATTACCATCAAAACGGGTTACTGTTATTTAAATTAATAATACAACAAATATTTTGAAATACTCTCTTCCCCTCTCTCTCTCTCTCTCTCTCTCTCTCTCTCTCTCTCTCTCTCTCTTTCCATGTATATAGTACATACGAAAAATACAAAGACAGTTATTTGAATGCCTAATTTGCATAACTATGTTTAAACAGTTCATAATAAATTCATGTTTGGTGTCATTCATTTGCAATTGTATCGTCCTATTTTGTCTCTCTCTCTCTCTCTCTCTCTCTCTCTATATATATATATATATATATATATATATATATATATATATATATATATGCAATAGTTTCGTCGATATTAACAGTAATTAATTCAAGTTATTTAATTTTAAAAAATAGATAACTTACTAAAAAAAACTTTTATAAATGTAACTAATATCGCTCGCTAGAATTCTTACCGACAGGCATAAGCGAGAAGGAAAAGGGAGGGAGAGAGTGACTGATTAGCTGAATGTCTTGCCTCTTTCCCTCCGTTAACGACGCCGTATTCTTTTTAATTCAATGATTGTGTTAATCCCATAGACAAAACGTTTTGCATTTGTGTTTAAATCTTCCTTTTCGGACTTTAGGGAACTGACTTTATTTTCAACAACTAAATTGTAAGTTAAAATAAAAAAAAGAGCCCTCCCTCCCCCCTCCCACACACACCATCGCAGGTGAATTGCTTTTTTCTTTCATTTGAATGCGGTTTATTTAAAAGATATATAAATTTGTATAAAAATTACCAAAATGTTAATCTTTATCGATTTGTACGAATAAAAGCAAAAGTTTTAGTCTTGTGTTTGCAAGAAACTTATGAATGACATGTTTATTATTTAAAATGTTAGTTGCAAGTATTTCAAGTAGCGAACTTTGCGAAGCGATAGCGAGCTGGCAAATCTTAAAACTATGTATTTGAAAATAAACGTTTACGCAACGGGAACTTCACTTGAAATATAATCATTTTAATAAAACCCTATTTCCTTCCAAAAAATACTTTGACTGAGTCAGAATTATTTTCATATGTACGCCATCTTAAACAGGGGACGTAACCCTGTATTCGTCAATATCAACTTACTTTGTTTCAAACAAATTAATATGTATAGCAAAATAAAACTAATTCAAATAAAAACACTTCCGGACAACTCAGAGCAGTTACAGCTAGTGCAAAATAGTTGTTACCCATTTTAAAATAATAAATAAATGGATCAACCGCTGTCGAGGGCGACACGAAGGTTCCCTTTTCGTTGGTTACTACACCGAGATGTAGGGGAGAGTGTCACTAGGTTCAGACTTCTCGTTAAACATTTAAAAATTGCCATAATTTAAATCTCTTAAGGTTTAGTTTTAATTGCAAAAAGATCAAGAGATCTAATAACCTAAAGTATATGGCGGGCGCACACACACATGTCTCCAAATTATTCAAACCGGCATAGTATAAAAGTTGGGTTTCGATCCATTATAATTAATTGCTATGGGGAGTTCAGACCCCCCCCCTCCCCCCAACCTTGAAACCCTGAAAATACTCCTCATAAGTAAACAATCAATGTTTATTCGTAACGTTTCATAATAAATCGATAAATTAAAACAATTTACTTCACATGAAATTGCTTTAAACAGTAAATATATATATATATATATATATATATATATATATATATATATATATATATATGAAGGAGAGTGGAAAGGAATTAGAGAAAGCACAAGCCAAATCAAAATTCAATTCAAAAGTTCAAAGCAAGGTATATTCCGCAAAAAGGCAATTTATTCAAGTTAAATTTTCCTTAAGCCAGGCTTTTCAAAGATCAAAATCTTATCATCAGAGGAAGTCGCTGGGATAGATAAGTTGGCAATGGCCAAGATTTAAAATTTGAAAAAATGAAATAAAATAAAAGTTGTAGGGAAGGAAACGTAGGGCAAAACTGTGCCAGGGTGCAAGCAAATGTCCGATTGCCAAAAAGTCCGGTGTCGAAGAGTCCAGCGGAGAGGATACGATGTAGATAGGTAGGTCGTTAGAGGCACGAGAAGTAATGAGAGAGGTTTCAAAGTTAAATTCCAAGAAGCCACAACTTCAGGTACGGCGAAAATAGAAAATCCAGGAAGGGTAAAAAGTCCAATAAAAGGTACATTCGATGATGCAGGCAGGCGTCAGAGGAGATTAAGATGTAAAATATTCGCCATTAAAGAAACTTCCCGGGCAGAGATGACAAAGGAAAGTGTTTTAAAGTGGAAAAAGGAGCAGTGAGAATATTTAAAGTCTGCCCAGTTGAGAAAGCCGGCTATAAATGAAGAAAAGCAAAGACAGTGAAAACAAGAGTATAATATGCGACCGGTGGGCAAGGGAGGAAACGGATAAGTGGTGTGTGGGAGGAGAAAGGGACGGGTACGAGGAAAGAGAGGGGGAGGAGAAAGGGAGCGATGCGGTGAAGGAATGCGGATAAAACTAAGAGTGTGAAAGTGGGGGGGGGGGGTGAAACAAAAAGTTGAAATTGGAAGTTAGCGCGAATTAGGATTCAACTAGAAAAGGGGAAGAAAGGAATGGGGGTAAGTTGGATATTGAGCTGTATACTCTTCACAATAGGGTTTTACCTTTCCTAAAAGTTCGCTTTTAGTACACCTCTTTATATATATATATATATATATATATATATATATATATATATATATATATATGTCTCTCTTTTTTTTTTTTTTCTTTTCATTCATTTGCTGGGGACGGGGCATTCTTCCAAATGCCATACGATCACCCGCTATTTACAGACTCCAACCGAGAGCTCTTTTCAGGATTCTGGCTGTTCCCTTGAGTGCAGTTGAATCCGTGAAAGATAAAGTAATTTGTGTAGAAAATCTTGAGTAAGAGATCTCAATGTACTACAAAGCAAGAATAAAAGTTAAAAGAAAAAAACTCAAACCAACATTCTAGCCATTTCACATTATAATGTATTTCATCTCGTAAAGACGAGAATTATCAGATGTGGCTCAATGGCTGGTAGTAGTTTACTGAAGTATGAGAGCGCTCACACTATATATATATATATATATATATATATATATATATATATATATATATATATATATATATATATATATATATATATAACGCATGCAAATATATTAAACAAAATTGTTGAATGTTTGTTGAACAGATAACTGAAGATTGGAACAACAACAAAATTATCAACTGCGTAAAGAAAGATAAATCATCAGATCTGAGAATCGATATTGATACATCGATACATTTGTATAGCGATCTATAGACAAACCGAATTAGAATCACTTTCTAATCAACAGTAATCAAATAAGCAATGTTTATGGCAACTACAAAGTCTTTCATCTTGATTCACATTTTATCGTTTGTGTTTGAATTCTAATATTTGCATTTTTAATGTATCGTTTACTTGTTTTATTATCCATTCTTTTTATTCCTTTTGATTTTGTTTCTGTCCAAAATAATTATTAGGCACTTTGCTTTTCGCATTTTTATGGTCAATTTTCGCATTATTTATCAGTTAATATTCGCATTCTTTATCAGTCAATTTTTTAATTTTTCTCTCGGTCTATATTCTAATTTTTTTTGGTCAATATTTTCATTTTTATCTCAGTCTATATTCTCATTTTTATCTCGGTCTATATTCGTGATTTTTATCTCGGTCTATATTTTCATTTTTATCCCGGTCTATATACGTGATTTTTATCTCGGTCTATATTCTCATTTTTATCTCGGTCTATATTCTCATTTTTATCTTAGTCTATATTCTCATTTTTATCTCGGCCTATATTCTCATTTTTATCATGGTCTATATTCTCATTTTTATCTCGGTCTATATTCGTGATTTTTATCTCGGTCTATATTCTCATTTTTATATTGGTCTATATTCTCATTTTTATCTCGTTCTATATTCTCATTTTCATCTCGCTCTATATTCGTGATTTTTATCTCGGTCTATATTCTCATTTTTATCTCGGTCTATATTCTCATTTTTATCTCGGTCTATATTCTCATTTTTATCTCGGTCTATATTCGTGATTTTTATCTCGGTCTATATTCTCATTTTTATCTCGGTCTATATTCTCATTTTTATCTCGGTCTATATTCGTGATTTTTATCTCGGTCTATATTCTCATTTTTATCTCGGTCTATATTCTCATTTTTATCTCGGTCTATATTCGTGATTTTTTTCAGTCAACAATTCATTTAGTTTTCTTAATTTTGTCTATTCTATTTTTATCTACTAATAGTTATTTATTAACTTTTCTACGCACCCAATTTCTCTCTCTCTCCCTTTCACTCTCTCTCCCTCTCTCTCTCCTTCACTCTATCTCTCTCTTCCGTCTTTTATCTTTTTCCCTCTTGCTTTCGTACATTTGATTTTGTCTTTCCTTTACTTTGTTTATTTTAAACTCTTTTCCTTTCCTTTGAATCATTCCTTATTCTTGCTTTCAACCTCTTTTGTTTTATTATCACCATTTATTATTTATTTTTCTTTCGTATGGTGGAAAATATTAAATACGCCATCACGTTTCGACCACAACGAAGCATTATGATCCGAGAATTATTCAAAGTCACTCGCACTTTTAGAGGAAAATTTTCTGAATAAATGGCGTTAAACGAAATGCTTCCCTTATATACAATTCCCGCCTCCTCCCATAATGCACTTTCCTCCTAGCGTTCCTTTCTCTTTTTCTTACATTAAAATGAATCAACCCATCACCCCCTTTTATTTTTTTAAATTCTAAATAATAAACACTCCCATTCACCCATCGCCCAACACACATTTTATTGTATTTATATTTCTCTGCGGCAGTGTCTCGCAATGTTACACCATTTTTTTTTAAGATGAAAACGAGTTGCTTTGACATATCCTCGAACTCCTACCAAATTAGTTCCAACTGAATTCAACAGTGAACAGTTTTTTTTTTTGGGGGGGGGGCATAGTTAAAGTATTTCCGCATTTTAAACGAATTCTTTTTTATTAATTCATTATTTTTTTATTATTGTTATTTTATTTTGTTTGTACTCGAGGTGATAGGAATGCTATAATGATTAACAAAATATTTGATAGCAGGATGATGGTGATAAAAAGGGATTTAAAAAAAATTAATTCGTTTTGAAAGATTGTTGTCATTAAGAAGAAAAAAGAAATAAAAACTATATTGATTGAAAATAAAATAAAAAAAGGGTTCAGGAAATTTTAGGAAATAAATAAAAGGGAAACAAAATTATGCACAAAAATAGTTGAATTTGAATGAGTAAAGAAAAAATGTGGAAAATCAAGTCTAAAATGAAGGAATTTCAGAGAAACTGAACTTGTCTTAAAGTTGTTCTATGTAGAACAACTTTAAGACAAGTTCAGTTTCTCTGAAATTCCTTCATTTGGGACTTGATTTTCCACATTTTTTTCTTTACTACACACAGGGTTAGGGAGTCGTAGGTTTTGGGCGGAATCTAACTAGTAAGAATACTAGGAGTCAGGATCAGATTTTTTAATCAACAGACAGTCTGGATATTAGAAGACTTTAAAATAAAGAGTTGGAGTCGAATATTTTTTAAATTTAAGGAGTCTGATATTTTTGGAATCCTAGGGGGTTGAGTTTGAGTCGGAGTCGGGCCTTATACCTTCCGACTCCGTAACCCTGCTTACACACACATGAATGCACACATACATACCCACTGCACATACACACTCATGCACACACGCACGCACGCTGTCGCCGTGTTCTCTCTCATGACAATGCATAAGCCGAGCCGCTGATACACAAACGACATGTCACGTTTCAGTTCAAATCGACCGAAAATTATTCCTATCCGCGGGAAATTAGCGTAAATTCATGCGACAACTTCGAGTCGGCAGTGAATCAAATTATAATTAAGAGATTTAAGACCAAAATACAGGCATATATATATATATATATATATATATGACGAGAATTTTTTTATATGATAAACTACCTGAATTGTTTGTTTACTATGCAGATTTTTTAACAATTATAAATCCGATGACTTGCTATGGGTATAACTTATTATAAGATGATATAGTAATGAATCTTGAAATAAATATATTCATAAGCTAGATCTAATTGCTAAACATCAAGTGATAGAAAGGGGAGTAGAAAGTGGACCTTGTGTTTACTTTCGGCAGCCTCGTAACTCTCGCTTCCCTTGTTTGTCCTTTTGTCGCCACATCCCATGAGCGATGTTTCTGACAAAGGGGGAAGAATTGCTGTTTTATGTGTATACCAACACCAACACATAACAACGGCACATATTCAGACGCCAGGTGTTATCGCCGTATACATATACACACGCATATTCGCCTACCATACGGATTGGGCCGATTATGTCATATATGCATACATAAACATACAATAGATATATGCAGCATTTTTTTTATTTCCATTTAAATATAGCTGTATAATCTTTTTATTTAATTTATCGTTGATAATATTTTTATTAGCATTGTTGAAAGAATTAATAAATGTTCCGAAATTCCTGGTTGTCCAGATACGCTATTTTCCTTCAGAAATTATTATCAAATCAACTTTTAAATCCCCCCCCCCATGGGTCGATTAATTTTTAATATGTAAATAAAGTTAAATATACTAAAACAAGTCCTGACATGTTGACTTAAGGAAAATGGCGTAAAGCGTCTGACTGTAGTTTACATTTGAGAATAAATATTCAAATGTATGTGACGTCATTTAGATCTAGTTATGGTCTATATGCGTCCACTTACTTGTATTTAGTCGTTAGGGGAAAGTACAGCTGGTGTTGTCCGATAATGGATGAGAACTAATATATACTCCATACTCTTAACACTGAACTCTATATTACCATCTTTATAATATTATGCAATTTGTCTATTCTATAAGTACTATTATGGCGTGTGTTCTTCAGAATTGTCTTATTTATTCCCTGCTTCCTTTGTGCCAGCTTGTTTGACTCGTTGATCTAGTGGTCTTCATAAATCCTCTGTTCTGATACCTCGTTATAGTACAGCGTCATATTCCAATATCTTCTTTTCAAGAACTGCAGGCTTGTGAAACTCTCTTCCTGCTGGCTGTTTTCCTCCTACATATAGCCTTGATCTTCTCAAGACTAAGGTCAATAGGCATCTCCTGTGTTTGTGATAATCATCTTCAATTCTTTTTAGCTTCTTATATAAAATGGCTTCATGCCTTGTCTGGAGCGATTTCCATGAAAAGAAAATCGCAAGTTTCTCTATCCTTTAATTACATCATTTATCTATTAACCACTACCGCTATTGCTACGATTACTACTCTCTCTATTCTACTTCTCCCACCACTACCTATTCCCTGTTCTCCTCCTACCACCACTTTCTGTTTCATTCGCTCTTCCTCTCACCATCTAAAACATTCAATGTGCAAAAAAGCAAACAACATTCTCAGAGGTTGAGCATTATACTAGCCCCAAGATGGGTCACAAGTTGTCTAGCTAAAGTGTCATAAAAGATCTCTTTCCCCTTATCTCTCTAGTTTGATGGCTGGATGACGTCATCAGTTTGTGACGTGATCTACTGTGCGCGATAATCTCCGTCTCAATTGGATGACGTTATACTTTTCATCTAGTGTACACGAGACAAGCAAGCAAGTTTTAGTAGTATATGAGAGCCCTAAAAGTCTAGACGGTTCGTCTAGTAGACGACCCGTGACCCAACCCGTCTAGATAAAACGTCATAAAGGATTCTATGCTCACCCCTTCTTGTTTGAGATGAAACGTCATCCACTGTTCACGGTTATCCCTATCTGTTTCAATAGATGACGTCATCCACTGTTATCAGCACTTTTTTTAATGGGTGGTGTCATAAAACGATGACGTCATCAACCCTGCACGAGAACAAGCAAGCAAATGAGCAAGCAAACAAGATGCACGTCGTTTTAGTAGCATTGACTTATATAAATTCAAGTTGGATGTGTTTATATATTTCTATGCATAAGATTTACTCCTAAAACCCATCGTGAAACTTCAGTTACCTCCGATTTTTGTAAAATTTTAGACATCAATTAATAAATATTCCATAAATTTCAGTTTCTTTGGAGTATTTTAAAAAGAGGTTTTAGGGAGCATAATATTGGCACTACCTCCAATTTGAAAATTCAAATATTTCAGATTTGCATTAAATTTGATCCATAGTCATTAGATAACAATTAAGCAAGATTCCCTGAATTTCAATTTCTTCTTAAGACCACTTTAGTTTAAGCCTTAATTTTAGACATATTCTAGAATCAAAATCATGTAATGGACTTTGATCAAAATCGGAATAAGAATTCTGGACATGAGACTTAATACCTTGATTTTAATCTTCGTGAGGGGACAGAAAAGTGGTGCAAAACTGTTTTGTTCGTGGAATTCCTTTTACCCGAGAAAGATATTCTTCTAGTATATATATAAAATAAATATATGTACTTACATCTCGTCACGCAATGGTTAGCGAGTAAAACACGTGCCTTTTTATAGCCCAGGATGAAAACATTTCAAGTGGTGAGGGAAGCTAGAAGACAAATAACACGTCAGACCTACCCCGCTGTCTGAAATGAATTCTTAAGAAAATCATTTAATCTAAAAAAAAAAGTCAACGGTAGTTTTGTTTTTCTTTGGGTTATTAGAAATGATAATATATATATATATATATATATATATATATATATATATATATATATATATATATATATATATATATATATATATATATATATATTTGTTAGTGTTTATTATCTATGTACGTATACCTTTCGTCCTTTTTCAATCGGGACTCATCAGCAAAGAGATATGACTATTCACTACCGGTCATGCGATTCGAAACCCGGATTACAAGTATTTTTCAACTTAAACGATGATAATTTTAACACTTTATAAGCGGTCTTAACGTCTAGAGCATTCTACTTCTTTTTAAGGGAAAGCTAAATGCCTGTGCGTATGTGTATGTGATTTTTGTGTGTTCCCTATAGAAAGAAGGGTTAGAGAATCTATATAAAATCTAAAAGTGTATTCTTATGTAAAATGTATCGGGGAAGACAATGGAAGTGTTCCCGAATCTCTAAGTCCACCCTAAGGGGAAGCTATGATGACATAACCCCCTTTAAAACTTCAAATATATCCTATTTTTATGAAATTGATATCATGTATATAAAATTCTTCGGGGAAGACAATGGAAGTGGTCCCGAATCTCTACGTGCCTCATTCGAACAAAAAACCCTTAAAACTTCAAATATGTATATCCGATTTTAATAAAATTTAAACCATATGTATAAGACACTCACTCGGAGAGGTTTTCAACATTTCAGCTTCTTCCGACTATATCAGGGGCGAAACGGATGAAAACGGACAGTAAAAACAAAGAAAGCAATATATTTGCTATGAGCATTGTGAAAAGTACATAGTAGTGATCCTCATTCAGTTCCGAGCAACATCGGGTCTTTCTGCTAGTAATTTATATATGAAAAAAATAAATTGTATAATTCTAAATAATTGAGTAATATATCTAGATAAATAGCAAGTGCGAATACTGGCGAAGCATAACTTTTTTTCAGAGGGTGTACTCTAGTAATTATAATATTTTAATCCATTTGCTAAGCAAAGAAAACATTTAAATTCCTTGTATTATTTTGATTGTTCGGACTACTGTTCTCATCTTAAATGTTATTCTCACAACGTTTCGGTCGATTTTACATCAGATCTTCTTCAGTTCAGTTGTATCTTGTCGAACTCTTGAATCTTTCTGTCGAACTCGGGAATCTGTACGGAATTTCGAATAGAACCCTCTATGTAATCAACGGTAGCTTGCTCTCGTTCCGTTAGCAAAAACTTATGTAATTCGTAATAATATCAAGAACCCGTGGTGTAACGGATAAAGTGCTGAAGTAATAATCAGTTCTAAGTGACAGTCTTCTGGCGGTTGAAGGTTCAATCCTCAGTGCAGGCGACACCAAGAATACAATTAAGAATTACTCAACACTTCTACCAGGTCATGACTGACGGAACTAGAGCAAGCTACCCCCGTGGCTTAAATAAAGGGTTCCGTTCGAAATTCCTAGTTCGACAAGATACACTTGAAGAAGGTCGGAGGTTACATCGGCCGAAACGTTGTGAGAAAAACATCCAAGATGAGAACAGTAGTTTGAATAATCCGAATTATCAATCCTCATCTAAAAAATTCCCAAACATAATATTTAAATTCGTTTTAATTTCTGTTGATATGATTTTATCTTAATATCTAGGTCACAGAAATCGCTTTAGTGTCTGTCATATGTTGAAATGTCGAAGCCAATATCAAAGAACTTTCTTTCTATTCCACGTCATATCAAGCGCGTTTGCCCGTCAGCTTTCAAGGCTGTTTACCCTTGACCTATGCATGACACATTTGACCTTCTATTGAAGTCAGTACACTTTCTCGGCGATCCTATTATTTCTGTCTTGTTTTCTGAAACTTGAATTTAGAACGCTTTCTTTATTTTTAATTATTGACTTTGCAATAGTCAACAATAAAAGGCTATCTAAATGTATAAATGCGAAAGTTGTTTTTATCATTGTTCATACCTATATTATCATCAAACCGGCTCACTGTTATTTAAATAAATAATACAATATAGTATATGGTAAAGACGCAAACACAGCTATGTATATGCCTTATTTGCATAAATATTTTAAAACAGTTCATAATAAATTAATGTTTGGTGTTATTCATTTGTAATTTTATTGATTGTCCTATTGACCTATATATATATATATAGTGGGAAAGGAAAATTAAGATATAAAATATATATTTAAAATAAAACCTATGATGAAGAGTTAATGCTCTATACACGAGATAGAGCAATACTATAAATAAGTGATGAGAATATAAATGGTGATAGAGTACAATAGAAGAAGGAATAATATAATAAAATGATTTTCCTATATAAATCCCTTGTTTTGAACAATTGATGATTTAATAGATATTGTATTCTATCACAATTTTTATTATCATCACTTATATATATATATATATATATATATATATATATATATATATATATATATATATATATATATATATATATATATATACGGAATAATCACGTTGACACACCGGCTCCCGTTAGATGGCCAGTACTAGATGGGTGACCATTTTGGAACACCAGGTGTTTCTATGGCCCGGGGAGAATATGGGCACTACCAGGTTCTATCATGCCCACAGAAAAGTTAGGACAGATAGAGTATCTGCCTGGCTCCCCGAGGACGTCCCCGGACGTTATGGGAAAACAACAACAACAATATATATATATATATATATATATATATATATATATATATATATATATATATATATATATATATATATATATATAAGTACTGTGTGGTAGGGCAGGAAAAACCAGCAGAGTGCTCGATTAATTAAGAAATCCGAGAATTCGGAGGATTAAGAGCGTAAATATTTATTTATAAAATACAGAAATTCAATGTAACATCAGTACCGTCGGTTTCAAAGCGGGAGGTTGATCCCGATTATCGTCAGCTGATAAACATATTCAGGAATGGTGGGACTTATTCGGTCACGTCTGGGATCACGTAGGACGTGATTTGTGTAAAATGGGGGGGGGGTTACATACGTGTGCATGAGGGGTTAAATTTAGATTCTAATATTTAAATTGTTAATGTATATAGAATTGTTATTAATTAAAATAAAGCAGAAGAAAAAGTTTTTTTGTAATATATATAAAAAGTGTAAGAAATTCTGTAGGGTAGGGGTCGGGGTTTGGGGGCCAGGAAGTATAGGGGAAAGACGAAGTAGAGATGCAGGGTAAGACACCGAGGGGAGGGGGGAGAGAAGGGAGGGTCTAGGTGTGGTAAACATTGATAGCCGTTGGATATAATAGTTTTGTCGATATTAACAGCAATTAATTAAAGTGATTTAATAAAAATGGATAATTTACTAAAATGTTTCTTTAAATATTATGTCATTAAATTTCAAGGGAGCTAATTTGAATGAAAACTGATAGTTTTTAAAGTTACAGTAGATGTGTAGTAAATACATGTAATGTGAGTTACACATTTAAAAAGAATACTCAGAGCTAGATTAATAGGGTAGTTTTTTGCTTGTGTTAGATTAATTAAACTTGGGTGAAAAGTTCCTTTTTCTGGTCTTGTATTGGGGAATAGTCACACAGTTTTGAAATCAGCATTACTGGACATGGGTGTGTAAAAATAATGTTAAAATTGGAGTTTTCACGTGAGGTTAGAATAAGCAGCAAAGTGGAATAGTCTATTAGAAGTTAAAGGTTACGATTAGGCCTACGTGTTCAGGAATTCCCGTCACATACAGGAAGTCTCTCGTGACACGTAGAGGATAAGCTGATAATATATTTATCTTGTTTCTGAACTGCGAAGAAAAACGATCGCGTTTTTGGAGACAGCTACTTTCTCCCCACTATAGGGATGGGTTGGGAGAAGACACACGGGAATATGTATGTATACCGCAAAATAAAAAAGAAAAATTGTTCAGTACAAAATGCTGTGCAGTTCGACAAGAGGCACCTGAAGAAGGTTGGATGTTATATCGGCCGAAACGTTGTGAGAATAACATTCGAGATTAGAACAATAGTCCGAATAATCACAATAGTATAGAATTGTTAACCCCCAACTGATTTTGCTGTTATTATTAATAACCTTTACAACCGCTGTTATAAAAAAAATGGCTGCAACGAAAAGAAAGAGAAAATGGAGATCAACATCACATGCGACACCTACTACTACGAGTCATCAACACAATAAGACTCTGGCTGTTTACGTGATGAACCTCTGTTGTCTAGATTATCTGCTGGACTCAAAGTATTTGTCCACCGTAGTGCTACATTTATTTTTATTTTTTTTGCTGTGTTCGAACACAATTAGACCCAATGGAGTAACTATTATTATTAATCTATCTATTATTAATTGGAATACCCAGGTACTGTACCAAAACCGCTTTGTGTATTATTCAGTTTATTTTTAATGGGTGAATTTGAAGTTTGAAAATCGTGCTTGAGGTGTGTAACGAGTACAAAATATTGCATACACACCTTGTTAATAAAAAGAAAACAAACATAACACAACTTTTATTTTAAAAGTACGTCTTTTTAAGTAAAGTTTTCGTCCGCCTTGTAATCAGGCGTCTTCAGTTTAAGGCTGAGGAAAGAGTGCGACAAGCGGATTCATTGTAAGAGAACCGGGCAGACTGGATCAGTCTTCTCTTCGCTTTTCGCGTTCTGGGGGTTTTCTGCTCGCATGCATTCGCTCCTATTTTTATCACTCCTAATGTTATTCAGGGTGACTTCTGTAACTCATCCTTATTGCTTTATCATATGTCCCGTGGCGTATTACTCATCCTTAGAGTTAGCTGTTTGTTCTTTAACGCACTTGACTTCCTCTAAAACATTCGACATTCAGATCAGCCAAGTCTTGCACAAGGACAACCATGCATATATTGTTTTATTAATGAGTCACCGCTTTTCAATGCCAAAAGTCACTCGAGGATATTTAATGAGCTGGATGGATTGTCGGTTGAATTATGACGAATATTACGAGAGGACCGAAAATGATGAATGGGACTAACAAAATTTGATTACTTACGAGGATGGTTTATGACAAGTATTTGTTGAAACTGAATTTGAAGACGACCATGTATTAGTCTGCAGAGTAATGTGCTCTACAGACGCGAAGCCATTGGAAAGATATTCCGTTCATGGAAATTTCCCCTGGCGCTAAACACATGGAGGAAGTAAGAAAAGTTTTTTAGCTTTCCATATGTAATCAAACTGAAATATAAATAGACTAATATACTACACACGTGGGATAAAATATCAGCACGATAACTCACCGTTTTTATTCTTTTATCAATCATATAAAAGAAAATCGCATTTTTATCTGTTTGTCCAGAAATTACTAAAGATACACTTACAAATCTTACATATTCCAATTCAGTATGACCCTGCGCTGGTTATGGTAAAAACAAATACCTCAATATTCATACGCTTGGGGTTACCAGGAATCAAATAAGCGCATGGGGGTGGGGCAGAAAAATGACTAATTTTCATTCGTATTAGTAGTTCTTCAAAATCAACATTGAAACGGGGGTGAAACAGTTGGCTGCAGATTACATTTTTATTTTAATTTCTTGCGTTTTTTTTCTGAGAACAACCATGTTTTAGCCGGCTGGGAAGCAGTCCCATGTTATTGTGTTCCACAGATGGGTAGTTCTAGGAAATAAACTTTCTTCATAGAAGTTCAGCTTATTGACAGTGGTTGATGCGAGTTTTTGTTGTGAATGTTTTAAAGGGAGAACCATACATTGGAGCTCAGTCTATCACCTGCCATGAAAATAACGATAGAGCAGAGAAAGACTAACAACGTCTCTTCTGTGAGAAAGAGACTTTAAGGAAGAGAAGATGACACCCTCACTAGATTCCGAAGTCAGTTTTGTACTCTGTCAAGGCAGGAAAAGTGGCTCTAAGCGACACCACCTCAGATGTGGCAACAGTACTCCATCTTAGGACGTGTTTGACTCTTATACAGGTAGAGGATTGCGTCAGGAGTGAGATAATTTTTGGAGCGCTAGAATGATCTAATAAACGGACTTGAATCGATTGCAAAAGTTTGCGCGTGAATTAGAGAGGTGGTTAGGGAGGTAAGTGTGTTCAAAAGTAACGTGACTGAGATGTGTTTTAAAAACCATAGCTGTTACACGCATTTTTTTAAACATTTCTATTTCCTACATATACTCGCGGGCAACGCTAGGTAGTCCTACTAGTTAATAAATAAACCATTGAATTCCTTTATTTCTTCCGAATACCTATAGTAAGCCGTAGTGGTGTCGTACAGAGATGGGGGCGATTGGGCTGTAGCCCCGTGCATCAAAATTAGGGAGGAGCGGGCATCTAATCATATTCAAACTTACTTTCTCAGTACTAGGACTTATACTTGAATCTTTAGGACGTACAATAAAGGTGTCGGCCCAGGGCATCACCAGACCTCTGCATAGTAAGCAATCACTTTTTTAAAAATCAACATTTAGAAAATATAATCACGATAACACACCTGTTCCCGTTAGATCACTGAAGTTAAGCAATGTTGAGCCTGGCCAGTACTAAGTGTGTGACAATTTGGGAATACCGGGTGCTGTGAGGACATGGTCTCCACCAGGTTATATCATGCACACTGAAAAGTTAGGACATATAGAGTATCTGCCTGACTCCCTTGACGTTATGGATTATGGATGGATGAATTAGAAAATATTGACTTTTAGGATGTATTTCAAACCACAAAGTCTCTTGCGTCTTTGGCGATTTTAGAAACAAGCCCAACCTCTTTCCGTGTCTACCAACATCGTTTGATGCTTAAGTTTCGCTCGGTAAATAAATACCAATATCTACCGGGCGTAATTTTTCTTTGATACACGCAGAGAACGATTGTTATTAGTTTACTAAACTAGCTTGCGAGCCACTACTCAACGCCGATGATATTTAAGTTCGGTGAATATCGACGTGCGTAGAAATAAATACGCTTCCCCAAAACAGAGGCTAGTCAGTCTATGAACCGCCGTTTATACACACGCTAACGTCTGCCTAAACGTCTGTTAGGGCATCGATCGATAAACAGCAGAAGCACGCGCGCATGCGTAGACGGACGCGTACTCGAGCAGACAGGCGTGTAGGTTCTTGACCTTTTCCGGTGCCGAGCAAGCCATAGAAAACGCGTATCTCTCGTGGCCAATCTCAATACAAATTGTCTAAAATAACGGCCTCTTCTCAAAGAAGCAATCTTGTTCCGTAGAGAATGGAAATGCAAGTAATCTCTTTCCTTTGGCTTCTGCTGTCTTAAGAACACGAGAAATGGACGCACACTTTTTAGCACAGGATGAAGAGGAACCTTCACATCAGATAGATTTCCCCATGGTATTTTGAGCGATGATCAACAAATCCCCGATGGGAAAATATTGACATTCTCTCTCTCCACCCCTTTCTTCTTTCCTTTCATCTTTCTCTTATTCAACCTCTCTCTCTCTCTCCTTCTCTTTCCTTCACTCTTCTCCCCTCTCTGCTTTTCTCTCCTCCTCTTCTCCTCTCTCTCTCCTCTCTCCATCCTCTCTCCTCTCCCTCCCCACTCACCATCCTCTCTATTCTCTCCCTCTGTCGCCTCTCTCCATCCTCTCTATTCTCTCCCTCTCTCTCTCGCCCTCTCTTATCCTCCATCCTTTCCTCCTCTCCTTCTCCTCGCTCCATCCTCTTTCATTTCCTTCTCTCTCCTCCTCTTATTTCCATCCTCTCATTCCTTCCTCTCCACCTCATCTCTCTCACTCTCTCACCCCTCCCCTTCTCTCCCTCTCCCCCTTCTCTCCCTCTCCTTTCTTCTCTCCCTGGTGCTATCAGATCAGGCTGTCTGAAAATATTATCTTCCTAACCTAAAATGCACCAGACATTGATGTTATTGTTTTTTCCCCCTTTCCCTTTGTAAAACTCAACCATATTCTGCAAAGCCACAAAACAATAATTATCCTCTACAAAACTACTAAACCAAACACCAGTTATAAATATTTGCATATGTAAAGAACTTGAAGCATGGAAACTTTTACCAAAATTACCGGATTCCAGCCCTCTCTCCTTCTCTCTTCTCACCCCCTCGCTCTATGTCATTCTACTCTTGTGGTTCAAATCTTCTACAAACAATACACTTTTTAATCTGTCAGCAATTCATCATTTGATTCCTAACAACTGGTAATCCTATGTTTTCTTTTCATAATTGTCAATGCATTTCTACCGAAAATGCAATATCAATGTACTTACAAATACGTCCATTCTGTCTGCAATGTTGCCATTAGTAAATGCTGGTCGCTGACAATTGCTGTTGCTTGATTTTACTTACATTTAATTTATCTTCTACTCTATAATAAAGACCAACGTGTATTTATGTGTATAGAAATAAATATGGAAGAGGCTATTTTGCCGGTCCCGGCAAAATAACGAGCCTCTCGTTATTCTGCTGGGACCGGCAAAATAACGAGGAGGTCGTTATTTTGCCGGTCCCGGTAGAATAACGAGCCCTCGTTATTCTGCCGGCTAATGTTTTTTTAACGTAACTGTTATGGCTTTGTGAAAGAAAGGATAATGAAATAAATAAGGAACAAATATTTAATAATTTATTTTCATCGTCATCTTCAGTTGTTATTCAGTCGGTTATTTTAATATTTTGAATATAAGACATATCTGCTTTTAATACAAAAAACATTAAAAATAAAAATTAATTAAATGAACGAAAATATTACAGACAATTAGTCTTTAGTCGGATTTAGAAGTAATTTGCGTCGGATATAAAATGTTTTAGTTATTTAAGAAAAAAAAATAGTTTTCATTCATTGATATAAAAATAAATAACTCTTGTGAAGAAATCTGATTATTAAAAATAATTAAAGATAAGTCGCTAAAGAAATTAAATCAGATAATCTTTTTTTTCAACAGTATGTGTACGTTTATATAATTTCAGTTTTATAAACAGTCTAAACAGCAATTTTAAAACTGATTTTTCACTATCTTTTAAGATAAATGTTAGGACTATTTCTCATCATTTCACTAAATTAACCATTAAATTGAATGTTTTTCTTGCGATAAAATAACAACAGTAGTAATTGTCAATAATTTCAACTGCTACATGTAACGACGAATTTTAATGCAAAGTTGAATTGTTTTTACACACAAACATTGTGAGGTAATCCGGTAGAGAGTTATATTTTTTTTAAAAAGTAGACATAAACGGGTTTCAAAGCGAATTATGTGTACTTAAAAACATAATTTGTATTTTTCTTTTAACAATAAAAACAATACATAAATGCATTTAAATGGACATAGAAAGTCATCGTAGTTACTTAGTCTATGGTGAAATAAAACTTATTTTTTTCGTAAGTCGTGGCGAAAATCGCTGTATGAATTATGTATTTAATAAAAAAAATAGTCAGAAGTTTTAATTATTTCTTTTTTTATTGGAAAAATGTTGAAACAAAAATAAACCGTCAGTTAAGTTAATTCTGTAATTCTGTAACTGTAACAGTTAGGTTAAATCAACATGAACCGGCAAAATAACAGCTCCATCGTTATTCTACCGGGACCGGCAAAATAACGAGGGGGTCGTTATTCTGCCGGTCTCGGCAAAATAGCCTATTCGAATAAATATATGTACTTCCATCCCGTTTTAGTGAGTAAAACACGTGTCTATTCTAGTCACCTGGCGATTTTTTTTTCAAATATTTAGGGGAAACGAGTAAGCAATTAGCAAACCAGACAACCACCACAGACTTACCCCGTTGCCTGAAATGAATTCGGAAAGAAATCCTCCACTCTATAATAAAAAGTCGACGGTGTTTTTATTTTATTTATGTCATCAGAAATGATAGTGATTTATATATGAAAAATTGAATTACAGACGTAATTCAATGATTTTATATGAATATTTTAGTAATATATTTAGATAAATAGCGGGTGTTGACACTGGCGAAGTATTTTTTCCATCATTTTTGACGGAGGGTCGACACTAATACATATATAATAGCAGTATACGGTTGACAAAATTTGCATTAATTCTTCATAAATATTAAACTTGTCTTAATACTTCCGCTAAGGAGGTTATGTTTTCGGTAGAGTTCGTTTGTGTACAGCCTGACGTCCACATCGATTTACAAATCGTCACGAGACTTGGTCAAAATATCGGACATGATCTAACTTAGAACTGATTTAATTTTGGGATATCTCGGCTAATGTCACAGAAATGGTGAAAGTCACACATTTAGCGATAACTTCGGTCCTGTTCATCGTAGAGACTGGCTACTTGGTCCAAATTGTAACCAATGAAATCCCGCATCTTATATGATATTGAAACGTTCGGTGATGATTGAAATTTTGACGGAATTTCAACTTCAGATTTGTCCAATTTTTGTTTGCATAAATCTAATGCTCTTTCATAACAGTAACAACCATGCAAATTTTCAGCCTGATCAGATAAATAGTATTTTTAGTTATTGTTGTGAAGTAGTCCAACAGTAAAAAGAAGAAGTCAAGTCGAGGTTGGGTTAAGATAACAGGTGTATTAACATAAAAGGTACAAAGGTAAGGAAACTGACTGGCACTCGGCTAGACAGTTACAATACTGTCCTTTTTCTCTCTGGTGATTGTCTACTTGCACTATTTATAGTGAGAATCGGTGTAGTTTCCCTTCTGTTAGAACGGCCGGTGTAACAGTTATCAACGTTCTCCTTGGCATAACTTCGGGAATACTTCAAACAATATGGAGAAGTAAGGCCCATATAAGACTTTAGTTGTAAGGCGAAGGTATGAATTCTCACGACTGACTTATGTTCTTGTTGCTAATGCATTTATTTCCTAAAGCATTAGCAATACATTTATATTATCCATCTGTCTTTTATTGGAATTCTTCGTTTCTTAAAAAATTAAAATCCAAAACTTTTTCAAATAATTTTCGCATCCGTATTTTGTTTAATTCTCAGATCGTTTCCCTACTACAAGAAATATTTCGTTTTCTTATACAAATAAAACATGTATAAATCTAAACTTAGAAAATCGAGGTAGCAAACAGGTTCCTACGGCTGTGGCTGCTAGAAAACCCGCAACTACCTCGGCCATCTTACACGTTAATTATATAAAGTACTAGCTGTCTCTACCCGGCGTTTCCCGGTAGTGTATTTAATTGCAACTTGTTTTTCCTTTCTTATTTTGATACGATACCATTTTATTTTTTTCAAAATATTATTTATCTATTCAAAACAAAGGGAAGTAAATATGTAATGGACAAAGATAGTTTCATACTTTTTTTTTTCGAAATATTATTTTATCTTCAAAACAATGCGAGTTTTTTATATATTGATGGGCACCACTTATTAAGGCCGAATGCCACTTTAGGATAAGAGTTAATGTAGTGGCTATACGAATCGGATAGATTATTTTTAGCAGAAATAAACTCGAATTACATTTTTATTTTTCTTAACATTGACCAACGGTCAAGAAAATAAAATGGCTATTCGGAATTAAATATTGATTTTGTAGAACGGAAGCTATTAATGAAAAAAATCGAGAATACTACTAACTTATTTTGATTTGCCAGTAGTTTTAATGTGCCATAGCAAGGCGCCAATAAGAAGACTGTAACATAGTTCTTTAACTTCGTTAAGGGGTATTAAAATTCGAGAGATGGTAGCTTTGATCAATCGTCGTTTCGTGCGCTACGCTCAATGTGTTGTTCGTTAATAACTTACAAGACACAAAGAAAATGCAGTCTTCATTTGTCCTGGGTTTGGGAGATTTTTTTTGGTTTTATTAATGATCAAAAACACAAACAAGATATGGTTGCTAAACTTTGTCTTTCAATATTACCAATCTAAAACCACGATAACAGAATTCGATTGTCAACTCACCGTTGTTTTAGTAGTTGGGTTGCTAGTCGAATCCATGCATATGTTTGCGTGTCGGCATGCATGTGTATATGCGTGCATGCGTATTCTGTATACGTGACTGCGTAAATTCGTCCCTCTATCTGTCTCTCGCTCTGTCTTGTCTTTTCCCTTTCCATATATATATATATATATATATATATATATATATATATATATATATATATATATATATATATTATTTGTTTACCAAATCCTAATAAACTATTTTGTTCATTGTCCGTTGACTGGCGTCATAAAAATCCATAACACAATTGCGTTTTACAAATTTACATTTGCGTTTTACTTTTAACAAAAGGATTTACCTTTCTATTTTATTGTTTCGAGTATTCTTTTCTTTGTCAATAACATTTATGACTAAATTACGCTTCCATTTGACGTGTTACATAAGATGATCCATATGCATGAAATAGTTTAATTTTTTCTTTGTCTCCGTAGTTGTTATTATTATTATTATTATTATTATTATTATTATTATTATTATTATTATTATTATTATTATTATTATTATTATTATTATTATTATTATTATTATTATTACTGTACTTTATTTACTTCCAGGGAAACAAATCCGGTTGCCTAATGAACCCTGCCTTAAATTTTGGTCCTGCAGTAATCACTGGTGACTGGCAGAAACAGTGGGTAAGTATCGTCCTTAGGTATCTCTTCTAACCATAGAATTCCTCCATGAAGAAACCAGAGATGTATTTTTAGTCACTTAGAACAAAATAAAAATGCTTCCATCAAAGAATGCTATATTCATCTGATGGAAATCTACATGGTCAAATACTTACGTATTTCTATTGGCTTGCATCCGTAAAATGGTAATACTTTTCAACGTAAATTCGTCGGTCGTTCTACAGCCATTAAGTATAAATAAGTGGTAATATCTCGATTGTTTTCTCCTCATTCATGTGGTCTTGAATGCTAAGATTATTATCTGATTGAATGAATAACGCTATTAATCTTTAACAATAGGTTGTCGGGGCATCTTACACGCCATGCTATCTTACAAGTTATGAACAAATTCGACAAACACCACCAAAACGCTTTTGGTACACAAATCGGGAGCAAATGACACTATACATGGTGGTTCGAACGCCTTGTTATAAAATAAAAGAATGCGTTTGTCTATTTATTAGAAGATTCATTTATTCAAATAGCATACAAGGTAGTCTTAAAGCTTTGTTATAAAATGTAAGCATGTGTTTGTCTACTTATTCTAAGATCCGTTTATTCAAATAGTATACGGGATGGTTCAATAGTTTTGTTACCTCCTACAATAAATAACAATGGAGTAGCAATCACTAAGGGGGGCACAGTTTCGTAAAATATCACACCTCTCATGGAGCCGCATCATTTTGTGCCACAAACATAGTGTTTATACAGACCTTCTCAATGTGAAAACTGAACCCATTACATGTTATTTTTATTGCTTTATTACGTGTTTCTCGTATTGTTCTAGTGTTCTTATTGTGTTATCAAACAAAATTCAGGGCATGTATTTTTCATTGCTGCTTTACTTGTTCCTTGGCTGCTGTTATTTTTTTGTAGGGCAACCAAACTTTCGGACCGCCCTGTAGAAAGAAAAAGCTATGTCGCACCGAATGTTAGTGGACATCTGTTGATGCTTATTTATAATCTTACCGCCATGAAAAAGCTCCGTATTATTTTTTAAATCGCCCATTTTAAGGAGGCTGGGAGATTGGTGTATACATGCGACTGGGGGCCGCTTATTAATTTAATATTTTCTAGAAATGTCCTCGTTCGGAGAAAGACGGCTCATACCGCGCAGGGTCAATCGCCAAACAAGGACATGGAGGGGAACTCCAATGAACTAAACTAGTTATGTTGTTGTTGTTGTTGTTTTATTTTTTGTTTTGTTTTTTGTTTTTCAAATATTACTGGCTACAATATAAATATTACGTGTATCTCCATCTTGTAAGCCTTCGTATGAGACATGGGGAGCCCAAAATGCTTACTATTTTCACTCTGAGTGTTTTATAAACTTTATGCTTCGTGCAGCCAAACGATAAAATAAAATAGCCAGCGTTCTGTGTTATAGTATTATTATACAGAGGCGGGCAAGATGACAGCATCCATAATAGGGTCATGTAATGTCAAGTACTAAATAATTTTTTTTAAAACAACGCAAACTATCCGTGTGTTATCGAAAATCATCGACATTATAAGAATTTGTAAGTATTGCAGTATCTACCCATCTACATACATAAATTGACTATTTAAAAAATAATTAGATGATTTTAAAGAACCCCCAGTTTTGCAATGTTCCTTATTCGGAATTGTCAAAATAAAATTTCTTTTTGAGCCTTTATTAAAAATTTGTAAAACTCTAAAAAGCGTCTGATACAGAA
Organism: Sepiola atlantica; assembly: GCA_963556195.1. NCBI lineage: Eukaryota > Metazoa > Mollusca > Cephalopoda > Sepiida > Sepiolidae > Sepiola > Sepiola atlantica. The sequence continues at coordinate 73,548,544 of OY744519.1, forward strand.
TGAAACACTAAAATCTAAATTTTAATATCCCTCAAGTTTCAGGATTTTTTAGATGAGGATTAATAATTTGCATTTTTTTTTTGTATTATTCAGACTACTATTCTCACCTTAGTTGTTCACAATGTTTCGAACAATGTAACCTGTGATCTACTTCGGGTGCATTTTTTTCGAATTGGGAACTTTCTATTTGAACCTAGGAATCATTATGTTTAACTTGGGAACCTGTACGAAATGTTGAACGGAACCCTCTATTTGATAGACCGTGTAGATTGTTCGCGTTCCGTAAGCTGCCATGACCGGTTTGAAATGTTATTTTTTGTTATTCTTAGTTATTATCGTCTGTAGTAAGGATTGAATCTTCAACATCCAGAAGACTCTCACCATTTAACCGTTGGGCCACATCTCCGTCAAAGATGTTTTGGTGCTTCTATAATAAAAAGCCGAAAAAAGGTTTTTCTTGTCTTTTAGTGTTGGAGAGGTAAATGAAGGGGCGGGTAACTCTTACAACGAATTTTAAACACGATTTTCTCTGAAATTAGGACCATGGATCTTAACTCTTTCAAGTTCAAAGATATACTGTATTTTACATCAGACAGTGCAAAACAAATTGATTTTTTGCAAGCACACAGACTAATTTCTGGTGCAGAAACCTGCAACTGTGGCCATGAAATGCGACTTGTGCCATCAGTAATCAAAACTGATGGCTTTAATTGGCGTTGCACGTGTGGCTACTGTGCAAGGAGAACGTCGATTAGACATAAAAGGGTTAGGGTTAGGGTTAGGGTTAGAAAAATATTGTTTGAAAGCTAGAGCTGCTGTGAAGAGTTACTTCTCCAACACTAAAAGACAAGAAAAACTTTTTTCGGCTTTTTATTATAGAAGCACCGATGTTTTATTCGACTGTAGTTTATCTGTATGAATGTACTTAATTGAAGAGACGGTAGTTGTTAAGAGTCCGTCAATAGGGAAACGGTATAATCATGTTGACACGCCGATTCTCGTTAGATCACCGAAATTAAGCGACGTTGAACCTGGTCAATACCAGATGGGTGACTATTTGGGAATACCAGGCGATGTATATGAGAGGACAGCGACACTTCCTTGCAAAAAAAATACGGAAGTACGTCGGTAAAATCATCTCGCCTGAGCGGGATGCATATATGACTGGAAACTGCTTGTGAATTTAAGATTCCCTAGAAATTTCCTCCTAATTACATTTGCATACTTGATTATTGAAGCGAGCCGGACACACGTACGCTCACCTTTTTATATAGATAGATTTGGTTAAAAGGGGCATAGTTAAAAATAAAAAAGGCAAAATAAAAGTAAAAAGACTCCCGTCGATACGAGTATGTAAAATGATACAAAACAGTTTGAATTTAAAATTGTTTTTATTTGTTGTTTTTTTTTTTTTTTTCATTTTATTTTTTTTTTTATCTTTTTTTTCTCCGTCCATGATATGAGAACCGGGACGAGGGTAACAGCTGAGGAATATTGTAGATTACATTATTTGTATTTAGTCTCCACGTTGATAACAGACAGAAACGCCTTTCGAGTGGATATGGAAGATCAAACACGAATGAACTAAGCTTGCTAATCTTTTCCACGTGAAAAAATAGGCACAATAAGACATAATTAACTAAATTTAATGTAATGTGACACAGAGGATAAACTAATTAAAAACTTAAATGATCTCAATTATAAGGAAACGTTGGAACGGGTTCAGATCGAGTTGGTATTGTTCAATACCAACTCTTAGAGACTTTTAATTCATTGTGGATTAACCGGGCGCAGTAGCGTGCAGGAGTCTGGTGATTCCCTGCTGATGCCCGGCCCAACTCCTTCATTGTATCCCTCAAAGACTCAAGTATAAATCCTAGTGCTGAAAATATAACAAAGGGAGATAGTTTAAATATGAGTGGATGCCCCCTCCGCATATGGATGCCCGAGGCCACCGCTCCATCGAACTCCTCTGCACGCCACTAACCGGGGCGTTGGGGGTCAACCTAAGTTGGTAATGTTTATACCAGTCGAGGATACGTCATCGACAATCATTCCAAGAGTCTAGGTCATTTCTGAGATAATAACCTTGGCTATGCGTGGCTGAAGTCATGGCTCTGCTCAGTTGAAGGAGGTCAACTCTGTCAGGCTTTACCTCCTCCCTTTAAGAAGGTGTTGGTTTATTGCTAATCGCTTGAGGTGCCCCTATCTCTTGTGCGCTGGCTTTTCATTCTCCACCTTCCGATCTTGTGTCACATCTTCCCGCGATGGGATGGAGGTAAGGAGTTTCTTACTTTAAAGGCGACCTTGTGTCTAACTCTGTCCCCGTGGGGTGGCAAGTAAATAGGGACAAACAGTTAGAATGATGGGGGCCAATAAGTGATTCAGAGTTAGAGAGCCACATTTGCATGTCAAATTATCAGCTTTCGAATCTCGGTATCCTCGCTACACCGGCGTTGCTTCCACCGTCTTGGATTTTCCCTTACCACTGGAGTTAAGACATAATTGCACATTCGTTGTTTCACTACAAATTCGCCACCTAGAAATATTCGGTTAGTTTAGCTGTTTTAGTTTTAGGGCATGTCAACCCTTTTCAAGTTATTTAATGCCGAATTAAGTTATTTTGGTAAAAGTCTTTATATTTCAATCTCTGAAGATGTTCAAACATTTAATAGATTCTATTTTATATACGGATTGTTTGTAGATTAATTTATTTTGTAGACGTATAGAGAGAAAGGCAATATCAGAAAGAATGACAAAGTCGATCCATACAAAAATGAATTAAAAGAAATGTCTTGGTAACATAAGCGGTTCTTTAGGCAGTAGAGGGTCGATATTAGCAGTAAACTGTACAGACTGAGTCTATTGCCGGCGATGAGGCGAAGGGATTCGCACAGTGGAAGATTTTCAGGTCGACTGTGTGAAATGTTTCTTAGGCTTAGCTTAAGTATCAATTAGGTGGATCCCGGCGCATGACGCAAATATTCAAACGCCTATTTTTAAAAAGGTGTGAAAGTGTATATTTTCTGCGCTTTCGATTAACTGAAATAAAATTTCTGTAGTAAGAATCTTAGCCAATCAAGAGTTAATATTTTTACAAAAGATATTAGTTTGTTGCTGCTGATTGGACAAGGTTTCACAGACGTATATTTTGTAATCTGTAGTTGATAAATACTGTTTAACTCGTAGACGGAAGACTGGCGAGTAACATAACTACCTGAGAGTAATGACAACTAAGGAGTTACTTAACACTCCTCAAAATCCCCTAAATTAGGGCCTCAACACCGGATGTAGTTTCATATCATACCTAAGACAGATACTATTTAATGTACACATATGAGACACTGACAGGTATTACCATTTCGAGTCAAAATAGACTTGGGAGTAATAGCAGACTAACTGGTTATTCTCCCTTACCCCAAGCTCTCAAATTGAGGTCTCACCACCGGATGTAACGTCGTGTCCAGGATCAAGAGAAATACAGAATCAGATACAATAATTGATTAGCAGTGAGAATCTAATCACATCGATAAATTATCGTCGAAACAATATTACTAAACGTTATTATATTAACAAATAAAAAATATTCTCTCTCTGCTTTCATGACGAACCAAAGGAGGAGAAGGTAATATCTGGTGTGATGGTATCATGACGAACGAACATACTCTACACTACCCCACAAAGGAGGAGGTAATGCCTGGGGATATGGTTCTATGACAAGAGAACAGATACTACACTACCCCCAAGGAGGTAATGCTTGTGAGGATGGTCTCATGACAACAGAACAGATACTGATTGAGCACTGAAAGATAGTACAATAGTCTGAAATAGTATAATAAACTAAATTGAGCATAAATAGAAGTAATAGTATAGTTTCGGCTTCAGACAGGCAGATACCAAATCTCAATTAATGATAGATGTTTTAATTAACTATTTTATTTACTCCTACTGTTAAATACTCATTGAGAACTGACGTAATTAAGCTTTGGAATTTTGTTAGAGAGAAAGCTTGTAGATAATTGTAGATCTTTACGACGCTAAACTCGATTTCACATGAAGTTGAAAATAGTGTCTGACGGTTTTCTTTTCTGCAATCCAACCATATTTGGTGCAAATAAACTTTGTCTGACTTGTCCACCAAATATATGTCATGAATGTTCAACAGTCTTTGTTTATCGGCTTTCAATGATATGCTCCAAATGTGCACCTATGCAAGCACACCTGGATACGACATGCAAACTTGTGAATAACTCTTTAGTTCAAGAATATTTTGAGGTCACGGTTCGGTAAGTGTGAAGCTCATTCAGGATCACAGCTCTTACTGATGAGGCGATGACCAAAGTGTCTCTACATATAATTGAACAGCGATAAAACAGAGACTTTGGACATTCATGATTGAAACTTGGTGAACAGATTAGGCATAGACTGAAGTTTTTTGTACCAATTCTGGTTGGATTGCAGAAGAGATTGCGAATGTTATTAATGAGTGCATGGGTTTCATTGTTATAACAAATTTAGTGATATAATATGAATAAATATGCATAGCAAAACTGTCCTAATGTTTTAACAATCGTATAGAGGATGAGAAACTAAAGGAGTAAATCGGGTCATTGCTTGGAAAAACACTTTAGCCAAAACGATTTGAACCAGTTTTAGAAACAGTGCAGTTAAGTTGAAGTTGAACAATAAAAGTCAAAGGAAATTCATTAACAGACTACGTTCAAACTCCTCGGCCTGACATTCAAAGGTAACATGAATTGTAACAAATACATAGAAGACATTGCCAAGGCTGCTGCAAAGAAAGTGATCTCTCTCTACCGTGCTAGAAAACTTATCACACTTGACAGTATCCTATATCTCTAGAAAGCCACCATTCGCCCATGCATTGAGTATTGTTGTCACATCTCTCTCTCTCTCTCTCTCTCTCTCTCTCTCTCTCTCTCTCTCTCTCTCTCTCTCTCTCTCTCTCTCTCTTAGACAAGGTTCAAAAAGAGTCGCTAATCTAATAGGTCCATCAATATTCACCAAGCTCCAGCCCCTGTCGCATCGCCGCAATGTTGCATCCTTGTGCTTGTTTTACAAGTACTTCAATGGAATGCGCTCCGATGAACTTGCTGCTCTGGTGCCCCCTTGACGTAAACACACTCGACTAACCCGACAATCAGCTAAATTCCCTATATTCACTGTGGATTTCCACTGATGACGGTGAGCCTTCTACTCCAATATTTTCTTTTCTAGAGCTGCCTGACTTTGGAACTCCCTCCCTGCTCCCTGTTGCCCCGACTGTACCTTCACCCTAATTCTCACGTCTACAGTGACAAATTTTCTTTATTTGGGGTGAACTAAGTTTTAAAAAACAAAAGCAAAACAAGAGTCAAGTCAATTTCTTTTTAAATTCCGGCAGTCGAAGTCGAGCGTTTGTGCTACCAACTTCACAGCCCTGTTTTCTTAGTGAATTCTTTTAGATTTGGTTCATTAGGAAAAAAAATAACATTGAATTTACTTTGAAAAAGAAAGAACACGCCTGTTTTCTTTAAAAAAAAACTATAAGTAATAACTAGAAAATGTGACCCGTTGAGCTCAGGTTAGATTGTCTGAATCGGGGGGGGGGGGGGAGAAAAGACAAAAAAATCCAAAGTTAGTTTTTTTTTTTTCTGTTCGTTATGTATCTCCCTCTCTCTTTCTCTCTTAAGCTACGGGTTAAAATAGTATTACTACATCGGTGATATTTCATTTTGTTTGTAATGGACTATTCCAATCTTTTTTTGTTCTTTTCTATCTTCAACTTGTAAAAGACTTTTCGGTAGAAGTAGTTTGTCTCTATGACCGGCAAGTTTCATTATTAAATCATCGCTTTGATTGAACATTGTTTCTCAGCTTTGAATTCGTCTCTATGTGCAAACAGTTTCTCTATGTTGTCTTCAACTGTTAATAAACAGAAAGAGAGAGAGAGCGAGAGAGTGAGACACCGTATAAAATAAGAGTGGGAGGTCAAACGACATACAGTGAGAGAGGGTGAAAGTGATAGACAGAAGTTTAATAAGAGATTGGGCACTTGGTGAGTAAACTGCAAATCGCGACTAATCGCAAATCATGAACTGTTGACAATCGGTCTTCTGTTTCCCTTCCTTGTCCTGCTGCGACACGCCCCCCTGGACGGATTCAGCTGGCTTCCTCCGAATTAGGAAGTTTCTAGGGAATATCGAATTCACAAGCGGTCCCCTGAAATTTTTACAATGTTAATTTTTGCGGGAAGGTGTCGCCACAGTGCCCGATATTTCCAAATGGTCACCCATCTGGTACTGACCAGGCTCAACGTAACTTAACTTCGGTGATCTAACGAGAATCGTTTGTCAACGTGATTATGCCGTGCAATCTTGTTCTTTAGCATTAAATGTCTCAAAATAGGTTGAGCTATCGAAAAGAAGACAAACCAACCCCTTTTTGCCGAACGCAAACTTAATTTACTACAACGTATCGGATCATTAATAACTTCGTGGGTGTTCTACCTCCTACTTATTTCTGCTACAGAGATCCTGAGTTTCACGGCCTTTGTTTCGCATCTAACATTCGCCAGATATATTTATAACCAATTAGAGAATGCAAAATAGATTTTTATATGGCGCCAAAACAGACCCGTGGACAAAGGCCAACTTCTGTATTTTCGATATTAAACAGGTCGAATGCACTTTTATGTCGAGTAAACTTTTTCAATTTTATATTCTCAAGCGAGAAATGGATTCAATTTTCTCTAGAAAGACAAAATAGAGAAACTGTTTGCAGATAGAGACGAATTCAACGCTGAGAAACAGCGTTCAATCAAAGCAGTGATTTAATCATAGAACTTGCCGCTCATAGAGACAAACTACTTCTACCGAAAAGTCTTTTACAAAATAGCAACAAAATTGTATTTCTATGTTTAAATATAAACACGTTATTATTTAAACATTATTAGTACATTCTGCATATAGATACACAGAAAAGTTTTCCTGGTGTACGTGAGTCGCATTGGTAGTAGCTCTGAGTGTGAGACTACAAATCCCTCCAACTGCCTGTATGTATGACTAATTCAAACAAATACATATCGAACAGGACTGAATATTAAAATCGAAGAAATCGAGCCGAACTATTTTTTTTTTTTTTTTTTAACAACATAGGACAATATGTGACAGAAATCACTAACTGAAAAGATTTACGTATGTGGCTTTTCTTACAGAAAATATCGAGCATCCATGTAAGGAAGACTAACTTTACTTTATATATAAGATATGGGTATATCGTTTTAGAAATGATATACATGGATAAACGATGGTCTGTATGGTCGGTCACCATGCCAACAAGGGTTTTGATTGGATGACGGTAAAACGGTGTCTATTTATGTCGTAATTGACATCTTCGACACTTATTCGTTAAAGTTCTCTAATTTTCTTTAAATTGAAAACAGATGGTGATTTTATTCTCTAACCCTCGGTAGTACTTTTTTTTTAAAATCTGTTTACTTTCATAAGCGGTTAAGGACTTAAATGTATACACTAATGTAGGATGTACCAACGTTGACCTGACGGGCCAGAGGTCGTTATGTATAACATAAATACTATACAAGGAAAAGGAGATAGGAAATGAATGCACTATCATTTGTTTAACCAATCATATAAAAAATAAACATAAATAAATTTGGTTAACTATTTATAAAATTTAAAGAAAAATTCTTCTGTAAATGAAATAACTATAAGTTTTTTATGAAAATTAACTATAGCTGCGCACAAAATATGAAACAAATACATCTAAAATAAATAAATAAATAAAATAATATTGTTGAACACTGTTATGACAGACTACTAAGATATGTCCGCTTGTATTGACATAAATAGACTTTAATTCTCCCTTTTTCCATAACCTTTGGGTTAGCCGCATTGGTAATGGTGACTTGGGTCTGGATTTCCTCCACACTGACTATTCCCGAAAAAGGATGAAACACATGTGTATGTGGATAAACAGTTAAACATCTTTATCATAATATTGATTATATATATATTTGACTGTTTCGCTGTATAACAGCTCTTCAGTGCGGCTAGACCAGCTAGTGCCTCAAGCCGGGATCGAAACTCAACCGTCGAGCTGAGAGTCGGCGCTTTTACCTTTAGGTTATCACCTAAAAAGCTAAAATATGTATATCCGATTTTAATGAAATTTAAACCATTAACTCAACGGCATATGTGAAACGGAGAATGTTCAATCAATGACAAGGATTCTCACGCGTTTGAAACGGCGTGTCTTGAAACCTATGGGGGCTAGCTGATCCAAATATAAACAGTTACTTGATAACCAAAAAACGTTTTTTTCTGGCTGACACACCCAGGCGCCAGTATTCGTAAGAGGTGACAAAAACAAATATCCAACAAAGGCAGAAGCCGCATCCAAGAATCCTGACTTATACCACACTGAATATTCCTTAACGGCTAATTCTACTATTGCCTCTCTCTCTCTCTCTCTCTCTCTCTCGCTCTCTCTCTCTCTCTCTCTCTCTCTCTCTCTCTCTCTCTCTCTCTACAATTAGAAACCAGCGAAAAAGATAAAGACGCACGCAAAAAAATGGAACTCTAATCAAATGCATACATATTTCTTAGACCGTTTCTTCACTTCAAACACTCACTTAACTTCTAATCTAAAAATTCCGACTTTACCCATTTTGAAATGAATTGTTCCGAAATAAAATTATGTCATCCCGTCAACTACAACAACATAATTTTAAATAAATACATTCCAAAAACTAACATTCGTTTTATTAATTTGAATAATAGTCAGCTGACAATTATTTTTACGGAAAGAAGACAGAATATTTATTGCTTTAAAAATAATTTAATTGCTACAATTTTAAATAAATTTACGAAAGAAACATATTCGTTTTATCTATTTAAAGAATATTTATTGCTTTAAAAATAATTTAATTGCTACAATTTTAAATAAATTTACGAAAGAAACATATTCGTTTTATCTATTTAAAGAATATTTATTGCTTTAAAAATAATTTAATTGCTACAATTTTAAATAAATTTACGAAAGAAACATATTCGTTTTATCTATTTAAAGAATATTTATTGCTTTAAAAATAATTTAATTGCTACAATTTTAAATAAATTTACGAAAGAAACATATTCGTTTTATCTATTTAAAGAATATTTATTGCTTTAAAAATAATTTAATTGCTACAATTTTAAATAAATTTACGAAAGAAACATATTCGTTTTATCTATTTAAAGAATATTTAGCTGACAATGACAATTATTTATAGGAAAGTAGAAAGAGTCATTTCTTCTTATTAATATTGACCCTAAAAAACATTTACTATTTCCAAAAAGATATTATTATTAATAGTAAATTATACAGGTTTATGTAGAAAGCATGTAGTGTTAAATATTATGGTAAATTTGTAAATATTACATTTTTTATTATTTTTCTAGACCTTCTATGTGGGTAGGCTAGTAATAATATAATGTTAAAATTCAGTAGACTCATCATTGTAAAAACCTATATAACAATACGCTAAGCATTTTTATGTTCGTACGTACGTTATCACCATCCACTTTTTTTTTAAATGGGATCGCCCGATCGCTGAAGATGCAATGCAAAGAAGAAATTTTTTTAAATGTCATCAAATGTCGCTTTTGTGTCGAACATGAAACTCGAACTAAAATACACTTTCTTTGCCTTTCGACTAGAATCAAAGCATAGTATATGTTCTGTCCCAAAATGGTACAATGATATCATGGAGTCTGCGTCCGCGCCGAATGTCCGTAGAATGGAAATATGTTAAAACTCCTACAAAGGTTTTAGAGATAGACCCCCATAACCAGATATATTCTGAAACTACATTTACCAGAGTACTTAGATAAGTATGTTTTGGGTTTAACAAAAGTGGTACAATAATATCACGCCGGCCGTCCATATTTTTAAGCACGGCAGTCATATACAACAAATGAAGGCTACAACTGTGAGATTTCCACGGGACCCGATAGTATATATATATATAATGTGTGTGTATCGTTGTCCCGATATTTCTGCAAATTGATAGATTAGAAAAAAACAATAATTAGATGGAGCATAATAAGAAAAGCGAAAACATGTAGATCACTCAACTCACCCTGTTTCTTATGCCTAGGTGAGAAACTTGAAATTGTAAAATTTAAAGACAGGGTAAAATTACTCAATGTCAGACAAGAAACGAGTCTAAACTGCAAACATTTCAATTTTACTATTGTTTAAGTTTTTTTAGTTTTTTTTTTAGTTTTTAATTTTATTTTGGTGTTTTTAAATTCTGATGTGTTTATATTTTTTCACTTAAGTAATCTATATTATCCAAAATCACTACACCTCTCTCTATAATGATATGATTTTAGTACTTCCTTATAGTTTTCACTTGTTTATATATAGGATTAACTATTACGATTACATATGCTGTATTTAATTAGTTTGCTTGCCTTTATGGTCCTTAAGTTCTTTGTCTTGATATTAGAGTAGGTATAAATGTAAGCTAATTGAACAGAAAGAGATAGAAGCAATACTGAATGATATAAGCACTTTAGTTTAAATTATAGAATTATGGATATTTGTGTACATATATATATATGTGTATGTGTATGTGTGTGCATGCATGCACATGTCTGTATACACATGTATATGTGTGTATGTGTCTGCGTGCTTATATAATGATTTTGTGTATATTTATGTTATGTATATATGTATATGTTCATGTATTTGTAATGGTGTATATGTTTATAGATGTATTATGTGTCTCTGTGTATGTATGTGTATATAACGGTATGTATTTATATATAGTAGTGTATATGCGTGTGTGTGTACGTATGTATGTGTGTATGTATGGGTATATATATATAATATATATATATATATGCTTGCGTATATATATATATGTATAATGTAGGGAAATAAGATATAAATGAGTCCATTTGTATGCGTACGTATGTATATAGATACTTGGACTAATATCTTATATGTATTGGTATGTTTATACAGGTATAAAAGTTTATGTTGTTATTTTATATGTATTTCGTGTGTACGTATGCGTAGGTTAATGAGCATATTCATATGCCACTGTAGTTATGTATATGCTGTAGCAACATGTCCATATATATGTGGTTATGCATTTTTATATAGACATATGTATATGGTATACTAGTATGTGAGAGTATAAGTAAAATATTAGTAGTACAAACATTTACATATATATATATATATGTGTGTGAGAGAGAGTAGGTATGGATGGAGGTACATTCTATAGTGATGCATATACATGAATGCAAGTCTGCACACGTGTTTATAACGATTTAATTACAAAAACCGTTAGAATAACGACAAAAAGAAGTACATATTATGTATATTGTAATGTTTTGCTGCACTAATCAGCGGAAAAGGGGATTATCCATTGGTAATGTGTATGTATATGTGTGAGTGGATGTGTATTACTGAATCTATATGTAAGCATGTGTCTATCTATGTATGTATGTGTATATGTATGCATATATGTATATATATATGTATATATATATGTATATATATATGTATATATATATGTATATGTGTATATGTATGCATATATGTATATATATGTATATATATATATATATATATGTATATGTGGATATGTATGTATATGTGTGTATATATGTGTATGATATATGCGTATATATTTGAGTTTGTTTTATTGTTTATATATGTATATATATATGTATGTCTATGTGTGTACTTGTGTATCTAAAGATTTGTGCACACGTGTGTATTTTATATTAAGATCAAAGTATGTTGATATTGATATGTCTGTATTTTTGTTTAGGCATACATTTGTGTATATATATGATGAGATATTTATACAAAATGTATGTATGTATGTATGTAGATATTAAAACTTTGAAGTGTTAATTGGAGAAGAAAGGAATCCAAGCTAAGTGGGTAATTACAAAAGAAAGAAATGGAAGTGACAAGAGTTAAAGAAAGAATGATAAAGGTAATTAAAATAATTAAAATAATAGAAACTAATTGAAAGAGTTAACAAGTAAAGATTGTAATCCGATGTTGAGCTTGACCGGTGAAAATTATAAACATATCCCATCCCCAAAAAAGATAATAGAAAAGTTTTCCAAATTCATTACACTTCCTTGTATTCTTTGGTCTGAAGGTGGACTCTCTGTAAAGAGTACAACCAAAACATGTATGCACATATGTAACCAATAATGTTTGTATAAATAAAAATTTATACTATATATATATATATATATATATATATATATATATACCTCTTTGTAATATAGCAGGAAAAATCCCAGCAGAGTGCTCGATTAATTAAGAATTAAAGTTAAAAATTAAAAGTTAAGAGCGTAATATTTATTTATTTTGGTACAGAAAAATTAGTACAACATTCGAACTGTCGGTTTCAAGCACGGAAGGAATTAACCATCCGGCTCTCTTCAGCTTCTGTTTTCATGACAACAGAGGCTGGAGAGAGCCGGATGGCTAAGTCCTTCCGTGCTTGAAACCGACGGTACGAATATTGTACTTATTTTTCTGTACCAAATATATATATATATATATATATATATATATATATATATATATATATATATATATATATATATATATATATACTATGCTTCTCATTTTGAACTGGCACAAGGTTATATATGTTAGTCATCCTCCAATGACGGTAAGCATCATTAGATCAACAAAATTGAGTCAGATTTTGAATTCTCTTTGAGAATGGAGATATATCGACGGAAGCATTTTTTAAACTGAATTCCATAACCGTTCACGTCTGAATTTCGCTGATAAAATTAATAATGATTATATCGGCCGGCGTCTGGTAGGCAAGCGCAGGGGGGGGGGGGGGGAAGAAGAAAAGGGCGGGGAATAAAATTCCCATTTACATTGAATGTCTACGCATCTATCACTTTATTGATCAACCACGAATGCATGGATCTCTTGTTAGTAAAAAAAAAAGTATCCATCTTTTTGTTCCGTGTTCATTGTTGCCAACATGTCTGCCACGTCAGAATTTAGTCTCTCCTACCATTACACTCAGAACTTACAAGTAACCGCCACGAATTCAAATGAACCTGAATAATTACATCTACCAATTCTCCACTCTATATTTGTTATATACAAATAAATACACACACACATATATATACAAATAAATATATACACGCACATCTCTCTCTCTCTCTCTCTCTCTCTATATATATATATATATATATATATATATATATATATATTTATATATATATATATATATATACAAATAAATACACACAGACATATATATACAAATAAATATATACACGCACATCTCTATCTATCTCTCTCTCTCTCTCTCTCTCTCTCTATATATATATATATATATATATATATATATATATTTATATATATATATATATATATTTATATATATATATACAAATAAATACACACACACATTTATATACAAATAAATATATACACGCACATCTCTCTCTCTTTCTCTCTCTCTCTCTCTCTATATATATATATATATATATATACAAATAAATACACGCACACACATATATATACAAATAAATATATACACGCACATCTCTCTCTCTCTTTCTCTCTCTCTATATACATACAAATAAATACACGCACACACATATATATACAAATAAATACACACACACACATATATATATATACAAATAAATACACACACATATCTATACAAATAAATACACACACATATCTATACAAATAAATATACACACACACATGTGTCTGTAGGTAAAAATAATTAATATTCATATAAAAAATATCTGTATTGTGATAGGGAAATGCTCGATATTGAGGATAGAGCATTGATATAGAAAATAATGGAATAATGAAAAAAGTAAGGTTACATACTTTACAAGTTTATTATCGGGTATTTAAACAAGGAATATAATAAAATTACCTTTAATCCATGGATTTTCAAAGAATTACTCTAATCTTCAGAAGGGAACAAAACTAATTACTAATCATTGGTAAGTATCAATTTGAAAATTGGCAACAAATTTTTAAGATATGCTTAAAACAAAAGTAATCCAAAGAAAAAAGTTCAATAATGAGAAGAAAGTGCACATTATTCAATTATTTCCTATATATGAGAGAGCGCGAATAAAGTTATCAAGTAAAAAAATTCCGGGCGAATCCAATTCAAGTATCTACGGGAATTAAGAAAGCCAATCTATTTCCATAATGAATCTTTTTCTTTTTCTTTTTCTTTCTGCTTTCTATATCGTTTTTTTTCATTTTTTACTTTCCTTTTTTTTTACTTTCCCGTTTTAAACGCTTTCTTTCTTATTTTTCGTTCATCGACTCAGACGAAAACAAGCAGGGGCATCTCTAAATGGGAGTGGGATCTAAGTTGGAGAAAAAGAAAGGGAAGGGGGTTTGATCCTAACGAGGGCGAGGGATTATTTTGCCATTTTCTCTTATTAGTGACGTGTTTGTTTGTTTATTTATTATCCAAATATGATATTCCTGATTTTTCTCCAAAACGTCCGTACTTATATTTTCATAATTATATCGGCGAAGCAACGGTTATACACTATTTATCTGTGCAGCATTGTGAATAAGAATCGGTTCGTTAGTTGGCTGTTGGGTTTTACGGCATATCAACCGTCGGTGGGTAATTTCATGCCGAAAACCGTGCATACGTTTTGCATAGGATTAGCTTGTAGATCTCGGTCAGTATTCATACCAGTCTAGGTTAGCTTTGGCATCATCTTGGTAACTTCTTTGAGACCCCTCCCAAGCATTATCTCCTCTTTCGAGAGGAGATGGTCTATTGCCGGTCGCCTGAGGCGTCCCTACCGGGGGATGTCGAACAGTCCGTTCTCGGTTATTTGTTATGTACTCGTCAAGAGTGCCCCATCAAGGGAGCTGCCCCCACACATACACAAAGATGTTAAACTAACTTCAATGCCTAACCTTTTTCAAGCGGAAAGAGGGTAAATAGTAGTTTGTAAATCAATTTGTTTTGCAGGCGTTCATTTTGTAAACAAATTATTGGAGAGAGAGAGAGAGAGAGAGAGAGAGAGAGAGAGAGAAGGCAGGGAGAGTAAGAAACAAAATAGGAAGGGGGATAAAGAGAAAGTTATATATTGGAGGATAAAGAGAGAGGGAAGTGAGGTTCTTGACTTACGTAAAGCGGTTCTCTTGAGTCGTGGTGAGAATTTGGCCGTTGAAACTCTTGTATAAGGAGTATTGATTTACTCCTCTCCAGGAGTTAGGCACAAGGCCAGTTTTTATCTTACTCCCACAAGTAAGATGTGACCCAAGTTCGGATCGGGAAAGTGGGGTTTAAAAATTGTCTGGGCAGCCCCGTCGGCATTCCCCGGTAGGGGCGCCTCGGGCAGTAAGCAATAAACTTACTCCTCCCCAAAGAGGGGAGGCAAAGCCTGGGAAGGTGGACCTCCCAGAACTGCACAGGACAGACCCATTGACCGGCGTAAATCAAGACCCGAAGGCCAAGACAACACCAGTATGGGGTGCAGTATCCATCGGAACAGATACTACACTTTGATCTTAACCAAAAGGCCAATAAGGCCTTGTATAAGGAGTAGTGAAGATCATCGTTCAGCGCTTTTTTTTATTATTAGGTCACCACTTATGAAAGCCAAGTGCTACTCAAGGATAAGAGTTAATGAGGCAGAAATGATTGCCAGTTGAAAGATAATTAACACTATAGAAGTGTTAACATTAATCAATGGTATGAACTGCGTTTGATCACTTACGAGACGGTTCTGGACAAGAATTTGTTGGCGTTGGATTTGAAGACGGCCAAGTTGTAATTTGCAGAGAAACAGTACCGCAGTAATGTGTTCCACAGATGGTAATCCCTTGCAAAGAAGTCTTGTCCATGGAAATTTCGTCTGCTACTAAGCATATGGAGGGAGAAAGGAAAGTCTTCTTTCCGTTATGATAGAAGGGGAGTTCTTGCTGCGAATGTCTTACGAGGAGGAATCAAAAATTGGAGCTCAGTCGAGCATCTCCCATGGATAGTCTGTAAATGGATAGTCTATTAACCCATAGATGGGGTCTTGACAGGTACTATCACTTCGGGTCAGAGCAGCTCTGGGAGTAGTGATAACTAAGGAGTGATTTCACACTCCCTAAAGCTCTCAAATCAGGGTCTCACCACTAAATGCATTTTAAAGTCATACCTAGGACCGAATGACAATTGGCTTGTACGCTTCGTTATCCGTCGCGTTGATATGTTCACCTTGAAGCAAAAAGCAATTTTACTTGCCTCTGCACGAGGGCAGAGTTAGACACAAGGTCCATTTTTAATGTGGGGAAAATTCAGCTGATCTCCCAAAAGGGGCACTCTGGATTGGGACAAAAATAAAATTGTTTCATTCTAGGAGTCCTTCTCCTGATCAATGGCAGTAGAGATGAAATGGAATATCAAAACAGATACTACACTTTCCTCCTATCCCCGCTATCCCCCTATGTTAGATTCTCACTTTTTCTGTAAAAAAAATTACGGAAACGCCCGAAAAACAAAGCTCACACCTTTTCGAACTTGTATGCATGCACACACACATACACACACACATATATATGTACACAAATAAAAGTGTAGTATGCGTTCCGTTCTTATTCGCCGCTCCCCACGAGGTTGGTTTAATGTGAAAGTAATCCAGCTCCCTGAAAAGAGGGGGCACTATGGATTGAGATAAAAATTTAAATTGCTTCAGTCTAGATGGATTTCTCCTTCATTGACCGAGGACAGAAAAGAAGTGTAATATCAGAACAGATACTACACTTTGTTCAAAAGCAGGTCATCTATTGTCTATTTCGCTCTCGCTAGTTCGACTTTGTTCGCTTTAGTTTACAATTAATTGACGAGGCAAAATGATCATGGAAATTGTTGCTGCCGACCGAAAAGAAAATATTGATTCGCAGACTTTTCTGAATGTTACGAGAAAGATGAGACCGGCTACTTTGTTTTCTATCAGAATTAGACAGTGCCATTGGAACGCTACAGACAGTGTTTACGGTTGTAGGAATCCGGGAAGATTGGAGCAAAGAAAAAGAAGCTAGAGAAAAAGAAGAAAAAAGGGTGACAAGAAATAAGAAAATCTATACTATATTATGTGTGCTCTCTCTCTCTCTCTTTCTCTCTCTCTCTCTCTCTCTCTCTCTCTTTCTCTCTCTTTCTCTCTCTCTCTCTTTCTCTCTCTCTTTCTCTCTAACCCTCCCTTTCTCTCTAACCCTCCCTTTCTCTCTCTCTCTTTCTGTCTTTCTCTCTCTCTCTTTCTCTCTAACCATCCCTCTCTCTCTCTCTCTTTCTCTCTCTCTCTCTCTCTGGTCATCGGAGAGGCGAGTATGAAGAAAATAAACCTCTTTTGTATTATTTAGATTATTCAAACTACCGTTCTCATCGTTTCGACCGATGTAACTCTGACCTTCTTCAGGTGCGTCTTGTCGAACTCTGGAATTTGTACGGAATTTCGAAACTCTTTATTTAATCTACGGGGGTAGCTTGCTCTCATTTCGTCAGTCATGACTAGGTAGAAGTCTTAAGTAATTCATAATTGTATTCTTAGTATCGCCCGTACTAAAGATAGAGTGTCAGTCAGAACTAATTATTACTTTAGCACTTCCATCCGTTATGCCACAGGTCCTTGCTGATATGCGAACATTATTTCGAATAATCCAAATAATACAAATGATCAATCCTCATCTAAAAAATACCTAAACCTCTTGTTTTGATACGTCTAACTTTCATCTCAGATCTAAAATGGAAAACGTATATCCAATCTGGTTGCATAATTATACCGCTCCAGTAAGTCCTGACTCCTGATGCAATCCTCAACCTATATAAGCGTCAGATACGTCCAAAGATATAATAATGCTGCCACAATTATCTCAGAAGAGACATTGCTAGTATTCCCCTACTCTATCGTTATTTCCATAGAAGGTGATCGACTGAGCTCCAATCTTGGTTCCCTCTCTGTAAGATATTTTTAGCAAGAACTCGTATTTTATCACAAAGAAAAAGACTCTTCCCTTCATGTGCCTAGCATCAGACGGAATTCCCATGGACAGAGCTTCTAATCGGGGAATTTCCACCTGTGGAACACATTACCGCAGTACTGCTTCTCTCCTGACTACAACTTGATCGTCTCCAAATCAAATATCAACAAATTCTTGTCATAAACGCAGTTCGTATCATTGATCAATGTCACCACTTTCATAGTGTTCCTCATCTTTCGGCTGGTAACCATTTCCGTCTCATTAACTCTTATCCTCGAATGTCTTTTGACCTTGATAAGTGGTGACATAACAGTAAAAAAGACGCTGAACGATGATCTTCGCTACTCCTCATAGAAGAGTCGCAACGACAAATTCCTTATCACCAAGGCTCAAGAGAATCGTCTTACGAAATCCAAGAACGCCTCTCTCTCTCTCTCTCTCTCTCTCTCTCTCTCTCTCTCTCTCTCTCATCCTCTCTCTCCTTCTCTTTCTGTGTGTGTATTTATTAAAAGTAGATGTAGAAAGGGAGAGAGGGCAGAAATAGACTCATTTTGGAGTTTGTCGTTTTATTTTTGACTGGTTTTGCAAACTCACTTTTTCCTTGTTCAAACAATCTAACCGAGCGACATTGGTGAAAAAAAAACGAGTCATATTTTTCTAGTTTTGTATTACATCTATGTCTGTCTGTCTGGAGATGCAATTGAAAACAAGGCCGTATGCCAAGATCAAACAATTTTATGATGTGGTATTCATTTTACATTCCCGCCGAACCTCCATGAACACCATAAAAGCGACACTTTAGTTTATTAATAACTTGAAAATTATAGAAAAAAATATTAATATGAGGTTCAGGGCTTGGATCGAGCATACATATGAGTCTTTATTCGTTTCTGGGAAACGCTGGATTGACTGCTAGTAATATTTGAAGAGAAAAGAAGAAACATCTTAACAAAGATAACCGATAAGAAATTAGAGCGAAAATAGCAGATAACAGGGTTTGATTTAGGCATCTTTAACATTTTTGTTTCGATTACAGCTGGTATCACGAAAGCTATTCACATGCATAGATCCCTTTGTGGAATCCAAACAAATATATATTTCATTTTAATTAATCGAATTATGAACTCTACGGGACCAAATTCTAGTATATATTAAATATTAAAATATTTTAACGCCAATACGTAGTTAAAGCAAAATAAATTGTTTGAGACTATTAAAATAATTTCCAACGATGTTAATAATGTTTACTCATTCAATACTCATTCAATTATTGATTGTTTTATTATCGCTTATGTTTGAATTCACGTTTTGAAACATTACGTAAATCATAAATCTATGACGTCACAACAAAGCTATAATTATTGTTTTACGGCAATGTTTTAAGCTTTATTTATAAGAAAGTCCAAATAGCACAGTTGGGAGAACCTCAGACTAAAGATCTGAAGGTTTCGGTCTCGATTTCCGGTCGTGGCATCTGCTTTATTTGTTGGGAATTAATTATTTACTATTGATGCAATATTTATCACGTATAAAAAAATTTGTGACTGACGGCGGACAGACAAAATCTCTTTACATAAGATACAAACACATGAGACAGTAAGAGAAACACTTCACAAAGTGGAGATATCCTCGAGAAAGATGAATGGGAACAAGTAAGATTTTTTTTTTTTTTTTTAATTAAAAAAAAATAATAATAGTAATAATAATAATAATAATAATAAGAAGAAGAAGAAGAAGAAGAAGAAGAAGAAGAAGAAGAAAGAAATAATAATAAATAAATAAATAAATAATAATAATAAGAAGAAGAAGAAGAAAGAAATAATAATAAATAAATAAATAAATAAATAATAATAATAATAATAATAATAAATAAAAAAAATAATAATAAATAAAAAAATAATAATAATAAAAATAATAATAATAATAATAATAATAATAATAAAAAAAATAATAATAATAAAAAAAATAATAATAAATAAATAAATATAAAAAAGGAATCGTCTTGTTTTGAGTGTTTTTCTTACATCCGGGTATATTCCCATATTGTTAAAGCTTACTAATAAACTATCTCTATTTATTTATATTTAATTTTATCCACAAAGTAACGACTGGCGAGATATAATTATTTAATATGTTTGCGCGCCTGTCCGATTTATGCGTCTTTTGAGATCGAAAATGGCCGAAAAGTCAAGCTAATTATCCATTTTCTTGATATAAACTTACTGAGCCATCCTCACTTGCAAACGCGATGTGCATGATTGTGTGTGTGTTTGTTTGTGCCTATGTGTATATGTAGGAATATCTAGATGTGCGTGTGTCTAAAAGTAAGGTGAACATTTTAGATGTTCCGCATAATTTTAAAATTAAGTAAGAGAATGGAAATATGGAAGTTAAAAGCAGAAGGAGGACTACGTGTACAGGAAATTGAATCATGGGCGAAAGTCTGAAGTAACAGGTAGCGAGGAGGGGAGAAAAGTCTTTCTCTCCTGCAAATAAGCTGATTGTGTTCGGTCGCACTTCTCGAAGCTCTGTCTTCGTTTACCTTCCCCAGTAGGGGGTGACGTGGGAAGCTTTGTGTAACCCTGCGTGTCCTTAGCGTCAGACAGAATTTCCATGAACAGATCTTCTTTGCAAGGTCTCCTTACCCGTTGAACACATTACCGCGGGACTGCTTCCCTGCTGATAACAACTTGGTCGTCTTCAAGTCAAATATCAACAAATTTTTGTACTAAACCGCTCCATAAGTAATCACACACAGTTCATAGTACTCCCATAGCGCTCCTCATACTTTGGCTGATAATCATTCCGTCCTATTAATCCTTATCCTCGCACCCAAAACAAAGCAAGTTTCCACTGTAGACGTAAGGGGCTACTAAGAATTAGGGTGAAAGTTTAAGGGGTCATTCTAAATTATGATCTGTACAGCGAGATGCTTGTTGATATTAGTTTTAAATTTTTGCATGTCGGTACAGTCGGGAAAACAGGGAACAGGGAAGAGTTCCAAAGGCCGGCAGCTCTAGAAAAGAAGCTATTAAAATAGAAGGCTCGCAATCATCTGTAGGCATCCACAGTGTATAGAGGGGATTTAGCTGAGTGTCGGGATAGTATAGTGTATTTACGTCGAGGGGCATCAGAGCAGCAAGTTCATCGGAGCACATTCCATTTAAGTACTTGTAAAACAAGCACAATTATGCAACATTGCGGCGATGGGACGGGGGCTGGAGCTTGGTGGATAGTGAAAGTCCTATTAGATTAGCAACTCTTTTTTACCTTGTCTAAGGCGGAGAAACTGGTGAATGGTGCACCAGCACATATCTGACAACAATACTCCAGGTATGGGCGAATGGTGGCTTTGTAGAGATATAGGATACTGTCATGTGTGAGAAGGTTTCTAGCTCGGTAGAGGAAGCCCACTTTATTTGCAGCAGCTTTGGCAATGTCTTCTATGTATTTGTTCTAATTCATCTTACATGTGAATCTTCGGCTAAGGAGTTTGAACAGGTACGGTGTTATTAGTCATGGCAATCGGGGGTTGAAGCAGTTTCTTATAGTTGTTGAAGGAAATGAGCTTTGTCTTAGCAGCATTAAATGTTACCATCCATTTATGACTCCATTCCACCACATACTGGAGGTCATTTTCTTAGGATTCAGCCATTGCCTCGGGTATGTGCGCGTTTATTTTGCCCACATAACGAGAGTATAGCGTGGTGTCATCAGTAAATATGTCCATCTCAGACGCAATCAGGGAGGTCATTTATGAAAATCAGGAACAATAAAGGTCCAAGGATCGATCCCTGGGGTACACCTACATTTGTGTCATGTTGTTTGGATGAACGAGGATCTTTTGGGTAGGAAGGATCTAATTATATTGAATATTTGTCCAGTAATACTATATAAATTAATTTTTATGAGAAGACCTTTATGCCAGACCTTGTCAAAGGTTTTGGATGTATCAAGCGCTACTGCCCTAGCTTCACTTGCCTTGTCCAGTGTATGGTATATCCGTCCAGAGATGACCGTTAAAATATCCGCAGTAGATCGTTCTTGCTTAAATCTGAATTTCTTCCTACTCGAAGACGATTGTTGTAAACCCGGTATGTTGTTTAAGTTAAAACCTATGTTAACAGATGTCTAGTCTGCGGCATAGTCACGTTGATACACCGATTTCCGTTAGATCACCCAAGTTAAGCGACGTTTAGCCTTGTCAGTACTCAAATGGGTGACCATTTGGGAATACCGGGTGCTGTATGTGCTCTCCGCTTATCTCGGCATTATTTCTAGTCGTCCTGGATTTCTCGTTGCAACTGGAATCGAGCAGTGCCAACTCAGGAGAGGTGTGTGTAGATATTGCGCAAACCCTTGCTTCACAAGTACACGAGCAGGCACCCTTACAGGAGGTATCCATTGTCTCTTAAGACTGAACGGAAGCCATGCATGAGTCTGTTGTTGCTTTATACGTTCTACTTCAGTACAATTTTAATCTCATAAAAAATCGGTTTACAATGACCGTCCCCGAGTGGGAAAAATAGGGAACTATATAGTTATCTTTCAAACCGCAGATAAACTAATTAAAAATAAATCCAACATGTTTCTCCTTCAAGAATTATAAACTAAGAGTGGAAGTATTATTGCTCTATTTAATAACAAAATCTCTATTTTTCAGGAAAAGTATATTTTGCGTTAAATAACCCAAACATGGTTGACATGCCGTAAAAGAAATAAACCGAAGTATCTAATTTTGGGGTACGAATAAGTCACCGCTTATCAAGGCCCAAAGGTTACTCGACGATAATTGATTATTTAAGAGAGAAGGCTCAACAAGAATTTGTTAACATTGGACTTAAAAACGCCCCCATACTGGGAAGCAGCCCTGTAATATTGTTCCACGAACGAGAAGTTCTTAGAAATCAACTTTGTTCATGGAAGTTCCGTTTAGTTTTAGGTACACAAAGGAAGAAATATTTACAACGGTTTTAGCTACAGCAGATTTTGCTGTGAATGTTTTACAGGGGGCTGGTAGAGATTAAAGCTCAGTCGATCACCTACCATTAAAATAACGATTGAGTAGAAAAAGACTAGCAGATTTTATAATATGCTTTAGACTAATTTGAAGTCAGATAATTAATCTTCAATTGTATTTTCATATTAAACCTTTAGCTCAGTTTATTTTTTTAATGTAAATTCCGTGTATACTCAAGTTATGTCCCTATTGACAGCTATTAAAGAGTGGTATTTCCCTAACAGCTATGTACTTCGTAGAGCCCCCAAGTAGAAACATTAGAAGTGTTATGACACGAAAAAGAATGGCAAGTACAATTTACACATTTATTACAGTTGGCAAATACAAAAACGTAGACACAACATTATACATAACATATATAAACTAAAGTTGTCTATGTGTCCAGCTAAAGTTTTGTTTTTAAACACACAAGACGCACCCACAAAGCTGATATATTCTTTTTCAGCATTGCCTCAGTCAAAATATAGGCACATTTTTTTTTAATATTCTTTCTTTTGGGAGTCAACAGGACCAGAATTTGTGAGAGGGAAGTCGATATTTAGAGCGATGTTATTATGTAGTAATTCGTCAACGATTTTTCCAGTAACTAGAGAAAGCGAGAGGGGGGAGATAGAACTAGAGAGAGAGAGAGAGAGAGAGAGAGAGAGAGAGAGAGAGAGAGAGAGAGTTAATAAAAATATTTATTACACACACCTTTTAACCTTTCTAGTTTATTGTCCGTGCCCCCAGGCAACGCCGGGTAACAATTCTTTCTCGATTCTAACATTTTCTGGGTCAACAAAGGGACATAATTTGCCCGTGTCACGTAACCGGCATAATTGGCGATTCGTTTTTGCCTACATCGCCTCCCCATGAGAGCTGAATATAAAGCAAGATTGATTTTATGTGGATAATATCCAGCTTCCACAAAAGGAGACAGCCTTGATGGGGCCAAAATGTAAAAGATACCCCAGTCGGAAAGGATTGCTCCTTTGTTTGGGATAGAACAGATACTGTACTTTGATCCCGACCTAAAGACCGAGTAGTATCGAATAAACGTATATTTTTTAATTAATTTTTTTTTTTTGTAAAACTTTTTTTTCTTTTCAGTGTTTTGATTGGCATTATGTGTGAATTCTCTTTCTAAAAGAAAACGGTTCTTTGATAATGTTTTAACATGGCGGATAAATCCATAAAACATAGAATGGTTTCTGCGATTCTTGGAAAATATATAAGGATTTAGCAACAAATAAATTTAAGAACCAATTACTGTTACTGTAACCATTAAGCCAAATGGCATTGTTCTTTAAATGCTTTTTCCGGGGGAATCATTGGCTAACTAAAGTAAATCTTGTTGGAATTCCTCCGACTCCTTCGATTTTCTGTATTCATCCTTTTCGTTTTCCTCTGCCTTCTTGTACTCCTCCGTCCATCGCGTCTCTGTTGCCAAAGTAACTTGTTATTTCTTCCTGGTGGCTTTATTTCTATGGCAACAGATTCTTCTGTGATTAACATTCTTTTAACGGTGATTGAAGATGCGGGTGAGAGCGCGAACAGGAAATAATGAAAGATAGAAAGGAAAATGAAAAGAAAGAAAGAAATCTTGAACGAACGAAAACAAGAAGGAAAGAAAGAATTATTACTAATAATAGAAAAGAAAGAATAAGCGTTCATATTCAGATCAGGAAGAAAGAAAAAAACACAAGCGAATAAGAAGGAAAGAAACGTGTAAACAAAAAAGTGTGAATGAATAGATTGAAATAAAACAAATAGTAAGAAACAACAAAAGATAAAGAAATATTAGATCCTGAAAAATATGGGCGAACCAAAAAATAAAAATATCACAAAAATGAACAGAAAAATGATATATTTTTAAGCTGTCAAAAATAGAGAAAGGAAAGAATTGCGAAAACATGATTACCTTTTCCGCGAAAATTGTTACTGAAGCTAAGAATGTTGTTTTGCTTCTATGTTATGCTAGTTGCGGAAATTCGTCTTCGAGATTTCGATTCCTTAAATACATCTTTCATTTTGAAACGATGTAATTTACGCGTAGCCAAAAAAAAAAAGAATTTCAAAATTGTACTTAGGGAATTACAGGCGTTAAAATACTGGAAACGTTGCTTGTTTTAGTTGCTGTAAAGTTATTCATATTGGAAAAATTAGTGTATAAGCAAATACGGTCTTAAATTGAGTGAAGAGACGAAGATAGAAAACACTGTGGTCCATGCGATTTATTACCGGAAACTGAAAAGAAAATAATTATGTGTGCGTTAGTTCATAGAGATTGGTCCTGTGAAACTCAGGTGGTCTTAAGATAGTGCTCAATAACAAGTAGAGCTATGTTTTAGTATAACTTTTTATTTACACAAACATTTTTGGCTAACTATGTGCACACATGTTTCAGCTACAGCTGTGTATATATTCAAAGTCTAGCCTAATCAGGCTACTAACAGAATATTCTGAAAACGCGAATCGTCTTTTCAGAATGTTCTGTTAGTGTCCTGATGACCATAGACTTTGAATAAGGTCGTAGCTGAAACATGTATTCACATATGTAGTCAAAAATGTTTGTATAAATAAAAAGAATTTATATATATATATTAGTATATGTATGCATATATATATATATATATATATATATATTAGTATATGTGTGCATATATATATTAGTATATGTGTGCATATATATATATATATATTAGTATATGTGTGCATATATATATATATTTGTATATGTATGCATATATATATTAGTATATGTGTGTATATATGTATAATAGTATATGTGTGTATATATATATAATAGTATATGTGTGTATATATGTATAATAGTATATATGTGTTATATATATATTATAGTATATGTGTTTATATATATAATAGTATATGTGTGTCTATATATATAATAGTATATGTGTGTCTATATATATTAGTATATGTGCATATACATATAATAGTATATGTGTATATATATATTAGTATATGTGCATATACATATAATAGTATATGTGTATATATATATTAGTATATGTGTATATACATATAATAGTATGTGTGTATATATATATTAGTATATGTGTATATATATAATAGTATATGTGTATATATATATTAGTATATGTGTATATATATTAGTATATATGTATATATATTAGTATATGTGTATATATGTATATTAGTATATGTGTATATATATATTAGTATATGTGTATATATGTATATTAGTATATGTGTATGTATATATAATAGTATGTGTGTATATATAATAGTATGTGTATATATATTAGTATGTGTATATATAATAGTATGTGTGTATATATATTAGTATGTGTGTATATATATTAGTATGTGTGTATATATATTAGTATATGTGTATATATAATAGTATATGTGTGTATATATAATAGTATATGTGTGTATATATATAATAGTATATGCGTATATATATAATAGTATATATATATGTATATATATAATAGCATATGTGGGCATATATATAATAGTATATGTGTATATATATAATAGTATATGTGTATATATAATAGTATAGGTGTATATATATTAGTATATGTGTATGTATATATATATATATTAGATTTCTTGAATGTGAGATGATATATATAATTATTTCCACAATCAGACAACGCCGCAGCCCACAACCTATGAAAAGAAACAAACCGGAAGTCCTAGACTCGAGTTTCGCCCTCCTTTTGGCTCATCAGTAGAACACATCAGACAACGCCACAGCCCACAACCTATGAAAAGAAACAAACTGATTGTGGAAATAATTATATATATCATCTCACATTCAAGAAATCTAATATTTATTTGCTCGCTTGGTTAGCTTGTTGGATGACATCGTCCTAGCGAGTATAAAATCCTACTTGTGAGTCATCGGCCTGGGTTCATAGTAGTTGGATGACTACACCCCTTGTTGAAAAGAGTAGGTAAATTCCACAGTCGGTCATCGCCGCGGTTCGCTTAATCTGTGTGAATTAATAGACATTCTTGTATGTGGCGAGGTAGCTCAGTGGCAGAGTACTCGCTTACCATGCAAGCGACTCGGGTTTCGAATCCTGAGTTCGGATGTGTTCTATTGATGAGCCCAAAAGGAGGGCGAAACTCGACTCTAGGACTTCCGGTTTGTTTCTTTTCATAGGTTGTGGGCTGCGGCGTTGTCTGATTGTGGAAATAATTATATATATATTAGTATATGTGTATATATATTAGTATATGTGTATGTATATATGTTAGTATATGTGTATGGGTATGTATATATATTAGTATATGTGTATGTATATATATTAGTATATGTGTATGTGTGTGTATATATATTAGTATATGTGTATGTGTATGTATATATATTAGTATATGTGTATGTGTATGTATATATATTAGTATACGTGTATGTGTATGTATATATATTAGTATACGTGTATATATATATATTAGTATATGTTTAGTATATATATGTATATATTAGTATATGTGTATGTATATATATGTATATATTAGTATATGTCTATGTATATATATATTAGTATATGTGTATGTATATATATATATATTAGTATATGTGTACATATATATATATATTAGTATATGTGTACATATATATATATTAGTATATGTGTATATATATATATATTAGTATATGTGTACATATATATATATATATATATATATATATATATATATATATATATATATATATATAATTAACTTGTTACAAATATCCAGGGGGTATGAATCCGAAGGAAGTTGAAACCGGGTTTATGAGGGTGCTCAATGAAAATTCAGAGCAAAATATATATTTTTTGATTTTATTCCATTAATTGCGACAAAACAGGTTTTGTTTCATTGGTGCGAGCAGCTACCAACTCATCGGGCGAAAGGAATTCAAATGGCATAAAATTTTAAAGCTCACTCTAACGGGAGATTGAAAATTGAAAATACATTGGAGGGGGAGGGGGATAGAGTTAGGGCTTTGTCTATAACGGCGACATGGGACATGAGAGGGGAGGGGGGGACTCCAACAAGTCGTGTTTCAAATTATTACGTGGGAGGTTTTGCACGTGTCAGTGTTGTGTCAATCTCAATCTCGGCCGGGGTGGGAGGAGGGGGATGGGGCGACGGCCGGAGTGAGTTAAATTTAAAATGAGAATTATGGTTACAACCGTCATTCTCATTTTATTTTAATTCTAATAAGTAATTATCATGTGGATAAAAATGTTTGATAATTTTAATTTAGGGTATTAATTGCTACTTTTGCATTTTATTTATTTTATTTTAATGTTTTGTTTACTATTTGTAGTGAATTTTGTTGTGATTATATTTTTTTATTTATTCCCTCTACTTTTTTTATATTTTTATTTATTTTTTTATTTTTTATTTTTTTATTTTTTTAATTTGTGATTATATTATACCGAGATCAATACTAGTGGAATCATTTTATAAGAGAGGTTTTCTGGTGTTACCAGTCTTATCAATAACAAAACCGATTATGCCAATGGTAACGCCTGCCAATCATGCCTACGGTAGTCGCAGTGATAACCGCCTTATGTAAAAGCCTTAATAAAAATGAAATAAAAAATAAATAAAGATAAATATAAATAAAATTAGAATAAAAATAGAAATAGAAATAACAAGTTTGTAAGAATATTAATGATAATCACAATAATAATAATAATAATAATAATAATAAAAATAGTAATAATAATAATAATAATAATAATAATAATAATAATAATAATAATAATAATAATAATAATAATAGTAATACTGATAAATACCGCCATCAATTACCATCTTGCTACTTGTGAAGTCATTGGGCGAAATAAGTCGACAAGTGATGGTAGGCTTTTTAAATTCCACTACCAATGACAAGGACTAAGTACCAGTTAATAATTAAGTGTTCGCCCCATCCCCCTCCTCCCACCCCGGCCGAGATTGAGATTGACACAACACTGACACGTGCAAAACCTCCCACGTAATAATTTGAAACACGACTTGTTGGAGTCCCCCCCCCCTCCCCTCTCATGTCCCATGTCGCCGTTATAGACAAAGCCCTAACTCTATCCCCCTCCCCCTCCAATGTATTTTCAATTTTCAATCTCCCGTTAGAGTGAGCTTTAAAATTTTATGCCATTTGAATTCCTTTCGCCCGATGAGTTGGTAGCTGCTCGCACCAATGAAACAAAACCTGTTTTGTCGCAATTAATGGAATAAAATCAAAAAAAAAAATATATATATATATATATATATATATATATATATTTAACTTTATAAAAGCAAGTTTATTTCTAATGAGATTTATGAGAGAATACGACCTATCGGCTCTCAAAGGCCTAGAATGTACGGCTTACCCAAGGTTCATAAACCTTACATTCCTTTACGGTTTATTCTATCAATGTTGGGTTCTGTGTAGACAAAAGATTTTGAAGCATCAGTTGGAGATCTTTAATGATTCAAATCCACCATAACGTTGAGAGATTTACTTTTTTTCTCTCAATCGTTTTCTCCAACTTAAACAAATTTTTCCCTTCATATCTCATTCGATTTTCTTAGTTTTTAATTTATGATTCTTACGTTTCCTCTTAGAGGGGAACACGATATGGCCTTAAGGAAAATTTTAGCAATTTCCTTTTTTTTCACCCACCTGTTTCATTGATTCAAAGAAATGTTTCCTCTGAAATGTAGTCTACGATTTTGTTGTACGCGAAATCTACTTACATATTTTCGAGGTCGGTACAACCCCTAACTTATCAAAACGTTAAATAACGCCATTCGCATTAAAAATAAATTAATCGTTTTGAGGTGTAGGATAAATTTTCTCAAATCTCGCCGCTTAAATCATGAAGCTCCCGGTTATATTTGCCACCGAATTTCTAAAATTAAATGTAGAAAATCCTTGGCAGTTTAACGTGTATTTTTACAAGACAAAATCCTCTTTAACTCCGATTCGTATAATTCGTTGCAAAGTAAATATCTTCTACTTTGGGCTATGGTTTGGAAAGAATTTTTTTTTTTTCTTTGACAAACTTCGCTTTTCGAAGTTTTTTTCTAATGGCGATATTTTCACCCTTAACAAAACAACTTCTTCATATAATAAATATTTGCTGAATTTGATTACCAACAAGTTCGGCACTAGAGCATATTCGGATAAAGATATATTTAATTATTCGTCTTATGCTCTATCCAATACTGACAAATTTGTTTTGTCTGCCGGCTTAGAATTTTGCATTCTTCCCCTCTGCGTTGATAAAATCAACATATTCAGCGAGATTGAACTATTATATGCTCAACTAAAAAGACATTCGCCTATTTCCACTGATGAATTAACTAGCGTTAAAATCCAGTTGGGTGAATTAGGACGGGGGATTTCTGCTATACCTACTAAATCAAGCGATTGTATTTGGCAGAAAAATCATTTTGAAACTGCGAAATTACTTAAGTCGAACTCTGATATTTATATCACTCGTTCAGACAAAGGATCAGGCGTTGTTATCCTGAACCAAGTTGATTATATCTCCAAAGTGTGTAACATTTTGGATGATAAAAATACATTTTTCAAGATGGATGGTTTAAGCCATGATGACACTTTTCGTATGGAAATAAAAATCCAGAAAAGGCTTCTTCAACTTTATAAAAGCAAGTTTATTTCTAAAGAGATTTATGAGAGAATACGACCTATCGGCTCTCAAAGGCCTAGAATGTACGGCTTACCATAGGTTCATAACCCCAACATTCCTTTACGGCCTATTCTATCAATGTTGGGTTCTGCACAACATGCACTTGGTAAATAGTTAGTTGATATTCTTGATCCCGTACTTACTTTTTATTCGGTCTATTGTATCTCTGATTCCTTTCAATTTGTGTCTTATATACACAAATTATCTCTCTCAAAGGAAACCGAGTTCTTGGCTTCCTTTGACATTAGTAGTCTGTTTACCAATGTACCATTAGATTAAATCATTGGTATATGTGCAGATTATCTTTACTGTGGCCCCTTAAAATCTCCACAATTTCCTGAACGAATTTTTGTTGAACTGATAGAACTTGCTACTAAATCAGTTTCCTTCAGTTTCAATGATATAATGTATCGGCAAATTGATGGTATATCCATGGGCAGCCCTCTTGGTCCATCGTTAGCCAACATTTTCGTTGGATTTTTAGAAAACCAATTATTTTCCAAAGTGACCAAGCCGGCTTTTTACACACGTTACGTTGATTATACTTTTGCTTGTTTTCCTTCACGGAGTGATGCTGGACAGTTTCTTCGTCTTCTTTGTGACTTGCACCCATCGTTGAAATTCACTATGGAGGTCGAGGATTGTGGTTCCCTGCCATTCCTCGATGTTTTAGTGTCTAAAACTGGTTCATCCTTTGAAACCTCTGTGTATAGAAAACCAACGTTTACACGCCTTTATCTAAATTGGTTTTCCTTCGCCCCAAGAGCAAGAAAAATAAATCTTATTGGTACTCTCACTCATCGAGCACTTATGATTTGTTCACCAACACGACTCGATGCAGAACTTGGTGAAATTACTAATATTTTTCTTGCTAATGGATATCCCATCAATATCATAAAAAGCACCATTGCACGCAAGGTTGCTATATTTGATGGTGGTAAATTTATTGGCCCGTCACGTTGCCCTATTTATTTGAAACTTCCATGGTTAGGTTCTGACGGCCTTGCCATTGTCAAAAGTATTTCTTCTTCTACTCAACGTTGTTTTCCAGCAACGATGCTGAGAGTAGTTTACACGACTCAAACTATTTTCTCTTCTTTTCGTAAGGATCTTTTGCAAGCCATTCAAAAGAATTCTGTTGTTTATAAATTCATGTGTCAGTGTGGAGCTGACTACGTTGGTAAGACATCCCAAAGATTAGACATTAGAATATCCCAACACATACCACGTGATATTCGCTTACACAAGGTTTCGAGATTCCCCGGGAACTTCCAGGCACAGGAATCAGCCATCGGTAATCATCTGGGTAGTACAAATAGTTGTTCTGACAACTATTCCGATGCGTGGTTTTCTGTTTTACACAGTGCCAGGTCGAACTACCATCTCAATATTATTGAGGCGTTAGTTATTAACAATTCTCGACCTAGCCTGTGTAGACAAAAGATTTTGAAGCATCGGTTGGAGATCTTTAATGATTCAAATCCACCATAACGTTGAGAGATTTACTTTTTTTTTCTCTCAATCGTTTTCTCCAACTTAAACAATATTTTCCCCTTCATATCTCATTTGGTTTTCTTAGTTTTTAATTCTGACGTTTCCTCTTAGAGGGGCCGACGATAAGGCCTTAAAGAAAAATTTGGGCAATTTCCTTTTTTTCAACCCGCCGCTTTCATTGATTAAAAAAAATGTTTCCTCTGAAATTGATCCTACGTTTTTGTTGTACGCGAGATTTACTTACATTATATATATATATATATATATATATATATATTAGTATATGTGTATATATATATATATTAGTATATGTGTATATATATATATATATTAGTATATGTGTATATATATATATTAGTATATGTGTATATATATATTAGTATATGTGTATATATATATTAGTATATGTGTATATATATATTAGTATATGTGTATATATATATATTAGTATATGTGTATATATATTAGTATATGTGTATATATATATTAGTATATGTGTATATATGTATATGTGTATTTTGAAAAATAAATGTTTTTATTAATTAATCTGCTCCTTGTTTTGAACAACTGAAGATATCGATTTGCTTCCATTTGCAGGTCTTATCTATATAGAGATATGTATATATATATATATATATATATATATATATATATATATATTTGCGTATGTATATATATATGTATATATATACAGATATATATTTGTATATATGTATATATATAGATACGTATATATATAGATATTTGTATATGTGTATATATAGCTATTTGTATATATGTATATATATAGATATGTATATATACAGATATATATTTGTATATGTATATATATATATGTATATATATAGATATGTATATTAATGTATTTGTATATGTGTATATATAGATATGTATATAAATATATTTGTATATATATATAGATATGTATATATATATTTGTATATGTATATATATAGATATGTATATATGTATATATATATTTGTATATGTATATATATATAGATATGTATATATGTATATATATATTTAAATA
>OY744519.1:73586811-74026811 GCA_963556195.1 Sepiola atlantica
CGCCTGAGGTGACCCTACCAGAGACTGCCGATGGGTCTGTTCAGGCAATCTAGTACACTGGCTTTTCAACTTAGCACCTGACAATGTGTTTAACCTCCGGAAGAGATAAATTAAGTAAGTGTAGTATTTTTTTTTTTATTGGGGATTGAAAATTTCCGTCGATTCTATCGTCTTTTTCATTCAATAATTAAATAAGCGCCATTGTAAGGTCTTTTATGCTGAGGTTGTCTTTTCTCGTTTGTAATTTTATATTCTGGTAGAAATGTGTTTCAACTCTTAAACGGAAGCGGTTGAAAAAAATGTAATGATGTTATGTCCTTATGCTTTAATTAAGGCTACTTTTAGGGTTGTTTTTTTTTTTAATTTTCTTATCTTTTTGCTTTTGCTGGATATGGGGTATCCTACCGGATACCAGACATTCACCTGATATTTCAGAGACTCCAACCGAGAGATCTTTTTTAAAGATTCTAACCGTCCCTTTAAACGCAATTGTTTGTATCTCTCTTGCACTTGGTTCACTTGGTATATTCGCCAGGTAGTATTTGAAAATTTTTCATGAGCCCGGTTGCACCTATAATTACTGAATGATGGAGATCTTCCTTTTTTATCATTTTAGTTCAGTTAATTTGAAGATATCAAAGCCCCCTCTTGAGACTAACACTTGATTTCCCTATGAGTTAAACTCATATTCGAGGGCTCTCTTTAGGATAGATGTTGTCCCTTATAGGGCTGCTATCTGTACTTCCCTACAGTTTGGTCTTCCAGGGATTGTATGTAAGTACTTTATTAGATTTTTTTCATTAGACCAGCTGTCCCCACCACCGGGTTCGATCCCACTCACGGCATGCGAATTTTCGGGTCTGAAAACTCCCTCTGTCCACCCAGCAGTAAATGGGTACCTGACTAAAACTCAGGGAAGGTTCAAGGCAGCGGAAGGAGAGGGATGGGCTCCGCCTTCCATATGCTGTGCCCTAGACACGGTGATTCTTAACAAATCACCGCCGCTACGGCCATGGGCAGTGTGCGATGTCGGCAACGTCACTCGTGCGCGTCCAGGCTATGCGACCTTTACCTTTTTACCCCACCACAACCGGTATGATGTTTATTTCTTTCAGCGCGCGTGTGTTTGTGTAATTTGTGTGTTCGTTTAGTTTTTTCTGGGTTGGTGTGGAACTAAGCTATCTGCAATAGAATTCATTTTATGTTGTCTTTATTGTAACTTGATAAATTGTAGTGCAATGTAACCGGTGAATGGGCCGAGTTGTCCCGGGTCGCCTTTTTTATGGTTAAATACCTTTATAGTTAAATACTGCAAAAACAGAGTAACTAATGAGACGGGGTGAGTTATTACTTTTAGAATCGACACATCTAGAAGTAGGCGCAAAGTTAAGACGTAAGAAAATAAGTTATAACCAGCACTGGCGCAAGTATATCTTTATATTACACTCATCGGTATCAAGCGTAGTAACATTATACCCTAAGCCAGTATCTCTAGCTCTTCGACTAGCGTACTCCAATTCTGGGGCGCTGGTTTGTTGTCACCATTTTCCGACCTTGTGCCACATTTTTTTTTTTGCGGTGGGAATGAAGTAAATACCGAGTCGAGTAGCAAGGCTACTTGCTGACACGGTACATATCAGTCGAGGATCCGTCCTCGACAATCAGTTCGATAGAAACTTGTATTGTGGTGGCTTTTTATCTTTTTGGCTGTGGTATTAGTTCTGGGTAGTCCTAGGAGGTTAACCCTCCCAGGCCTTGCCTTCCCTCTTTGGGAAGGAGTTAATTAATGTCTAACTACCTCAGACACTCCATCGCGAAATGTTGACGGGACTTTTGAGGCAACTTTTAAAGAACCAGAGTGCACTTGATACGCTGGTTTATTCTCCCCACCTTCTGACCTTGTGCCACATCAACCTGCGGTAGGATGGAAGTTAATATCTGGTAGCAGATGCTAAACTTGCGACATTGTATTACTGTAATATAACCTTATTTCAACATATGTGTTCGTCTTATTTATTTACTATGCTCCTTTGATAAATCGGAATCGGGAATAAGAAAAATCGAAACTTTTGTGGGTATCGGAATCAGTATCGGAATCGGAAAAATTTGTGCCTATTTTCCGATGCATACAACGATTCTTGTATTTATTTTCTGTTTGCTTTTGTTTAAAACTTAATTTTCCACTGCTGGTACTAATGATAAAATAATAAATATTTATTGCTTTTAAACTACCAGTAAAACTAATATATATATATATATATATGACCCACCCTCACACACCAAAAAGTGTATTTTTATGTTTGCGAAAAATATATGCACATATTACGTGGTGTTTTACGGTAATTCGAAAATTTTAAAAAACAACAACAACTCGATAGCTAAATATTTAGAGATTTAAAAAGAAATGGAATCGGAAGCGGTAATTGTATCTGAATTGAGAATTTAGAACAGAATCGGTAATTGTATCGGAATCGAGACAAATATTGGAATCGTCCCATCACTAATACAGAGTCTCTCAAAAGTCGCGCACCATATACTGATCTTAATGGAGTGGCCACCCCGATCACTAGATCTGTCCCCCATTGAATGTTTTCTTTGGGGCCATCTTAAATCTGTTTACTAGAACCGCCCATCTGTTAAGCTAATGATCAATGATATATATATTATTTGTATTTTTATGAACACCTGGATGGCGCGCGACTTCTGGGGCACCCTGTATATGGCGATGGTAGTCTTACTACTGCGGTATTTGTTATCAAATTCGATGGTTAATCCTGTGGGAGAAATGGTTGCATATTTCCCGTGAACAGAAGAGAGACAAACAAGCATACGCACTAAATGTAATTCGGACGATATCTAGAAATATTGAATGCCCTAACCCTACCCTTTTTACGCCCAGCCCAGAACACCATGTTAGACTTTTTTCTTATTTATTTTCATGTTATAAAATTCAAGTTTAGGTGAGGGGCTAAGGGATATACTCAGTATTGATTAGGGGGAGGGGTTATAAGTAAAGTGATAATAATTTTTTAAAATTTCGATAAATTTATAGTCTTAAACTCTTCGATGTATCCAGGTGCTTCCCCAGATTTAATGAGAATCCTGTACACTTCTGCTTCAAGCTCTGTAGGACATCTAAACATTTTTATTTTTCATTTTGTAATTTTCAAGTTAGAAATAAAATAAAATGTAGTAATACGTTGTATTTCCTTATTATGGATGTCAAGCGCGAACATCGAGACCCGACGATAATGTTGCCTCGCCCCCTTTTATACAAAATGAAATATACTTGATAATGTAGTTTCAGAATATATATAGCTATGGAGTTCTATTTTCAAAACACTAGGAGGAGTTCGTGAACAGATAGACAGGCACTATAACTTTATATATAGATAATAATTTATCTTTGTTGTTTTTCTTTTCGTTTTGTTCTTTTTGGTTTCTATTTCTTTCTTTTATTTTTTTATTACTCTTTCTTGCATCTTTCTCTTTCGTTTATTTCTCTTTACCATTTACTTTTTCTTTGTTTTCATTTTCCTTTTTTTCTTTTTGTTTCTTTTTTTTGTTTCTTCTTTTTTCTTTTTTCTTTTCCTTTTCTTTTTTCTTTTCTTTTTTTCTTCCTTTCATTCGACTTTTTTCTTTCTCCTCTTTGTGTATTTTTTTCTTCTTTGTCTATTTTTCTTTTTTGTCTATTTTTCTTTTTTGTCTATTTTTCTTTTTTCCTTTTTTGGTTTATTTTTTTTGTCTAATTCTTTTTTCTTTTCTTGTCTATTTTTCTTTTTTCCTTTTTTGTCTACTTTTCTTTTTTGTTATTTTTTCTTGTCTTTTTTCTTTTTTCTTGATTTTCTTTTTCCGTTTTTACTTGTTTTTTTTTAACTGTTTGAATAAATGTCGACTTTATCAATTAATTTCCGTCTCTCTTTCACTCTACAGATTTACTGGGTTGGTGACTTACTGGGGGCGATAGCAGGAACCTTATTGTACGACAAGGTCTTCTCTGCCAACTCCAGCGACAAATGCCACATACGAAGTTGTTGTCTTGGAATTCAGCCACCGAATCGCGCAGAAGTTGATTCCTCTTACGAAGAGACGGAGACCAAATCAGCCGGCAAGATATATACCTCCCTACCCAGCACCAAGGAGAAGGAAATGGATGTAATCACCACTATGTAAAGAAAAACATTAACACAAAAAGGGAAGAACGAACGATGCATTATTTTGAATGTGCGCATGGATATGTTTGCATGTATGTGTGATGAGGCGTAAGTACTTAATTACTCGGTGTTATATTGAACAGACGACCAAATCTTCGGTGAGATTTATCAGAACGCTTCTAGGAGGTCGTTTGATAGCTGATGCCTTCTTTTACTACGTTATAATCCCTTTCAATTTTTCTTTTTAAAAGTTCTTAAATATTTATAAATGTAACCATCAAATAATGTATTGATATACAATAATCAAACAATTATACTTTTGTTTTATACTACAGAAAACATAACGTATCGTTTAATCTGCAACTCAATAAACCTTACGTTTAATTTTTAAATACCGAAGAAAAACGGGAATGCTAAACGTCTACAAAAAATGACGAAAATAAATGTTGAGTCTCAGAGGTTGTATGATGATGAGATTGGGAAAAGAGATCAGGTGTTGCACTAAGGTGACCGATGCTTTGATCCCCACGGATTATCCGGCTACTCATCACGTAGACAGCTTGAGTCTCGTTGATAGACGACATGCAGCAGTGATTGATTTTTTCTCCTCTTCTCTCTCGTTTTTAACGTCTTCTTTTTACTAACAGCTCTCGTAAACACTATTAAAAAGGAACAGCACCAATTCACTTGGTTTGAACAATCTCTTTGGGTTTTATTTTTTCTTGACTGTATACATGTATACGAATATAATGCCTCCAACCCATCTCCCATGGTTGTAGGAGCAGCTATCCAAAACACAACAGCTCTCTCTACCGATTCAGTGAAAAAAGATCTTCTCACGTCACACTAGCGACTTCCTGTCTGTAACGTAACTTCCCATTCTAACCTTATTTTTACACGCTCACATCTAAATATTACACAGGTTGAATCTCCAAGCACACCGTCCATCACCTATGTAAGAAATCTTTTGTAAATTGGTGGGTAAAAGCGCAGAATAGTTAACAGTCGAGGAACCGTAAGTAAAAAATAAAAACAAGAAATAATTTATAGCAAACGAAGTCGAATCAAATTCTCTACCGACCCGTATATTTCTAACGTGTCGAAACTGTAAGTTTTTTTTTTGTTTTGTTTTTTCAGAAATGTATTTCTATGTTCATGTCGTCACACTAAAACAAAAATGACCACCAAGTTAATGGCCTAAACTTCGCTAAACTAAAGCGACTAGATGTAGTTTTACGAGAGTTTTTGGAGGGGGGATTGCCACTTAGACATAGGATTAGTGGTAGTGTCATTTTTTTACTATCTTTTCAGCATCAAATTGACTGAATATAGGCCATTACTGTTACGACACATTAAAAGTATACGAGTCGGTAGAGAATTTAATTATTTTCCATTTGCTATTAATTTTTTGTTTATATTTTTTGTTTACGATTTCTCGACTGTTAACTATTCTGCATTTTTATAAAATGGTGAATGTTAAGGCCATGTTGAACCCATAAATCCATTGGGTATGCTGAGTACATATGCGTTACGTCAGGATAAATGACCATTACTTTTTTATGGGAGTCAGGGACACCAAGGAATACGTTTTGCCTCCAGTATTAGTCGTTACGGGCATTTTCAGAAGTCAGCTCAAATTTGAAGGCACATTGTTCCAGAACAAGTTAGATCAGGTATGTAGAATATCTGTAAAAAATCATTCATGAAAGGGTTAAAGGACTAAAAATGGCTACAACGTATTTAGTTGTGAAAAACATAATCGATCGTATGAGTCGTATTAAAGTCCGTTATTAATTCTTTCATTCTCTGGTGAACAAAATTTTGATTTTTTTAATTTGTTTATCCATCCTAAATTGATCCTTGTCCTATCGTGTATCTTTCTGTGGTTCAACTGAATGTGAATATCGTACCATGCTGATTTATACGAATGTACTTGTACTTTTAAGTACAAGTAAATTAGTATAAATCAGCGTGGTATGACTTATTTTAAATTGGTTTGATTCTGTCGTTGGCTTTCAATACTTCTGGCGTAATTGTTTTTATAATGAACATTTTGTAATTTCAGATTAAAACCAATCTTGCTTGATACGAGACCATATTTTTGTCGGAATCTGTTTGTTTATAATTGCTCTGGAATTATATATTAGAACCCTAGGTACGTCTAATATCCATTGATCTTAAACATTTGAGTTTGACTACACAACCAATATATATATATATATATATATATATATATATATATATATATATATATATTCATTAAAAAGTGCAAATGTATTTTGAAAATGAACCTAAAATCAATATTTTTCAAAAGTTCTCAAAATTAGGTACAGCTTTATAAATATTTATTATATAAACAATTAGTTTGCTTACGTAACTGCAGTCGCGTTTCAACGATTACGCTTCATCAGAGCTCAAAATGATTATGAAAAAGTTAATTCGGGCAATGAGTAGATAAGAATTTCCGGGTTTTCTTGTTCTTATCTACCCATTGTTCAAATTTATCTTTTGTAATTATTTTGAGCTCTGGTGAAGGGTAATTGCTGAAACACGACTTCAGTTACGTAAGCCAAACTAAATGTCATGTATATATATATATATATATATATATATATATATATATATATATATATATATATATATATATATATATATATATATATATATATATATATATATATATATGGGAATTATATTATTGTATTTTTACCAATTCTGATATGATAATCAGTATAATTGCTAATATTAGAAATGTTAGCGAAGCAAGGACTTCAGATATTAAGAAGCACTTAGTTGAACCACCAAACGATATGTTTTATCATATAGAAATGAGAATGTACGTTCTTAGTTTGAAGCCAAATTATATACATTTAGAATGTCAACTTGTTATCTCTGCTGACTTCGACCCAATAAAAAAGGTGTTAATCGTGCATTGAATTGAATTCCAAAAATACAAATTGAGAATTTCGCTATGAAAACTTTCTTAGCAGAAAATAACATCGGAAATCTTATCTTCTGATTAAGAGAAACCTACCCATTCCAAACAGAAAATCAAACTCTGTTTTTTTTAAGCAGCACGCCATCGATTTCACATGCACTCCTCAGCTGTTTGGCTAGAAACAAAGTGTAGTATCTGTCTGATACTACGCTTCGTCTTTTCATTCCTCAGTTCGTCTGAGACAATTTTTATTTTTGTCCCAATCCAGAGTGCCCCTATTGGGAGGCTGTATTTTTTCTCCACATTAAAAACCGACATTGAGTCTAACTTTGCTCTCGTGCGTGTGTGTGTGTGGGGGGGGGGGGCAACACATTCACTTGATTATTACGGTTAAATATACTAATGACCGCAGCTGACTAATTTTATCTTCAAATTTTTTATTTTCCGAATACTTTTTTTTAATCTTTTACTGTAGAATTGTATTTTATTTGAATGCTAGTGTTCCCGTACCGTCAATAATGATAACATACTTTTTTTCATTTCTTCTTAAATTATATATAACTTTTATAATTAAAGTTCTTAATATAATAATAATACGCCATCCTCGTGGTAGGTGATCTTCGTACTGTCTTCTATAACCATCTTCCTTCCACGTTGACCTCCCACGAAATGAAAACTAACGACATCTTTTCTGAAGCTCGTGCCTAAATACTCTGCTAGTATGAAGCTCGAAATATAGCTTACACCATTTACTGCCTCCCTGCGCGGTATAATCGCGTTGACACACCGGTTCTCGTTAGATCACTGAAGTTAAGCGATGTGGAGCCTGGCCAGTACCATATGAGTGGCCATTTAGAAATGCTAACGCTGTATGCCATCTTCCAATTACCGGGATATGCATGCGACTGTTGGCCGCATGTGAATTTGATATTCTCTGTAAACTTCCCCCTTCGGAGGAAACCGGCATAGCCTGCCTAGGGCTAACACCCCAACAGTTATTACCAGGTCTTCCTCCTCCTACCTCTTACGCGGTCTAGATGTGTCGCCAGGTTGGTTTAAATGTTGGTAAAACCTAACTCCCCAAAAAGGTCCCAGTCTAGAAGATTTTCTCCTCCTCTGACTCTGAACACAACAGATACTACACGTTGAGTCTAACCTGAAGTCCCCGTTTATCTGTCTCCCTACGATGGCTAGATGTGACACAAGGTCGATTTAAGGTTAACAAAATCTAGCTTCCCAAAAAGTGACACTCTTGATTAGGGCAATTAATTTTTATCGCAAATCTAGAAGTACTTCTCCTTCTCTGATTCTGGACAGAACAGATACTACACTTCGATCCTAGCACGAAACCCCCTATTTATTTACCTACCCATGAGGGCTAGATATGACACGAGTTCGAGCTTAATGTGTTATGTGGCCATTATTAAATGCCCC
Organism: Sepiola atlantica; assembly: GCA_963556195.1. Classification (NCBI taxonomy): domain Eukaryota; kingdom Metazoa; phylum Mollusca; class Cephalopoda; order Sepiida; family Sepiolidae; genus Sepiola; species Sepiola atlantica. The sequence continues at coordinate 73,595,338 of OY744519.1, forward strand.
AAAGGTGCTTCTGGCCTTGTAGTGTTCAGTAATGGCCACTGATTGGTTTGATGAACTCTTAATGAGAAGTCATCAGGCCGCTGAGCATTCAGCTTCTATTTACCTGGATGTGACAGGTCTAGCTTAATGTGAAGTAAGTCATGAGTATCACAAGGGAACCCATGGCCAGTATTGAGTACCCATAAAGGCTTGAGCTTTTATTTTTTCCAAAGATCGCATACCTTTTATAAGATTGAATTCAAACGTCATTTTCCATTTTGTAATATTTCCTTTGTTATTCTCACTTGGAATCGTCCGTTACTTATTAAGAAAGTCTAACAGAAGACTCCAAAATTATATATATATATATATATATATATATATATATATATATATATATATAACCTTCCAATTTCCTGTCCACGCTAAAAGTTAGCTGTCCGTTTCTGCTCAGATTCTTTGGAATCCGGAATCAGAATAGCTATGAAATCTCGGGTTCGTTTCTAACCCTTTGACTGTACCTATTTGAAAAAATAATTGATCAATCTGGTCAATTTCTCTTTAAAAATACTCTATATAATATATAGTATATATATATATATATATATATATATATATATATATATATATATATATATATATATATATGAGAAAGGAAGGATGAGAGTAATCCAACGTAATGTGAAATAAAAAAGGAAAAACCATAGCTGCCTCAATCTTATCTACTCAAAGCTTTCCATATTCATTCGATTCTTTCACGACCATTGACTTCTCACATCCTGGACTCTCCTCTGGCGTTCACAGTAGCCACGGCTACTGCATTCCTTCATCTCTCCACCATATCAATCCCAAACTTCGATGTACTTGCATGTCATTTTTCTTTAAATTATCATCCTGAGGGAGTCTTACAATAAAGACGAAACGTTGATGAATATATAAACAACTATCTCTTGGTTTTTCCTTTTTCATTTCCCAAATATATATATATATATATATATATATATATATATATATATATATATATATATATATATATATATATATAATTAGTATTTTAATTCCTTAATTTCACACAGAAAGTGTGTTGAAAGCTCAATAGTACTTAAAATACCATGGCTCAAAATATAATAATAGGGTAATAGAATCCGACTTTGTTTAAAACATTTTGTATTATTATTTTCTTCCAAACGATCGTTTCAACAAGTAGATAATTCTTGAGTGTTAAATATATATTTTTCCCCCGCTTAAAATCTTAAAATTAAGGAATTTATAAAATAGGAAACACTCAAATACCTAATGAATTAAAGGTAGATAATAAACCATAAATAGAATCGTGGTTACTTGTTTCCGGAATAATGGCGTTTTTCTTTCTAATTTTTTTCATCTTGTTTTATTAACAATAGATGTGTTTTACATGCTTGGGTTATTATGATGAAATACATAAACAAACTTTTGGGGAGATAAACGTTTACTATGTAGGTCGATCTGAAAATGAAACGTCTTTTTATGAGGCAAAATATTTTTCGTAAATATTCACTGTTTTTTTCTTAAAGATACGGTTTTTGATTCTATGAACCCCCACTTACAAGACCAGTTGAACATACCTTGGTTTTATGGTAAACTAGAAAATGCATTATTTAATACGGTTGAAACCATTGTTTGAGAGAAAATAATTTTTAAAATGTTTTTAAAAAATCGGACTCCATTCTCTTTACATATATATATATATATATTACGACCGATACACTATGGTGATTGTTATAAGGTGATTAACAAGGGAATTGTAGCTATCATGGTGGGAAACTATATCTGGACGAATTACACAAAGCTTTTTTTTCTGCATTGGAGTTTAAGCAAGAGAAACATTGTGAATTGGAATGTGGTGTGATAAATATAATATACAAATCATAAACACAGACGTTCCTTTGCGACACTTTATGATACAAACATTTGCGAAAGATACGAATCCGCAGACTAAAGCATACACGAAGAAAATATATACAGTCACGCTTACACGCATAGGTGCATATATGGGAATAAACATTATCACAAACACTATCATATACTTAACTACACATACTTTAAGCAGGAAAAGATATCTTCCTTACTGTCTCTTCAGTTGACGAGTTTGCATAGTCAGGAAATATTTTGTTTAATAAAACCTTCTTAAAGAAATGCTAGTCTTTTCGACACATTTCAGACACACATATATACAAATACCTACATACATAATAAACGGTTTCCTGTAGCTAATCAGTAAAAATAAACGCCTGTTAAACCCATAGGTTTATATGGGGATATATTCATTCGAGTTCATATAGTGTCATTTTATACAATAAATTGTGCGAATCATTGTGGTGGAAAGAATAGTAGTTTGGTGTAAGCGATCATTACTACAAAATAGTGAGTTCGATTCTTGCTGAGCTGTGCGCATGCGCGTGACTGTCTGTAGGTTTAAAGAAACCTCCACTAATTTATCCCAACGAAGGCACAAAATAATCAACTCTAGCGTGCCACATGACACATCGAAATATAATCAGACTTTTTGGCTGTTGTAAACTTAAATTATAGATGTATACTTTGTAAAAACATCACTTGAATGCTATAATACTTACTGGAAAGATTTGTGGAAGATAGTTTTATTATTATTATTATTATTATTATTATTATTATTATTATTATTATTATTATTATCATCATCATTATTATTATTATTATTATTATTATTATCATTATTATTATTATCATAATTATTATTATATAATAAGTATTATTATTATTCATGACTCTTATATAGAAGTAAAAGGAACTTATTATTTGTCATTTAATTTGCATACGTGCTTATAACGCGTACAGACACACGTATATAAATTATATTATTATTTATTTATTTATTTACTTACTAGGAGTTTTCACACGAGTCATAATCAGTGATTGCTCATTGACAATAACAAGTGGTGTTTCCTGGAGTCTGAGTGACAACAAGTCTCCCCAAATTTCCTTTTTATTTATGTATTTATATCACTAGTTCTCATACCAGTCGTTACCAGCAATCTCTCGCTGGTAAATCTGCGGGTGGTTTTCCCTGAAGTCTGAGTGACAGAAAGTCTTCCCAGATTTCCAGTACTGTCAGCTGCTTTGCATCGCCATTGTAACTCACTCTGTGTTCTCGCACCAGCCGTTTACCAGTGATTCTGTCGCTTGTAACAACCGGTGGTTTTTCTTTGGAATTTGAGTGACACTAAACCTCAAGATTCCAGTACTCTCTGTAATCTTCAATCTTTTTATCCTCTCAGCCCCTCTATTATTATTATTTTATTTATTTATTTATTTATCACAACAACTGAACAAGCAACATGACGAAATGCTAATATACCAAATTATTTAATACATAAAACTGCCTAAAGGTGTTGCTTACTCTGTCGCCTATAGTTCAGAAAATTGTTCTCTGGGTGAACAAAGTAGGGGTACTGCTCAGGAACAAGGGTTACTGAGAAGTTCGCGACGCTGCTGTTCAAATTCTCCCTATGTTTGGGCGGACGCCCCTTTATCACTGCCAAAATCTGTACTGACTACAACGACACTTTTGACACCTGATTGTGTGCCCCTTTTTATTTTCAGTCGCCATTTAATCCCTCTTCCGTCTTCTTTTTTATCTCTTTGTCTTCTCTTTTGTAGAAAAAAAAACGTAACGAAAATGTAATACTCGCTGAAATACGTACAAATAAAGTCTTTTTATTCTTGACATTATTTTTTGTCTGTTGTTTGTTTACTTATTTTTTTTAGGTAATTTTGGTTTTTATTGAGATTTTATTAAAAATAATAAAGAATAAAGAATGATCTTGGCTAAAAAAAATGTATGGATTGCTTTGTTAGAAGCAGCAGGGACACTCGATTGGATAAAATCTCCAATCGACAGTTTCTTGCAATCAACCAGAGAAACGAGAATAAATGGGATTCATATGTATCCATGGTCATCCTTACTACAGGCCAGGCAATCGTGCAACTGGGGTCTTTTAATGTGAATTTTCTTAAATATTCGATATAGAAGTTACAAACAAAGGTAAGATTCCTCTGTGAGATTAGTTTGATGTTTTTATGTGTTTTACATACCAAATAATAAGAACCACAATGAGCTAATTGATAAATTTTACAATTATTGACAAATTCCTATAAATGAAGAAACAGGTAATTTTGAATAAACAAAGGCAAATGCATATTTCAATGAAGAATTTTTATTTCAATGCTGGATTTTTTTAGAGAATTTGTACTTATGTCAAAGATCATTACTTGTATATTGTGGTTAAAAAGAAAAAAAGGATCCGCACCAGTTGATGATATCAAGCAGAGAAACAGTTTGTTCAAATGTGATATGTGTTTTACTAACCAAAAACTTAAATTGTCCTCATTTTGATTGCTTTCAACATAATATTTTGGCTATAGTCTTCATTTCACATCATAAAATAATCCAAAAATAAAATTAAAACTAAAATTTCAGCATCCAAATCTCTAGTGTGGTCTCATAGTCGATTAATCTAAGCAAACAAATTCACTGAAATGGAAGATGGAATTAGAAAAAATAAACAGATTCACTGAAATGGAAGATGAAATGTGATAATACAATGTCCATAGATTAAATAGAAGGTTTAATTAAAAATCTATAGGTGATGCTATAAAATGGGCAGGGTTCACAGCAATGAGTTACGATAACCAGAATGTTGTGGCAAAACAAGGAGGACACTACTTACAAAAAATTTCTAAGGAAAGTTCTTCACCTCAAATTCTGAAAGTAGTAATTAAAACTTCTTATTTTAATGTCTCACGAATGACTTGTTATCATCAAGAATCCACCTCAAAGAGTGTTCTTTCTTTTTGCGGTATAGAAAAGAGAAAAAGCACTCCCCGGATCCCCATGCTCCACCATAAAAGAAAAATCCAAAAACTGAAAAAATCATTTTATTCTTCAAAAAGTTTGTACACAATGGTATTGCAGAGACAGTGAGTCCTGTGTTTCTAATGATCAATTACCTTTTCTAACTGATTATAAAGCACAAACAACAAACTCCTTTATTTAAAAAGAAAGTGAGTTTACCTTTTACAATAAATTAGAAAAAAGCTTTGACATATATATTCGCACCATATCACAGAATCAACGAGTCCTTTGTTTCTAATAATCAATTATGTTTTACTGATCATAAAGCAAAACAATATACATTTTTACTGATGAAAATTTAGAAATAAAAGCTTCAAAATCCATATTTATACCATACTGCAAAATGAACAAACAGATTAATTCAATAAGAAAACTATTTTGACTTCAACATGTATTTTACACCAGACTCTTGCAGAAATAATTAGTTCCTTTGTTCTTACAGATCAATAATTATTTATAATTGATCAGACTGCTAAAATTTCAAGATAATTTCAAAACCTTTAGTGCTGGTTCTTTACTTGACTTGGGAGACTGAAACAAACAATAATTCTTGAAAAATATATTTGATAATATAATTCCATGCACTCTCTTTGTATTGAAATGATACTTTTCAGACACCAACATGAAAATTTTTGTTAAAGAATTTCTGCAAACATTTGATTTGACAGCATTGAACATTATGAAACAGAAAAACACCCACTGAACAGTGGTATCCAGTGGAACTTTTAAATCACCACGATCTATTTCTTTCAAAAAACTTCCATACTCATGATAATAAACAGCAGTATCATTGAATATTTCCTCCTCTGTAAAACAATCTTTTCGTGTGATATATCCTGCTATATAAAAAAGCGGCATTTTAATATCTTTGGAGATACCAGTTTCTAGGTCTGGCAGGTGATCAACTGTTTGGCACGCTAATTCATCCAACAGATATCCGCATTTTGAGCAAGTATGGCCTGGATCATGGCTATACTCTCTAACATCAACTTTCAACCGAAGAAGTAATTTTGTTTTATGAATATGGAATTTCTGAATAACATTTTGTACAGTAATAAAATAAGTACCACCAGAACCTTGTCTCAATTTACAAAATTCAGTTTCAAGATGGTAAATTCTCCAAGAATGACAAAATTGAACCCACTGTCAAGTAAATGTCTGCAAACATCAATTAAACCATTACATGTATGCTAGTGTCTCTTGTTAAGGATTTTATTCTCTTTCCTTGCTTTCTCCTCATTTGTTTTGCCATACTTCCAAAATTTGCAAGAAATGTCAAATTTCCATCATTTCGATCTGATAATACTTTTTTCAGTGGATCATTTGTCTTGACACTTCCATAAATATCTTTTACGCTCATTATTTTCCAAAATTTCAAAACTTCTTCAATGAAAGTAACAGTTTCTTTTTTATCATCATCCTGTAATAATGGATGAGTTTTCATTGCAGCTACAGTCTCATCACAAACATTTTCAAACAGTGGGAAACGTTTTGTCTCTCAACTGGTTTTGGAAGAACCGCTACTTCTGTTAGTTTTGATAACTTAACAAATTGATTTATTTCATGCGCAAAAAGTTGTTTCACTATTTCCCATTTTGCTATCATTTCTTTACTATCAGCATGAAACAGCAATTCTGAACAAGCCTCAGTTATCCAGTTATTGCGAATACTTTTAAATATATGTACATAATCGAAAAGCAAGTATATACCATTTTTAGTAACCCAAGACTTATTTTCAACAGTATCAAATTTCTTGAATAAAGCTTGATTGGTCCGATTATTGTCACAAATAACTGCAATTACATGACCTTTAGAATGATCGACTAAATCAACAACATTTCTAACATTCTGAAACAAAAATTCCGAGTTTAGTTTGGCAACTGGGATCATCTTAATCAAAAACTTTGGTCCACCATGTAAACATTTGATCATAATACCCAATACAGCTTTTGCTAATGCCTCTTCAGAATCTTTGGCACCACCAAATATGTTCCCCCCTTGGTATTGTAAACTCACTTTAACATAAACTTCATCAACTAGGATGATACATTTTTTCTGTTTATCTGACAGTTTGCTAAACACATCACCAAGAAAATTCAGATCATCTACCTTCGAAACTTTTGAGGTCATATTCACTAGTGTTTTCATGCTGGGTAATTTGTAATTATCTCGAAGTTTGTTATAAAGAGACCGAGATGTGGCAAAATATTCGAATGCTCGGACAAGTATTTCCGACTAGTAAACTTTTTTGCCAACTATTCGTGGTGACATAACTTCGATATGTTGTCTCAAAACCTGTTTCTCTTGTTCAATTTTCAAGTTACTAATGTAACGAATTGCTTCCTCAATTTGAGATCAATGTTGAAACTTAGTTATTCTGTTTTTCAACAGGGAAGAAATGTGTGTGAGTATACTTGCATGGTAACATTCAAACGTTAAGTTTTCAAACATTTTAATCAAAAACATCGGAATACTTCCAGTAAAAAAATGACAAGACTGGATGAACAGTTGATTGTTAGATTTGTAGCAGGTAACTGCTGGTACAAAATCATGATGGTCAATATCAGCACACAAATTTGTAAAATTATCAATTCTATCTTCATCTCAGAAATGAGCAAACTCATCATTTTGTACACTTCGCACAGAAGCGGAACTTTTTTGTTGCCCTTGGTTTTGGTAAAGGACTTGGTATCACACTTGATGGCAAATTATTAAATATTTATGGAGGATCTTTGGGTCGTGCTTTTCCCATAACAAATACAGTTTCATAACCAGGTGGAAAATGCCTTTCACAAACAACAGTGTCTGAGTGGTTAGGAGTGTTAGCTCTTGGTATTACCTTTAACCATCTTTCTCTCTCATCTTGATCTTTGGGGAGACGAAACACTCGGACCTTATTTTTCTCAATTATAGCCTTGACATGCTGTCACACAACACTTTTTTACTATTTTGAGAAATATTTAACAAATTATTTTAAACTAAAAAAAAAGGGAAAAGTTATGTGTCGTCAATGAACAGAGCTGTTTACATGTAAATAAAACATTTAAAACATGTGTAATATATTTCCTAAGAATATAGAAAAGATCTGAAATTAATAATGTAAGATTTATTGACAAATTCTCAAAGACGATACTTTTTTTAAACTTTAAAAAAAGGAAAAGTTATGCGTCGTCAATGAACAGAGCTGTTTACATGTAAATAAAACAAAATTAAATTCTGACTTTTAACAGTATACTCACGAACTTATAATCCAAATGTAAATAATAATAAAATAACAGAACCTCAGCTGAAATAAATTTGATGAGTTAAAATTTATTTTGGGAATTAAATTTTCTTGGAGCAGTGAAAACGAAGTGCTAACAGCTAAAAGTTTATCTGGTAACTGACTGCTGACTGGCCCCAGTTAAACTGTCAGATGTGCGTTTAGCCGGCCTGTTATGGGTATGGCCATGTATGTATCCCAATCTTATAATGTTGACTGACTGACGGCGTGGGCGAAAACACAAGCGACGCCCCCAAATTCCAGCGGAAAAAATAGATTTTCCTTTCAAAAGTGGCTCCCAACTTAGCAAAAAAAAATGACTGCCACGTGGTATGTTCTCTACTACGTTCGCGCAACCAAGAGTGATATATCTGCCCAAAATGAAAGGCTTCCAGTAGCTGGTCGTTAAATATAAAAAGCATACCACGGCGGCAAATAGCCTCTCTTTTCCTCGGTCCAACGAGTTAGACGGACCTGTAAAAAAAATCAATCACTAGCGATGTACCAAACGGCCTACCGCCGGCTGCTACCTTAGGTCAAACTCCACATCGTTCTCCCTCTTCCTCACTGACACTGGACACATGTAAGCTTACACCCGTTTTCTTTCTTTTTAAAATACAGGTCGAACACACACACACACACACACACACACACACACATACAAACATACAAATGCCTACACAGTCGCAAATGGGTAAAGAGACGGCTCATCCTTTCTCCACTTACACACATGCACACACATTGATACACGCTCGCGTTCGAACGCAGAACAACCAATCCTCACTGTTAAAAGAGACATTTCATTTAAACAGTGAAAGAAACTGGAAGAGACTCATTTAATACTTGTACAAACTTTCATGTACCGACAACATTTAATAAATTGTTTATTGTTAATACAACTGTTTTTATTTTTAGTACTGGGTTCTTATTTTCTTATCGTTATTGTGTTAGATTCTGATATTTTGCTCGCTTCTTTTATGATTGATGAGGATTAAATTTGTTAGTATCTCCGCAAATATTCACTCCGTCTATTGATTTTCGGTTTATTATTTTTTTTAAATTACTTTCATTTTTGTTTAGCGTTTATTAAAAACGCTAAAGAATGACCTTAGCTCAAACAAGTTATGATTCAATTGCTCCCCACTGCAGACAAATGTAGCACAAGGCTAAACGTAGATGGACCCTGCTCCCCCGAAGGGTTTCACTCTGGTGGAATACAATAATAGATGAGAACGGACCCGTCGGCATTCCCCGGTAGAGGCGCCTTGGACGACCGATGATAAACCAAACACCCTTCATAAATGGGAGGGAGAATACCTGGAAGAATGGCCTCCGAAGACTGAACGGAAATGTTATTAGATCCATCGCACACAACCGAGTGAAAATCAGGGACAGCTTCACCATATTAGTTTTAATTCGGCAAACTTCGCCGCTATTCGGACTTTGTTGTATATCGGTGCTGTTCCTAAAAGAATGATGACAAACATTTATGTATATAAATACAAATATATATGTCTTTGTTGCTTCGGCGAACAAGTAGAATCAGTGATTAGGATGGAGTTGCACGGGTGTTGACGGAGGGTTTTTTTCTCGAATTCACTAGTCAGCCGCCTTTCTGTCGATCTGTTTGGGCAAGTTAACATAAGATTTCTGAATACCTACGTATCCACATCTTCAATGCATTCACCTACGCACTCAATATAGCCACGCGCCCTAGGGGGGGCATGGTGGCTTCAATTCATGTTATTGTTTATTTAGCGACTGGTGTATTTTCGTCTGCCGTGTCTGCAGATAACCATTGCAGGTATATCTGCATTAAATCTTTATTCTTCTGGCCAGGTGTGCGTCTGTGTCAATTAGTCGGGTGTTGTTTCTTCTGACCAGGTGTTATGTCCGGTATTCCAAACCCGATATTCAACATTCTTAGCTTGTTTTTATTCTTATATTGATTCCAGCACTGATTCCTTTATTGCGCATAAAACTCAAAACTCAAAGACAAACGCAGGTGTCAGACATGAAAAACAAGATAAACGTAAGTCTGAGACTGTTGAAGTCTGTCAAATTTTTCTCAGTGTCATCAACCAACGCGTCTTTTTTACGTCTTGTGCGAAATCACAAAAACAACACTTAAGTAATGATTTCGATCCAGCAAATTTACTAAAAGTCGCAGCACAATTTACAATTTGCGGAAGATGTTCGACTCGTATTATAAGTACGTAGAAAAGAAATAGAAAGGCAAGAAATTGGATTTTCGATTTACAAATCATTGAACACGAGTGGCGGTACTAAACAGACAATACCGATAACCGAATGTTCACCCTGCGACGTTCGAGAAAATTGTATTATGAAAATAGTCCTACGCCGGGAGGCTTCGCGCAGCCTTCCGATAAAAATAAGATTTTTAAACCAGTAAAAAGTATTCGCGCCTAAATACAAGAATCATTTAGTGCCGATCCACTTTGATTCAACGGTGACTAGTCGGGGATGCGTCCTTGATAATCAGTGGGACAATGGCTTTGTTGCTGTCGGGCTAAGGCATATTCTGTTCAGTCCTAGGTCTACCCTCCCAGGCTTTACCTTCTCTCTTTGAGAAAGGGGTTAGTTTATTGCTAATCGTCTGGGGCTCTCTTACCGGGGAATGCTGATGGGGCTGCTCAGGCATTTTTGTAGGCCAGAGTGCACTTCACCTCGTCCACTGGTTTTCAAAACCCAACCTGACCTTGTGCTAACCTCTTGCAGAGGAAGTAAATAAATATACTATTTCGATTCAGTGGGAAGGAATCTGGACTTTAGGATGGGCTTTTCTATTTCAGCCACAATAAACTCAGCCTCTTACCATCAACTGACTCCTAAAGTCTATTTTATATTACATACCTTTTCTCTTGAAACACTTATTCAATGCACACATGCCTCCATACAAACAATACCTTTCAATCATTTTTGCTATTTAAAAGATTTTGCGCAAAACATTACTGATCTTTTCTTTTCAGAAACCATTTATAAATATTGTGCATTTATATTTATATAAAACTTGTGTTATTGTTAATGTCTAACATTTTTATTTACTTCTTACTTATGTATACTAACATACAGGCGATTTATCTCTGCAAGTGTTGTGAGATCTGTGTGTATAATATACAATATTCATTTGTAGCAGTCATAAATGATGTTTACTTTTTAATGCGTACCAATGCTTCTGTGAAGTGGTTTGGCTAAATGTTGGCCAATTAGATCGCAGAGCGCATTGATATAATTAGTTTCCTAAAGGACTACTTCAACCTCTTTAGAAATTGCAGACGATCGGCAGACAGTTGCCTGGCACCAACAAAAAACGGATCGTCTCATCTTCTCTGCCTTCGTCACCGAGATCTCGTGATACTATCTTCACCGAAGATAGTATTCATCAACTAAGCGGCAACAGACTTTTTACTTCTCCCTATTTCAATAAACCTGCCGTTGTTGTCGTTATAAAAGAAGTCTTGCTCTTTTGTGAAGCATTTTCGTTTTCCCCTATATTAATAAAATATAGAAATTGATCTAAGCATTTCTATATTTATTTCTATACATTCTCGTTCTCAGGATTCACGCGTGTGTCGTTTCTGTCCTTGGGCGATTATAGGAACACAAGTGTTCTTTAAAATTGAGGTGTCATTCGTATCAGGAAGATATGTAGAAATCAATTGCAGGCAGTTAAAGAGAAAGAGAGAGACATGGATTAAACCACCATTATGTTAGGCTACTTCATGCACCGGTGTTTGGGTGAAGAGTTATCTTCACGTGTCTGCTCGCTGTCAAGTCTAGCTAGAAAGAGATCACGATACCCTTCGGCGGAAATGACGTCTCATGACTTCAACCATCCACCGAGGTCATACTCTGACCTCACACCATCAATCATTCAGTGATTTCGTCGCTCATTCCGGGACCCCTTTTAACTAATCCGTTATTCTTTCCATTCCGGAATGAGAGACTTTAGCTCTCACTCTGCAACTCAAAGTCAACATCCCGATTGTGATCTTCAATCCATGTGATAACCGTCACAATTTCACAGATCGTACTCTTCAAAAATGCCCATGAATGAGTTACAATGGTTTAAGTCGATATATTAAATGTTATAATGTATGTTTTGTTGCTTGTAATCATTTTCTCACGTGTGTAGCATGCTTGCCAAGACGAGGAAAAGTAAGATAAGTTAGTGTCATGTTAAGCCATTGTCTTTCCTTGTCTATTTGTCTAGCTTTACTCGTTTCTTCTCTTTTCTTTCCTTCCTTTGTTTCTAAATAGAAACTTTCACATGAAAATGGAAGGGGGTGTACTAGAACCACAAAACCAGGTCACATGACAAAACGCAACTGTCTTTCCTTCTCTACTTGTCTAGATTTACTTTATCCTGTTTTCTCCCCTTCATTTCATTCTTTGTTCCCCTCTCTAAAAAGCAACACTCACGGTAAAAGTAATTGGAATATACTTAAAACCACTGTTTACAACTACGTCCGCAAAATAAAATCACGTGATCATATCTCAATTTTAAAAAATGTCAAATAATGTTGATTAACTAATCATACAATTTTCCGTGTGATTTATGGAAACAAGTCTGGGATAATCGGTGTTTAGATAAAAGAAAGAGATTGCTGACTAAGAGCATAGATTTTTTTCAGCTGACACCAGAGCGTTGACACAACTTAATGTAAACAAAACCTTGAGTTTTCGAACCACATCCGATGCAGCAGAATGGTAAAGACATCAGCGAGCTATCAAACGACATACTAAAATAACTGATCTGGAACGCTGGAAACGACATAGCTGAATGCACATCCACACACGTTTAACTTAAACAGTAATGAACAGTGCAAGAGATGATGATATGAATCTTTACCACATAATAAATACAAAAAAACATGTAAATAGCAGTTTATATTGCTTCGTAGCTCTTTTACTAGTACCGCCACGTCTCCTTACTACCAACAAACACCTTCAACTGCTGGCCGAAGACGTGAGAACAAAGAACAATTAATAGTATACCAAAACCTACAACATGAAGGAGGAACTTTAAAAAGAAACACACCGAAGTAAAGGAAAAACAATCACACACACAGAGACACACACACACAGAAACACACACACATAGATAGATAGATAGATAGATAGATAGATAGATAGATAGATAGATATATTAAAGGTGCTTGTTAGAAGAAAAATGGGTTATCAGTATGTGTAGGGACCCAACAGTTTATTTAGCAACAGTTACATACATTATTTTTCAATGTAATCGCCCCCGATGGGCGCGAAATCAGTCAAGCGCTTTGGCGACAATGTCTTTGTCCATAGCGGCGAACACCTCCACGGTGGCAGCTTTCATAGAGTCGACCGTGTTGTAAACGTGCTTGTTGGTTTGGGCCTTGATCACGCTTCAGAAAAAAAAAGTCATAGGGGTTGCAGTCGGGTGAGGAGGGCGGCCGCAAGTCCGGCGACTAGTGGTAAGAAACTTTGTTGAGCAGCCACGCCTGGGTCGTCTTGACCTTGTGTAAAAGAGCGGTTACCTGTTGGAAGACGTACTGGCATCCGGCGGTGATTACATCCATCCAGGGCTTCACCACGCTCTTAAGCATCTCCTGATATTTCGTTTACTTTTGGTCAAGTGTCGAATTTGGCTGCAACAATTCTATAATTGTTTGGAAAGATGCATTTCGCAGACTCTCTTAGTAGAGTTGAGGTGTTCTGATCGCATGTTATTTTTGGAAGTGATAAAGCTGTCTGTGTGGGGATTTTTTTGTAACAGCAGCATATAGGAAAATAGATAGTTGTTTGGTGGATTCATATTGTGATTGATTAGTCGATTTCAGCATTAGTTGATCCTGGAGATTTGTTTTAACAAAAGAAGCTGTTGTTTCTCGTGATGACGTTGTTTACTCGCTTATCATTGACCCTGGATCCTTTATTGATGCTGGTTGATAAAGAGTATGAAATAAAGGCGTCCTTGAAAACGACTGCATCACACGACACAGCGGTTGTTGGTTTTAGTGTCTGATTTTCTGTCAGCATATTGCTTCATCCTAATCTTAGCATGTGTCTCACATAGTCCGATATTTGAATTATTTGGTGAGGATCTAACCACAAGGGTGGTCAGTTTTTCGGATCACAACCAAGAAAGGCTGGGGCAAATGTAGTGCTTGTTGTAATTTGGCGTTCACTATTGGTTTTAGATCAGAATGGTGTTATTTCCTTGTGTTAAAACCCATTGTGTTGGACGTATGTGCTAAATCCTTGACTGTTAAACGGTTTTCTGAGGTTCCAAATTCAGAAGAAATTATGTTCAACATTGAGGTTGAGTCGAGAAGGTCCACATAGCTTGAGTACTTATCTGTGACGACGAGTATGTATTTCACATATTTAAGTGTGTGTAAAATCAATACCGTCTTCTGCCCATGGAGTTGTGGGGAACAGGGGATATTTCGGTAAGTTCTTTTGGAGGGGTGGGGGTGGAGATTTGAGCGCTATATGGTTAGATTGTTATACCGCTTTAAAAAGTACCTGACTCCTGACGTAACCCTCTAGCTATACAGGGTGGGCAAAAATAAGGGTCCTATTTTAAAATATTCATAACTTTTTTATTTATTGATTTATTTTTTTTTTTTTTTTTAGAATAAGTAAAGGACCCCTTCCGAAGCAAGCATGAGCCGTATTAGCCCTAAGGAACGTACCCTCATTTAGGAAACATTATTTTTGCTTAAAAAACTCAAAACAGTGTAAAAAACAATACTTTAGTTTTTGTAAGTTTTAAGAAGTGTTTTTCGGCTAAAATTTGTTTTGTTTATTTCAAAAAATCTCGGAAGGGTCAGTCTACACACACATAAAGTTTGGTGAGTTTAACTTTTATTTTGTGGAAGTTATTCAAATTCAAGTTATTCAAATTCAAAGATAGGACCCTTATTTTGGCCCACCCTGTATAAGAGTCAGATACGCCTTAAGATGGAGTACTGCTGCCACATCTGGGGAGGTGTCGCTCAGAGCACCTTTTCTTCTCTTGACAAAGTACAAAATCGACTTCGCAATCTAATGGTAGTTATCTCTTCTCTTCCCTACATTCTCTTTTTCACAGAAAGATGTTGCTAGTCTTTTTCTACTCTATCGTTATTTTCATGGTAGATGTTTGACTGAGTTCCAATCTCTGCCTCCCTGTAAAGCATTTATAGTAAGAACTCGTCTACCTACCACAAATAACTCGAACGCTCTATGCGTGCTGATAGTTGGGTCCGAGTAGGTTTGCGGTTCCTAGTCATTATAGACAATGAATAATTAACTTGTTATAAATGTGGAAATACTTACATGCCCATGTAACAGTGATACTTTTTGAGTATATATCCCAGTACTCGACTTTCACATTGGATCACCCGTTCTTCTTCAGTGGGCATCACCGAGATGCCTATGCCGCTTCCATCAGTATATTTCTGTCGACTTGTTAAGCTTGAAGTCCGGGAACATTATTTGCTTAAGGCAGTTTGTAAGCTTTTAGAGCATCGTTATGACGCTGCGTCCAAGATCCTGGCGTCTTATGTTTGTCATTTCGTCTTTATGGCTAAAGGGTTTCGTAGCTGGAGATAAAATGTTCATCACAGAAGTTTGTTATTCGTAGCAGGCTTCAGACCTCGAGTGCGTTCTTTGCGACTGGGGTTGTTTTTAGATATGCTTACGGAATCCAAACAATTTATTGTTGCATTTATATTTTTCCATGTTCAAGTTGAAGCTCTTTTAGAATCTGCGGGCATTTTCTGCGCCGTCTCCTGGAAATGTCACTTACTCAGACCCCTTCCCTAAATAGCCATTTCAACCTATATAACATCAGGTTTTTCGTAAAAGTTGTAATGTTTTTCAATTTCTCATTCGATTTGTTTAAAGTTTTTGTGAGGGGGTATGGAAACCGCTCCAGACAAGGCATGAAGCCACTTGATCTAAGGAGCTAACAAGAACGAAATATCACAAAAACAGGAGATGCCTATTGACCTTAGTCTTCAAAAGACCAAGGCTATAGGTAAGAGGAAAACAATCAGCAGGAAGAGAGTTTCACGATTCTGCAATTCTTGGAAAGAAGCTAATGGAATAGGAAGCTGTATTACAATGAGGTATCAAAACAACGAATTGATGGAGACCACTAGATCAACGAGTCAAACGAGCTGGAACAAAAGAAGCAGGGAATAGATCACACAATTCCGAAGAACACATCTTTGCTCCTGGTAACATGGCCTTGAGTTCATCCAGCGTTAATGTGTCTTTGTTAATATATAGCTTTATTTAACAGTCACTGGGGTCGTCCATAACCATCGAAGAGGTATGCTACTTCTTTCTGGGTATTAGGGCCACTTCTAAGGGCGTTAACAATGTTGACTGTCAGGAGTTAAAGATTCTTCGAAGTTTCCCAGTTTATAATGTTTGTTTTATTCTGCACTGGTCACAACGCAGATTATACAATATATCCTACCAGGGTGGTCTTGAATTTTTCCAGAACTCGCATGAGTTCTTGATTACCATAAGCTAATATAACTATTTAAGCGTTCTCCAGTTGGACCCTTGTGAGACAGTTGTTCAAAGTCTGCTTTTGAATTGAATGTCGACAATGGCTCAAAAGCTAGTCAAATAATTCAGTTGTTGGCTGGTTACTCCAATGTTGATGTTTAAATGTGATCAGACACTGTTCGTATTGACAACTGTTTCACCGTCCAATTCAGTGTTGTTCTCATCGAAATGGTGTACTCTTCTTTTGAGTTTCTGGTTTCATCTGAGGATTGTGGCTGTTATGTTAGTTAAGCTTGTGAGCTGAAACTACCCACGTGCAGGTTGAAAACGACAGACAAGACTGAGGACATGTGATTTCACTTCATTCGCGTGTTGCAACGGCAATTGTGGCTGCCAATATGTAGCCACAGACGACCAAAGTTATGGTTAATTTTGTGACAGGTTACCTTTTTTTCGGTGCTGGTGTGATTAGTGTTGGCGGGGTGTTGGGCGTCGGTCATCCATTGTGCATGAGAGATTTATTAGCAAATTACATAATCTTATTTTATGACCAATAAAATAATCTGAAACAAGAAACGCCTCAAAAATACATTTATAGTATTAAAATCCTATACTTTATGACCAATAAACAAATCACAAACAATTAAGACACACTCTTCAAAAGTACGTTCACCGCTTACAAAAACTATTAGATTTCGATACAAACAGTTGCCAGAGAAAATACTAGACGTCTGAAACTGATCGAATGAGACAGATCACTTCATGAGTCTCACACATGCTCGTATTAGAAGCAGCAGCGACGGCGAATGTTGTTTTTACGTATCGACTGTCGATTGGACAAAGGCTCAAATCTACAGTTTCTTTCAACCAATCACAACACAATTAAATTTTCACTCCCAAATATTCGCGCGTAATATATAGGCCCAAACACAGCAGTTCTTTTCTCTTTCTCCGGTGCTTTTCTTCCAGACCTGACACACATGCGCACATCACAATCTTGCCTAGGCTCTTTGGGGGCGAAAGATCTTCGGCAAATAGCACACACATGACGAAAGAAATTCACAAACTACTGTACGCCCAACAGCACATACACAAGCTCACAGACGCACACACTCTCTCACTAACAAAATCGGCACGCTCATAGACACGCATCTACAATGTTTATCTAATTTACACACGTAAACGCAAAAGGCGAGAGCGAAAATAAATATGTGTATTCAATTTCTCCTTACAGGAGAAAAACACATTCTTTAACTTAGAACGTTCTCGGACACTCTGAGCTCTCATTCATTACGAACTCTTTATCTGCTATTGTCTTAACAAGTTGTCAATAAAAACTAATTAGTTGTATGGATAGACTTTGTCATTCTTTCTTTTGATAATGTCCTATCTTCAATATTGATGCGATCTCTTCAACACCCATATGTAGATGAACTTCAAGTACCTTTGCAATTAATTCGGATTCCGGATTATTAAATCACTCTAGGGGTCGATCGTTAGGGATATAAGCGAGAAATCCGTTGCCAACGCAGGCAGATTAAAGCAGACCAGCGGCGACGCAACAACACGCAGTTAGAATAGAGAATACTGCCTTGGCAGACAGAATTTATATATTAAAAAAATCATTCTGTGCTCTGTGCCAAACCTTGCCCAAGTTCGCATGCAACAGCTGAGCCTTGCTGCTCTCGGTGTCGAGGGTAAAAACTTGCAATCTTGCAGGTTGAAGAATTGCTACTAACGATGAGGACTTCATGCAGACCAGACAATCCTAAGGCACATTTTGACTCACTTAACAACAACAACATGCAAAGTAATCAGAAAAATATATTTCAAATCTTCACTTACTTCAAATAACATTATCATTGCGTAAAATTTTAACAACAACAACAACAACAACAACAACAACAACAACAACAACAACAACAACAACAACAACAACAACAACAACAACAACAATAATAATAATAATAATAATAATAATAATAATCATCATCATCATCATCATCATAGGAGCACTAAGAACAATCCCGAAAACCCTCGAAAGAAGAATAAAAGAAACTAGAAACAGAAGGTAGACTGAGAAGATACAACGGACTGCAATAATGAAAACAGCTGAAATCTTAAGGAAAATTCTGGAATGCGGAAACCAACCCACATAAACTGCGAACACTAACCAGTAACATGGAAGCTGCGATAAAGGTAAAAAAAACAACAACAACAACAGCAAGAATACAACCACATTAGACGACGAAAACTGAAACCGCAAAATTTTAAGTAACTCCCACCCCACCCCCCCCCCTCCCCCCAAAAAAATAGTGGTGTCCATCTCGGCTGGCGCCACACAAAATAATTGTGAAGGCTAAAGGATGATGATGATGATGATGATGATGATGATGATGATGATGATGATGATGATGATGATGATGATGATGATGATGATGATATTAGACCCCCAAATCTTATAGTAAAAAACAACTTATCTCCAATCAATAAAACATTAGAAACAGAAAAATTAATTGTGTATGTATCTGTGTGTATGTATCTGTGTGTGTATATGTGTGTGTGTGTTTACTAACTAGGTTGCAGTGAATGACCAGAACGCCCAATCTTACGTTGTACGATTCGTGCTGCCATTGCACTCACCCACGGAGTTGTTCATTCATCGACTTAACTGGTTAACAAACAAAAGCTAAAGAGCTCTGTGTGTTCTTTCTTTCTTTATTTTATTCATAGTCGAGTACACATAGTTTAGGACGTATGAAGAGACAGATCCTGGCCTTTCTCAGCAGCATAAGTACGAAGCGAATTAATATTGAGATTGTCTGTATCCAGAAATTCACAGGAAAGGCAGAAAGATAATGGTTGTCATCTCGCTCGCCTCCATGCAAAGAAAGGAGATAATTTCTGAATTGAATTACTTTGCCTCTCAACATAATGGTTGGGAAGTCCTACTTGGATAAGAAGGGGGGTGCAATCCCCACCATCCCAATTTAACCTCGCTGCAATATAAATGAAGTATCTGATAATCCCATAACAACCTGTGACTAACAGCAAATGTAAAAACAGATTCAAGAGAAACAACAATAAGGGCTTTTGGCCTTTTGGCTAAGATCAAAGTGTAGTATCTGTTCCGATGGATACTGCACGCCTGTCCTGTGCAGTTCTAGGAGGTCCACCCTCCCAGGCTTCGCCTCCCCTCTTTGGGGAGGAGTAAGTTTATTGCTTACTGTATGAGGCGCCCCTACCGGGGAATGCCGACGGGGCTGCCCAGGCAATTTTTAAATGGCCAGAGTGCTCACCTCTCGGGCGCTGGCTTTTCAACCCCCACTTTCCTGACCCGACCTTGGGTCACATCTTACTTGTGGGAGTAGGATAAAACTGGCCTTGTGCCTAACTCCTGGAGAGGAGTAAATAATAAGAGTTTTAATAATTTTCTAGACATATCTTTTCGGTAACCATTTTTTTTCTTCAGTTTCTGCATTATTCGTATGTGAGACGTATTTAATTCGTCTCCCAATGTTATTCGGAAAGTACTTATGTCTTTTGTCACTGTCCGTTAGTCCATTAGTCTGTTATTACACTAGTTCGTTTATTTCGTCATTCTGTTAATGCATCGTCTCATTAGTCCGCCTTTTTCTTGTTGTTATTCCTTTAGTTCTTTAGTTCGAGTATCCCTTATTGTTGTTATTCTATTAGTCCGTTATTATGTTATTCCTTTAGTCCGCTAGTTCGTTAATATTTTAGTCTGCTATTCCGTTAGTCGGTTATTCCATTATTTCATTATTCCTTTAGTACTATTGCATTATTCCGTTAGTCTGTTATTTCATTAGTTCGTTGGTCATCTAGCCTGTTACTACGTTAGTCTGTTATTCCACAAGTCTGTTATTCCATTAGTATGTTATTCCTTGTCCGTTATTTCATTAGTCCGTTATTCCTTTGCTTCGTTACTTTGCTATTCCATTAGTCTACTATTCCGTTATTTCATTAGTATATCATTCCATTAATCCATTAGACATTTTTCATTTGAATAAAACGGACTCAAAAGCGTATTCAGAAAAATGTGTTAATCGCAGGCGGGCATATAGAACTATTTCTTTCTTTAAGTGGATGGCCTTTCCCAGATATTACTGCTACAGTTAAAACTGTTGTTTACTAAACACTTGAAATCAACCGCATTATCAACATATCGATCAATTATTTAAATCAAAGGGAAAATAAGATGATTATTATGATCAAATTGGTCCCTTTCTAAAGTCTTATTTTTCTTCTGGGACAACATAGTCAGAAAAAAAACATGAAAGTTATTAGCACCGACTATTACAACTACTATCTGTATATTTATAAAGTTGGACCATTTGTCGCACTAACAGTGAAATTAAAAGGCCAAATTCAAAATAGAAGAAAAACAGCTTTCTAAATATACTCAGTCATGTCTAAGGTTAACTAATTTGCATATTGCTTTGCAAAAGGACATCTCATTAATTCACTATTCGTTTGTTTGTTAGTTTGTTTTATTCTTATTCGATGATTGTTTTTATTTTACCCACAAATCTATTCACGGATATTTTATATATCGTGAGTAAATGCTTAGCATTTTGGGTGAAAACAGTCTTTCCGATCTTTTCCGGTAAATTTACTTCTGGGAGTTACGATTCCTGGTTTCCTCATTTTCCCCGATAAACACGGGTCCCAGGAAACACGTGTTCTATATTTTAAACACTTAAATGTTTCCACCTTAAAAAGCCGCAAGTCTTCTAGTCGAATCTTTCGGACGCATGTGACATGTTGTCGTCTCAAGTAAACAAAGCGTGCTCTGCTGTGCCATTGTCTTTATCAAATTATCAAACGCTCTGCGAACTGAAGTAGATTTTCTGTGAGAATGTCAGCCTGCCTAAATGACAGAGACACTCTACGAATGCTCATGAGAATAGAATAAATATAAACTTATGAAACTTCTTCGTTTGCTTCTACGATTATTCATGATGTAGAACGTGTAGGGCTTTCCTTTCCAATGATCGACCCTTGAAAGATGGCTGTCTCATTAGTGATCACCGTTTCAGAAGTGCCCATTCATCGGCGCCAGTCTGCCAAAACTTCAGCCATACACTTTACTTGTCCGGATTCAAAAGGAATTTTAATGAATACCCCGCTCTCTCTCTCTCTCTCTCTCTCTCTCTCTCTCTCTCTCTCTCTCTCTCTCTCTCTCTCTCTCTTTATATATATATATATATATATATAT
This sequence comes from Sepiola atlantica, assembly GCA_963556195.1. NCBI lineage: Eukaryota > Metazoa > Mollusca > Cephalopoda > Sepiida > Sepiolidae > Sepiola > Sepiola atlantica. Next base: position 73,617,259 of record OY744519.1, read on the forward strand.
ATATATATATATATATATATATATATGGCGATATTGAATTCTCTTACCTAATATGGCTGCCAAATGTGACGTCATTATGTCATCTGCTATTTGCAGCCGGTGCCCCGAAAAATGCGTCCCCATAGTTTACAGAAAACAACATTATTCCCCGGTCTATTTAGTAATTTTTTAAGTTGCGATAAAAAGAAAAATAATATATTAGAAAATCTTTCTTTTTTTTTTCAATTTATTTGTGAAAATACAATAAGTATTTTTATAAATGGATCTGAAATATAACAAACAGTGATTTTTAGTTTTTAGAAACAGTATTTTTTTTTCAAATGAAAAATTTACAATTTTAAAAGCTCTTTCACTTTAACAAACTTTTTAGAAACAGTTTTTTTTTTTCAGCTGAAAACTTTACAATTTAAAACATTTTTGGTTCTTTCAATTTACGATTTAACAAACTTTTTTTAATTTTTTATGGAAATCGCTCTAGACAAGGCATGAAGCCACTTGATGTAAAGAGCTAAAAAAATATTACTTCAAGGTCAAAAACTAGCCATGGATAAGTTTTAGATGGTAAGATTCAGACCCAGAAAACAGCGATTCTTCCCCCTTTGTCAGAAACATTACTCATGAAACGTGGGGATGAAAGGACAAAACAAGGGAAGCGAGTATTACGAGGCCGCAGAAAGTAAACCTATTGTCAACTTTCTACTCTCGTTTTTCTTCTTTCAATTTACAATTTAACAAACATTTTTTTCAATTTTTTCAAATAATAAAATCTTTGTTTTATAAATATTTTTTTATAGATTAAACATATATATTGGTGTTTATGGTTCACCCCACAGTGTTGTAGTAGGTCATTATATGCTCGCCAGCTATCGGTCACTATGCGAATTCCTGGCTGCATGTAAAATCGAAAAGTGCGATAATATTTCACCCAAAATCGAGCGGTGCCAAATTAACAGATAAAACTCAGTGGGAGAAAAATAATTGTTAAATTGTAAAATCGTAATATGATTAATTGTAAATTTCTAATGAAAAAAAAAAGTTTACTTACTGGTCAATTTTTTGGCAGTTTTATAAGGACAAATTTTTCAAAGCACCGGCTGCAGATAACAGACGACTTATTGAAGTAACATTTGGCGGCCATTTTAGGTAAGATAATTTAAGATCGCATATATATATATATATATATATATATATATATATATATATATTACAGAAGTGAAGATCAACATTGGTACCTTAGGTTTCAAGCCGGGAGAGCGGACCGAGACGAAAAAATACAGTGTTTCTTTGAATTTTACTTATATTTATAAACCGCTCCCTGGTCTTTCGCCATATTTTATCAATGGTTGTTCTTCTGTAAGAAATTCGTTGTTTTAAATATATATATATATATATATATATATATATATATATATATATATATATATATATATATATACGTGTGTGTGTGTGTGTGTGTGTGTGTGTGTGTGTGTGTGTGTGTGTGTGTGTGTGTGTGTGTATGTGTGTTCAAACTCAAGTGTTTACATTAAATGAATATTAGATTATCCTAGAGTTTTAATATGTAATTCCGGAGCAATTATAAATTGAACAAAAACATCAAAGATGGGGGTCAAAGGATGTTTTTTTAATACACATATTTAAGGATACGGTTATTTTTGGTAAAGATTTTCAATGGTAAGTTGGTTTAAAAATTATAACATTTGCTGATTAAAACCAATTTTGTTAGATACGAGATGTGGTTGTTGTCAGAACTTGTTCATATTTATATATATATATATATATATATATATATATATATATATAGAGAGAGAGAGAGAGAGAGAGAGAGAGAGAGACATTGTGGCTTAAATGCAATGTTCCTTTCAAAAGTCGAACTCTTTACGACAGCTGCCTTTAAATAGAATTAGTCTCTCGCGGATTTGCCGAGTTGTTGACAACAGCGGTGTGGGCAATGACGTTGAAATTTGAATTTGAAATATAACTTGTGTTCCGGGATTCGCGTCCGGCGACCGACTAGCTAGTTAACCAATCAGATTATTTGTTGTTCTGATTGGTTAACTAGCTAACCGTGTATATAAAAACACCCGGCAAAAAAAAGTTATGAAAATATATTTATGGCAATTAAGCTACACAGGCGCTCCCGCGTTTTATCCCGGGGGGGGGGGGGGAGACGTCAGGCTAGAATGCATGGAGTTAGTTTTGCCGGGTGTTTTCTATATACACGGCTAGCTAGTTAACTAATCAGATTCTTTGTTGTTCTCTTAGCCAATCGTTGGGCTTCTCACGAACAAAGGTCCGGTTAGTTTTACTTCTTATTTCGTGTTCTATTGTTCTGTTTTCTATAGTGTGGCCTATATCCTGTTTCTTTGTTGTGTCAATATAATGGGTGAACTTATTTTAACACGTGGTTCCTTATATTTCTATTTTAGATTTTAGTTTTTAAGTTGTCAGGTTTTAGTTTAGTTTTGTTTTTATTTGTTTGTTGATTTATTTATTTATTTATTTATTTATTTACGTATTTATGTATTTATTTATGTATTTATGTATTTATGTATTTATGTATTGTTAGCCTAAGGTAAAAATTTATTTCATTTATAATTCGAGTAAAGTAGCTAAACCTAAGGATTCCAAAATAATCTTATAATTTAGATCCTTTAATCCTTTTATTAGTTTAGGCACTTTTCTTTGTAAACCTTCCGATTTGAATATGATATCCTTATTTCCGTGTCTAAGTAATGGTGACCAACATTGAGTAGGCATAAAAGGGGTAGAAAGGGGCTGGGAAAGCTGGACCTCGAGGAGGTGGAGTGTGGTAGACGCGAAAACCTTGCTCAAATGTATCCGATTCTGTTTAATGCCGTGCCCGGGACATATTTCGATTTAACCCATAGATGGAACCCTAATAGGTACTACCACTCCAGGTCAAAATGGATTTGAGAGTAATGGTAAATCCAGGGTAACTCCACATTCTCCATGGCTCCCAAATTGGGGCCACAATACCAGATGCACTTTAAGGTTATATCCGTGACCGCATAATTCTTGAGCACTTAGTTAAGTATTGGTTTCTAAACAGTAATAATAACCGAAAATATTACCTAGTTATCCAATTGCTTTCATAGTTAAGCTCATTTTAGTTTAAGATACGTTTAAGTTAAGTTTTCGCTTACCAACGCATGTATAAACTTATACACCTGTCGTCGTTGGGAACCCCGGTTCTTGGTCGTCTGTAGACAAAACCACTCGGACGTTGATGTTAGTTAAAAATAGAGCCGATATTGATATAATAATGTTGGTTGGCTAACCTCCAGAGAAACGAGTCGTAAATATACATCCCACAGGAATGTTATGGTTTTTTGAAAATGTGAAGATAGAAAAATAGAAAATAAAAACCATAGTAATTGGAATATAAAATGAACCTGTCTTATATATATATATATATATATATATATATATATATATATATATATATATATATATATATATATATATATATTTGAATTTGTTATTGTTTTACTGGCGATAGTAACAGCGTTTGTATTTTCCCACTTCTTAAGCGGTAAAGGGCTATTCAGAATATTGCATGAAGTTGCTCTTAATAGGACGTATTTGATATTATATAAATATATATATATATATATATATATATATATATATATATATATATATTATTATTATTATTATTATTATTATTATTATTATTATTATTATTAATTACAGACAACATAATCGTAGGTTCGATCTTTTTCTAAGTTAGCTATGCTGGTGACGGCTGATAGCCAGAAACACGTGTGTATTGATTACTTTTATATACATAAAAAATTAATAATACAATATATATATATATATATATATATATATATATATATATATATATATATATATATATATATATATATATATATATATAGAAAGAGAGAGAGAGAGAGAGAGAGAGAAAGAGAGAGAGAATGTGCGAGAGAGATATATAGATGGATAACGTGTCTCGCTACACAAAGCAACACTGTCCTTCTTGAGATCCAGCCAGCTAAGAGAGACAGAAAAGCCCGGGCCGGAAATCACGTGATTTCATAGACTTCCGCTGAGGTGATTTCTGACCTTTAAGGTCTCACCTAACCCCTTCAACCCAAACACGGCCCCCGTTATGTTACAATAATAGAAGTGTCTAATAAGAACTGTCTTTAGAGCAAGTTTTTCAGCCATATAACGAAGATTGGTGCAATTGTGCACAACTCTTATTTCTATCAAGATAACCACGTAATAACCAGTTATTTTTTATTTTATTTTTTATGATTCTCGAAATTGGCATTGTCTGATATTTAAGAAAAGGTGAAAATTGCTGACATTCTGAAAATCGTTTTATTTTCTTCTGTATTTATTTTTTGGCCCAGTCAGAATGAAATCTCTCTTGGAATCACGGAATGAGATGCAACTAAATATATCCCAAAACCAAATAGTTATGTGAACAGAATAACCTCTATTTATATAAAGTTAGGTATGTATAGATAGATGAATATATTTATTTGTATGTACAGGATTAATTTCTAAACAAATTAACCGATCATTATGAATTTTGGAACACAGCTGCTTAAGGGGTCGCAATGTGGGATACATTTTGTTTAATTTAGTTTTATGTATATGGGGGTAAAAGGGGGTGGAAGCTCTTCGTGAAAATCCAGATACCTCCGTGTGAAAGTTTAACAATAACCTTAAGCGTTAAATTTTAGACGTTTGCTAGACTCGAAAATCGTAAGTGGCCGTAATGTGGTTTATATTTAGTTTAATTTAGTTTTATGTAAAGCATGTGAAAATTCAGATATCTTTAATTTTTGAGAAATTAAATAAATATACCACAAATTTCAGTATCTTAAAGTGTTTTAGGGGCATAATATGGACACAATCTCCCATTTGAAAATTCAAATATTTCAGATGTTCATTTTATTTGATCCATAATGATTAGATAAGAATTAAGCAAACTTCCTTGAATTACAATTTCTTCTTAAGAGTCCTTAAGCCTTATAGCTGAGACATTTTCTAGAATCAAAATCATGCAATGGATTTTAATAAATAAAAAAAATAGAATAAGGATTCTCAGCATAAGGTTGAGTAGCACTATATCTTGATTTCAATCCTCGTAAAAAAGTGGTGCAACCTTATTTTGTTTGAGGAATTTTATCTGTCCTGGGACGGGTATTGTTCTAGTTAATATATATGAACAAATATAGCGAAGAGCAAATGGGGTAGCTATCCGCCTCGCAATAACAGAATGGAAACGCTTAATGTTTTCTTGGGCTTCAGTTTGAAGTGGCCTTATTTGCTTGCTTCCCAACGACACAAGGCCATTTTTTAATGTGGGGCTATCCAGTTCTCCTAAAAGAGGCACTCTCGATGGGACTTGCAAACAAACTCACGAATGTAGTGAGTCCGATCCTTACCAGGTGCCTCCTACTTGTTAGATGCTAGATTAAGTAAATACCATATTGCGTACCCTGACTTTTCATTTTTACTGTTGGGTCACCATTATCAAGGCTAAAAGCCACTCGAGGATAAGGGCTGATGAGATTTCCATCCATATTGTCAACCGAAAGATGAGGAACAAGCAATGATATAAACTAAGTTTGAGTACTTATGGGGCGGTTTATAATAATTATTTGTTGCCATTAGATTTGAAGACGACTATGTTGTAATCTGAAAGGAAGCAACCTTGTGGTAATGTGTTCCACGGACATGAAGCACTCGCAAAGAATCCTTGTCCCTGGAAGTTCTGCATGACGCTAGGCACATGAAGGAAGAAAGGAAATAACATTTCCGTTGTGGTAGCAAAACTAGGTTTTGCTGTGACTGTATTACAAGGCGGAACCAGAGATTGGATCCCAGTTGAGCACCTTCCATTGAAATAACGATGGAGCAGAGAGAGACTGGCAACGTCTCTTCTGGGAAAGGAGAGATGATCCTCCACTAGATTTCGAAGTCGATTTTGTACTCTGTCAAAGCAAGAAATAAGTGCTCTGAGCGGCACCTCCCCAGATGTGGCAGCAGTATTCCATCTTAAGATGTATCTGACTTTTATGTAGGTATTAGATCGTTGTGGTGCCACGAAGAAGGATAGCTTGTTAATGGCATCGTTGATAGCAATCGATTCCCCGATGGTAGCATCTCTTCTAGTTTACATGAGACATTAATTTATTTGTGCCTCTTGTTTTGATAAATTATCTCATATCAATTTTAAAAGAAAAAATCTCACAGAATATGAATATACGGATCAAATTCTCGTAAATATTTCATCAGATTACCCCAACAATATTAGTGTAAATGTTGCGTTTCAACCTTATGTCATACATGCAGAAAACCAAGTTGCCGTAATCGTGGAAGTGACATTAAAGTTCACAAATTATTTTTATACCTTCGTAGCTGCTTTTTTTTTCAATGTACGCACCCCTCATGATACTTCCAGACTGAAGCTTTGCTGTCTGAAATCATTATCATTTATACTTTCAAATGATCTACAAAAGGTTTATTCGGTTTGATCTGTGTTCCAAATCACTGATCAGTGTGGTGAGGGGAGAGAGAGAGGTCGAGTATCACTATTTAATCATATTCTGTCAGCCCGTCTCAATTTTCACGTCCACGCGTCACGTGCTTCCAAACAGACTGTCATCTTCTCTCTCCCACTCTCTCATTAAGCCATATGACGCCATATCCGTTTCTATTAATTCCGATAGTCCTCACATCGAATTCAGCAAGTTGACTCCGGCTGACCTTTCATCTGTTATTCTCAACTAACCCTTTTTATATACTAGTTGGTTTATTCGCCCAATATCTAACATAAATTCATGTAATTATTATTTTTAATACACCGAGTTTATTTTTTAAATGATTTACATTAAAGCTATTTGTAATCTGAGTATGCAAGTTATTCCAAAAGTATATTACTCTATTCGATAAATATCTAATTGTGTGGTGGCTTTAGCTTTTGACATCTTTTTTACCAGAGTGACGAGAGATATTAATAAAGTGTGATCTATATTTAGAATTCTATTAATCATTGTGAAATCACCCTTATTTTTCTCTCTAGTAAAGTACTTAAACCTAAGGATGCCAAACTAATCCTGTGGCTGTGATCCTTTAATCCTTTTATTAGTTTAGTCACTTTCTTTGTATACCTTCCAATTTTAATATTATATCTCTATTCCCATGTGTAGTTACTGCTGCCCGGCATTGTGTACAATATTCCATATGATATGAGGTATTTTTAAGTCTTAAATAGACGGAGATTACTGAGTCGTGACGTACGTAGGTATCCGAATGCTTGGCGAACAGAAAAAAAAACTTGTTTGCAAACAATTTAACGTGTATTTTTTCATGATTATTCAATTTTTTTCTTTATTTCTTTTTGTTTTGTTTTTATTTTTCAAGTGTTTTTCTTTTTTGTGGGGTAAGGAAGACTGCAAATGGATAATGGAGACCGATAAATTGTTTTTATTTTTTCTGTATTTTTTTTGGGGGGGGGATCTGTTTCCACTTGGATTTAGGGTTAACTTAGGGATAGGGTTAGTTTAGGGTTGAGGTTAGTTTAGGGTTAGTAGTAAGGTTCCAGAAAGATTTCAAAAGATTCTACTAGAACAAAAGGAGAAGTCGACGAAAATCTTCTAGAACAAAAGAAAGAAGCCGACGAAAAGCGTCTAGAACAGAAAAGAGAAACTGACGAAAAGATTGAAGCATTAATGCAAATCATATCGGTTAGAGTTCAAAGTAACGAAAACGATAATGCCGTTTGTAGTGCAATTGAAAATTTGACTTATTCCCCAGACGAAGATAAAACCTTTGCTTAGTATTTTAGAAGATATGAAGATCTATACAAAATAGATTATGAAAATTAGGCAGACTCTAAAAGGTTCGCCTACTGCTCCGAAAACTAGGCACCACTAAACATACTACGTTTGTGGATTTCATTTTGCCCCGAAAAACGAGCGACTTGACTTTTGCTGAAGCTTTTAACATTTTAACCGAATTATTTATCCCAAAGACTTCTTTGCTTGGACCTGATCAAAAAAGAAAACGAATATTATTTAACGTTTGCACTAGTCGTCAATAAACACAGTGACGATTTCAAATTAGCCAAAGATAGTGCTGATGATATAACATGCTTAATTTTTGTACAAGGATTGGTATCAGGAAAAGACGCTGAGATTAGACGGAGAGTTTTAAATAAATTAGAGAATGAATTTAACATTACAGAAATTAGCTGAAGACTGCTTGATATTTTTAAGTGTTAAACAGGATTCGAAGGACATCGAAGAGTCGGGCATTGCACACATTAGAAATGTACGTCAAAAATCGAAATTCAGCTCTCTCTTACAATTCAAAACAAAAATGGAATGTTTGTGCACTAAAGGATTATCACTATCCACTGCCAAGCCCGGAAGACTTTCTTTTTTTTTCAAAATTAAATGGAGGCAGATTTGTTTCAAAAATCAATCTGAGTGAAGCGTACCTCCAAATACCCGTTGAAGAAGAGAATTCTAAACTGTTATGTATAAATGCGCATCGCGGTTTATACAAGTTCGAAAAGTTTGCTTTCGGGGTCAAAGTTGCTCCCGCAATTTTTCAGCAAGTGATGGATACCATGCTGGGGAACTTGATTTTACTTTTGCATACCTTGACGACATCCTAATCAACAGTAAAAATATAGAGCAACACAGGGAACACGTTTACAAAGTGTTTTCGCGAATCCGGGACTACGGGTTTAAAGTTAAAGAATAAAAATCTGATTTTTTTTTAGAGAAAATCAAATATCTGGGTCATGTAATAGATAAGAACAACAGAAGGCCGGACCCAGTACGGGCCACCACAATTAAGAACATGTCGGCTCCGGAAAACGTCACAGTACTACAGAATTTCCTGTGATTGGCAAATTTTTACCAGGCTTATATCCCAGAGATGCATAACCTCCGTGCTCCGCTCAACGAACTGTTTAGTAAGTATAAGGTTTGGGAGTGGGCAACCGAATGTCAGGAGGCATTCAACAAAACTATTGAAATGCTGGCATCTGATGTATTTCTTACGCATTACAACCCAAACTTGGACATAATAGTGACTAGCGACGCAAGTTCGTACGTGGTAGAAGCGTGCATTCTTCATCTAATGCCGAATGGAACGCATAAATCCATCGCGCATGCATCAAGAACACTGCTTCCAACGGAAAAGCATTACTCTCAAATTGAGAGGGAGACTTTAGGAATAATTTTTGCGGTAACTAAGTTCCACCACTATATACACGGAAGATTGTTCACATTACAGACGGATAATAAACCATTAATCACCATATTCGGCTCGAGAAAAGGTATGCCTGTGTATACGGCGAATATACTACAGCGATTGGGGAACAATTTTATTGAATTATAACTTTAAAATAGAGTATTTACCGTCAAAAAAGATCTATCACGGGGATTGATTGTCTAAACTGGTGCCGAGATATTGCGAGCCACTAGAAGACTCCGTAATTGCTTCCCTATGAGCGGACGGGGAGATAAAAGCTATACTGGCCAACAATGTAAGAGAACTCACTGTGACCCTACACAAAATTAAAAAGGAAGCCTCCGATGATGAGTTTATTATCAGTACAAGAACTAGAATGGCTGATTAAGACCAAAATTTTGCAGACAGTTTTGCATTATGCGACAGTGTACTCTTGTACAGAGAGAGAGAGAGAGAGAGAGAGAGAGAGAGAGAGAGAAAGAGATGGAGTCGTTATTCAAAAAAAAATACAGAAGAGAATCCTGACGGATTTTTACATTGGCCATTCGTTGACAAATAGCATGAAAAGTTTAATGCGCAGCTATGTATACTGGCCTAAAATGGACCAGGATATTGAAAACATCATCAATGCGTGTAAAGACTGTGCCTTGGCGGCAAAGGCACCTCATATCAAAAATAGTCCGTGGCCAAAGACGGACGACCTTGGTCAAGGATACACGTGGATTTTGCGGGCCCGTTGGAGGGATTTTACTATCTAATTGTAGTCGATAGTTTTTCCAAATAGCCCGAAGTGTTACGATGTAAAAAGCTTATTACGGAGATAACGATAAACTTCCTGCACGAATTATTTGCCCGTTTTGGGGTGGTCGATTGTTTGGTCAGTGACAACGGAACGCAATTTACGTACTTCGATTTTAAAGAGTTCTGTGAGATTTTCCAGATAAGACATATCACGACTCTCCCGTACAATCCTAGGTCTAACGGTCAGGCGGAGCGCTTTGTAGACACTTTTAAAAGAGCGCTGAAAAGCTTTCGGCACTCCCACGGAAACGGCTCTGCAGCAGTTTTTATAAGTATACAGGATCACGCCAAACGTTAACACACTATCCTCCTTATCTCCTGAAGATATGATGTTTACACGAAAGGTAAGATCCGTTTTTAACAAACTACTGCCAAAACAGACCAAATAAGGTCAAATCTCTATTGTATCAAAACAACGTTACATCCCATGGGATAGAGTATATTTCAAGATGTTTAAAAATAACACGTCTTCTGGGAATTTATTACGATAGAAAGAAAAATTGGAAATATGGTTTACATAATCCAAGACCCTTAATTCTCTTATAAGAGACACCTAAATCAAATTAGGAAGCGACTGTCGAATGACACTAACAGCACTCCCCAGGAAGAAGAAGTTATGGACATCATATACGATACTTTCGACATACCTGTACCCCAAACAGCCCCAGAAAACCGACAATCTAAAAGAAAATGGAAGTGTCCGGATCTTATCGTAATCGATCCAAAAAAGAAACGGATATTGATACTCCTGAGGAAGTAAGGCTTGGGAGGGGGGTTATGGTATCTTATTTATAACATACTTTGGACTCTTCCATTAACAATAAATACTGGAAGCATCTGCCCTTCAGTGTTGAACCAACCCCAGCCCGTTCAGTCTCTCATTAACTTGGGTTGATTGAGGACTTTGGGATGGGGTAAATTAATGCCAGTCGAGGATTCGTTCTCGGCAATCAGTCCGACAGGAACTGGGCTATTTCAGTGGTCTTTTATCTGTCGGGCTGAGGTATTCGGTCCTGGGTTGTCCTAGGAGGTGCACCCTTCCAGGTCTTGCCTCTACTCTTTGGGGTAGAGTAAGTTCATTGATCACTGCCTGGGGCGCCCTAACCGGGAATGCCGACGGGGTTATCCAGGCTATTTTTGCTAGACCAGAGTGTTCCCCCTTTAAGGGGCACTGGCTTGATTCTTCCCCCACCTTCCGACCTTGTGTCACATATTGCTGCGGCGGGAAGCAATTAAATACCTGAACCAACCCCAGTCTATACTGGCAATCAATACTGACGTACCCCCACTCTCGTTTCTCTATTGTATTATATTTTCTCCAATATACTTGTTTTACCTAAACCCCGAGTTCTTGTTTTCATTCCGGCCCCTTTACATGGCCACAACATCTCCCTTCTCTCTCTCTCTCTCTCTCTCTCTCTCTCTCTCTCTCTCTCTCTATATATATATATATATATATATATATATATATATATATATATATATATATATATATATATATATATATATATAAAGTTAATCCAACAAAAGATATAAGAGGCAACTAATATCTTTAATTAGTGAACATCCGGATAAAACTGAAGCTCAATATACTGGATAGAGCATTAATAGCATAATATAAAATGAAGTAATAAAATAAGGTGCAAATCAAATTTTATTAGAATTCAATGTTCAGGCAAAGTACCTTAAAGTCCTTAACTCATGAGTTTTCAAACAAAATTCTTCTCCTCAGAGAACCATTACCGCAATGACATTACTGCAGATAATAAAATCAAAATTTGAAAATGTATAAAAATATATATAAAAATACATAAAAGTATATAAAACATCAAATATATCAGCCGAAAACATACTTTTTTTGTTAAAGCTATACAGTTAATCCAAGTCATACAATTTAAAAACAGGAAAGACATCCAAGATGTTGATTGAAAAGTGACCCAGGTGGTGAATGTTAGTCCAAAAACGAAAAAATTATCCAAGCGGGAAACCTGTTTGCAATCGATGCAGTAAATGACAGTGAAAAATGTATCCAAAGTGTATGCAAATTAATAAAATCATAAAGAAACCAAAACATATGAAAAGTTCAGAAAACTCACTTGGTTTTGAATATTATAATGTTCAAAATTCAGAGTTCTTATGAGGTGATCGGAATAGTGTAAACCATAACTCCCTGGTTAAATAAAAGCTCCGGTAAATCCAATTCGAATAAAATTAAACCGGCCTGATGTATTCGGCCATTTTTTCTTCCGGGTCCGATAAAAAATTATTCCAATGAATGAAATTATATTGAATTCTAATAAAATTTGATTCGCACCTTATTTTATTACTTCATTTTATATATATATATATATATATATATATATATATATATATATATATATATAGTCGGAGTATGTGGAAAAGAAATCAGTAAAGTGCTCGGTCGTATGAATACGAAAATTAAAATGCAAATTATTTATTTAAAAACCATACATTACATATTCCAGAAATGTACCATGGTTGCATTAACTCTAGCCCTAACCCTGTGCACTTTTGCTTCAAGCTCTGAACCATTTATTAACATTTTTTTTTTTATTATTATTTAATTTATTTCTATCATTTTCAAGATAGGGGTGTATTTATAATTATACTTTTTTTTTGCTGAAAGTTGAAATGGTATTATTGGTTCAAATAAGAGATGATCTCCAAAGATGATCCAATATATAAAAAACAGTAATTTTTGTGCGTGTGTTTTTTTTGTCAGTACACAATACACTTACCGATCTTACATCATTGGATTCAGTGACTCAAACCTAGTTCTGATTTTTTTTAAGTATACTGTAATTCTCTTGGGTTCATTAGCGACCAGTTTAATGTTTGTGGATCACAAAATTACTTTTACTCATTCTTACTGATAGTTGTTTCAAAAACAGCACTGAAACTAGGGCAAGTCAGTCAGTTTTCTTTTTTCTTGCTTTCTTTCGTTGTTCTTTGTTCTAATACATTGAACTAGTGACTAGAAGGAGAAAGAATGTCAGTCAAAAAGAGAGAAAAATGGAGAAAAGAGAGAGTGAAAGAAAGAGGGGAAGAGAGAGAAGTTTTAAAATTAAAAAAGTTGCACACACTTTTGAAAACTCTTCTGTTTTGTTATTTATGCCCCCGGGCAGCACCAGTTATTATTGCTAATGAGTAAATAAATAAATAAATAAATAAATAAATAAATAAATAAATAGTAATCTCGACCCTCGATAAGAATTAGTGCTCTTAATATGGACACCTGTTTGATTAGATCAAAAAACGACGGCGATAAAGATTCGACCTCTATTTATGTATTAATAAAATTATCTACCTGCCATACCGATTTTGAAACATTAACTCCGAGTGCATCAGTTCTGAGAATGGAACTGTAATGGTTCGCCCTACGAGGTTTTTCAAGGAGGTTCTTCTTGGTTTTGTGTTGTTAGAGTTTGTCTGATGACGTCAGTCTGAAATCTAATATTACTTCCTGATAATGTTCCAAGAATTAAACGAAATAAGAATTTGTGATAGGATAGCGAGCGAAAACGAAGAGAGCGTGAAGTAAATGGAATGTCGTGTTTTTTCTTATTTTTCTTATTTTTCTTTTTTCTTTCTTGATCTGTTTATTCCCTTGATTACTATATTTGTATCCATTTTTTTTTCGAAACAAATGGCGAATTTTGTCTTTGTATATCATTCTCTTAGATTCTATATTTCTTTATCCTCAAACCTCTCTCTCTCTCTCTCTCTCTCACACGCTCTCTCTCTCTTTCTCTTTCTCTCACCTTCTTCTGTCACCATCTCTCTCTTTCTCACCCTATTCTTGCTCTCTCTCCTTCTTCTTCTTCAACTTCTCTTCTCCGCCGTCTCTCATCTTCCCCCTCTCTCATCTCCAACGTTTCTCATTTCCTCTTCCACGTTTCTCTTCTCATTTCTCTCTCTTCTTCTTCTTCTTCTTCTTCTTCTCTTCCTCCTCCTTCTCGTCCTTTCCTCCTCTCTCGCTCCTTCTTCTTCACTTTCCTCCTGTCTCCTTCTTCTCCTTTTCCTCACTCTATCCTTCTCCTTTTCCCTCCTCTTCCACCCCTGTCTCCTTCTACATCAAGTCTTTCTCCCCCTCTCTCTTTCTCTTTCTCCTCCTCTTTCCTCTCTCCTTCTATTCCTCCTTTTCTCATTCTTTCTTTTTCTCCTTCTCTTCCTGCTTTCTCTCCTTTGTCCCCCATCCTCTTCTCATCCCCCTCCTCCTCCTCCTCCTCCTCCTCCTCCACACCCGCCTCCTTTTCTTCATTCTCTTCATTCTCTCTCTCTCTTCTTCACTTTCTTCTCTTCTCCCTCTTCTTCTCTCCTTCTTTAATATCTCTTCCTCTTCTTTTTTCTTCTCCTTCGCCTCCTCTCTCTCTCTCTCTTTGTTCTTCGCCTCTCTCTCTCTCTATATATATATCCTTCTATTTTTCTTCCATCTCCCTCCCTCTTTCTTTTTCTTCTTCCCTCTCCATCTCTCTCTCTCTCTCTCTCTCTCTCTCTTTCTCTCTTTATATTTGTCTTACTCTTTACTGTTACCATAAACTATCTGTCGGTGTTTATTTTTGTTTTTCAGTGAGAAGTTCACGCATCGTCTTCACATGTAGAAGATGTACAAAAATAAATATTGCGTTAATTAAGTTGAAAAGAAATGCATATAAAGAAAAGATGGCGGACTACCTTCTTAACCTTCAAGTAAATAGTTTCCAAAACAAAAAGGTCAGATACGAACGAAAAAAGTTCATATTTCATTCACCTACCATTAATCTCGAATCATAAAACTTTTCATTGACGCGCATGAATTGATTTTTTTAAATATATTTATCAAATTTGATTTTTCACTAGAAGGGTAACCACTTATCAATACCAAAATCACATCGAGGATAATGGTTAATGAGATGGAATGATTGTCAGTTGAGAGATGAAGAACCTTATGAGAGGATTGAGAATGATTGATGGAATGGACCATGTTCGAATGTTTGTGGGGACGGTCAATATTGTAATGTTGTAATCTGCAGGGAAGCAGTCCCATGACAATATCTTCCACAGGCGGGAAGCCCTAGTGAAGAAGAACAGTTTGTGAAACATCCACCTAACGTGAATGTCTTACGAGGAAATTCTAACCGTTTATCAGAAATATAATCACCGTCTAACTTCCCCTGTACTCCTTCTCACTGACTCTTTCCAACTTTCTCTATTCTCGCCTCCTTTTTCTTTTTTCTTGTGTCTCTGATATGGCTTTGACCTCAGTCGCTGGTGAATTATTAGCCTTATATACCTAAACGTGTATCCACCCATCCATTTATCGATGTGCATACGCTGGAGACCTTCGCCACATACTTGGGAACAAAAGTCGATAGTTTTGTTGCGTCATCAGATGTGTTAATCAGATTATACTGAAGTACTTGCTAAAGGTATCTTCAACGTTGGATGAGTATACGACACGCTGAAACCTGTACACTTTATACTTTTACGGTTCACCGCTCACTAGAGCAGTGCACCTTCCCGTTGTCAAGAATGGTCTTCCGCGAAATTGCGATGTTCTTTCTGTCGAAGAATCCGTTTGTTGATAGTCGTCACCGGAACTACAGCTACCAATAAAAAATATTGGGATTTTTGTTCAAGGTTTACTCCTCTCGATCCGCCGTGTTCTGTCTATACTAATGTATATAAACAGGCTAACTTCGTGAAGGATGTGGCTCTGAAGAGCACGGGTTGTCTTTCACTTTGGAAAGGCTGTATTTTGCGCTTCACATAATGCGGGGATTAATGGAGACCACTCAAGGATGCCACGAATAGGCCATACAGGCCATATCAGAAAGGTACTATTCCTCTACAAACTATTTAGCCTTGTATGGTAGTATATATAAGCTGCAGAAAGTTGCGCATGCGTCTTTACTAGAGTTAACATGGCGGATAAAGGTATGACAGTGTGGCCTTTTAGCTTCAGCTAAGTCATTAACATATGTTACAATATCTATAATGGGAGGTGGCGGTGGCTAACAGGTTAACAACACGGACTTACGACCTGTGTGTGCCAGTTTGTTTCACGGAAACACTTTCACTTCGGATGTTAACGACCTTCACGTGGTCCCTCCCGTAAGTACCCGATGTCTTTCCAGAAAGAATTCTAACTAGAAAGATATCGTGGAAACCAATGTCAACAATAAAATCATCTGATTCATAATAAATGAATGAATATCTATAATACTTACAGTTTGCGTCAACTGATGCATTTGGCATAAAGCTATGCTGAACATATGGTATAATTTTCTCTCCCCAAAGTGCATAACTAAAATGAAATTAATTCTGTAGAAAAGATGTCCCCTTTTATTTATTAATAAATATTTAAAAAATGATGGTAGGGTTAGTTTGGTTAAAATTAAGATTACTTAGTTATAGCTTTTATACATGTCCTAAAATGGGAACAAAAATGGATGCTTATATCTAATGCTACCAAGACAACGCTTCTTTTCCCTTAACAATTATAAGAAATCTTTCCAACAACCGATTGCCATGGTTGATATAACCCTTCCTAGGAGTTCAACATTCGAAATGAAATGAAGAATTTTGGTATATTTTGAACGTACAGCCTCTTCATTTGTATGTCTTTCTACCTGTCTCTTTCTCTATTTATATCCCTCCCTTCGCTTTATATATATATATATATATATATATATATATATATATATATATATATAAAGAACACCTCTTTGTCTGTGTGCATATCTGTCCCTAAAAGCGAAGGCACACTAGGGAATGTACCTTAACTATAAGTGTATTCACATGTACAATTTGCATGTGAACATGTAGTTCTATGTCTCCAGCTGTCACTTAAAGAAACTACTGACACTTTTTTAACATATAACACAATGAAATTAATCTATTTATAAGCATAATTTTAAGAGTATTAACATATACCTGAATAGCTCAGTGAGTAATATATCTAGCTGAAAACATCAAGGATGCCGTTAAAGTAAAATATCCTTAACATGATGTTGCATATGATGTCATCCCACATTATAACGTGGGCAACGCCAGGTAACCCTGCTAGTATTATATAAAACTCAACGTCTGTGGGTACGTGTGTGTGATGTTTGTGTGTTCCTATAGAAAGAAAGTTTAGAGAATCTACATGAAATTTAAATCTTATGTGAAAATTTACAGGGGAAGACAATGGAAATGTTCCCGAATCTCTAAGTGAACTCCTAAGGGAGGGGGTAGCTATGAGGGTGCAAACCCCTTAAAACTTAAAATATATCCTATTTTTATGAAATGTAAATCATATGTATTAGATTTTATGTGGAAGACAATGGAAGTGGCCTGAATCTCTAAGTGTCCTCTTAACCTAACCTCCTTTAAAACTTCAAATATATCCTATTTTGATGAAATTTATATCATATCTATAGAATTCCTCGGGGAAGACAATGGAAGTCGTCCCGAATATGATGTACGTTCCTCCACCCATAAGTGACCCATGTGGACAGAACCCCCTTAAAACCTCAAATGCGTATATTTGATTTTAATGAAATTTAAACGTTATATCTGGCGAATCTCTGTCCCATTTGAGGGTTCTTGATAAGGTGCAGAAGCATATCTGTAATCTGATTGGCCACACTCTGCACCCCTTCTCTCACAGACATGATGTTGCTAGTCTCAGTCTTTTCTCTAACTACTATTATGGCATGTGTTCTTCAAAATTATGTTATCTATTCCCTGCTTTCTTTGTTCCAGCTCGTTTAACTCGTTGGTCTAGTGGTCTCCATCAATTCGCTGTTTTTACACCTCATTGTAATACAGCTTCCTATTCCAGTAGCTTTTTTCCAAGAACTGCAGGTATGTGGAACTCTCTTCCTGCTGACTGTTTCCTCCTACCTATAGCCTTAGTCTTTTCAAGACTAAGGTCAATAGGCATCTCCTGTCTTTGCGATAATCATATTTCGTTCTTGTTAGCTCCTTACATCAAGTAGCTTCATACCTTGTCTGGAGCGGGTTTCTATTAAAAGACATATGTATGAGACGCTATTTAGAGAGTTTTCCAACATTTCAGCTTCTTCCGACTATATTAGGGGCGAAACGGATGAAAACGGACAGTAAAAACAAAGAAAGTTATATAGTGGTATGAGTATCATGAAAAAGTACATAGTATTGATCCTCATTCAATCCCGAGCAACGCCGGATCTTCCTGCTAGTGTTTAATAAAATTAAAACAGATGTTTGTTTCTACATATTGTTGCTAGAGAAGTTACCTGGCGTTGCCCGGTAGGACTAATTTTTAAAATGAAAGTTCAGGTGTTTTTCACGCTTTATTATGATTATTGATAATAAAATTAATACAAGGATGTTTATATTTTTGTATACTAGGAGAGGGGTCCTGCACTGCCCGGGAGCAATGAATACACAGCTAAAAATATGTGTCAATTTCTACAATTTAATAATTATCTAATGTATAAAATTATCTCAGGCGGATTTTTAAAAGTTACACCTAAATAGCATTGCCAATTTTCATTTGTTAATTTTGTACCATGTTACTGTCAATAAATTACTATACTTCGCTAATATTTATTTAAAAGAAATACTTAATCTGATTTGTAAATATGTAGAACTTCTAAAATAAACATCTAAAAAGAGAAATCAGCTAAGGGGAATAACTCTTATTCTTTTAGTAAGAGTTAGCATTTTCTCTTTGTTTTTTTTAGCTTCGATATTGAACCTAACCAAAAAGGTGTAGTTATAGAACATAGAGATATTTACAAAACAAATTTGAACGTAATGTATCCCGGGCAACCCCGGGTCAGTACAGCTAGTTTTAATAGCATTAAAACATATATTTGTTTCTTAAATTATTGCATACTAGAGAAGATACCAGGTGTTGCCCGGGAGTAATTTCGTACGCCAAATATTCGCTGTGTGTGAATTTCTTAGATTTTTATTATTAATCAAACTCAATGAGTTAAACGTTGTTATTTTTTGTCTTTGTATTTTTTATATAAGAAGTGTGTCCAGAAAGTAACGAGACTGGACACGTATTAACAATGATAATGAATCATGCATTCGATACTCTTTAAAAAGAAATTCTTCCTTTTTTTAAATATTACTGTTTATCTCTAAATAAATAGTGATAGGGTTTACGACATTTTGACGACAATAAGTTAATTTTACGGCAGGCGACGGTTTACGGAAAAAGTTTACGTGTTTGGGACTCTAAGAGAAGACGACCAGTTCGGTGTCAGCTTCGAGAGAGAGCAGATCTAGTTGAGAAAACGAGGAGATGAACTGATCAATCAAGCGACGGTGGTGGCCTCGACAATCAATTTCATCTCTGTTCACTAAAATGCGGACGGTAACGTTTGGGATCCCTTTCAGTATCACACATAACCAGAGTACAACTGTTTGAAACACAATATATATATATGAGTTTGTGTTCTTTCTTGTGAGTTGCATTGCTTTTATTTGGTTTGTAAACTGTGATGTGCCCTCGACGATTCGTCAGTGGATAGACGACTCGGTTAGAAAGACGATGAGACAAGAAGAAGGCCACGGACACACAACGTTGCAGTTGACGGTCGTCAAGAGGGGCAGCATGGTTCTACATATATATATATATATATATATATATATATATATATATATATTTATATATATATATATATATATATATATATATATATATATATATATATATATATATATATATGGAGGATCACTTTACGTTAAATTTATATGCGAAACTGATCTACCACTCTAAATTCTAAAATAATTGTGTTGTTTTTTCTTTCCGCCAGGTATTTCAAAGTATTCACACGTAATCGCCTAAAAAAGTAAAATCTCATTTTTGGATGGTGGGGGTAACTGAAGGTGTTTATCTACAATAAATATTTTTCTGTGTGCCTTAAAAATACGGTATTTAATTATTTAGCTAATTTTTTTAAAGTTATTTAATTTTCACGGGAAAACTAAACAGAACCAAACAAATCAATTGCTTAAAATTAAAATAAAAAGTGACGTATAGTTAAAACAAAAATATAAGATTCAAAAAAATAAAATATGGGTAAAGTTGCAGATTAACACCTTCCACTAAATCCCCTCTTCCCGCCCCCCAACCCCACCCCACCCCCCAAAAAAAATACATGAGATTTTGCTTTTTAGGCGTTAACACCGTAGAAATCGGAAAGAAGGAACAAAAACAATTATTTTAGAATTTAAAGTGGGGATCAGTTTCATCTATATGTTTTAGTTTTATTTATGAAACTGATCCCCATTTCCGGGCCATTCTAACTTTTAGGGTATTAACCAAATCTTTTTACACCCAACCTTAACTTCGAGTGGTAAGGTCACAAAACCACATATAATCGTCTAAAAAAATTGAACCCCCCCCCCCCCCCAAAAAAAAAAAAACGCCTGAAAATGGGGATCATTATCCGTTGAATTCATATACGAAACTGATCCCCATTCTAAATTCTAAAATAATCTTTTTTTCGTCAAGCTTTTTAGGATATTCACACGTAATCGCCTAAAACAGGAAAATCTAATTTGGGTGCGGACGGCGATTCAGCGTGGTATGTTAATATACAATTATACCAAAATATGAATTTATTTCGTAATTTGGACAGATTAGTGGAGGGAACTACTAAACTTCTGTTTTCATTTGTCAATGACAATAGTGAAAAGGTGTTTGTAAACATTAAACAATAAGTTTGTTGTTAAACTTTACAAATAAGGCATTTACTTAGCGAATTAATAACAAGTTATTTATTTATTTTTCACAGAAAATGTAAAAACTGAAAAAGAGCGAAAGAGCAAGTGAGCAAGCCACCCTCTTCCTCCCTTTCTCTTTTCGCTTATGTCTCGTAGCGTGCGCTGGTAGTTTATTTAAGAAGGTGTTTTAGCAATTTATTCGATTTTTTTTATTATTAAATCACTTTAATTAATTGCTGCTAATATCGACGAAACTATTACATATATATAGTAAAAATAGGACAATACAAAATTTATACCAAATAACTAAGACCAAACATTTAAACTTGCAAATTAGGCACTCAAAGAAATATCTATTAATCGTTTATATGTACTATATAGACAGTATTTCAAAATATATTGTTGTATTATTTATTTAAGTAACAGTAACTCATTTTAATGTTTATACAATAACTGTTGCTTGTACAGCAGCATTGCTCCCAACAAAGCTTTCATCAGATGATGGCTCTGGATTCAGGCATGGTTTCAGGGCCGAAGCATCATTACCACAAACCCAGAGCACCCCAGCAGTATGTCACGATACTGCCAGACTTTGTTGGATTGTCGTCACTCTGTGGAGTTGCCATATCACCGCTGATGAAGATAGAGCCTTGTCTTGTATTTTCTTTATGTATTTTTTTCTTGTTCGATGGAGAAAACCCAAAACTATTCAAAAACGCGGAGGTTGTGTTCGCAATAAAACCTTGGCATCCGACTTCGATAGGAAATACAATGGTTTTCCAGCCATTTCTTACACATTGTTCTCGTAGATCTTCATATCGTTTCAACTTGCGCTGGTGTGTCCAGTCAAAATTTTCCTCAAATGGGAGCGTTAATTAAATGGCGAAAAATTTTTTCAAATTAACGGACCAAATCTCAATATCCAGACGCTGATATCTGTTAACGTTATTTCAGTTGGAAATACGAGCCGGCGTTCTAAGTCGAATGCAACGTGCTAGCCAGTCCAGCCATCAAACAATGAGAATCTCTGCTTATGTTTAACACAGACTTTGAACTATTTCCTTTATTAACGAAATGAATTGTTCTACTCGTGACATTAAGAGCTTTATTGGCAGTCTCACAACATATTTTCGAAGCCTCGGCAACAATCTCCAATACTTCATTGTATTTCCATGTGTAGCTTCTCAGGGAATGCTCGCATCCAGCGAGAATATGTTTGAGGTCGGCAGTTTTCGCACATGCTCTGCATCGATCGGATGTAGTTAACCCCCAAGCATGAAGGTTAACTGGTGTTGGTAAGATATCGTAGACTGCCTTTATGCGAAAACTAGTGATTTCTTTGTCTTTTGTACTCTCTCACTTGGCCCATGCGTCCTGTTTACTTTGACCTACAGCTGTAGTAATGCGCTTGGCTCCCTCAAGCTGATAATTTCTTCGGAAAATATTTTCTTTTACTTAACAGGGGATTTTTGGACCACCAAAGTTGTGGGTGGAGACCTTGACCTGCTCTTCCACATGCTACAGAGCTAATTATTTCTTTCATCTTACGGGCCGATTCTACATCTTCTGCAGCTTGTTTTGCCTCTTTCTATTTTCAGCCAGTTATTATGGATGGTAGGACATTCTTCACTAGTGGGTCGCGAGAGTAATTTATATATATATATATATATATATATATATATATATATATATATATATATATATATATATATATATGTTTATTATTCTTTGCTTAAGCCAAGGCTTTTCAAAGATCGAAATCTTATCATCAAAGGAATTAAATAGATAGATTATATTACCGAATATACCTTGCATTGAACAATCGAAGTTGAAATAAATCTGGACATTCGTACATGTTTATCACTCTTCTTTCACATATCTTTATAATTGCTCTATCTCGTATATTGAACTTTAACCATTTCACTATAGGTTCTATCTACTAAAAGTTTACTTTTAGTTTCGTATTTCATTCTATATATATATATATATATATATATATATATATATATAGTAAGTTATGAAAATATATTTATGGCAATTAAGCTACACAGAGGCTTCCGCGTTTCATCCTCGTAGGGAATCGTCAGGCAACATTTAAGCCTGACAATTCTTACGGGGATTAAATGCGGAAGTCCCTGTGTAGCTTAATTGCCATAAATATATTTTCATAACTTACTATCTAGCTCTACTCATGTATTGAGCACTATTGAAGTAAATACTGAGAATAGATACATAATATATTATATTTCCTTATAACATTTTATATAAAAACCGCTACCACTATTTATTCTACTTTGATTTCATTTGAATATTCATAAACTCTTAAGAATTCTGGCACAACTAAATATAATGATTATATTTATGTAATTCCATATAATTATTATTATTACTACTATTTCATAGTAGTCTCAACTTTTGGATGTTTTAGTTGGATTTTTCTTTTTGAACATCAAATCAATTCCCTTGACTTTAGACATTCAAGCTGTACCTTAACACTTTCGCTATTCCTAACAGGCAGGCCTTTTGTAGAATTTGAAAAGAAATTATCTCGTCAATTTGTTTAAGCCATTTATGGTGGCTTTTCGTTATGGTTCCAAGCGTTTCAATTACAACGGGAATCACCTTGACTTCTTTACATTTCCATAGTCTAACTAATTCTTACTTTAGGTCTTGATATTTATTGATGTTGTCGTGTTCTTTCTGCTGCACTCTGGTATCGCAGGAGCAGGCTATATCAATGATTTATTATTATTATTATTATTATTATTATTATTATTATTATTATTATTATTATTATTATTATTATTATTATTATTATTATTATTATTCTTTATTATTCTTATATAGAACTTAAAAAATATATATTTTGCCATCTAATTTACATACGTATTTGTGGTGTATAAAGACATGCGTATGTAAATGGCATGGTCATCTTGAGAAAGAGATTCACTCTGTTTCTCGTCATGTGGACAAAACCGACGCGCACATTTCTGAGGCAATGGCTGAATCCTTAGAAAATGACCTCCAGTCTGTAGTAGATTGGGGTCAAAAATGGATGGTAACTTTTAATGCCGCAAAGGCAAAGCTACTTTACTTCAATAGCCACCGATTGTTATGGCAAATAACACCCTATCTGAGAGTTCATCATTCAAACTCCTCGGCCTAACTTTCACAGATAACATGAATTGGAATAAATACATTGAAGACATTGCCAGGGCTGCTGCAAAATAAGTGGGATCCCTCTACCGTGCTAGTAAGCTTCTCACACCTGACATTATCCTATATCTTTACAAAGCCACCATCCACCCATGCATGGAGTATTGTTGCCACATCTGGGCTGGGGCATCCTCCACTAGTCTCTCCCTCTTAGACAAGGTCCAAAAAAGAGTCGCCAACTGAATAGGTCCATCACTATCCACCAAGCTCCAGCCCCTGTTCCATCGTCGCAATGTTGCTTCCTTGTGTCTGTTTTACAAGTACTTTAATGGACTGTGCTCTGATGAACTTGCTGCTCTGGTGTCCCCACGACGTAAATTCACTAGACCAACTCGACAATCTGCCAAATCCTATCCATTCACTGTAGAGGTCCCCAGATGCCGAAGAGCTTTCTACTCCAAAAGCTTCTTTCCTCGTGCTGCTGGACTCTGGAACTCCCTCCCTGATCCCTATTTTCCTGCCTGCAGAAATTTAAAACTAATGTAAATAGACATCTCGCTGCGCAGCTCCAAATTTAGGTTGACCCTAAAAAAACTTACACCCTTTTTCTCAGTAGCCCCTTACATCTACAGTGGCGGCCTGCCTTGTTTGGGGTGAACTATGTTTTTTAAAAAATGCTCACAAAGAAATTAAGAAATATTAGAGAGTGGTTGAATCAATATAGAGTAAGAGGTCGAGAGAAATACATAGATAGCTAAGAGAGATGGATAATTTGTTCAGTTAATTATAAATTACGGCTAATTAGAACAATTAAAACAGAATAGTTTTCAAACATAACTCAATCCAAGAACTAAAGTATATTTTGACATGTATTTTGTGCTAGTAAAGTATATAGGGAAAAAGCCTTAGAGAAATAAACGTTGATTAACTCATATTTAGTATTATAATAAATATGTGTGTGCACTAATTGCTGATTTGTAGTTGTGCATTCGACTTCCCACGATCGTGGGGAGGGGACAAGTAAATGGAAACTGGGTTTAAGGGAGCATATATTTATTTCACGTTTATTGACCCCAAGCAAGTCATATTACCACTGAAACATAAGGAGTTACTGTGGTTAGGGGCCAGGTTTAAAGGGTGCACCCTACGTGGAGGGATGTGCAGCAAGGTGTTTACATTACATTTAAATTCATGTGTGTTGGTACAGTCGGGAAACAGGTAGCAGGTAGGGAATTCCAAAAGTAAGCGGTTCAAAGAAAGAAGCTATTGGAGTGGAAAGCTTTTCGGCATCTGAGGACCTCTACAGTTAAGGAGTGGGGTTTTACTGCCAGTCGGATTGGTCGGGGTTATTTAATTTGAGTAAAAGACGTAAATGGTTTTTAAAATACATTTATGTAAGCCCAGCTATTAATACATATTTGATTACTTATTACGTTTGAAGACATGTGTAAAATAAAATATACTAAGTCTTTTTAAATCTGTGTAAGTCAGGGTCCGGGCTGTAAAAGCAAGTTTGCCTCATTTTGATTTGTTAGGTAATTGTGTCAATGACAGGACGGAAGAGTTGTGCAATTTCAACAAAGGCCAAATGAATTAAGAGACAATGTTAGTGCATAACTACAATTGTGCAACTAAACGTTTGCGCTCGACAAGTAGCGCCAGAAAAAGAATTCTACAGCGGTCAACATGATAGGGGGCAATTTGATCTGTTTATACACAGAGAAAAAAAGAAAAAACGAAAGTAAGAAAGAAGACAGAAAGAGAGAGGGGGAAGACAGAAAGAAATAAAGAAAGAAGAAGGTTGCCCAGCTACAGGCTATATGTAACAATGGAAAGTGTTATATGTAACAATAGTCATTTTGTAAGACATTCACAGCAAGACCTCGTCCCTACTACCACAACTGCAAAGAACTTTCCTCTCTTTCTCCATGTACCTAACATCAAACGGAATTTCAACGAACAGAATTAATTTCCAATCTATGGAACACGTTACTACAAGATTGCTTCCCTGCGAGCTATAACATGATCAGTTTCAAATCCAATACTTGTCATAAACCGTTCAATCCTCTCATAATATTCATCATCATTCAAATGTCAATTTATCCATTTCATTAACCCTTATCCTCGAGTGGCTTTTTAGCTTTGATAAGTGATGACTTCTCAGTAAATATTGTGATGGAATAGTCTACACACTCTTTTTCTTATATGGACTATATATAGAGTTAGCACCGACTGACAAATATCTTGCTTCGGGCATTAGTAATATCTTACTAATGTCTGTTGCTCCATTATTCTACTCTCTATTACAATAAGCAGGCTGGAAGTTCATGTCTGAAGACCACAGCCGCTGGAGAAGAGCTGTGAAGGCATGTCGCAAGAGGAGTGAGGAAAATAGAAACCAGCAGTAGAGAGGAAAAGAGAAGGGCACATACGGCAGGGGGTGCATCAGAGCTCTCAGAACCAGACGCCACCTAACTCTATGTTAACTGCAATAGAAGCTGCCGATCTATGATAGGCCTGCACACTCACAACAATTGTTGCAATTCAGCAACGGACTGATCAGAAGCGCAGAACTCCATTGTCTCCCGAGACGGACGGGTGCCAAATATTACAATAAACCTTTCTTTCTTCCTTATACTAGCGTGTTGGTTGCCTTTTACACTCGGTAACAACTTTGTCTATTGTACCCCTTTATCAGGGATACAACAGGAAATAAAAAAGAAATGACATAACGATGGTCTTTTTTGTTATATTGAATATCTCTTTAATAAACATAGAATCAATAAAACTATTGATTTGTTTTTACTTGTCTTTTATTCATTTATCCGTGAGCAAAACATATAACAGATAAAGAAAAATATGTAAAGTTTTGGGGTCTTTTGTTTGGTAACCAAACATCGTTATTAAAAAAAAAATGATTCGATATTGACTTGACTTGAGTCATCCATCAATTGGTGGTGAACTTTTTTCTTAATGCTGATTGTATATGCGGCACGCCAAACCTGCATATAACTAGTCCATGATGTTCCACTATCTGGAACAGTTATGCCTTCTCATTGTCAAATATATGTGATCATCTGCGAAGCCATGCTGTTCTCACAACTAGATCATCAGTGTGTCAATGAGTGCAACTGGAACTACTGCTACCCATGGAATAGCAGGATTTTTGGTCAAGGTTTACTCCTCTAGATCTGCCGTGTTCTCTCTACGCTTATGCATATTAACAGGGCAACGTCAAGAAGGATGTGGCTCTTCACCACCCACGGACGATCATTCACTATGGAAAGGCTATATTTTTCGCGTAGCATAATGCTGGGATGCATGGAGACCAGTTGAAGACACCCCTATAGACTTACTCGGAAAAGTACTACCTCTTTGAGAACCCTTTACCAAAAGGATATTATAGGACGTCCAATAGTAGTCATAACGTGTCTTTATACCAAAACTGGTATGATCGTTAGTCTAGACTGCCTAACAGATATGTTTAGGATTCAAATCCTATCATTTGGAGCAAATAGTAGGGACACTTAGAAATATACACGACTCCAAATCCAATTCATCTTAATAAATATAAAAACTATTACATTTTTGTGCAAACCGAGGTTCAAGAGAACATACCAAAATATTGAAGCTGATTGGATAAAACAAGTCACGTGAGGTGCGCCCTAATACACTCGCACGATTGACCTTCAGATAACCCCGAAATGAATTTCGGTTTTTAATGATTACTTTCCCGCTTACAAACAGGACGATTTTGGAGCTAGTCGGCCTCGATATAAATAGCAGCAGCAACGCCTAAAATGGTAGTCAACCAGAGATCAGACGGAGACACATATCAACAGAGATTCTCCCATCCTGTTACAGGCCGGTTGCAAGGGATATTCGCCACCACCAATCATTACAACGGACCAGACTATAACTACAGCATGAACTTCTGCCTGGCTACTGAATTACATAAGTTTAAAATCCAGATTTGTCCACATAATGAAAAGGGAATTCCAATCGTTTTCGTTGATTACATATTCTATCAGGACCGTTATTTCTTTCAGTATAATACACTGTGCGAGATTCACTGTTTTGTTACTTCTATGAAGCAAGTATCCTTTCCGGCAACTATCATTATGAACACGTTTGGCAAGCTATAGTTTCATACTTTTACACGCGTATAATCGTGATTCGAACACGTTACATACGTGATTAACGTATACTCAGTAACTTCCTAGATTCCCGTGGGTTCACCTGACCATAACAGTGGCGTTGTTTTTCATACCAAGTCGAGGATACGTCTTCGAGAATCAGTCCTAAACAGTCTGGGCCATTTGAGTTAGATGACTTTTTTCTGTCGGACTAGGTTATGGTTCTGTGCAGTTCTAGAAGGTAGGCGGTCCACCTTGGAGAAGGGGTTAGTTTCTTACTAATCGCCTGAGGCGTCCATACCGGGGAAAGTCGACGGAGATGCTGAGTTATCTACCTTCACATGAGTTACCTTCTCTCTGAGAAGAGATGAGTTTATTGCTAATCGCCTTAGGCGCCCCTACCGAGGAATACCGACGCGGCTGCTCAGGCATTTTTGTAGGTCACAGTGCTCTGCCTCTTATGCGCTGGCTTTTCAATCCCTACCTTCCGACCTTGTGTTACATCTTCACACAGTGGAAGGGGTGTAAATACTAACTAGCCAATTGCTACTTGCATCACATCAGTATTTACATTTTTACGTGCAGATAAATCTCACTTCATTTAGCCAGGTTTCAACGAATCTTATGTTATATAGAGTGCTATCCCTTTAAATTTTCAGCGATGCTGATATATTTACATTTATTTTCTAGCGTTTGTTTTTTAACAGAAAACAATTAAAAGGCCCTAACTTACAAACTAAACCATTTCAATTTTACGACAACGGTGTACTTTTGTTCTGTAATCAACTACGTAGGTTGTTCGTTAACTACTTATTCACTGAATGACCTACATCTATTAGATACTTATTAACATATTACTTTGTTTTGTCCGGTTTAAACGATTCTTTAATAATTTAGATTCATCTCATTTTTCATTTAACCAGTTCAGTACAGGTCAAACAAGGCTAAAAATAATCTGTTTAACTTTTAATATTTTATTAAACACATACATTCTTAACATTTGGGAAATATTCCAACTGCTTATTTACAACAATAAACAATTACGTTTTAATTTATTTTTTTCCAAACAACAGTGTTATGAAGTTATTGAAACACTTTCTGCAATATTTACAATACAGCTCTAAAAAATAGTTGATACCATAATATTAAAATTAAATATAAGAAACAGAACACCAATAATTATAATAAAATTAGAAATAAAAGAAAAAGAAATATAATCTGGTATACACCGCCCTATAATCAGATGCTAAAAACTAAACTGGGCAATAAATTCTTAAATCTCATCGAAAAACACTTCCCCGTAATCAATCCCTTGCATAAAATATTCAATAAAAATAACCTAAAACTGTCCTACAGCTGCTGCAAAAGCTTAGAAATGATAATTAAGACACACAATAACAAAATACTAAATGAGAACAGTAGAGAATAAATTATAACAAAATGCGTAAAACTGTGACCAATATAGCAAAAATAACACTAAGAACAACAAAAATATAACCACTACAAATAGTAATAACCCAAACACTAAGAACAATCGCTCAAATAGAAATTAAAAAGTTAGTAATGAAGAGAAAAGCTGTAACTGCATAACTCGTACACTTTGTCCACTACAAAATAAATTCCTAACAAAAAGTATTGTTTGGCAAATATTGTAGCTTGCTGAAAGACTGAATAATAATAAGTACTACGTGGGTATGACCTTCCTAGATTTTAAAACCAGATATTACGACCACAAATGAGCACATTCAAACACAAAAATCTCCAAATAAAAACAGCACTAGCGAACCATTACTGTGAGTTCAAAGAAAGCGGGAGCTCACCAATAATCAAATGGAAAATAGTACGACAAGCCAGTACATGTAGAAATTTAGACGACCCGTGTAGATTATACCTGAATGAGAAATTTGAAATCCTAAACTTTAAAGGCCCTCAAAACCTATTAAACTGTAGAAGTAAAATAGCAAACAACTGCTTACACAGAATAAAATTTACTTTAGGTTAACAATACTTAATAAATAAATAAATAAACAAAAGAAATAAACTAACACTTAAAAATAGAAATACAAACACACGCATGTTAAAATAAGGTCACCTATTAATTAGACACAACAAATAAACAAGAATGGGATGCCCTATACAAAGCAGAACAATAGAATAGAAAGTAAAATCAACCGAACCTTTGTTTGCGAGAAGCCCAACGATTGACTAATAGAAACATTAACCCGTGGGAGGGAATAACAAAGAATCTTATTGGTTAACTAGCTAGACTAAACACGTGTGCATATATAATCACCCGGAAACACAAACTTCATGCATTTTACCCTGACGATTCCCTATGGGGATAAAATGCGGAAGTCTCTGAGCAGTTTAATTGGCATAAGTATATTTTAATAACTTTATATATATATATATATATATATATATATATATATATATATATATATATATATATATATATATATATATATATATATATATACAGGCGCTCTAATGATAAGTAATACACGCCGTCAAATCTAAGCGATTAAATGCAAGTTCCTTTCTGTTGAACACTGTTATGATGGCTGGCTATTGTTGCCCGCCATCTCGGCATAATAGGATTTATTTCTCATCACTTTGTGTAGCTATTCAGATTATCCTCATTGGTTAGGGCGTCGAGATTTAGAGTTAAAAGTGACTCTTGTTCCGGGATTTGAATCGTGCGACTGGTTTGAATAGTTATCTATACACTGATGATTCCGCAAAGATGAAACGTATACGTCTGTAGATAATTAAATATTTATTATCAAAAAAAATTATATATATATGTATATATATAAATATTGTAATACTTATTATTAAAATAATTATATACCTATACATGTGTAATATTTTATCGTGTGAATAATTTGCCGAAGATACACATTCCACGCTGTGATAGCCTATAATTTAGGTGGGAATAAACCAGTGACGAAGTAACATAAGACATATTTTTTACAAAGGGGGTTTATTATTGTCAAAAACAAGCTTCTATACATACAAAGGGGGGACAACTCTTGCTTCCTAAGAAATACATATTTTTAACATACAACGTGTGCTAGTACGTGCGATACACTGTCGTCATCAGCCACCATCTACGGGTATTTCCGGTGGCTAAGACACCCCCTGGCGACACCAACAGCTTTTGCCACCGGACAGGGTCTAAAAACAGTGATTGTTCATCTTTTCAGATTCATAATGTCTGATTGAAATAACAATAGAACAATACCGCAGCAGATGACAACTTACTATATGAACACGTATACACACACACAAGCGAACGCACACATTAATATTTGGAGGGGTGGGGCTTCTTTCCGTCTCAAGAAACAATGAATACCCATTGTAAGGGTTCCTGTTCGATGAGTCTGTAGTGAAGCAAAGGTTACACAATCTCTAGCTGCACTTTTCCTGAACTAGTATTGTTTGAATCCAGTGGCAAGGAGAAGTCCAGGGCGATTGGAAACAATGCCGGGATAAGCAGAGTAAGACTGATGTTATTTAGGAGTTCCTCTTCTTCTTCTATAGTCGTTGCACAACCAAGACTTGAAAGTATTATCTACCCTACTATTTAATCCATAGATGGAGTGAGAATATATGGAGTCATACCTTTATCAAGGGTATCAGTGGAAATGATGCAGTAGCCCTAACAGAACTCGAACCTGACACGCTGAACCCACATCAATATACCAACACTAATAATACTATGTTTCGAAACTTTTGGAGATGCGGATTGATAATTTGTATTATTTACTTCACATCTTGGATATTATTCTCACAAAGTTTCGGCCGATATAACTTCCTACCTTCTTCAGGTGTATCCTGTCGAACTCGGGAATCTGTACAGAATTTCGAGCAGAACCCTTTATTTAATCCACATGTGGTAGTTTGCTCTCGTTCAGTCAGCCATGGCCGGGTAGAAGTCTTATGTAATTCGTAATTGTATTCTTAGGATCGCCCGCACTGAGGATTGAACCTTTAACCTCCAGAAGACTGAGAATAACATCCAAGATGTCCGAATAATACAAATAATACCAATAATACTGTTAAACATGTACTACTGAAATATGCGAAGTTTTGCTTAGTTTGTATGTTTTCATCTGAATAATCTCGAACGACCTCGAGATGTAGACTTACACATGTGATCGCTGCCGTATCTATTTATTATTACCAACGTTGACAGTGATGGGCAACTGCATTTTACATTGAGTCCGTCTAATAAAAAAAACAACAACACAAGTCTGTGACCTTTGTACTAATAAGAAGATTAGAACAATAACGAAATAAAAGAGATGAACAACAAGTGAATAACAATTGAAGTGACAATTGTCATTTTTTAGTTTTAGAACGCTTTCGTTAAACAGTATGACCCGATTGAATGTGATATTCACTTCGTTCTGGAGACGATAGACGTAAGCATAGGTTAATAAAGTCGTTGGTGTTTATTTACTAAGTTTAGTACAACAGAAGCCCGCGGGGTGGCGCCGGTGCACAAAAGGTAAGGCTCTCTCCAGTCAGCATTGATATATGAGACTATTTTTTTAATCACTACTTTACGGCGAGGTGCAAGCAGTTGACATTTCAAGAGTAAATCCTAATCTGTTTATACAAATATATAAAGACATCAAGACGATAACATCTAGACAACATCGTACACAAACGAATATGTGTTTGTACTAGATACATTGTGCCGTGCAGTATTACCAAATAGAATAGATAATTAGCTTGGTTTTATCTGTTTTACGGCATATCAACCCTTTGGGGTGTATCTAATATCGAAACCCAATGCCTAGACTAATCAATGCATTTATGCGAATGCTAGAAAAAATATAATTATAAAAAAAGAGAAATTGCATATTCTGGTACAAAAATCGGCTCCAGATTCAAATAAAATACATACAAGAAAATATATATTTTTCAGGCAATGAGAAGACTTTACAATATTTTTACCAAAAGCGATAAAAGAAACCGTTAAAGATTTGACACGAACCCACTGGGAGCCGATCCCTACCTATATAAACAAAAAACACAAATTGAAAAGTTTCGCATTATTATGAGTCGAGGATACGTCATCGACAATCAGTTAGAGGAAGGGTGAGGCTCTGTGGCATCAGTTAGGCCTGCACTTTTGCGGTGAGGTATGGTTATGTACAGTACAGTCTTGTATCAAATAATTGACATCGCAACAAAATACGACGTATAACAGTTTGAAAAACGTAACACTCTTCACGTCAAGTAAGCACTACTTCAAACAAATCGTGGGTGAGACTTGCACAGATACGGAATTGTTCATACTCACGCATCAGTTGTAGCTTAATATGTGTTTAAAATATTTCTACTAATATTTCTGGCTCACACCACCGTCGTGCCAACTTTTAACCCCTCTATACCTTCTGTTTGGTAAATAAAGTGTATATAATTTGTGGAACACCTGTTTCAGCAGCAGCAACAACAATAACAGCAGAAGCAGAAGCAGCAGCAGCGCCAGAGAAACGATCTCTAAGATATTCGATGTCTATTTGGTTGCAATACTTAATACTGATTGGATAAAAATACTCAATCTCGATTGATTGCCTATACCGAACTTCAGCCAATCGGAAAGACTCACCTCCTGGAGCAGGGCATCTGTTCGCGTTATCTATATGATATAACTTGGTCAGAAGTTATAATAACAAAATAATCAGAGTGTAAGGTCTTTAAAAGAGGATGGTTTATTGCAACGTATATATCTTGTACAAAACAATAACACTACCGGTAATCCAATAGGATTAACATAATACACTCGAATACACGCGAATACACTCGAATGCACATACTACTGTTCGTAGTATATATATTCTACGGGGTAAGTTCACTTATTAGTCCGGTATCCCATCACAATACCTCCTTCCGAAGCTGAAAGTCTTCCTTGAAATGTCTGCTTCTATTATTTCTTCCTTTTCGGATTCGGTCTGAAACGCTCCACTGGTTTTCTTTCACGTGTGCTCTTTCTTTTATTCCGAACTAATGGAATTGGATCCTTTCCAGTTTGGGACGAATACAAATTTTGTTCAGCTTGTAAGGCTGGTCCAGTAGATGTATACATAGGTTCGTGTACAATATTGGGTAGTGGTATGTTAAAAGCATCACATAAAAGCTCCATTGGGACTTCTTCCTCGCTTTTATCATTATTTTCAGCATATTGTGGTCTAATTTGTGTCAATGTGTCTTTTACACACGAATTTTTGACTTTTTATGGTGTAGATCACTTTTCCAATCATTTTCTGAATCATACCATCCATCTAAAATCTTTATCCACCTTGGAAATTTTTGAAATATACTTTATCTCCTGGTGAGTATCTTATTTTGTTTACATCTTCTTCCTTTTTAGCAACTTTTTTCTGTGGATAGGGTATCAATCCATCAAAAATCGATCGTATTTTCCTTGTGAACATAAGTTCTGCAGGTGACAACTTCGAGCCGTTGTTTTCATTAGGAGTCACCCTATAAATTGCTAAAAAAATTTGGATAGTTTGTTCTTCCGTGTCCATATATTTTTTTTGTAAAGCACACTTAAACGTGTCAACATTTTTTTCGGCTTGACCGTTCGATCTAGGATAATATACTCGTGTAGTAATGTGTTCACTGTCCAATAAAGTACAAAAATCCTTAAATTCCTTTCGTGTGAACGCCGTACTATTGTCGCTGACCCGTGTTTGGGAACGACTGAAAATTTCATTTAATGCACTGATGGTGTTCCTAGATGTAGAATGCTTGCACTTGAATACCTCAGGCCATTTCGAGAAAGAGTCCACCAAGATCAAGTAATAATATCCATTAATCAGTCCAGCATAGTCTATATATAGACGTACCCACGGCAAATCCGTTTTGGGCCAAGGATTCGTTTTGACCGGTAGCGCCCTTGCAGCCAATTGACAACCTCGGCATAGTTTTACAAAACTTTCTATTTCCTTGTCCATTCCTGACCAGTATACGTAGCATCGCATGAGTGATTTCATCCGGGGCATGCCAGGATGACCGTTATGAAATTTTTTCAGCATAACTTTACGTAGAGATTGAGGTATTACAATTCCATCTGCGTACATTAAAGTCTTGTCGCATATTGAAAAAATTGAAATCTGGGTTCCCTTTTTCTTTCGTTCGTTCAATCTTTTCTAGTTATTTATTTTAATATAAAATCATCTTTTTCGGCTTCCTTTTTTATTTGTTCACATGTTACAGGTAATTCTCTGATAGTGCTTAACAACAGATCTGAGATTTCATTTTCCTCTTTTAGTGCTGCTATAACCGTCTTTTCTAAAATTTCTTCATTTTTCGAGATTAATCTTGACAGTCCATCCGCATGCCCATATTTTGGGGGTGCGATGTATTCCATCGTAAAATGATAGTTCAGTAGAGTTACACCCCATCGCTGTAAACGGTTAGCAGTGTGAGTAGGAATGCCTTTTTCGATCCAAATATAGTTACCAACGGTTTATGGTTTGTTTAAAGTATAAATAATCTACCATATAAAAAGCGATGGTATTTTTTAACTCCGAACACAATCGATAATGCCTCTTTCTCGATCTGACTATAATTTTTCTCAGTCGGTAGAAGAGTCCTCGAAGCGTGCGCGATCGGTTTAGTAGTACCATTATCATATTTGTGTAGCAATGCAGCACCCACTCGGTATTCACTAGCATCAGCCGCAATGGTGATTTCTATCACAGGATCATAATGAGCTATGGCTAGATCTGAGAGTAGACTTTTTGTTATTTTCTGGAAAGCCGTCTTGCAATCTTTTGACCACATCCATTTTTTGTCTTTCCTTAATAATTCGTTAAGAGGGGGGGGGCTCTTAAATCGTACATATTTGAAATGTATATCGCATAATATTGGGCCAACCCACGAAACAGTTGTAGCTTTGCAACTGTGTCGGGTGCAGGCATATTTTTAATTGCATCAGTCCTCCGTGGGTCAGGTTTCTTACCTCACTGTCTGAGGTATTTAATTCTTTCTCGGGACTTAATTTGAAACCGAATTCTTCTAGTTGTTTGAACATAACTCTGATGTGTTTTTTTGTGTTCATGAACGTTCTTACTTTTGACTAGAATATCGTCTAAATAGGCGATAGCAAACTCAAGACCCGTCAACATAGTGTCCATAATCTGCTGAAACAAATCTGGGGCGACCTTTAAGCCGAAAGTTTGAAAATTCCCTTATGCGTATTTATGCACAAATATTTTGAGCATTCATCGTTCACTTTAATCTGCAAGTATGCGTCAGATAGATCGATTTTTGAAAAAATCTTCCCTCCATTTAACTTCGAGAAAATGTTTTCTGGCGACGGAAGTGAATAATTATAATCCTTCAGGTAATCGTTTAACTCGGTTGAAAAATCAGCGCACACTCTTTTTTTTTCTTTTTTTTTGACGTAGACGGTGGGCGACGCCCAGTTCGTATGGTCTACCTTAGATATAACTCCCATTTTTTCTAATCTTTCCAGTTCCTTCTTAATTGTGTCTAAGGAGGAAAAAGGGGCGTTTCTCTTTGGTTTAAACATTGGAGTGACATTTTACTTAAGTTCAAAATGACTTCTGTCTTTGTACATAAACCCAAACCATCAGAGAAAACTCTGAGATATTCTTTTTTCATTTCATTCAAAAAAATTTAATTTTTAATATTTTTTTCTTTTCTGCACTGTTTATTTTGTTGCAAAAACAGTTCATTGGGAGTTCAAATAAATTGAACAGTACTATCCGGTCTATTCGGAAGAGACATAAATTAACCCCTTGAATCACATTTACTTTTGTTTTTGCAGTTTTGCCACAGAAAGAAATATCGCACTGTAATTCTCCTTTAAAGTTGAATTTCTTTTTTCCTGACCCCTTTGGCAATTTTCTTGGTTTCAGATAATTTGGGTTTTCCAATTTTTTTCTATGTTTGTTCGTTGTTGTTGTTGTTGTTGTTAATAATAATAATAATAATAATAATAATAATAATAATAATAATAATAATAATAATAATAATAATAATAATAATAATAATAATAATCATGATGATGATGGTGGTGGTGGTGGTGGTGGTGGTGGTGGTGGTGGTGATGATGAAAAAATAAAAAATAAAAAAAGTAATAATAATGAACCAGAATCCAGTAAAAAAGTGATTGTACGACCATTTATACGTACATCTACGTATTTTCGATTTTCATTGTTCTGGATTTCTTTTTTTGATAACACAACGTTTACTTTTACAAAATTCTTTATCTTATTCTTGCGGCAAACAGACCATTTATGACCCTTAATTCCACAAGATTCACAGAATTTGTTCTTATACCAACATACATCTTTAATATGCTTATTATTTCCGCACGTCTTATATTTTCCTGTCTTTTTGAATTTAGGAGTTTTTTTGTTTTTTATGCGTTGTACTTTGGCAACACATTTTCCTCAATTTGGATATTATACCTTTTAGCATTAATGAGACGCTGACATTCTTCCGTCACTCATTGCAATGTGATTTTTGTGTCTTGCTCCACCATTGTTAAGATTCTAGACCTTATTTCTTTGTACTTAGGGGCTGTTAGTCCTTGAACAAAAATTAGGCATTTGAATAAATCTTTGTGGATTTCATCTATCTTGAATTGCTCAACAAAAGAGTTTACTGTTCCTGCGTATGCCAAAACATACTCGTTATCCGTTTTCACGATGTTTAGACATTTGTATCGAGTGTGGAAGAGACTATTTCTTTTGCCGAATATTTTCGACAGTATATTTATAGTTTCATCGGATAAAACTTCCTAATGTTTTCTGGGCAGTATCAAGTTCGTATATTTGGTATTCTCCTCTGTTCCCAGTTTCATCCGACCAATCTAGGAACTTTTTAGTAAATATCGTTTCAAATCGTCTGAAATATGCTGGAAATGTAACGCCAGAATCAGATTCGTATAAAAATTCAGATAAAGAATTTGCAATTTCTTCGGCAGAAAAAAACCCTGTTTTTTCTTTCACCGGTTGTCTGTTTCAGTATTTTTTCGAAACGTTTCTGTTGTTGCGGTATTTGTTGTTGCAACTCTTGATGCTGTTGTCGTTGTTGTTGCATGCTCGTACACAGCATTTTCGTCATTTCGACTAATTGTTCCATATTGAAAATACCCAGGAGAACTCGACACAAACAAAATAATTCTTTTTTGTTTGTTAGAAAAAGTAATAGCAGTGAGTGTAGTATTATTAGTTACTAAAATATATTCTATTAAATTTTTATCTTGTATAGTTCGTAATGTTAATGGTCCGAGTTCGAATTTGAGTCATGGTCCATCATACATTTTTTTTAAATCGAACAATAAAAGTATTCTTACTTTTTTAAAAGGTTTTCCTCTTTGGCACGTCTTTTTTTAAGATGTCTTTTAGTTGTACTGGAAAAAAACAAATCCACAGTAATCCTTGTTCGTTAACGCACATGTACGTCCGACGATAACGCTGTTTATTGGATGTGTTTTTTCTTTGTACCTTGTATCTTGTAGAGGTAAATCCTTCTTTGTAGTGTGAATTCGATTAGCGAACCACGTTTGCAGTTGATATCTTTAAATCAACGTCAGTCGGATTATTTCCTTCACAATGTGACTTGCATGTATTTACTGAATAAAAACAAAGCACGCGCGTGGCTGAATATGTTTCAACATTTGGTTTGGTTTCAAATCCTTGTTTGCTAGTTGATATATTTGATTTTACCACGTCTTTTATGGGTTCGTTTTCGAAATCCTCGCCGTCAGCTGATATCATTTGGTCAGAATTTATAATAACAAAATAACCAGAGTGTAAGGTCTTTAAAAGAGGATGGTTTATTACAACGTATATATCTTGTACAAAACAATAGAACTACCGATAATCCAATAGGATTAACTTAATACACTCGAATACAGTTGAATCCACATACTACTGTTCGTAGTATATATATATATTCTACAGACTAGTTCACTTATTAGTGATTGATGGGAGTCCGGTATCCCATCATAACACTATATAAGCAAGAGTCCGAGCTATGTCGCCAGTGAGGTGGAGTGATAGCCTCAACTTACCACAAGAACCTATGTCATTCACAACATGATATGTTAAATAGTTGGCGAATAAACCCGCTAATATATAATTTGTATAATTGAAAATAACAAAAAATGAAAGTTCAGTCCGGGTCAACTTGATGAACTCGAGGTTAGTTTTACTCAGCCGTAGGAACTGATAGAGACAGATGTGACATCACATGACTCAATGAGAAGATGAGTGAGAGGAGACAGCAGTTCATTGGAAACCCTAGAAGTGCAAACATGTTATTTTAAGATGCTTTGATAAGATATGATTAGATAGTGATTATTGATCTCTCACTATCTCTCCCGACCCACGGGTCAGTGATTTGGAACAAAGATCAAGCAGAATAAACTTCATCTCTCTTCTAACAGGTTGTCTTGACTTAGTCCTTTTCCGAGGTATGAAAAAGAACTTATTTGCAGGTGGCGTTCCCAAAGTTTGGAAGGACCACACAGGTCGGGTACAGAAGTAAGCAGCTAACACACCAGGTATGATTATGACCTTTCATGTGTGACACAAGGTTGAAACGTAACAGGTATTACTAACTGCTACACATATTATTGACGGGCAAACTAACTTTAGCTGTAGCCTCTGGCTACCGGCATCTTGGAAAAAAACACAAGTCACAGTTGTGGATTTCTATATGTAGTGACAGCTTGTCAGTCTCACGAACTCACTCACAATTCTACGGATATAACAACACTTTCTTTGTCTAAACCTTTAAACTCATCTAGACTCTTTTCTTAACTCTTTACTTTTGGTTATTCAACAAGACGTAAATAATGTTGATATATTATGAATAGATAGACTTTGTCATTACTTTCGACTTTGCTTATTTCTACGAATTTATTTGCATGAATTAAGTTCTCAATTTATTTAATTTGTCTTAATTCCCCTACACATTAAATACAAATTCCTATGTTACCCATAGCAGATGGAAAATGGAGTGCATGCCTTTCTCAACTGTTCGATTGCTGATGTTAGTTGAATGATTGTAAGCAAATGAGATACAAAATGTAATCAAATGAAAAAGAGCAGAAGAGAACACATGTGAAGTTATTGAATTTGTCTGTGGAACTGAAAAGGCAGCAACAAATGATACAAAAATTTACGCGACACTCGCTGGGTGGAAACAGTAGTAGAACAGACTGCAGCAAATGACAGCTTACTAGATACACACATACCTTCAGCCCACTTTTTCATCGCCTCACAGCCTCTTCTTTTCACTCACATTCTTCCCCCTACCCTCTTTCCGGCTCGTGTTTGACTGTTTGCTATATAAAGACATTCGTGTCTTTTCACCAAAGTAATTCTACACACAAGATTACGGTCATTTGAATCGACCGAAATATCGGTTGGCTTTAGAGATGTGTCTCTCTGTTATTATTTTTACTAGTCTGTTTCCATGCTTATCCTCTATTCTATATACTAAACATTTCATTAAATTAAATTTAATTTCATGTTTTAAACTCCCTCACACGCAAATACGCACACACTATTTCTGACTAAAATTGTATGCACATTTACACTTCTTGTCCATATATTTGCCCAGACATTTTTAGCACTATAGATGTATCGATAAACACTAAGTACGCAAAATGAAAACGAAAATGTTAAACTTCAACATTTATGGGTAATTCCGATTAAAATTGTACACACATTTACAATGTCTGTCTATCAACTTAACCAGCAATTCTTAGCACTTCAGAAGCGATAGTTTTGAAGATATGTCGATAACACTAAGTACGCAAAATGTAAACGAAAATTTAGCAGGACTTTTATAACATTTATAAGTATATTGCACACATCAATATACCAGTGTAAGGGTAAAAGATAATGTTAGTTATCTAGTTTATTGCAGAAGGTTACATTTTCAGATCACGTCGACTTCACCAGTGTAAGAGTATATGATAATTGAGTATCCGTTCACTTTGCATGGAGAGAAAAGACATTCATCCACCAACTTTAAGGAAATGCGAAGAGTAATACTTTTAAGAGATTGGTAGAGACAAGAGTTCTTTAAAGGATCACGACCGGGTTGCCGGATCAAATAGAAATAACTTGGAGCGCCGGAGGAACAAAGTCGTTGGATGTCATAGCTGCCATAGATTTCTGGGATGCTTAGCCTTGTATTGCCTTGAATAAATTCAGACTGGTTGTCTAAAATATAATTCCGTATTTTAGTGGAAACATTTTTGATTGGTCCAAAAATAAAACCATTTTTATACTTATTATTTCTACCGAATGTTCTGCGTCGATCCATATGCGCAAAAACCATTTTACACACTTTTTATTTGGACGTAGCAGAGTGAACATCTGATCCTCTGTACGTCACCACTCAGTGACAAAATAATAAAACAAAAACTTAAAAAAGAAATATGTATATGTGTTTGAAAGATATTCCAACCAATATTTGTTGAATTTTTTCTTATGTTTATTTATGTTAGTCTTAACCGTCAGTGCTTGTATAGATGAGGGCACATATGAAAAACGCATTTCCAAATAAAAACTATTGTTTATACTTGCCTATCAGACAGAAATAAGTATCCTCGCCAACAATTAGGAAAAATTATCAAGTAAAATTTTAATAAAAATTAAAAATCAGTTTTATCGTATTTTGCCGACCGCCATTTATTACTTGTTAATATGACAGACTGAGTTTTTCGCTCTAATCGATGGCGAATCCATAAAATACGATAAGACTGATTTTGGTTTTTAATTGAATTCTACTCAATCATTTTTGATAATTTTTGGTATATATACCTATTTTGGTCTGATACATAAGTATATAAAAGAGTATTCCGGTTAATTTATATGGAACTGCGATTTTCATGTGTGCCTTCGTCTATATGAGCACTTAAACGTCAAAGCACATTTATTTTGAAAGTTTTTATTATGTTTTTTTTCTGCATTAATTTTAGCAACATTTTTCAAACAATAAAAAGTTATGAATTCTATTCATAGCAGGATACTTTGAAGTTCCCATTTACTTGCCTTCCACACGAGGGCAAAGTTAGACACGGGGTCTGTTTTTTATGTAGGGGATGTCCAGCTGTCCAAAACCAGGCACTCTGGATGGAACAAGAATAAAAATTGCCGCAGTCAAAAAGGGTCTCTCTTTCTCTGACCGAGAACAGAAGTTATAGGATTGACATCCTCTAATTTATCAACAAACGGCGTAAAACAGAAAAACAGAAACCAAGCCCAAATTCACTTCAATAAAAAAGCTCAAAACTGGGGCCATAAAAATCGGCTCCCAAGGCCACTCGCAAAAAGGCGCAAAAAAACAAAAATGTTTGTCACGTAACCTGATCTCTACTAGGTCCGTGCAACCATGCGTGATAAAATTAAAAAGCATCACACAGCGCTAAATTTCCTCTTTCTCTTCAACACTTAACAAAAAGGACGCGTCCAGACTGCTCCTCGCCTTCTGGGCGAGGAGCGCCTTGGGAAGCTGACGGCTACTTTCAACTCACACATGCACGCACATGTATACACACACTGCTGACAAAGGCACATACACGCCCTATCATTTTCAACTCACACATACACGCACACACATGCTTACAGACACTGCTGACAAAGACACACACACGCCCTATCATTTTTCAACTCACGCATGCACACACACATGCGTACACAACCACGCACTGTTGACAAAGGCACGCACACACAAATGCCTATACGACTTAACTTTCACACACACATTCGTACAATCACGAACAAAAGGCGACACGCACATTCACACACTTCAGCGTACTAACGCAAAGCCTCACACATGGCTTCATTACGCACTCATAAATTACAAGCATAAACATT
The DNA here is from genome assembly GCA_963556195.1 of Sepiola atlantica. Taxonomy (NCBI): domain Eukaryota; kingdom Metazoa; phylum Mollusca; class Cephalopoda; order Sepiida; family Sepiolidae; genus Sepiola; species Sepiola atlantica. Next base: position 73,660,217 of record OY744519.1, read on the forward strand.
TATCGCTTCTCTAACTGAACATTTGAAATGAACAATTAACGCCTTGTATTTTGTACATATATAAATATTGTGTTCCTTAAATAATGTTTTATTCATTCGACATTCATCCTTTGTTCATGCATGTTTTTCCTCGTTTTCATCTGGGGTTTTTTACACATCTTAATAAGCTAAGGTCCGCGCTGCTACATAAATGGGACCATATGTCCCTACAAAGTCGTCTTGCATTCTTCTTCTTTCGATGATTCTGGTGTTGGCATTAGTTTCCTAGATGTTTTTCTAGTTAGAAATCTTTCAGAAAGGACCACGAGAAGGTTGCCAACATCCCTAAATGAAAGTGGTACTGTGGAACCGACTGGATTCGAACTTGGAACACCCAGGTCTTCAGTCCGTGTCAATATCCACTTAACCACCGTCATCTCCCTCGTCTTGCCTGATATGCTTGAAATGTCATTGTATGAACGGCCATTGGTCAAAGCAATAAAGTGACATTCAATTTACCATTCTTCGTCTATCTGCCTCTACGCATCTTCGTTCGGGTTTTCTTTTTTATCTTGAATCAATGTTATCATCTATTTGACTGTAAGGCTATTTGGGACGTACCAACAATAAGCTTATTTTTAAGTGACCTTTATTAGCGTTGTAGGGTTTGTATAGTTTACAATGAAGGCCTGAAGTTGCGATTTATTTACTAACCCGACAAGCGAGTAATAAAGATCATACAGTAAGCAAGGAAATACAATAGAAACAAATAAGATGTGGTTTGGTTTGTTTTAATCTGTTGGGGATAGGACTTTATCAAAAGAAAGAATAACAAAGTCTATCCATACAAAATAATTAAGTTTTATTGATAACTTTTTAAGACAATGCAACATAAAGGGTTGCCAACGAATGAGAGTTCAAAGAGTCCAAGGAATGTTCCAAGTGAATGAGTGTAATAAGGAATTGATTAAACATGTTCATTTCGGCTGGTGCCATGTGCATTTACGTGTGTGTAAATGGGATAGGTATGAAGATGTATGTGTGTATATATATTAGCATGTCTGTCTTGCCAGTGAAACAATGTATTTACGAACTTGTGTGCGAGAGCGTTTGAGTAGCAGTGTGTATGTGTGTGTGCTATTTACCGAGAGCCTTTCGGACCCAAAGGACTAAGCTGGATTGTTACATACGCACGCGTGATGTCTCTGGAAGAAAACCAGTAAAGTAGAATAAAAACACTGTTTGAGTTTTTATAGTACACGCTGTACTTCGGAGTGAATATTATTGCGTTTCTGATTGGCTGAAAGAAACTATTGATTGGAGATTTTGTCCAATCGAGAGTCGAAACGTGAGAACAACATTCACTGTCACTACTGCTTCTAACTGCTGGGTCATTTCATACTCAAACACAATAACTATTAATAATAGTTTATACTGTTGTGGAGCCGATAAGGATATCGTCGGGGAGGGGTACTCATTCATTCGCTCAGCTAAAATTACCCAAAAGGCCAGGGTCCGACAGGACGAGAAACCGCGTGCGCCCGGCTCAGGCAAGGAATATGTACTCAAACTTGACTCCTTTTCGTACACACAAGTTCGCTACTTGTATCTTAGCCAAAAGGCCAAGAAGTTACTTATCCAGATGGTTGTATGCTATCTCTGTCTCACAAAAATCTTTAACTGACTATTTCAAAATTACCCTCTTAACCAATCAGATTTCTATATCTCATTATTGAATTTTAGGGACAAAAAATGCTGGCTAGAAATGTGTAATTATATTTATTTTAGTTCTCATTGATTTTCTAGGTACTTAAAGATTACTGAACTTAATTATTTCAGACCTATTTTTTTTCATCATCATCATATTTGGTTTAACTTCCGTTTTACATGTTGGCATACGTTGGACGGCATTTAGAAAATGACTTCCAAACTTACTTACCTCTGGCCATGTCTTTATTTATCCCTCTTTCCCTGAAGTCTATTCTTATCACCTCCTCGGACGTTTTCCTTGGCCTTCCCCTTGTGCCAGCTCAACTGTTTTACTAACCCAATATTATTTTTTAAATAAATAAAAATGAATAAAAGAAACTGCCAAAATAGTTTATTAAATGTCATCTTTTTTATTTTTACAAATAATCTTAATAAAAATAATAAAACAAATGAAAAATTTTTGTAACTTTTTTTTTTTTTAATTTTTGAGAATTTTCCAGACCCGACCTTGGGTCACATCTTACTTGTGGGAGTAAGATAAAAACTGGCCTTGTGCCTAACTCCTGGAGAGGAGTAAATCAATACTCAACTAATTTTCTTTTTCTGTTCTTTTTCTTGCAACAACATTGAAATGCACATTGGATTGGCAACAATCATCAGCTAAAGAAGGAAAGAGCGGATCATGTAAACTATGTGGAATCATTTACATTACATGCGTTCCTGTGTAGACATGTTGGGGTTATGATTGCTATTTATTTACAGTGAAATGGATTTTGGCATTACTCGAAACAACCTTTTTTTTCACAGCCAACAATGCAAGCATGTGGCCATGAGACTGAGAAATAGAAACACTTGACAAAGGGGTAATATTTCTGAAATATCGTAGAATTTCAGCGTCATACAAGACTCTGTGATCAAGGAGGACTGGAAACAAGTCAAGATTTATTTTAAAAAAAACTAATAATGAAAAGAAAAAAAAAAAGAATTGCCTTGTTTTGCGTTTTCCTTCTTACAACCGCGGTATATTCCTGCATTGTTAAAGACTTCTAATAAACTAACTTATTTTTACTTTTAAAAAAAAGGTAGTTATAGCAAGTTGACGGGTATATGCAAATATGGTGAATAAAAACAACTCATAATCGAAAAATCCAATATGGAGTCCTGAAATTTGGGAGAAGATTGAAAGGGAGATAATTATGAAATCATAATATCTAAAAGGGGAGGTAACACACCCCCACCCCTTTATTTAAAAAGAAAAATTAAATGAAGACGGTCAGAATGGGTTACTTCCCTTTGTTAGAATTATAATTGATGACTTAGCTCCTTTGAAATCAATTTGAAATTGCAGGACTCCATATAGAATTTTTCAAATATGACCAGTTTATATTAACTATTTCCTGTGTATCAGTCAGCTTGCTATAACTTATATAATGTTATTTTCTTTTTACACTAAAACATTATTTTAAATCAAAATAAATTGTTTGGTGGTTATGCTGAACCCCCATTTCATTATAAACAACCACACATTAGGAAATTACATTGGAGATTAAGATGAGCTAGTTTGTCCGTTTTCTTTCTTATTCCATAAATTATTCTACAGAAGAAAAAAAAACAACTGTAAAATTAATCTTTTAAGATGTAAATAAGTTAAATAATCAAAACAATTATTAGTGCTTCTGTATTATTGGAACAGATGAAATTTTCATTTTCATTTTAGAAGAGTCAGCTGAAAGGGGAGATAATTCAAATTTTTTTTTGTTGTAACCATAATCCATTAACTATTCTGTACTTTTACCTAACAATTTAATAAACAGAATAGTTAATCAACCCCCCACCTCCCCGTGTTAAGAATAGCTTTCTAAATTATAACATTATTATTTCAGTCTTGTTCGTAAAATGCGTAAGTACCATTTTTTAAATTTATTTTCTTACTAATTGTCTGGATTTTCGTTATGGGTTACGGTCACAACAAACAAAAATAAACAATTTGAATTATCTCCCCTTTCATCAGACTCTTCAAAATTAAAGATGAAAATTCCATCTGCCTCAATAATACGGAACCACCCAATTATTTTATTAACAAATGAATAAAGAGTATTTGCTGTTGCCGCCATTAAATCATAATTACAAATAACATCAAAAGTAGCAAAGAGACTACAGTTTGGCCTCTTAGACAATATCAGTTGTCTGTCCTCAAAGAATGCGCTCCACACAAATTGCTTTTGCAGACTCACACCATTTGTGATAACGGATGAAATGAGAAAATATACACGGGGAAGTGGTTTTATTTTGCTTTCTCTTTAGTATTTTTTTAGCATGGGAGCATTTGATGCTTCTGTATTATTGGGGACAGATGAAATTTTCATCTTTAATTTAGAAGAGTCAGTTGAAAGGGGAGATAATTTAAATTGTTTTCACAATTCGGATTTTCGTTCATTTAAACTTTACTTCACTCAATAATGTTTTTGTCATTTCAATCACGTATTTTTTTATTTCATTTGATGTTTAATTTATTTCAATGAATCTAATTAATTTTAACGTATCCTCTGAAGTTTTATTTGATTTTGTATTAAAAAGTCAGAGTCGAATAGCACCGAGCGTTGTGATTCATTGATTGATAAATACTCCTTTTACATATCTTTTTTTAATTTAAAAAGACACCTTCCAAAAAACGATTTAATAATCTAAACAAAAAACAATTATTTGATTTAAAATAAAAATAATGGTGCTGAAGCATTTCTGACAAAATCCGAATTGAGAAAACAATTTGAATTACCTCCCCTTTCAACTTACTCTTCTAAATTAAAGACGAAAATCTCATCTGTCCCCAATGATACAGAAGCATCAAGCACTTTTAGCACCATTCAACCAATTCAGACTCTCGGGGAACTTTCACACAGGACAGTATCTATTACACATTTTCACCTAGCATTTTCCGATCTTCAAATTGCTTTTTTACTGTATTCGTCATAGCATCCAGAAAAATTTCCAGAGTTATAACCGGAACCTGAAAAATTAAAAGAAAAATGTAATTTAGACTAGAAAACTAATAAAAATTGCATTTATTATTAAGTACAAAGTTCTGTTTGGATTTTAATTCTCTCAAATTAATAGCAAGTGGGAATGTCTAATAAATAAATATTTATATATCACTAGAAGACATGTCACTGGACGGGTAAAATTAATTCCTTGGATTGAACAGTTTTGCACTACTTTTATGTGCCCTTAAAAAGATTGAAATCAAGATATAATGGTACTAAACCTCATGTCTAGAATCCGTATTCTAATTAAAATCCATCAATATGATTTTGATTCTAGAAAATGTCTTAAGAAATTGAAATTTAGGGAATCTTAATTAATTGGTGTCTAATGACTATGGATCAAATTCAATGCAAATTTGAAATATTTTAACTTTTAAATAGGAGGTTTAACCCATTTAAAATACTCCTAAGAAACTAAAATTTGAGGAATATTTATTAATTGATATCTAATACCTATTATCAAAATTTGACAAAATATTGAAGTATCTGAATTTTTACTCTCTCTTTACATAGAACAAAATTAAACTAAATATAGCTCACATTACACACCATTATACCTAGCAGCTCTGTTCCTAAATTCATAATTTGTTGGTTAATTAGCTTAAGAGTGAATCCTGTATATATAAATATATACACATACCTAACTTATATGTATATATACATGTGTGTGTGTGTATTTGGACACATTTAACTCGATTTACTTTTTCAGGAAAAATTAATTAAAATTTCATGTCAAAAGCCTTTAAAACTTGATAGTATCTATTTAATGCTGAAACCATTCATTTTGATAAAAGATTTTATGCTTCAAGTTCTTAATATGTAATTTTTTTATGGATTAATTTGCTTTGCATATATTTCATATATAAAATAACCTGCAAACAACGATAGATTCTATTTAACCCAGAGATGATTTGACGATCTATAAAACATAAGTACCTGACAGCAAATTTTATAGTGAAAACACAAGTGTGTGATATGAGTAAAACTTTCTAACTTTCTGCAGTCACTAATCAAATAAAAGGTCATAACAATAATATGCATCCAATTAGAAAATTTAAAGAAAAATATAATGAAATATATCAAATTAAATTGAGCCCGATAAATAGTATAATAAAAAAGACTATTTATTAGGTTACTTCCCTTTATCCCTTAAAGTAGATTATCTTCCTTTAGATATTGTGTCAATAAATTACCATCACCACTTTGTCTTCTAAAATCTGATATGACAAAACAATTCTTGTTGACCAATCAACAGGCACTTAATTTGGGCGGGATGAAGGTGAAAAGTCCTCTTTTGTTAGTATTGGATGCATTCAGAGAGCCATCCATTCAAATCCTTTTTTCAGATGAATTGATTTTTTTTAAGTCGCAAACACACCTAATTTTGCAAAGATATTTCTTGCATCATAATTTCAAAAACATATATTATAATTTATCTCTATGTGTGCCTTCTTTAGTGCATTTTATTTCAGCTTATCTTTCCAACTTTCGGCAAACAAAAACCAAATCATTTTTTTGCCACCAAATCACTTCAATAGTAATACAGATGCTTTTCATTTGTGTCTTACAAGCATTATCCAGGAAGTTTCGTACGGATTATCTGGAAGAGATGCTGTATACTGATGATTTAGTACTTGCCTGTGAAACCATGAATGACCTACTAGTTAAGTTAAAGACTTGGAGGAATGCTATAAAAAGTAAAGGTCTGAAAGTGAATGTTACCAAGACCAAAGTGATGATCAGATGTTGTAGTGTCGGAAAGCTTACAGAAAGAGGAAAGTTCCTTTATTCAGTTTGTGGAAGCGGAATTTGATGCAACTCAATTTTTTGTGGTACTTGTAAGCATCGGATATACAGATGTGATACTATGGACGTATCCCTCACTGGTGCCCGAGGTCCCAAACAGTCATGGGAAATGATTCACGAGAGAGTGGAGCCGTCGGAAGTAGGATGGGAGGAAAGACAATGTGGGGAAATGATTCACCAACTCACACAAAGATGATCAGAAATAGGATGGGTGTGAGTGGCTGAAGAAACAAAAGGCCAGATGTAGGATTTCCGATATGACTAAAGATGTTTGGGGGTGGGAGTTGATTGCGACAGTTTACGACAGTGCGACAGTCTGAGTTTTATGACGAGTTTCCGTTAGTTTACTGAGTTGACAGTTTACGGCAGTTAATTGACGAGCTGGCAACTCGGAGAGAAGACGATCAGATTGGAGTGAACTTCAGACGAGAGCAGATTGAGCCAAGCAAACGATGAGATGAGCGATGGTGGTGGCCGCGATAGACAAATTATCTCAGTTGAGTTTTAGCTGATATACTGGAACTTAACTGAGATGTGGATGTTAGTGTTTGGGGGTCCCTTTCTGTATCACACACAACCAGAGTAAAACTAGCTTATACACAATGTATATCGATTTGTGTTTTTTTGTGAGTTGCGTTGCTTGTTTTTCTAAACTTGTAAACCAGTGATTGTTCCCTCGGCAATCGTCAGTGGAATAGACGACATGGCCAGAACAAAAGATGAAGACAAACAGAAAACCACAGCACACACAACGTTGGAGGTTGATGGTCGTTGAGAAAGCAGCACGTGGTCTTACACTAGCAATACACATCGACCAGAAAACTGTTTGGATAATCACAGATTTCAGGGTAGTTCTATTAAAATAGTCATATCTTAAAAACTAAAGCACTTTAAGTGCTCAAAATACCATCATTTTGTTAGGAAATGAATATCCTTTCAGGTGCATTCATGAATAATAATATACATTATATATTTTTAAGAGTTTTGAGCAAATAAAAGCAAAAAAATGTTAATGCTATTTTCAGCAATTTACGTCAATTTTTTTTTAACCCCCCCTTCGTTTAAAAGTCTCATATCATTGCTGTATGTGGAATTTCGTCCTGAAATTTGGAGACTAATCAGAGAAAGTATCACTTTTAATGTTTGTCGGTGTACGAAGTAATTCGACTCATTCATTTTTTTGAAATTTTAAAAATAAGACTTCAACTTGCCGTCGGTTGAACATTTTTGAAAAATAAGACAATGGAGACGGATGAGAACTCAGATGTGAAGAAAGTAAATTTGGATAGCAAAGTTATTGAGATGGTTTAGAAGTTTTGTTATCTTGGTGATACCATTGTAGCACAGGATGGAGTTGGTGCTAGTGTGATCAAAGGAGTTAGGAGTGGATGGAGTAAGTTCAAGGAACTTCAGCCATTAATAATCAGAAGAGTGTTACTACTCTCCATCAAGGGAAGAGTCTATCAGACATGTGTACACAGTGTGATGATGTATAGAAGTGAAACCTGGCCCGTGAGGATTGAAGACATGTTTTGCATGGAGAAAAATGATATGAGAATGATACAATGGATGTGTAATGTGAGTCTTAAAGACAGGCTTAGATCTGATGACCTCAAAGGAAGATTAAATTTGGACAGTTCAGAAAAAGAGGATAAATAATGAACTGGTCAGAGATAGATTGGTTTGGAAATCAATTTCTAAAAGTTGTCCAATGCATACCAGCATGTAAAATGGACGTTAAACCAAATATGATGATGAATCTTAGATGGTTGGAGGGAAGAATGAATAACACGAGAAGCAGTAGGAGGAGAGGAATATGGGAGATGGCAATGGTAGGAGGCGGAAAATAGAGGGAGTAGGAGTAGTAGCAGCAGCAACAGCAGCATAAGGGACGAAGAGTAAGAAGGTGACATAAATAAATAAATGATGTATATGAAATGAGATATATAGTGTTAATTTCTGACTATGTAACGCATACACAAATGTACCATTTACTAATGTCGAGTCACAGGTTGTCTAGTTTGCTTTTATATAAGATTGACGAAAAGAAAAATTCCTTCCAAGAACCAAACAACTCGTTTGTACTCTCTAAGCAAGTAGCAGTAGCCTAACCTTTCAACTTTCAAGACCAAGTATACCGATGGATATAGCCAATTTTAGAGACGCAATGTCTGCATCTAAAAGATATGATGGTTAAATATTATACATCTATTGGAAGTTTATTTTAGAGTAGCAATACACATCGACCAGAAAACGGTTTGGATAATCACAGATTTCAGGGTAGTTCTATTAAAAGTCATATCTTAAAAACTAAAGCACTTTAAGTGCTCAAAATACGATCATTTTGTTAAGAAATGAATATCCTTTCAGGTGCATTCATGAATAATAATATACATTATATATTTTTAAGAGTTTTGAGCAAAATAAAGGCCAAAAAATGTTAACACTATTTTCAGCAATTTACGTCACTTTTTTTTTTATCCCCGCATCGTTTAAAACTCTCATGCGGAATTTCGTCCTGAAATTTGGAAACCAATCAGGGGAAGCATCACTTTTAATGTTTGTCGGTGTACGAAGTAAATAGGCTCATTCATTTTTTTGAAATTTTAAAAATAATCCTTCAATACGACGTGGGTTGAACATTTTCGAAAAATACATTTTCGTCGCCCAATTAGTAAGTAAATCAATCTTTTTACTTTTTTATGCATTAAAATTATAATTGTATATATGTGTTCTCTTTTGGTAGTAATAATATTTCATTACGCTATCCGAAAAAAAAAAAGTTTTCTATTTATAGTTTGAAAAACTGACTGTAGTAGTAGTAGCAGCAGTAATAGCAACTATAAACACAAGGCGATTTTTGTTTATTTTCATTCCAGAACGAATTTTAAAAATATGAATATAGAAAATGTTACATTTTTCGTACCCAAACTAGTAAATAAATTAATCTTTCATCTTTTTTTATGCATTAAAATTATAATTGTACGTTGTTTTGTCTTTCGGTAATAGTAATTTTAAATTACCTTATTCGAAAAAATATTGTCTTTTTTGTGAGCGAAAGTCAACAATGGCTGCTAGTATTGCTGATATAACAATCAATCAGCAGCAGCTAACTAAACTAGTCTTGTAAAGCTTTGTAAAATTCGTTTATAAACTTCTTTTAAAAGTAAAACAAAAATACGTTTTGTGCTTAAAAAAGTTAATCCTATTTGGTTCTTTTATAAAAAATAATTCAAGAAATACTGGTTTTCACTCAACTTTCGAACTTCTAGTAGTAATGACTTTCTAGTCGGCAATTTAAAAAAAAAAAATAATATTCTACTTTTTTAGGCGATTACGTGTGAACACCCTTAAAGTCTTGGCGAAAAAAATAATAATTTAGAATTTAGAGTGGGGGATCAGTTTCGCATATAAATTTAATGTAAAATGATCTCAGATTTCCCGGCCATTCTTGCCTTTTAGTGAAAATTATAAAATAAATAATTACTCTACCACTAACTCTAGGTACGACTAACAAGCCCACCTCTTAAAAATGCTTTCTTGAACGTATCGTACCATTAACCTTAAATATGAGTGGCAAGCCACCCCCTAAAAAACTCCCTTAACCCTAAGTCCGAATGGCAACCTCCATCTAAAACAAAACCCTATCCTTAACCTTATCACTAACCCTAAGTCCGAGTGGTAAGCCCTAATCCTACAAAAAGCCCATTAAAACCACACATAATCGTCTAAAATTAAAAAAAAAGGAAAAAAAAAAGCAGACGCCAATAAAAAAAAACGCACAGGATTTATTTTCCATAGAAAAAAATTGATCAATGCCCTAAAACGCTAGAATGGCCCGGAAATGGTGAATTATTCTACATTAAGTATATGTGAAACTAATCCCCCACTCTAAATTCTAAATTAATTTGTTTTTCTTTCTGCTAAGTTTTCAGGGTGTTCACATAACCTGAAGTTCAAGTGGTAAACCCCCCCCCTCCTCCCACAAAGACCCTCATAATCGTCTAAAAAAACAAGAAAAAAAACAAACCAAACAAAACAAGAAAAACGCACAGGATTTATCTCCCATAGAAAAAATAATTAACTGTCCTAAAACGCTAGAATGGCCTTGAAATGGGGGATTAATTCATATTTAATTTATGTGAAACTGATCCCCACTCTAAATTCTAAATTAATTGTTTTTGTTTCTTTCTTTCTTTCTGCCAAGTTTTTCAGAGTGTTAACATGTAATTGCCTAAATAAAAAAAGTAGAATCTCATATTTAGGCAAGGGGGTGAGTTAGCGGAAGGTGTTAATCTACAATAATACCAAAGAAATCTTGCAATATATTCATTTTTAAACAGTCCTAGTATTAAATTTTAGTTTCTTGTACATAAAATGTATTACAATTCAACTTCGAGTTTTCTAACTTCTTTCTTTTAATGGATACATGGTATTTTTTAAGGTATTGCAGCATATTTATGTGCACTTAGTGCAGATTACTTGGAAACCATTAATTTCTGGAGATTTTCAGTGGCACATTCTGATTCTTTGTACAAAAATACACTTATATGGTAAATTTCATTGCTTAATCTTGTGTTCTAACAAAGATATAACAGTTTTACTGAAAAATTAGTGTAAAAAATGTGACGAAACGCATATGATCTTAAAGAGGGGAAAATATCCAATTGTGCGAGGCACAAAAATAGTCATAACTTCCTTATTTTTAGTCAGATTTAAAAAATTTAAAAAGATTCTTTCTTAGATCATCGAGCTCTTTCTATATATGCCATTATTGAGATATTTTAAGCAATTTAAATATTTTCATGTGTATTTTCATGTGTAGAGTTTTCTTTTCTCATATAAGACTTTTCTGATCAAAGACTGGGACCTTTCACAGTAAGTAACAGAGTCTAATCAACTGGAGTTTTCTTCTTTTAGATACAGTTTTACCAATGCAATAGAATGTATCATCTCCAACAAATTACCTGCTAAGGATGATCTGGGACTGTGCAAAGCAACAGTACTTATCTGTATTTGTAACGGCTATCACCCTGGTCGAATTGAGTGAGCTTTCTCCCGAGCAAATACAGAATCTGACCATCGCATCCCACTTTCACCGATCCTGAGCAAGGTCACACGATATGGCTAGCCAATCAAGTAACAGTGTACATCAAGCATGTCAAACTTAGGATTTCCGAGGGCCATGTGGGTCAATTTGTGTTGTCATGCGTGCCACAGGCAACTAATTGAAGTCATTTAATAAAATTATTGCAAAATATTTTTCTTACTTAGAAACATATAATATGTAAACAAATGTTTTTTCAATCATTCTTTTTGATAATACACCAAAATTATACTAATTTACATTTAAATTTATAGAGTTTTCTGAAATTTTAATTCACGAAGATTAGAAAAACAAAATTTTCACCACAGACGCATTTGTTTGTCTTTTTTTGTCTTTGAAATTGATAAAATGTGATATATCCTTTTTAAGTATAAAGAAACGTTCTGTATGAAGAAAAGTATGTGGTTTTTACTTGAATAATGCATGTTTATTCAGTTATAAAGATTCGAATTTTGGGTGTAAATGATGAAAATACACTATCGTTTATGCAGGTCGCATGTGTGCTTGCAAAGAGCTGTATGTGGGCCCACGGGGCCACATATTTCATATGTCTGATGGATATTTCTCGATGTATTTTATAAACCTGTATCGTTACAAAAGCTTACTTTAAGGAAAGGTGATTAAATGTGAAAATAATATGGAAAAAAAAGGGGTAATCTCTCGTAAGCATTAAAATGAGCAGTAATAATGAAAAGCATTAAAATGAAAAGTAAAGTAATAATGAGCAGTAATAATGAAAAGTAATAATTTTTACGATAAAATCTCATGAGCCTATAATTCTTGAGCATCATCTCATTTTAAATCAGAAAACAAAACCATAGCTTTATGACTAAAATAAATAAATGACTCACTCGAATGAACATTGCATGAGCCATGAATGGTATTTTCCTTAAGGTTCTTCCACTCAGTCCATAACTTTCCCTTAAAAAAAAAAAAAATTTTTTTTAACAGAATAAAAACAACAAAAAAATAAAAGTTAAAATAAATCAGGACCATATGGAAAGTAGAAAATGGACCTTAGGTTTACTTTTGGCAGTCTTGTAACTCTCGCTTCACTATTTTGTCCTTTAGTCCTCACATTCCAACAGGCGATGTTTCTGACAAAGGGGGGAGAATTGCTGTTTACTGAGTCTGTTTTTGTTCTGAGTGGGTGGTATATAGAGATTTACAATCCTCTCATAATATTCATCGTCATTCAACTGTCAATCTATTCATCTTATTGACCCTTATACTCGAGTGTGTTTTTAGCCTTGATAAGTGATGACTCATTAATAAACAAGAACATAAGTCAGTCATGAGCTTGCATACCTCTGCCTGACAACGTAAGGATGGACTTCTCTATATTATATGAAGTATTCCCAAAGTTATGCCATGGAAACAATGACAACTCAAAAACTATATGCCGGAGACACCAGTTATCAAACACTTGAAGATTCTGAATGACGGCAGCACAAAGTGGTCAAGTTTCAGATCCATACAGAAGAATTGTACGCAGAAGGGCCTAGTATATTTGGCATTAAGTAGCAAGCTTGATTTCCTGCCTCGACCATAGGTGGGGTTGAAGGTCGCAGAATGTAGAAGGTGCCATGTTGATTCTTATGGATATTTTGCCCTTCCCCTGTCCTCTGATTGGATATTTAAATAGTTTCTTTTTATAAGTTTCCAGTATTGTTTAACAACCAACCTTTTGGCTAGGAGCAAAGTGTAGTATCTGTTCTGATACTACACTTCATTTTTTGCGTCCTCGGTCAGTGAAGGAGAAATCTTTCTAGACTGAGGAGAATTTTTACTTTTGTTTCAATTCAGAATGTCCTTTTTTGGAAGCTGGATTTCTCCACATTAAAAACCGACCTTGTGTCTTACTCTTCCCTCGTGGGGAGACAAGTAAATAGAAACAACAAACTTTATAAAACTGTTGCTCTAATAAATTAGTGTGTACTATCCTTCATGCCAAAATTGGCATATTTTTAAGGCCAGCCTTGCTCTTACTTCTTCATGTCAATGGCTTCATAGATCAAATATAAATTAAATATTTCATCACGTCTTTCAAAAAATTATGTCAGACTGCTATACCAAGAATTAAATGATGACATTGTAAGCTGTCTCCCATCTACATCCAAGATAAGTTGTATAGCAGCTGTGTCAGGAGTGTGATGTTATATGGTAACGAATGCTGGACTCTCACTAAGTCCTCTCTCACCCGACTGTAGCGTAATGACAGATCCATGATTAGATGGATCAGCAATGTGAAATCTGACCAAACCCAACACATAAGGTCAGAGGATTTGATCAGAGCACTACATTTGCCCAGCATAGTGATAGTAACCTAAGGACGAATCAGTTACACTGGTATGGTCATGTGGTGGAGAATTCATCCCTTGGATGAACCGTTGTAGAAGTATAGATGTTTAGAATCACAGGAAGGTTGGCCGGACAAAGAAAAATTGGAAGCACGTGATTAGACAGACTGTGTGGAAGTTGAAGACAGTTGACCCACTGAACCATGAGGTTGGAAAGTGAGCTTGCGAAATATTAAAAAAATGACTTTTCCCTAAACAAGAGAAAAGTGATGTTAAATGAATAGAGAGAGATCACTAAGTGCAATCATTAAAAAAATAATAAAAGATACTTACTCAGAAATTCTGAGCAGCTGCAGGCTCAGTCTTGTGGCATGATTCTCGACATAACTGATCATTTCGAGGGCTCTAATATCCAACATCTGCTCAATTGGATAAATTATTCCTGTCTAAATAAATAATTAGAAAAGAGATTAATCAGGTGAAAAAAAACAACAATATTTGTATGAAATGCAGCATCATCATCATCATCAGTTTAACATCCGTTTTAGATGCATGTATGGATGACTTTTAGAAATTAACTTCAAAACTAATCTATTTATGGCCAGATTTTTATTTATCTCTCTTTCTCTCAAAGTATTAATAAATAAATTTTTAAAAATAAATATGGGTAGATAACTCTCATCCCTTTTGGTTTCACCTTGTTTGATACCAAATGACACACTTCTGATGATCAGTGAAAACCATGAAACTGCAGTAAAGTGAATTTTATTATTATTTATCTAACATATTAAGTTATCTATGTATATCATCATCTTTGGTTTAATGTCTGTTTTACATGCTGGCATGTGTTGGACAGCAATATTTATGTGTGTGTGTCATATACGGTAGTCTGTATACGAGTGTATGTGGAAGAGTATGGATTTTTATCCGAGTTGAATGTTTGAGTTATTTGTGAATGTAAATGTAAATGACTTATAAGAATTATTTGTTAATATATATAAATTTTAAATGTTAAATAAATTAAGAGTTACCTCCCTTTACCATTGTTATTTCCCTTTAAAAGACGAAACTTGAAAAACAAAAATGCCGATTTTTTGTTTCTTGAAATCTCTTTTGGATTTGATGATATGCATTTTGATATGGAATTAATTTTGATGTTTAATGGTGGTTTCCTATGTATTTGACAATGGATCTTTTCTTGTGGAATTTGTAACATTTGGGACATAAATATGAATTGTGTTGTTTTTATAAGGAACCTATAAAACTTTTATTACAAAAATTGTTTTGAAGAGTCTTTAGTTTAAAAATTTTTATGGTTTATTGCATGACTTAAAATAAACATTGCCTTGAAACAGCTGTAAACAACTATATTGAATTTGTGAATGCTCTTTATTTGGAATTTGATCTAAAAAACGATTCAAATTGTTAAAATACATAAATATATATTTAGCTCTCTCCCATGGAATATTGAACTATAAGTATTTGCAAGTTGAAGATTAATTTTTATAGCTAACTCATTGTGGGTTTTCTATAAGATCTCATTTGAGGGAGGGTATATGCGTTTATACATAAAAATGTGTGTATATATGTATATATATATATGATTTTCTTAGTATATACATACACATGCATACAAAGAGTTTTGTACTCATCAATAATATGGAAACTGAACATTTGAGAAGTAGTGCAAAAATACCCTTTATTTCACTGTTCACCTTAGATAACTATCTGCTTGGGTTAGCTACTTGTCTAAATGAATGAAGATATGAATAAAGATGTCAGGTCTGACATTATTATAGAAATGGTTTCATTATGAGACAATACAAGATTACGAATTATACCTATTTTGTCAGCAGTTACTGAGAAAAACTTACCCTCATGAGTTCAATAATAGAAGAATGATAAATCTGGAAGATGGCTTTTGGTGAGGGAAGGCCAATATATTGTTTTATATCAGCCCGATCAACAAACGCAAGATCAATTGCACCGGTTATATTTGATGTTGTTAAAATCATAACATTCGGATATCTGAAAAAAGAAAAAAAAAAAATTATTAAGAAAAAGCTAATGACTTCAAAAGGACGGAACAGATACTATACTTTGATCCTAGCCCGAACATGGTCATGAAAGAAGAAAATATGATAAACTAATGAAACTTCAAAAATTCATCTTATATTTATTTACTAATCGCCAAGCTTTTAACATACATCAGTCATCTTCAGAATAAAGGGAATATATGTTGTGAAGTGTAAAGTCCTTAGCAAGCGTAAGATGCTGAAAATTACATTATCAGTTAGTTAATACAAATTTGGCAAATGTGGGTTTGTTTTTATAAGCATACACTAGAATACCCATCCCAGGACATGTATAAGCAATATATATAGTATTTCGAGTTACACATTTTCATACTGAGATATATATTTTACTGATGTGTCACCACTTATCAAGGCATGGGGGCGACTCGGGGATAAGGGTTAAAGAGCTCGTCAGTTGGACTATAATCACCTTTACTCGCCTCCACGATGAAAATCAAAAACAAATGGGTGGAATGGGCAGAAGACTACTAAAGAGGAATTGATTATCCAAGAGGCCGGCTCAACAAGTATTCATTCACATTAAACTTGAAGATGATCACGTTGTGGTCAGTTTGGAAGCAGACTCGTGATACTCTGTTCTACAAATGGGATGTTCCAGGAAAGAAACTTTGGAAGTTTCGTTTGGTTTTTGATAAAGAAAGAGAGAGAAAAGGAAGGTCATTTGCAGTTGTTGTAGCTAGATGAGTTCCTGCTGTGAATGTTTTATAGGGGATACCAGGGATCGGAGCTCAGCCGAGCATCTACCATGAACATAACGATACAGTAGAGAGAGACTAGTAACATCTCTTCTGTGTGAAAGATACTGTAGAAAGAGAAGAGATAATTCCTCACTAGATTGCGGTCAATTTTGTACTCTGTCAAGACAGGAAATGGTGCTCCGAGCGGCACCTCCCCATCCATTTTAGGATGTATCTGGCTCTTATACAGGTAGAGGATTGTGTCAGGGGGGGAGGTACCTTCTGGAGTGGTAGAATGATTCAACCATTTTTCCAGCAACCTTAACAGATTTGATTTAAGTCTTCCATTTCAGGTTTGGGGTGGAAGTTATTCTAGAAACTTATCAAAGTAGGGGGATTCCTCGAGGAGAGAACCATTTATTTTGACTGGGGAGAAGTGAGGATCCGAGCGTTGGCGGTGAAAAGATAGAAGCTTTGTTTTAGAGGCGTTAAAAGTAACAAGCCACTTTCCCCCCCCCCCTCCCATTGCACGATGTGCTCCAAGTCAGAAGAGAGAGAGTCAGTAAGATCTTGATCTTCGATGCTCTTCGAAGTGTTGCCATAAATAGTTGTGCCGTCTGCATAAATGTCAACGAACAATCTCAGAATATGATTAGGAAGATTGTTGATGAAGATCAGGAAGAAAGTTGGGCTTAGAATGGATTCTTGGTGCACACCGGCATTGATGCTATCTGTTTCGGACATTCGCCCGTTAACAATTACTTTTATCGACCTATCAGATAGAAACGATTCGATGGTTAAGAGGACATTTTCAAACCTTCTATAGCTAACAAGCTTGTAGAGCAAACCTTTGTGCCAGATACTTTTGTATTATTTATTTAAAGAATATTTTGCTGATAATTATTTTTACAGTTAGAAAGAGACTATTCATTTGTAAAAGATTTTAATTGTTACGATAAATAAATTAAAAATGTTTGTTCTACTTATTCAAAAAAATATTCAGCTGACAATTATTTTTATGACAAGAAGAATGAAAATAGTGGGTAAGAAATCATGGAATTTCCAGAATTCTGCTCGTCCTAATAATTACAGTATTTGTTTTAATAGTTAAAAAAATATCTGATAATCAAATATGAAATAAAATAACTAATAGTCAAAATAAAAAAATTAACCAGTGCCATTTTCAAAGGTTTCATTTTCTGTAAGTTTTTTTTCTTTCAAATCTTGATTCTCTTTAAATTGTAAAGATTTTTTTTAAATTAAAAAAAATTACTGTCAAAATGCATGAAACAAAGACAGTAGAGCGAAAAACAGTTACAAAATTGCGTGCATACTTTTTTATGTGGTCAATCTTTGTAAGAAGAGCATTTACCACTCGGATCGAATCAGATGGTTCATTTCCATTTAAGCTACTTTTACGAGCAGCTGTCAGACTTTCAACCTGCAAAAGTAAAAATATATAATTTTTATAATTTGACTATCAAGAAAAGCCAAATCTCAGGAATGAAGAGTTGTAGAAAAAAAAAGAAGTCAAATCATATTTGGAATCAGCAAAAAAAGAAAAAACGAAAAATAAGTAGAAATGACTGAACATTATTTTTGACTACTTAGTCCCCAGAAAATGTTTTAAAAAAGTAAAAACAAAAATTATGCTAGCTTTTGTAACAGCCTTCGGTGGAAACAGAAAAAGGGGTAATAATTCCAATTGGTTGTGCCCACTAAAATTGATAATTGAATCATCCAAAACCATATACAGGGTGACCCCTAAAAAATGCCACCCATGGAATTGTTAATAAAATTCATAATCCTTTCTGAAATCCAACCATATTTGGTAAAGATAAACTTTAGTCTATGCTTGACTTGTCTAATAAGTGTCACTCATGAATGTCCACCAATAGTGGACAAGTCTGAATTCTATTTGTAAAAAATATGGTTGATTTCAGAAAGGATTATGAATTTTATTCCATGGGTGACATTTGATTCAGTTCATTATCAGGAACATTCTAATACACAAATTATTTGTAAATTATCTACAGAATTTAAATATTTATGTTATTAGCATAAAGAGTACTTTTTCATTTCAATATAAATATTTTAAGTCATATCTATAGTTTAATAAAATAATGCTTTATAATGATTAATAAATATAAAATATTCTACACAATATCAAATTATAGGATTATAAAGTCTACGAAAAATAAATGGTTACATTATCAGACGACAAAAAATGTAAACATGCGTTTGTCGACTGAAGATTCATGTTTTCAAATAGTAGAGTTTAAAATGAAATTTCTAGTTTCACTCTGAATTTAGTTTAGAATATTTATTATTTTTTACTGCAATTATTTTTTTTTTTTAAATAAGACTTTACTCTCCTAATTAAATTTAAATAAATACAACAAAAATGGTGGTCTTCACAATCAGGTGGCATTACAGATTCATTTAATACGAAACCTAAATTGAACGTGTCATTACACTACTTATTCTTGAAGCTGTAACAATAAGTAGGAGAAACAAACATTAAAATGTTACCAGTGAAAAATATTCTAGTAAAATATAGAAATAATCTTCACATAAAAATTGACATTTCAAAAGTCTCTCATGTTGAAAACTGGTTTTAAAATTGTTCGGAAAATAATATGTGGTCTTGTTTGATAAAAGCAAATAACAAATTATACACGGAATTACGTATGAATTTATTTTAATTAATTGTTCATAGGACACAAAATTATGCATCTTTTTGAACTTCGGGAATCTTTACGTCGAACTTGGGAACATGTACCGAATTTCGAACTGTACCCTTTATTTAATCCAATGGAGGGAGGGGGGGGTGTTCTCATTCCATGGTGCAACAGATAAAGGTGTTAAATACCAATCAGCTTTAAGTGATAGTCTTCTGGTGGTTGAAGGTTCAATCCTTACTACAGGCAATACTGACTAAGAATAAAATATTACGGTGCTTATGCTGATTAGCGGCCATATGAAAAAATTATTTTTATATAAAAACAATAATATATACTTATTAAGCATTATATTCTTACTCACTGTACGAAAAAGTAGAAAAAATTATCACCTAGAACTTTAATTACAAGTATTTTTCCATTCTGCGTATCATAACAGCGACTCGTTCAGTAAGCCTCCATCTTGTTTTTTAAGAAGATTTCAGTTATCTGCCCTTGAAATCTTCTTAAAAAACAAGATGGAGGCTTACTGAACGAGTCGTTGTTATGATACGCAGAATGGAAAAATACTTGTAATTAAAGTTCTAGGTGATAATTTTTTCTACTTTTTCGTACAGTGAGTAAGAATATAATGCTTAATAAGTATATATTATTGTTTTTATATAAAAATAATTTTTTCATATGACCACTAATCAGCATAAGCACCAATATTATTCAAGCTCTATTTAACCAGAAAGTCTGTTTACTAATGGATGCCATTCATCCAGCTGTACAAACTTCTCACAAGAAAAACATACAAATGGAACGGCAGTTCAACCGTCATTATGGTGCAGTAAGTCGTACTTTTAAACCGGGACAAAAAGTCTTAGCAAAAGACTATCGGAATAGCAAAGAGAAGTGGACACAAGCTTACATCTTGCACCAAAGCGGAAATTTCATTTATGACATCAGTGTGCAGTCGTCTGTTTGGGTTTGACATGCGAAACAGTTTGAAAGTACGACTTACTGAAAGTGCGCCGGTTGAACTGCCATTCCATTTCTATGTTTTTCTTGTGGCATCCATTGGCAAACAGATTTTCCGGTTAAATAGAGTATCAGCCGGCGAACTACTGTAAGAGGTACTTGGGTTTGGTGTAGCTCTATAACTTTCAAGCATTTCTCAAGTAGTTTTAATGAGTTTTAAGGGTGCTCTCTTAAATGTATCCACAAAACACTCCACCTGTCCATTGGATTGAGGATGAAATGGTGGCGTACATATATGGTTTATATAATCTTGCTTGCAGAAATCTGAAAATTTCACTGAAGTGAAAGCAATACCATTGTCAGAGACTACGGTCTCTGGGATTCCAAATCGGTTGAAAATGTGTTATAATTTTGAAATAGTTTCCTCTGAGGTAATGTGACTCATTGGAAAAATTTCAGGCCATTTACTGTAAGTAGTAGAAAACATTTTCCATCAATGGGTCCTGTGAAGACGTGACCAGGGTGAATCCAGAATAGGCCAAAAAAAAAAGTTTTGCTTTTCTTGGAGCTTTTGCTGCTGACTGATATTTTGTACAGTTATGGCTCAGATTTTTTAATTGTTTGTCCATGTTTGTCTAATAGACATAGCCACGTGCTAAAGCTTTCATCTGACTAACACATTGATGTCCAAAATGAAATTGTTTCGATACACAATTTTAATGTAACAATCAAACGCTCTCTAAAAAGAATACACCCATCAACCTCAGACAATGATGATTGACACTGAAAAAAAAAAAAGGTTGAAGGGCTTTTGTCCTTACATACCTCAGGCGATTTTGTACGGTTGAAGTGCAACCACTGCCTTGAGTAAAGAGTCGGAAGCTGTAGCCTCACGGATCATTTGTGAAGTAATTGGCAGTGTTCTGACACTTGATACAAGCACTAGATAGATAATGCTGAAATAACTAAATCCTCTTTGGTTTGCTTATCCATGAATCTGGATAAAGCATCTGCATGTCCGATTGCATCAGTTGAACAATACCTGATGGAGAAATCATAATCCAACATCATAGTGACCAATTTTTGAAGAGGGTTAGCTATATAGATTTGGATACCTTTCTTGGATCCGAAAATGCTAATAAGAAGTTTATAATCTGTGATCAAAGTAAAGTGACGTACGTCTATATAACATTTTGTAAAAATTTTTTGTAACAAAAATTATCACCAATGTTGCATTCTCTATCTGACTGTAATTCCGCTCGGCAGATGCATGAGCTATTGCTTTTTGGCTACCATCTGAAAAGTTATGTAAAATGACAGCTACAACACCATAATCAGATGCATCAGAAACAACAATAATATCCATGGATGGGTTGTAGTGTGTGAGTAACATATCTGAAGAAAGTTATGATTTTATCTTATTTATTATTATTATTATTTTCTCAACTGATTTTTTTCATAAGGACGATGCTTTAAAGACGCGTTTATTATTATTGGACAAAGAATTACTTCCCTTTTAAATACAAAAATATTCTTCATATTTATTTGATGAAATCTCTTTCATATAGATTCAAGAGTTAAACATTAAGATTCCCCTGTTCGCCAAGATGCACTTAAAAAAGATCAGAGGTTACATCGTCCAAAACCTCCGGCTATGGGGAAATCTCTATAGAAAGCATCGCTTTTATAATCTAATAAAAAGAATTGTACAACTAGATAAGAAATCAGCCCCAATTATAATTGAAATTCTTTATGTAACTTCAATCTCTTGAAATAATGTTATAGTGAAGTATTAGTCATAAGGTACTTACCTCATCCATCAAAACAAATACTAACACGTCGTTATCCACAATTATTTCTTCAATCTTCTCAAACATTTTCACAACCAGTTTGCCACTCTAAAGGAAAAATAATCAAATTGTTCATTTTTATGTTAAACCAAAGTATGACCTTCTTGTGATTATTTGTGACTATTTTCATTTGAAGACAAATTTATCTTCATACTTTTTAAACCTTCAATATAAAAAAAAAGATCAAAATGACATGAACTTGTCATATAAAAAATATGTGACTAAACATTTGTTGCAGTGGTGTTCACCCTGGTCTGGTTGAGCCAAATTTTTCCCTGACCTGCACCACATTCTGAACCATCTTGAGCAAGGTTGTACAAAATGGTTAACCAATCTCTGATGGTTGCTGTCCACATCTTCAGGTGTCCACCATTACATTTTTGTCACTCAGGTAGAGAGGTAGGAAGAATTACATTGCAAATTAATTCCCCCTCTGGGTGACAAAATAAACATTTAAACAACAGTAACACAATTTGCCTGATTGAGATGTATATCGTAATTTTAAACGAATGTTATATAAAATTAAAAACTCATATTACTAAAAGGTATTTAACTTTTTTGCCTATTTAAATGTTTACGTTAAAAAGTTTAAATCGATATATTATTAAAAAACTGAAGTGTAAAAAGAAAATTCAGTTATCCATTTTTCTTAAAACTATGAGTTTCCTGGGTTGCAGAGTCAGAGGGAGTTGGAAAGAGTTGGGGTCGGACTCGTACGAATGTTGGAGTCAGATTTTTTATTTTGTTTCATTGTTGATAGTCTTAACTTAATTCTCGGGGCAACAGAAAGAAGAGTAGAAAGAAGACCTTGGGTTTACTTTTGGCAGCCTCGTAACTCTTGTTTCCCTTATTTTGTCTTTAGTCCTCACATTCCATGAGCGATGTTTCTGACAAAGGGGGAAGACCTGCTGTTTCCTGCGTCGGAATCTATCCACCTAACAGTTATCGTTCGCTAGTATTTTCTTTTTAGCTCATTACATCAAGTGGCTTCATACCTTGTCTGGAGCGATTTCCATAAAAAAAAGAAAAAACACTTGGTAGATGCAGGTAGTTTTAATATAACAAACAGCAAAAAGTTGTTCCTGGTATTTAGATCATTTTATGACTGTAATTCTGTAAATCAGTTCTACGTTAGACCATGACCAATATTTTGACCAAATTTGATGACGATTGGTCAAGCGATGTGGACGCTAAGATGTACACAAACAAACATAGTGGCAAACCAACAAACGAATTCGACTGAAAACAACATATTTAGTATAATTCTTATAAAGCGTAAGATTAACTTTGTTAGCGGCTAGTCAAGTTTTCTCTAACCTTTCTCGCAATATATATATATATATAAATATATACTTTTCTACTCTTATGCTAATTAGGCATATCGCATAGCCAGTATCACTAGATCTCCCTAAAATGTAAAGGTTCTATGCCTTTAGTAGATTTTGTACTTCTGATGGTTTCATTTTAATGATTACTTTCCTCTCACTCTCTATTTTTTAGTATCCTCACGCTCCATATTTTTCTGTCTCTTTTTCTTATTATTCTTTGTCTCTATTTCCTTCTTTATTTTTTAATAATTAAATTCAGTGTTCGTTAGTCTTATTGATAAATACATTATCGAATGTCCTTCTTGGGATCAAAAATTTTCATTATTGGTTTCTTTGTCATAATTAATTTTAATCTATCGAAAGCTTTTTGTTGTTCCTCCGACCAGATGAATTCAACATTCAAAGCTCTTTTTTATTTGTATGTATAGCTATTTGTAATATTTTTTCTATTAAGGCTTGGTCTGGTGATATACCTTTTTTTTGAAATGGAATAACCTAAAAATGATATTTTACTACTGTTGTTTACACATTTCTTTTCATTTATTGTCATCCCAGCGTTTCTTAATTCATTCAAGATTATGTCGGTTTTATATCTTGATTCATTTTCATTAGTAGCTCCTATGCAAATATCGTCTTGATAACAAACTATATTTTTCATATCTTCTTTGAAATATGGTGCGTGTTGTTTTTATCCTATATGGCATACTTTTCCATTTTAGTAACCCTATTGGAATATTTATCGTTGTTACTCCTTTGCAGTTATTGTCTATTAGTATTTGGTGATATGCAGTTTTTAAATGTATTTTTGTAAAAATGCTCAATCCTGATAGTTCATATAATACAACTTGAACATTAGTTATAGGATATGAATCCAAGCAAACTTTGTGATTTACACTTATTTTATGATCTCAACATATGTATGTCTCCATCTGATTTTTATAAAACTACAATGGGTGATGCCAACTAGCTACCCCTAGGTGAAATATGTTCAAGAAGGTCCTGTTCTATTAATTTTTGTAATTTTGCTAAAACTAATTGCCACAGATGTACTGGTAATTTTCGTGCCCAATAATAAGAGGGGGTAACATTTTCTTTTAATTTTAAACTCACTTCATAGTTTTTAAACTTTCCATTTTTATCTCATTAATTAATTTGATAGAATTTATGCTAAGTACACTGTTTTCAAGAAGTCCATGGTTCTTTTTACTTAATAGTTTCGTCAATTCTCGGACACTTCCGAGACCTGCCCGACGTTGACGACGCAAAGACAAGGAAACATGGTGAGTCATCTATAAGAGTACCTATTTATTTTAAATTGTACTGTTTTAGCCGATGGGACAACATAATTTGATTTGGGAATAATTCATTTTAAAATGGGTAAAGTCAGAATTTCTTACCTTAGCGATTAATCACCAGTCACTATTTTTGCTAATCGAGTGATCTCGTTTTTCTTTAAATGTGTGTGAAAGGTGATAATGTACGTACGAACATGAAATGCCTTAGTGTATTAGTTTATACATTATTAGCATCATTTTTCTCTATTTTATTAATTATTACATTTTTTTTCAATAATTAAGGTTTTATTGAAAAAAACACGAATATATTAACCTACCTCAGAAAACCACTTGGAAAACAAGCCATGACTATTTATCTCAATCAGTTGACCATACGCATATCGATCAGACATCTGAATACAAATCTTTTGGGCTAGTGCCTTACATAAAGAAGTCTTGCCTGTTCCTGGAGGACCTGTCATGAAAAGAAACAAACAAATATCATTTTTATTTGATAAAATCATGCACAATTATATACAAAATGCATTATCTAAATGAATAAATGCGAAGTTTTTCCATCTATCCTAACTATATTACCATCAAAACTTATTTAATTCAATAATACGACATAACATTTTGAAATACTCTATATATAAACAGTTTTAGATATTCCTAATTTGAATATTCATTTTATAAACAGCTTCTAATAAAATAATATTCTGTAATATATATATATATATATATAGTTGTAATTTTCCATTGTTATATTTTCTTATATATATACGCAATATTTTCTTCGATAGTAAACGTCTGATGTCGCCTGGAAGCTAAGAACAGATATGTCTGATTTTGCCAGGATGCTGAGAACAGATACTACTACAAAAGGCCAAGGAGCCATAAAAATAACGTTTTTTATGGCTAGGCATTTATAAATAAATTATTTAATCTATTATTCTATTATCTTTTAATGGCGGTGAGTAGTATAGTATTGGTTCTGTTATCATAAGACAGTCCTTTTTTAAGGGGGTGGGGGTAATATTTCCAGGTATTACAACCTCCTTTAATGGAGGGGTAATGTAATATCTGTTATGTTGTCATGAGACTATCTTCACAGGGACTACCTTCTCCTTTTTCTGTGGTGAGGGGTGGGGGAAGTGCAGTATCTGTTCTGTTGTCATGATACCATACTCACGGGAATTATCTGCTTTTATGGGGTGATCTTCCTCGGTATTACCTTCTCTTGTTTTTGTTTTTTTGAGGGGGGGGGGGTAGTATAGTATATGTTCGTTCCTCATGCTACCATTATTCAATGATGATATTCTCGGGGGGGGGGGGGTAGTGTACTATCTGTTCTGTTGTCATGATATCATCCTCCCAGGTATCAACTCCTCCTTTTTGGGGGTGAGGGAGTTCGTCATGATACCATACACTCAGTCGTTACTTCCTTTGGGGATCAGTGTAGTATTTTTTCGTTCACCATATCATCCTCCAAGGCAAGCAAAACTATGTGACCAGAGGGAACATATATTAGCTAATTGATACATATAACTAACAGAGCTATCCGATATTGCCCAGTAACATGGATAATAAAGTAGAAGAGCTTAAAACATTGTGTGTAACATCCATCTCTCCTGTGCACGCTCTAGCTCTCTTTCAAGACCCTGCGGAAAATTTAGGGTGATTAAATTGCTAGTATGTATTTGGGAACTCGCACCAGAAGAATTAAAATTATTCTTCAAACGAATTATGAGATTACGTTGTTGTTAACGGGGATTGTTTATATTGAAGGAAAATCAGGAAGAGCAGCACCAGAGTCATCAAGAGAAGAATTGTCAGCAGAATGATGAGCAACGAGATCAGCCTTATAACCTGAAGACCATTAAAAAGAGGAGGAATAGTAGACTTGCCACTATTAACAACACTATTGTAGATTCTCAAAAAAATCACAAGAACCAACCTTTTGAGAATAGCCAGACTTAGCCTCAGAGATTGATCTCTTGCTAGCTCTTCTGTAGGATTGTCTGGAAGCCTCAGAACCATCTCGACGATACTGATTAAAGTAATGGTATGAAGTTTGGTTTTAAACTTACAATGAGGAATGCAAGTGTCAATTCCAACAAGAAACCAGTCAGTAACCTCCTTAGCAGCAGCACTAGGAGACATACCAAAGATGATACGTCACATAGGAAATCGTGAACTCCTCCCAATCAACCTTCTTGTAGTTAAACCTCTTCTTATGGAAGGGACGATCAATAGAAGATTTCACTCAACATCAATACCAGCATGATCAGTAGAACCGAATAGAGGAGAAGAGGAAATAGAACACGAGTCAGGAACAGAAGTGAGAAAGAAATCAAGTAAAAATAGTTGATGAAGGCGATTATCAGGTAAAAGCATGTGGGAAAGGTGACAATTTGGGACAAGTCATGAGACAGAGAAAAGTTAAGACAGATTTCATTAGCTAGATCTGTGCGGTTAGAGGGAGGGAGCCAGTCAGAATGATGAGCATTGAAGTCACCAAAAATGTAGATGGATGTTGACAGATGAAGCTGCAATGTACTATCAATACTGTTGGATATAGCATCAATAACAGAGCAGTCATTGAAAGAAGGGGAATGGTACAAAAAGAACAAATAGGAACTGGTTCAATACAGTGGTGTGCAGAGAGGGAGGTGGGTGATGGGGCGGTGACCCCTGGCATCCAATCATATTCACACTACCTCTTTTTCTCCTAATATTCTTCAGTACTAGGACTTATACTTGAGTCTTTAGGGCATATTATCAAGGAGTTAGCCCCGGCATTACCAGACCTATGTATGCCAATACAACAAAAAGAATTTTTTTTTTTTTTGGTTTGTTTTATGGCATATCAACCATCTTTGGTTAATTTAATGCCAAATCAAGTTG
The DNA here is from genome assembly GCA_963556195.1 of Sepiola atlantica. NCBI lineage: Eukaryota > Metazoa > Mollusca > Cephalopoda > Sepiida > Sepiolidae > Sepiola > Sepiola atlantica. The sequence goes on from OY744519.1 coordinate 73,687,936, forward strand.
TTGAATGGTATTTTATGGGTAGGACGATTTCATTTTTTAATTGGTAATATGCTCTAAAAAGCTTTGTTTAACAACAACAAAAAAAAAGAAGAGAAAAAAAAAGAAAGAAAAAGATAAAAATCAACGCAGCTGACTATTTGACCTGATTTCAGTGTTCTTTTTTGAACAATTACCAGCAAGAATGAAGAAAAGTATTTATTTTTTTCTTTTTGAATCCACCATGCACTACTTTGATCCCTGGTGACCCCAAGCAGATGAATATTACAGTATTTTTTACCATAACCAGCTGGAGAGCATACTGAATTCAAACATGTAAGGTTTGTAAGTGTATCTACTGTAGTTTCTGAGTTTTTGCGGAACAAACAGAAAGAGAGAAAAGATGACTTTCTTTTATATAAGAGAAGACCAGCAAAAATGTGCCCAGAATGCACATATATTTGTTAGTATTAAATTCTTATCAATATATAGAAAATAAAAATGTGAGAATATCAAGTAAAACGTTTGGTTACATATATAGATACACAATCTCTATCCTATTTTCCTTATTCCTATTAAAAGAATAATCTAGCTTGATCTCTATTGTGCTATGAATCATATTAAGAAGATTCAATATGTTAGCTGTTAAAATTAATCCTATATGAACAGTATATGGCATAATCACAAGCAACATTGAGCCTGGTCAGTACCAGATGAGTGACCATTTGGGAATGCCAGGCGCTGTATGTAGGATGATGTCGATACCTCCGTGCAAGAACTGTAAAAACCTAACGTCGTCATCTCCCCATACCAGGATATACATGCAACTAGAGACGGCTTGTGAATTTGATATTCCTACAAACTTCCTACCTTGAGAGAGCCGGTTGAACCCACCTATGGTGAATACCGCTTCATATATGAACAGTCAAAGTTGCACTTCTATGGCATTTTTATATGTTTTTGCCCAATGTTTAGGCTGGTTTGATTTAATAATCATTGCTTCCATTATGATTCATTTAACACAAGATGACATTACATTTGTAAGGATATTTTACTTATTCAAAGCCTGTTTTTTTTAGTTATATACCGTTAAATTTGGCTTCTGAACCAAGAGTACACAAGACAGCAAATTTTTTAATTTCCAATAAACTTTGAACGATTTTATTTTTTGGTGGCAAATTATGTTACCAAAATAAATGTTGTACCATTGTTTATGTTTTGCAAAGATCTGTGTTCACATTAAAAGTTTTTAGATATAATAAAAATTAAAAGTTTGGTTTGGGATAACTAATAATAAAAGACGGCTTGCTAAAAAGTGAGATATGGTAAAAAAAAAAAAAATTGTACTCCATGATCTGATAACAAATATTGAAAAATAAAATCTTTTGGCCACCTCTGAAATCGAGAAAGTTTAAATTTATATCGTTCTCGATTGTTTTATTGTGTCGTATTATTTTCTATTTGAACTTCCCTCATTATTTTTACTGACCAATCAGAATAAACGAGTTATTTCACCGTGCGAATATGCTGTCACACCCGTCTAAGTTTGTTTTTATCGAAACTCTCTCCACTCTCCAATCCGAGAGGCTTGTGCCTTACGAGCACTGGAAACATCCACTCTGTTTCAAGTCTAGTCGGGAAAAGAGACCATTCGAGTCTCACCCCCTCGTCCATCAATGTACAACATTTTAATATAAAATCCAATGAAAAGGAAAAATCCAATACTTACCGTGTAATAAAATAACTCTGTTCCATGAGATTATATTGCAGTCAACTTTTTGATCAGAGAAAAGAAGTGTTGTCATAGCATAACTCAAAAGCTGAAAAAAATCAATAAATAATAGAGCAAGATTATTACTATTGTAAAAATCACACACAAACACGTAAAGTTGTCTTATAATTTTATGAAATGAGGTCTTATTAATGTTTTAAATATTCTAACAATAACAGTTGCTTCCATGACATGACGGACAACTACTTTCTTTTATGTTTACACACAATGTCTCGTGTAGTGATTAGTTTGTGATTCGGTTGGCTAAAACAGGCATGTTAAAACTCGCATAGAAATACATCGGGTAATCCTAACACTTCTGTGCATACTCAGCTTTCCTAATTTCCACCCAGCCTTAGTTTGGCGCTAAAATACAGACAGTTCCTGAACAGACGCTCTGGAGACCAGTTACTAAAAACATCTTCTCGTCTCTCACCATCAAGCTGCAGGACGAAATGGAACTTCTGCTAAAGCACACCTGCCGAACCAACTTGACTTACATTCTTGTGTTCCTGCGTTAACAAAACTGTTAAATAAAGTTTATTTAATTGTAGAGAAAATGTTGATATTTTTATATGGAACTCTGGTGATCCTATTTTCTTCTTCATTTCAAACCCGCTACTCAGTCAGATAAATGGCCTGATTCTTGGCCTTTTGGCTAAGATCAAAGTGTAGTATCTGTTCCGATGGATACTGCACCCCATAGACTGGTATTTTCTTGGCCTTCGGGGCTTGATTTACGCCGGTCTATGGGTCTGTCCTGTGCAGTTCTAGGAGGTCCACCCTCCCAGGCTTCGCCTCCCCTCTTTGGGAAGGAGTAAGTTTATTGCTTACTGCCTGAGGTGCCCCTACCGGGGAATGTCGACAGGGCTGCCCAGGCAATTTTTAAACCCCACTTTCCCGACCCGACCTTGGGTCACATCTTACTTGTGGGAGTAAGATAAAAACTGGCCTTGTGCCTAACTCCTGGAGAGGGGTAAATCAATACTCAGTCAGATAAATACAGATAGATATAGACATGGCCGCTTCTACAAAATGGCTATCTCCAGTTTCCGGCAAACAACTCATCACATAACCAACTCTCAAAATAAAATTTCCAATCATCTAACCAATAGACAAAATATTCTTATGAGATTTAAATTTATCAGCAAAATTCTTTTCTCACATATTTCAGTTATTTATTTTTATTCTCCTGTTTGATTCGTATTCAGATTCATTGTTTCAAAACTTTTCGCTTTTTCTGTATTAAATTTCAATTTTCCCATATCTTCCCACTTTGAATAAAATCAAAATTAAACACGGTAGAAAGGCATCTCACCCGTCCTTTAATTTCTTCATCAAAAATCAAATGTTGCCATATTCCGTGGAATGCTGCGTTTGGTAGACTCCACATCTGTGCAACACTGCAATTTTCACAATCTCCCAGATCTTCATCTGACGGTCCGTCTTCATTCAAGTGAAATATGTACATCTTTAAGTTATCATCTTGTAAATCAATACTCTGAAATAAAAGTAAGATAAAAATATAATACATATTTATATATGTTCAAATAATGGATACATAGGTAAGACAAAATTAACTTTTAGATTTAATAATCACAAACTTACAAAACACACCCCATTCACAACAAAAACAGACAATATAACTGATTATAATATTTTGAAAATAAAAGAAAATGCCAGTTTTTTTTTTCAAAAATATTGTTTTATTATATATTGTTTAAAAGTCATAGCAACACATATATTGAAAATAAAACCCGGCTAACAAGATGTTAAGTGGGTATTATTATATGTTTTTTTTAACAATATTTCAGAGTAATACTCTTTTATCAAGTTAGTGAGAACAGGATCTTTTTTGTCACCTTTTTTTTTTCTTCCTTTCTTAATATCTATTGTTTCTGTGGAGAGAGACTAGCAACGTCTCTTTTGTGAGAAAGGGGCTGTAAGGAACGAAAGAGATCATCATCCACTATATTTCAAAGTCGATGTTGTACTCGGTTAATAAAATGTGTGTTAATCAACAATAAAAAAGAAAAGTTACCTGTCGTTCCCTCAAGTTCAAGTCCGTATCACATAAGGCAATGCTTTTCACATGTTTTTTAAGTTCCTCATTTTCAAATTTGTTAATTTCAAAATTCCCATAAGCTACTTTCTTTCGGTAGAGATAAGCAAAGACTTGTTCTTTGATGTCAGATTTCTGAGCAACACTTGAAAGAAAACATTTTTAAAAAAGAAAAAAAGGGTTTAAATAAAGATGTAAAAAATATATATGTATTTCTGTTTAAACTGTTATAAAATAAATAGTTTAAATTTGGCTACTTAATAGAGTTAGGTGTTCATAAAGATTTGGGTTGAACATGAACAGGGGGTTAGGACTAATTCTGACTCGTTTGATACAAGTAAATCTGGTGAATATGCTTCCCTATTTATTTGCCTCCTCATGAGGGCAAAGTTAGACACAAGGTGGTAAAAATCCAGTTCTCAAAAAAGGGCACTCTGGTCATCATCATTATATTCGGTTTAACATCCGTTTTTACATGCTGTCATGTGCTGGGCACCTTTTAGAAATTGACTTCTAAACTAACCTATCTCCGACTAGGTTTTTATTTATCCCTCTTTCTCTCAAGTTCATCCTTATCACTTCCGCCCATGTTTTCTTTTGCCTTTTCCTGCCAACTAACCTTGCTACCTTAACTGTTCTATATCTACTAACCTAAGTACCCTCATTTATTCTTTAAATGTGACCAAACCAATAAAGTCTCCTGTTCTGCACACATCTCCCTATACTGTCCAGATTTAATTTTTCTCTAAGGTCGATTAAGACTCACATTACACATCCATCGTATCATTCTCATATCATTTCCTTCCATTACTGGATGGGAACAAAAATATCTGTCTAGTTCCGTCAGGCAAAAAGTCCATCTCTTCTCCGAAAAGAGGAGATAACACCTGGGAGGATGGTCTTCTGAGAACCAATAAATACTACACTTTGATTCTAACCCAAAGACCAGATAAAAATATAATTTCTGTGTTAAAACATAGGATGTCAGAATTTAAGAAAATTCTTTGCATCAAATTTAGAAAAATAAACAGGTATTGATTATCTTGATAAGAATTCATTTACCTGCTGTAGGGATTTAAATAAAGAAAGCCCTATAGTTTCTGCAGAAATGAATTAGTCAACATCTTTGCCCATATAATTATAGGGGTACATTTCAACCAAGCCCTCTGGCAATGTTTTCTTCTGATGTAATTGTTGTCATAGACTGTCGAGATTTTTTGCCAGGATACAAAATAGGGTTGCGGAGTTGGAAAGTATAAGGTTAGACTTCGATTCCAACTCCTATGATTCCAAAATATCCGACTCGGTAGACTCCTTATTTTAAAGTCTTTCAATGTCTTGATTCTTCAGAGATTCACTTGTACTCCCTTAACGTAAATAACCCCGACAAGCAAGACTAGCAGCAAAATCCCACCCCTTCACTGTAAAGGCTCCCAGATGCCGGAAAACTTTCTACTCTAATAAATTATTTCCTCCGACTGCTTGCCTATGGAATTCCTTCTCTGCTCCCTGTTTCCACCACTGTACAAACATGCAGAAATTTAAATGTAATGTGAACATATATCTTGTTGTACAAGAGGATGTCCCCATATAAATGTGGCCACTAATCTTACAAGCTTAACTCAAACCCCATCCAAAACTTTTGACTCAGATAATTATCTCCCTTTGACCTTCATACTTCTATGTTGTCTAAAAGAAATGGTGGCGAGAAGCCATTTATTGATAAAATTTGATTTTTTTTAACAGAAATACTGGATGAATTTCCGTGATTTTTGATGTACTGTATTTTTTTACCCTAACACATGAGTACATCATAAAGTTTTTTGTGCTATTTTCTTTTAAAACTAACCCTACCACTAACCTGAAGTTTTACCGATTAACGAGGAAATACGGCTTATGAATTTCGGTTATCTCCCTTGAATAAGCCGTAATGCCGGCCGTATTTCCACGTTATTCGTTAAAATTTAATTTTCTTTTATAAAATAAAAACTACTTGATTAATTTATGTGATTTTTGGTATAAGATATATCCAGCCCGTGAAAGGTACGTACAAATCAAACATATTCCTCAGTTTGTTTTATTTTTATTCGAATGTCTCCCTTAATCTGGATAAGCACCGTTATGGTGCGTTATTCGTTGTAAAAAATTTTTTCACCCCTTTACGTTGTTAACTATACTACACTTTCGCCTCTAAATCTTAGATCGAAATAATAAAAAAAACAAAAAAACTTTAAAACACTTTCAGAAGATTTAAACTATGCAGGTCGGTAGAAAAGTAATTTTTATTGAGTTTAGTAACAGTTATTTGTTGTATTTTTCCACGATTTCTGCTGTTAACTATACTATATGATTACCAAATAAACAAATTTACTTCATCTGACATTTCTTTTTTAGTTGTACTCAGTACTTGAGCTAGTAGGACACAACCGAAAACAATTTCCAAAACTTGGTATTATTTTCCCCCTTACGCCATATGCCAGTCCACCCAAAAAGAAAAATGAGAGTCTACTTTATTTGTATGTAAACACCCTGAAAAACTGGGCGGTAAGAATAAATGGTACTTATCGAGATTAGTACCCAAGCTAACCCTAACCAACGCCAGGTCTATTTTAGCTTGGGTCCTAATCTGAATAAGTACCGAATAAATAAAACACCAACAAAATATTTTAGAGTTTAGAGTGGGTAATCAGTTTAGCATATACATTTAACATAAAATGATGATCACTTTCCAACAATATTTTTGTTTTTAGTTAAATCTTGGCTGTTTTCTTAATTTCTTGGAAATCAATTGTGTGTGTTATTTCTCTGGTTTTGTCTATTGCCACCCGGACTTAGAGTTAGTGATAGGGTTAAGGAAAACATGTCATTTTTTTAACGGCAAGTGTTTCTATCCTGTATCAATTTTTCAACCGCCATTTCTTAGAAATTATGCCATTTCTTAGTTATATGTCCTTAAAATTCTATTCGGTTAGAAACTGCTGGCCCGGAAATCAGTGGTCATTTTACGTTCAATCTATATGCGAAACTGACCCTAAAATAATTGTTTGTTTTATTTTTATTTTTACCACCAAGTTTTTCGGAGTGTTTACATGCAATCGCCTAAAAAAAAGTAAAATGTCATTTGGGAGTGGGGGGCTTAGAATACAGTCTATTTATCAACAACTTGTTTCAATCTTGAATTTAATCCACCTTAGCAGTAGAAATGTTGGCAAAGGTGCAGTATAAATACTTAAAATAAATCTTAGTAGTATACCTAAGCAGTATCGACCATCTATCAATATACATCAATGTTACTTTTAAATCCATAAAAAATAAGAAATAGATACTTACCAATCTGGCTTTAAAGACACTGCAATGTGATATAAAGGAGGCGATTCAAATGGAAGAGCTAATTTTAAATCGGAAACTTGCTCCATTGCTTGTAATTTTCAATAAGTTATCCACAAAAATAGAAAAACTAATATAATTCGTTAAAAATAACTTTTTCTTAGATTAATTTTAAGCTAATAATAAATTCTATAACTAACATGCTATCTCATGGTCGTATAAACAGACACTAAACCTTAAAATTCAATGATTTAAAATTAGCGCACAAAAACAAGGAAATGTCGCAAAGGAAAACCAGTGTCGTAAAATCTTATATTGAAGTTTATATGAAAAAAATTGTTTATGTATCAAAATATTTATCGTAACTCAAAAAATATATTTCACTATTTATATTTATAAACATTTTTGACATAATAACAAAAACGGGGAAAAGGATATAAGGCAGGCATTGTCGTAATCGAAAACTGGACAGTCTAAATGTCCGCGTTGAAATAAATTTTAGTAATCAATTGTCGTTTAATGCTGAAACAAATAAGTGATTTCTCATGCAGGGAGAATATAAAACAAGTTGGAGTTTAATGTAGAGAGTTTCCTTATTTTTAAAACTTTCATAATATTATTATCTATTATTTTATTTGGTTACTTAGGACAAGAGGATGGGTTCGTCTTTAGTAACTCAATTTTTAAACTTGTGGTTCAATTATACTATAGGTACTATTACAATATCTCATTCATTTTCCATGGTATTCGACCAAATGTATAAAATCTATGATAAATTTGTAGATTGATACCTTCAGCTGAAAAAATAAGATTCTACTTTTGTTAGACGTTTACGTGTGAACACTAGGGATCTCCAAAACATAAAATAGAATCGCTGACGTCACCAGTTTTGCGTTCTTTAAGAAATCCATACATTTGCGTTACTTTTATTGTGTTTTTACATCTTCATAAAATAAAGTTATACTTATAGGAAGTTGTTTTCAAGTAAAATAGTTTATTTAAAGATTAAATTATCGAACTGAGAAAGAAACGCATTCTTTATCCTGAGATATAAGTATGAAATCTGTTTGTTTTTTTCTACGGCAGGCTATTGTTTACACAAAAAAATGAGATTATTATGTGAGATGTTAAATATGTATGGATAAGCAAAAGGGAAACAAATTCCTTTTTTTTTTTTAAACTTCACTGCAAACAAGGCAAGTTGCCACTGTAGACGTAAGGGGCTACTGAGAATTAGGGTGAAAGTTTTGGGAGCTGTGCAGGAAGATGCTTGTTCACATTAGTTTTAAATTTCTGCATGTCGGTACAGTCAGGGAAACAGGAAGCAGGGAGGGAGTTCCAAAAGCTGGCAGCTCGAGAAAAGAAGCTATTGGAGTAGAAGGCTCTCCGGCATCTGCGGACCTCCAAAGTGAATGGATGGGATTTAGGTTCGTATATAAATTTAACGTAACATGATCCAACATTTTCAGGCCATTCGACCTTTTTAAGGCTGTTAACTAAATTTGGGGGCATTTGTTACTATATCCAACAGAAAAAAAAGGTGAAAAAGACAAATAGGTAACAAATGTATTTTACCAAAGTCAAGATAAGTTACTCTTCTACCTACCTGGATAAGTTTATTTGTGTTTTAACTTATTTGAAAGCGTTCTTTTTTGTTTTGTTTTTGTTCAAAACAAACCTAGTTTCCACTCTTAAGTTAGAACAGGGAAAAAAATGGCCGCCTATAAGCCCTGCACAAGAAGCCTTGATAATCGCTCAAAAATCGAAAATTTAAAAAAATTAATAATAAATGACATTTATTGGATGTGTCTACCAGTATTTTGTTTAATTTTCGATTTTTGAGCGATTATTAAGGCTTTTTTTCGTGCAGGGCTTATGGGTGGCTATTTTTATTTTTCGTTCTAACTTAACAGATTGGAAACTAGGTTTGTTTTGAACAAAAAACGCTTTAAAATAAGTTAAAACACAAATAAGCTTATCCAGGGAGGTAGAAGAGTAACTTATCTTGCCTTTGGTAACATTTATTTGTTGCATTTTTTTTTCACTCCTTTTTCGTTCTGTTAGATACAGTAAATAATGCCCAAATTTTTTACCTCTGTTAATCCTAGGTCCGATTGGCAATGTAGTAAAACCACACACAATCGTCTAAAAATATAGAATGCCTCTCCTCCCAAAAATGTGTTGACATTTTACTATTGTAGCAGTTACCTCCTCCTTTCAAAACATAACTACACCGGTTTGCCGGTAGGTGTCGCTTTTTCACCGACAGGTGGCACTGTAAAGCGACACCAGAGTTATCTGCCCTTCTGACTATAAAAACCGTTGCAAACGAAAAATCCGTCTCTTGTTCACCGACCAGCCTCGACAGCTTAACGCTGGCACCAGCGCTCCGTCTCTCTCTCTCTTCTCTGGTCGACAGAACGACACTAATACACCAGCGCTTCGTCTCACGCTTTTCTCTTCAAATGGCATCGGCAATAACAACTACCAACACACGTGGTCAAACAACGGTAAGAGTTTCTCAACTCATTTTCTTTATGTACGGCTTTCAAAGACTTTCCTCACGCCGGATTCATTTCTTCTTATACCTTTTTCAAGAACTGTTTTTCCATCGACACACATGCATACACCACACACTTCATCATTTCACGTACACACACGTTCAATAAACGTTATTTGAACTACCTCATTTTGTTTATTAATTGATTGCTCTGTCTTTTGCATGCAACATTGCTTGATTTACTGAACACGTCCATAATCAGGGGAACACGACCCTCGATCCGAACACTATATTTGTTCTTGGTTCAGCGTTGTTCCGTTGTTGAGTTGATAATTCTTTAGTTATTTATAATGTGAAAAGATTTGTTTTTATTTTGCACACGTGTTCAAAAACAGATGCTGTCATTTGACGAGATTTTTACGTTTTAGGGGACATGTGTGGTAAAGAAAATGACGTTATATTGACAGGTTTTTCTTGTTTAATTTTGTGAAAAGTTTTCCAAAAAAATGTTGTCGTGTGGAACGTTTTGTTATTCGAACGGTATCCAAAGATTATGTTGATTGAAAGTCGGATTTATTTTGTTTTTGAAGTTAAATTTGTTTCCATTAGAAAACAGTGAGCCTTTTTTTGTGTAGCTGGTGTTGAAAACCATGCTTGTTCGAATGCCAGAGTGGAAATTTTGTCGGAGAATGTGCATGTGGATTAAATGCATGTGTAATGCCTGCAGAGAGTAATATTTTTTGCTGTCTTTAAATTGCGTAGAATCGACGCCAATGGGTTGTTAGAAAGGCTGGGTGTTTTTTTGTGGTCGTGGTTCACCAATGTTTTAGTGGTGTGGAGAAGAATACAAGAGTGTTTAGAAGAACCAAATCTGTACATGAAGTTGTCGGAAGGTCGTGTTTCTTTAGATGGAGACTATCATTTTAGTTTTTAAATTTAAATTATTTTTAAGTTCACTACATTTCGCTAAATAATCCATGGATCCAAAATAAAGATGTAAAGCTTAGTTCCAATATTACGTGTAAATGAGGAAAATCTAGTCAGATTTGATGTGGCATGTTAATGTATGGTTGCTATTTATTTACAATGAAATTATGATACTATAGAATTCTCCCCACTCCCTCACAGCTGGAGCCACCAGGAGAGATTAACTAGAAAATGAATTACAATAAAAATACATTAAAAGCGGCCGATCCATTGAATTCCACAGACCAACAACACCATTATATCTTTCTGGTTAGCCAGAGAACAATGACGAAACTAAGCTGAGGAAAAACGTGCCTCTTATCTTTGCCAGCAAGCTGAGGGAACTGGACATATCTAATTTTCGGTGGAAAATAAATATATTCAGGAGACATTGGCTTTTAGAAAATAACAATCTCAGCATGGGACAAAAAAGTTGTCCCTGGGGTCAACAAGACTGGACAACGATCAAAAGATAGCATATGGGTCCCTAGCTACGATGGTATCACACACACACACACACACGAGCGCAACTAAGTTATCCCTACAACTTGTTTTGTCGTTTCTACTGTAGCTTGACCACTGAAGTCATCATAAGGCCACAAAATGGATTTCAACAGTACCCCAAATAATTTATTTTTACTCAAAATCATGCTATTGTAAAAAAATAAATGACATTAAATAAGTTAGTGAGAGCAAATTTACTGGGATATGCGAAACAGTGAATAAAAACTGGTCATATTCAACAAATCCAAAATGGAGTCATGAAATTCTGAGAAGGTTGTAAGTACGAAATCATAATATCTAACAAAGGGAGAAAACCTAACCAACCCCTCAACCTCTTTATTTAAATAAAGAGACTGGATGAGTTACTTCTAGAACCCATTTCAATTGAGTTGTAATGTACCTTCAATCGTTTTGTTGGTACAGTAAAGTAATCCTTTAAAATCTCGTGCGAAGGTGTAATATTTGCGAGTGTTGTAACACATAAAAGGAAATTTGTTAAAACACCCAATTTGAAGTGTCAGCTCAGTATATTCAGGAGATATTTCCCTTGAACCATATTCAAGTTATCTCCCCTGAAACATACTGGGCAACCCGTTTGAACCTTCAATAAGGAAGTAAAAAAAAAACTTGCTCGACACAAAACAAGGATTTTTCTCTTTCTGGTAGTGAATTTTAAGTCTGGCTCTACATTTTAAAATTGTTTTTACACCACTGACGTGTTTCATCAAACTTCACTTCTGGTCACAGTTTAGACGGAACTCCTAGACAGCTAGACATCCAAATAATATCAAAGTAAAATTCTGAAACAAAAGCTTCAATGTCCATATCTTATAACAAATTAAATTGATGAAGGAGTGAGATGCTGATAGCTAGGCATCCCATATTAGAGATGCAGAAAAATCTAAAAGGACGCAGAAAAATCTTACTCATTCATCTCAAGGACACAAGTTAATTTTTTCATTAAAAAATAATATTGTAATGCACACACAAAAGCTGTAAGGAGTATGGGTTCTCTTTAACCTCCCGTTTTTTCTTTCTTTCTTTTTTTTAACTTAGCTTACCCCAAATAAGGCAAGTTGCCATTGTAGATGTAAGAGGCTACTGAGAATTTGGGTGAAAGTTTTGGGGGTCATCCTAAATTGGGAGCTCGAGGAAAGAAGCTATTGGAGTAGAAGGCTCTCCGGCATCTGAGGACCTCCACAGTGAATGGATGGGATTTAGCTGATTGTCGGGTTGGTCAAGTGTATTTTAGTCGAGGGGGCACCAGAGCATCAAGTTCATCGGAGCACATTACACTGAAGTACTTGTAAAAGAAGTACAAGGATGCAACATTGCGGCGATGGGACAGGGGATGGAGGTTGGTGGATAGTGATAGAAGTTTTCTAGCACGATAGAGGGATCCCACTTTCTTTGCAGCAGCCTTGGCAATGTCTTCTATGTATTTCTTCTAATTTATGTTACCTGTGAATGTTAGGTCGAGGAGTTTGAACGTTGGACTCTCAGGTAGGGTGTTATTTGCCATGGCAATCAGTGGTTAAAATGTTTCTTGTAGTTGTTAAAGGAAAGGAGCTTTGTCTTAGTAGCATTAAATGTTACCATGCATTTATGAGCTCATTTCACTACAGACGGGATGGCACTTTCTAAGGATTCAGCTATTGCCTCAGATATGTGCACGTCCATTTTACTCACATGACGAGAGTAGAGCGTAGTGTTGTCAGCAAATATACCCATCTCAAACACAATGTCATCTTTTTTTATTACCCATCCACTTTAAGCTAACTATAAGTTCTATATTTTTTAATTGTTTTCACACTACTAACGTGTTCCATCAACCTTTTTGGGGAGCTGCATTTTCCATACATTCAAAACCAACCTTGTGTCTAACTCTGCCATTCAAAAAATTATTTATATTTGTTCCATAAAAAGTTCTGTAAATCACACTATTTATTTAATTTTTTATGCTTGTAAATAAGTCTGCACAACATCTACTTATTTCCATGTTTTTTGTTTACATTTGTTTCGTTTGTTTCCACATTTTGTTTAATAAAAGTTTGTAACCTTTTTTTTTAATTAAAATTTTTTTTTTTATAAATCTCGAAAGTTGTCAAAACATGTTTTGTAAAAAAAAATATGTGACGGCAAGTGTGTTGCTTATAATTTAACCGGAAGTAAAAGAAAAAGAAACCGGTGTCGATTCAAAATGTTTCTTTTTAGTCGTTTCTGATTCTGGGGTGCCTCAAGTATAATTGATCCTTAAAATCTATCTTTCGATGAGTTTTTCACCACAGCAAAAAGTTGTGGCCTCCACAGGACCCAACAATATATGTACCATCAGCATTTTCATCTCAATAGAAGAAAGGCAGCATTCTCTGTTCCTGGTTCTGCTCTGTGAAACAGCCTACCAGAGGAGGTAGTGACAATGAGTGGTAAGACACAAATATGAAGAAATAAATTGGATGAAAACGATTCTGTAGATCAAAACTAATAATTATTTATTACATAACTGAAAACAAATTACTTTTAAAATGAGGGCGTATTTAATTCTGTCGCTGAGCGAACGTCCATTGAATACTTCTGTTCTTGGCTGGTGGATGTAAATGCAGATAACTGCTTTCCAAAATGCTATTTTGATTAAGGGAGAAAACAAAGGGCAAAGAGTTACTTCCCTTAAACACTATTTTTCTCTGGATGGAGTCTGTTCCATCTAACAAGGGCATTGAGCAGAAAGTACAGCACTGACAACAAATAGATTTTTTTGCCATTGTCATCATATCATGAATAAACATTGGAAAAATTGTAGTTGTCCCCATGGAACAGGTACAAAGGCTCACCAAAACCGAGAGAGTTTGTACAAGGGCAAACTAGCTAATCTCCACTGCTAAGATTATTCTTGGAGGAAAACCCAGGAAGAAAGATACAAACATCCTCTCTTGAAAATAAGAATATATTTTGGATTATTCGGACTACTATTCTCATCTTGGTTGTTATATTTACAATGTTTCAGTCGATGTAATCTCAGAACTTCTTCAGATGCATCTTTCTGAAGTTGGGGATCTTTATATTGTATTCACATAAACTATATGGAATTTAAAACTACACTCTTTATTTAATCGAGGGGGTAGATTGTTCTCACTCCATCAGCCATGACTGGGTAGAAGTGTTAATTTTTATGTTATTCTTGCCTCTAGAAGACTGTCACTTAGAACTGATTGTTAACCAACACCTTTAACAGTTACGCCAGTGGTTTGGTTTTGATCTTTGCTACAGGCAAGAGTAACTAAGAATAACATAAAAATTAATATTTATACTTAGTCATGGCTGATAGAACGAGAACAATCTATACCTGCGGATTAAATTCATTCATATTGTATGAATCAGATAATTCTATTATTGGGATAGGTGTCTCTGATATCTTTCTATTTAGAATTCTTTCTAGAAAGACATTGGGTACTTACAATAGGGACAATATGAAGGTTGCGAACATCCTAAGTGAAAGTGTTTCTGTGGAACAAACTGGATTTGTACTTGGTGCTGTTAACCACTTAGCTTCCGTCACCTACTGCAGATTAAATAAAAGTTTGAGTTCGTAAATAGTTTCCAGAGTTCAATATAAAAATTAATCTGCAGAAGGTAACATCGGCCTAAACATTACGAATGTAACAATCAAGTCCAAATAAGTCAGATCATCAATCCTCATGTCAAAAAACTCTGAAACTGTTAGAGTTACTTTGCCATTCTTTAAAAAATGTCTTTATATGGGATCAATAGTTTTTGTTGTTTTTTTTTAGGGGTGGAGAGATTCCATGAGCTCAACATAAAAGAATTGTTTACAAATAGAATGGATATGTAATAAAGTTAAACATGCAACCTGGCTGATGTTGACCCTTTGGATCGGACTGCATGGATATTGATTTACTCCTCTCCAGGAGTTAGGCACAAGGCCAGTTTTTATCTTACTCCCACAAGTAAGATGTGACCCAAGGTCGGGTCGGGAAAGTGGGGTTTAAAAATTGCCTGGGCAGCCCCGTTGGCATTCTCCGGTAGGGGCGTCTCAGGCAATAAGCAATAAACTTACTCCTTCCCAAAGAGGGGAGGCAAAGCCTGGGAAGGTGGACCTCCTAGAACTGCACAGGACAAATCAAGACCCGAAGACCAAGACAACACCAGTATGGGGTGCAGTATCCATCGGAACAGATACTACAAGCAGGCATAAGATATTGCCTGATGTTGCTAACCCGCGGAATCCGGGGCACTCTCAACACCCTAAATACTAAAACTGGACGAAGAAGAAACACAAATTCTTTTCACTTTTAATTTAGATGCGACACAAACGTGTACTCTCTTTCAGAAAAATAGTGTTTAAAAGGGAGCAATTCTTTACCGTTTTCTCCCTTGATCAAAACAGCATTTTAGAAAGTAGGAACAGGGAAATATTCAATGGACGTTCACTCAGCGACAGACAATTAAAGTATGGTAATATGGATACTGTTAACAATCAGTTAATATTTATTTTTGTTTTGTGTTTTTCATGAAGAGATCACTTCTATTCCCTTGAAACGTTTTCTCAGAGACGTTGCTAGTCCCTCTCTACTCTATTATTTCCATGTAAGGTGCTTGACCGAACTCCACTTTCTGTAAGACATTAACAGCAAGAATTCATCTTACCACACTAAAAAAAGACTTTCCTTTATCCTTCAATGTACCTAGCGCCAGGCGGAATTTCCATGGACAGAGCTTCTTTGCAAGGGCTTCCTGTATGTGAAACACATTACTGCTAAACTGCTTCCCTGGTGATTACAACTTGGTCGTCTTCAAACTAAATGTCAGCAAATTATTGTCATGGACCGCTCTATAAGTAATCAAACGCAGTTCATACCATTGATCAATGTTAGTACTCCTATAGTGTTCCTCATCTTTCGGCTGGCAATCATTTCCGCCTCATTAACCCTTATTCTCAAGTGGTTATTCGCCTTGATAAGTGGTGACTAAAAAAAAAATGTAGCAAGCATCCCTTGTGTCTGGGTGCACTACTTACCATTGTTGGCACAACCGTTTTCAATCATCAGGACATATTAAGTTAAATACTGGAACTTCTGTTCTGGTGGCAAAACATATATGGTATCAACTATGAGTGAAGGGGAATCATTCTAATTACAAGACAGAGATAATGGCTATTTGTTGTTGCTCCTTTGCTCTGTATTTCCCTAATGTCTGATTTCACAAACTTTAGCTGACCAGCTTTGAAAGGTGCTACTCACTGTAAAACTCCTCACACCTGCCAGTATCCTATATCTCTATAAAGCTACCATTCACCCATGCATGGAGTATTGCTGTGACATCTGTGCTGGTGCACCAACCATTAGCTTCTCCCTCTTGGACAGGGTGCAAAAAAGAATTTCTAACCTAATAGGTCCCGCACTGTTTGTCAAGCTCCAGCCCCTGTTGCATCCCTGTGCTTGTTTTACAAATATTTCCACGGAATTTGCTCTGATAAACTTACTGCACTTGTAACCCCCCCCCCCCCCCAACGAAAAACCTTTTAATCCACCAGACTCGCAGCAAAATCCCTCCTTTTACTGTACAGATCATTAGATGGCAAATGATTTTCTATTCTGACAGGTTCTTTCCTCAGACCCATTGTTATTAGAATTTCCGGTACTACTCCAGATGAAGCGCCTAATTTCCGTGACTGCTCGGCGGCAACGATCGGGCAGGTCGTGGAAGCGCCCGAGAGCTGCTGAGACAAAAACGAGGCTGATGCAAAACTGAAAGTCATAAAAAAATGGAAGAGTGGCAGACGACAATATAAGACAAAGAATACAAAAGAAAAAAAATACATATTTGAAAAAAAAATTTTTTAAAAATGAACAAACCATAGCTGAAGAACTATAAATAAAAAAAAAATTTTTAATTTTTTTTCGTGGGCCAAATGAACCATTTTAATTTTTTTTTTTGGTCTTTTTTTTTTTTTTTTTTTTTTTTTTTTTACATAAATCAAAGTAAATGCTATTTCTTTTACGATATTTAGGCAACTTCGTTTTTTTTTTTTTTTTTTTTTTTCTAACATAAAAACAAAGTATGTTATTTTTCTTAGGATATTTAGGCAAGTTTTTTTTGTATTTTTTTTTTTAGGGGAGGAGGAATTTCATATATTTTCTCGTCGAGCAGTCACGGAAATTAGGCGCTTCATCTGGAGTAGTACCAAATTTTCTTTCTGTTCAGTTTCCCCAATCGTATCAATATGCAGAAATTTAAATGTAATGCGAACAAGCATCTTGTTGCCCCCCTCCCCAAAAAAAATCTGGCCCCTATCATAGTAGTCCCTTATCCTTTCAGTGGCAATATGCTTTGTTTGTGGTAAACAAAAGTTAAAGAAAATTAGTAAACAAGGAATACATCGTTTCTAGAAAATTATACAATTCTTTATTGCAAAAAGAAAAAAAAACAACTCAATTTTACTGCTATGTACAGTTAAATAATTGGTTATCATAGGTAAACTATGAGACTCTTCGATTTTTTATTGAATTTTTATTTTAATCAGTTTTCTATCATTAAAAGGTTGTTCAATCAGGGGCTCAAAAAAATGAGAGAACAGTAAAAACTTGTAAATCTATTTTCGCAACGCAATTCAAGGCATCATCCTCAAGGCACCATCAATACGTATAACTTCTCCATTGAGCATTGGATTCTCAATGATGGATTGTACAAGTTGGGCGTATTCTTCGGGGTAACCCAAACGACTGGGGAATGGTACAGTAGCAGCAAGATATCTACGCACTTTTTCAGGAAGACCAGCCAACAAAGGAGTATCATATAGACCTGTAAAAAAAAAAAAAAAAAAAAAAGACTAAATAATACAAAGAACTACAACATGAAATGAAAGCCCATAAATCTTATATTTAAAGTAAAAACGTCATCAATAGTTTTATTAACAAAAGGTAGATACAAAATCTGTTTCATTAGTCAGATAAGGCAAATAATGGGCAGTGTTGTTGAAAAGAAAAATGTCATTTTTAATCGCTTTTATCAAATCTCATATTTAATCCCATCAACAGTTTTTTTTTGTTTCGATTATTAATATCATAGAGGGAGTCAGAGAAGCTAAATCTCCCAGTCAGAAATCCTGATACTACTATCCAAATCAATGGGTACTATTTTTATAACAGAAAAATATATGAGCAACTCCAGTGTGACTTGCATGACATTTGAACAATGCCAAATTATTAGAAAGCCTTCAAGAAAATACTGCAAAGATGAAAAATAGATAAAAAGATTCAGATTAAATTTAAGCCTCTTTATGTGAAGAATAATTTTTATTTTATATTTTACTTGTGACTCGTGTGAGAGCTAGAAATAAGAACATTCTAACCTCAGTGTAAACAAATCCATTTTCAAGTTAGTTAGTGACTAGTAAAAAAAAAAGCTGAAACTCACTGAGAGTTAAAGTTTTCAGAATACAAACAGAAATATATGTACATACACTGTAATGCACTGGTGAAAAAAGTGAAAAGAAGTTTTCATTGGTTCTTTTTCACTCACCTTCCCCTCTCTCCATTTTTTTTCGTTGCATTTGGCTGATAGAAGGAAGACAGAAAGAATTGGAGGAGGGGAGAGATTGGAATTGACTTGGTGGCTCAATCGGTTAGCATTCTGTACTTCAAGGCAGAAGTAATGAGTTCAAACCTCACCCGGGCAAAAGTACTTTTTACTCTGATTATGTCCTAAAATGAATAAAATCATCTCAAACTACAACATTAAGTAAATTATTTCTAGAAATTATGACTCTGGATTACGCCAGGTAGCTCTGCTAGTCACCTTATGAATTTTTGTAGAGAAAATTATCCTTCACCCTATAATAAAAACCAATGTATATCGATATTTTTTCGCATGTTAATTTTAATTTAGGTTCTCTAATCTACTTTGTAATTGGAATTCTCAATCTACATCTATGTTATTTAATTTCTAATAAATAAGGATATTAATTATATACCTCTTTAGCCTTCATTCTCTAGATTTTGCTGCCTCTATGTATTTCCTAGCCTTTATCTTATATACATGTTGATTATGTTTTTTATTTTTTTAATGTTTTTTATGTTAAATCCTGATAGGCCTTTTAGCTTACCCATTACTGTGGACTTTTAATATTAAGATATATGCATAATAGGAATCATAATTTAACTAATATTTTACAATCATAAATTTAGGCGATTTTGCCTTTTGTTACTTAAATATAGACAAACAATTACTTTATTTAAAATAAAATTCATATTAACATCTTTGAGGGGTATTGTTCACTAATTCGATTAGTAATTTTGATTGTCTTAGTTACTTAACACATATTTTAAATTTATGATTCTATGAGTTTACCTTCTAACATTATACACACCTCTTCTTTTTAGATGTATAAAAGTACATTAGAAAACTCCTAATACCTACCTGTAAACATACAATTCTCCTTTCCAACTATCTTAATACGTATGTTTTAACTGATATAATCTTCCTAAATTCCAACTCCCTATCTTTAGGATTTTTTTTTTTTTAATTACGATCTAGATTAGTATTTTTTTATGTGTATAATTTTCATCTATATCTTCATTTTTAATAATTTGTTTTGCTGATAATTTTTTTATTTTTTTATTATGTATTAGAGATAATTGTAAATTAGTCTTGTATCTAATCATGATTTTTGATCAATAAAAATTATTGTAGGTCCTTATTCAATGATATTTCTTTTAAATGTTTAATTTATCGTTTATATAATATATTAAATTAGTTTTAGGTTTTTAAATTATAGCATAATATAATTTTTCTATAAAGTCAGCTATTTTAAAATATATATTTTTTAGAAACAGTATTTATCTGTTTGAGAGTTAGCATTATTTCTCTTTCACCATTTAAATAAAATCTAAATAAAATGTTCTATTACTGTAAAATTATTTCAACTTTACATTAATAGAAAATTTTATTTAGTTGAAAAGTCTACAGTTACGTCCCTTTCATAAAAACCGTTTGATTTTGAAATTGCTTCACACTGATTTTGAATTTCTTCTATTTGATTCTACCATATTTTGATTAAGTTAAGAACATTTCACCAATTATAGGATTACAATTCCTGGATATACTCTAAAAAGAGTTCATCTTGGTTTTATTTTGACTTTGAACTATTAACTTTCATATTATGAAAATGTATTTAAAATATCAAACATGAACTCTTACTTGAATTGGTTTTATAAATGTCACCATATTTCTCAATGATGATTAAAACCTAAAATTTAGTTTTCTCCGGCACTGACTGATATTTGATGAGAACAATTTTACAAAATTTTAATCTAAGAATGACTTGCCTCTAAGTTTCACCCTTCATTGATGTTTATTTATCATTTTTTCTTTGATTTGTTCTGATTTTCTGATTTGTTTTTTTGTTTTTTTAAAAGGCCCTTTTTTCAGTTATTATCTGTTTGTTTTTTATTAATATAGATATATGGGTGCTTTCTTAGATTAGGACCCAAGCTAAAATCGACTTGGCATCAATACTTTTCAGGATGTTTACGTAAACCGCCGGAAAGTACCGACGCCAAAAAAAAATAAAAAACTAGGCTAGATTTACAAGTGGGGAAAAAAAAAATATTAATCAACATTTAAAGCAAAAAAAATTTTTTTTAATTAAATAATACATTTAGTCAATTGTATGAAAGAAATATTTATTTTTTTTAACTAAGAAATAAAAATAAACAGTCGATAAATTCTATTTTTTTAATATTTTTTTTTTTTTTTACTGAAAATTATTTTTGGTTTGTAATCATTATAATATTATGCCATATCTTATTAACTTTTTACTTATAATATATCTTATTTAATTAATATACTAATTATAATTAATATATTAAATTAATTACAATTATCATTATCCTAATTATGTTACTTATAGATTATTACTATTTTTACTTTATTACTTGATTCAATTTCTTATGATCCATTATATATGTTCACGATTATATATTTTATTTATCTTTAAAGTATTTTAATATTTCATTATTTTAACCTGTACTTTATTTATTATTGTTATTTTTATCATTATTTTTTTAATTTATTATTTTTTAATTTTTATTATTTATTCTACTTTATTTTATATTTAAAACAATATATTATATATTATTATTATTGATATTATATATATATATAGAATGGTATAGAATTATATAATGAGAAGTTCTATTTTTCCTATCATAACTAGATATATGTATTATTAAATAATACTACATTGTGATGTTTTTCTTGCTTGAAATTATGATGTTATGAAAGGTGCTGAGGAAGAGACTTTCTGGAATCATCTAAACTAGTATACAAAATAAAATATTCCAAATCGTTTTAGAACCGATCGTACGTCAGATTTTGTTGTTTAGAATTCTTGGAACTGATATAAATAATGTGCTAATTTTATTTATCTCAACCTACTGTGTATGTATATATAGATATATACTTTTATCCTATCATGCCAAAGTTAGCGAGTAAGACACGTGCCTTTTTCTAGCCGCCGGACGAAACCATTTAAAGTGGTGAGGGAAAGCTAAAAAGTAAATAACAAGCCAGAATTATGAAATGTTTTCTAACGCATACCAGCATGTAAAACAGACGTTAAATCAAATATGATGACTTTTACAATAGCCATTTCAATGATCTGCAAATTTACTAATTATCTTTTCAAGAAAGATATTGCATTTTGAAGAGATTTTATAAAGTGTCTAACATTTTCATTTTGTTTGTTTTCATTTTTCAAGAAAATGTTTTGTTGTTTTAATTATTTAAATAAGTAAAATTATTACAGTGGCTTTAAATTAAAGTAATAATAATAAAAAAAAAAAATAGAAATTTAAAAAATCGATAGGATTATTTAAAAATAATCCTATCGATTTTTTAAATTTCTATTTTTTTTTTTTCACAATTGAGAGAAATTGCAAATCACAACATTCCTTTAACCTAGCATCAATAAGGTGAACAATGGACAATGATAAGTACGGTTCATCAAATGTTTGAAACAGAATTTAATTAGAATTTCTCACTAAATTCAGTATTAACTGGACGAATAATGCGACAATTGGGATCTGGAGAAAAGTGGGGCAAAGATAAGCAATTGGATAAAACCATAAATTAAAAATATTGTTTCGGAAATTGAAGGCAAAAGATCTGACATAAACATTATATAAAACTGAGAAAAAAAAGAAGAGAATAGGTCTGAGTCAGGGAGAGAGAGAGAGAGAGAGGGGCGAACAAAAACCCTGGGGAGTGGAAGTTTATGCATCAGACTAGAAACCATTTAGTCAATATGCAGAATCCATTTGTAGCTGACACATACAAGCAATTAAGTTCGGAACAGGTCATTGGCAAAGGACGTATCAAAGGTAACAAAAGATATTTTGAGATACAATTTGCAAAGCCTTGTCTTATTTCACAGCCGATGAAAGAATAGATTAAAAGGAAACAACTTTGCAACAAACAAACACAAATACAAATTGGGTTGTCTCCCTTATATCATAATTGAGGACAATTAAAACCTCACGCCATAGTGCAACATAATCTTTTACTAAAAAAAAAAAAGAAAAAAAAAGATAGTTAAATTATTTTAAAGGAATATTTTGTTTTCGTTTAAATTTCGGTGGCACCTGAAAGAAAATGTGTACAGTTTTATCTTATAAGAAAAAATTCACTTTGTATTTAAAGCATAAAAAAAAAAAAGTCATACCTGGAGCGACAGTCATACAGCGTATTCCTTGAGATGCAAGGTCTCTGGCCAAGGGTAAAGTCATGCCGACTATGGCACCTTTACTAGCAGAATATGCCACCTGACCCATTTGACCATCATATGCAGCTACACTGGCAGTATTCACCACAACACCACGGTGACCATCGGCATTGGGTTGATTCTTGCCCATCAAACCCACAGCAAGGCGAATAACATTGAATGTCCCGGCAGTATTAACCTAAAGACAACAATAAAGTAACAATTATTCAGGTTTATTAAAGAGCTTCAAAGACTACATAAATGTGATATCCTAAATATACATTTCATAGAAGTATAAAAATCAGTTAACCTTACATTTCAACAAATACACAAGAAGTCATTTTGTACCAAAAGAGACACATCCGATGCATATCTCTTTAGTAACAAAATAAAGATACTAGATATTGTCTGTGGGTTTGTTCCTTGCCTCTAACTGATTTTCACACTATTTTCTTTTCATTTACTATTAATCAATTATTTATTGAAATAAAATATCCAATAGAATAAAATAAATTATTTTTATTTATTTCAAAACACTGCCCGAGGCTTGTGTGACAGATGCATATAGTCCACTCAGGAACGCTGATCTCCTTGTGATAAGAGTTGATATCAACATAAACCTCCGACCCCCAAACCAAAACGCTGTTACTCAAGACAAGGTAGTTTGGTAGTTTTGTTTTACGGCATATCAACCCTTTTTGGGTTATTTAATGCCGAATCTGGTCATTATAGTAAAAGATTTATGCTTCAAGTTCTAAAAATAAAATAAAAAAGGGGAGGGAGAAAGGGAGAGGGGCTGTTGTTTTTGGTTTTGGTTTTGTAGAACATAATTAGGTTTTACAAAAAAACAAAAAAAAAAAACACGTCAATGTAGGTGAATTTCGTCTCAGGGAGCCACAGGGCAGCCTGATCTGGTATCACCAGCCACTCAAGACAAGATATTACCAACAGGCTGATTGGGAATCCATCAGAGATCTTTCTCTTTCTCTGCTGAACAGTGCACAAATGAGGTAACTGAATTGGTCAAAGCAGACATAGAAAAATTTGTTTCCAGACGGAAATCCTATAGTAAGCCCCACACTTTTCCTAATAGTTCACTTCGACCTGTACAGTTGGATATAGGTAGCAAGCATTTTGCTGTTTCAACTGCCGTAAGTCGGCTACAAATAGACAAAAATTTATAACATTAAGAAACCATTGTAAAAGTATAAGAGCCGCAGCTAAGAGGATGTATACCAAGATAACCAGAAAACGCATGGTCGCAGAAATTAGGAACCCGCGATTTCTGGAAAATCTATAATAGTATGGTGAACAATGGGCAATCAACAATTCCTGCACTATCCAACCACCATGATATAGCTTGGACTGCAATGGATAAGGCTGAACTGCTTTCCCAGCAGTTCGTCTTAAACTCAACCCTCCCTAATTTACCATTACGAATGGAAAGCACACTTGATGATCTGATTATCACCCCTTCCCATGTTCTGGATATTATCAAAAACCTTGACAACTCTAAAGCATATGGACCTGATCTTATCCCTGCTATAGTAATAAAGAAATGCTCAACTGAGCTGGCCCTTGTCCTCTCCAAACTCTACAACAAATGCCTTGCTAATTCTTGCTTCCTTGATAGCTGAAAAATTACCTCTGTGGTACCAGTTTTCAAGAACTTTGGTGAAAGAACTGACATGCAAAATTATTGCCCTATAAGTCTCCTCCCGCTCTTCACTAAAATCTTTGAATCATTAATCATCATCTCGAAAATGCTAAACTTCTTTCTTACCAACAGTATGAATTTAGGCAAGCCTATTCTACTGTAAATATCCTAACGGTCACTCTGAATGCATATACCATACACTGGATAAGGAAGGTGAAGGCCTGGCATGAAAGCCTTCTCAGGAAATTTAATTTGTATGGTATTACTGGAAGAATCTTTAATATAATCAGATCCTTCTTAGCTAAAAGAAAGATCCAGGTCATCCTTGATGGCCATACATACAAACAACATCACATTAATGCGTGTGCACCCTAGGGGTTGAGACTTGGACCTTCGTTATTCCTGATTTTCATAAACGACACGTCTAAGATGGGTATATTTGCTGATGACACCATGCTCTATTCTCGATTTGCAGGCAAAACAAACACACAATATCAAAGGCAATGACTGAATCTTTAGAAAATGACCTCCAGTCTGTAGTAAAATTGGGTTCACAAATGGATGGTTACATTTAATGCTACCAAGACAAATCTCCTTTGCTTTAACAATTATAAGAAACCTTTCTAACCACCGATGCCATGGCTGATAGTACTCTTCTCGAGAGTCCAACATTCCAACTCGTCAGCCTAACATTCACAGGTAACATGAATTGGAATAAATACATAAAAGATACTGCCAAATCTGCTGCAAAGAAGGTAGGCACCCTCTACCGGGCTGGAAAACTTCTCACACCTGCCATTATCCTATATTTCTATAAAGCCACTATTTACTCATTCATGGAGTATTGTTACCACATGTGGGATGATGCATCAACCACTAGTCTCTCCTCCTTGGACAGGGTGCAAAAAAGTCTCTAACCTAATAGGTCTCGCATTGTTTACCAAGCTCCAGCCCCATCGCCACAATGTTGCATCCGTGTGCTTGTTTTACAAGTACTTCAACGAATGTGCTCAGATAAACTTATTACACTTGTACCTCCCCCCTCTCAACATAAATACCCCCAATCAACCCGACAAGCAGCAAAGTTTCTATTATTGTAGAGATACCCAGATCCAGGAAAACTTTCTATTCAAATCGCTTCTTTCCTCAAACCGCTTGCTTTTGAAATTTCCTACTTGCTCCCAACTGTACTAACATGCAGAAATTTAAATGTAATTTGAATAAACACCTCGCTGCACAACTCTCCACTTAGGATGACCCCTTCTATAAATCTGGCCCCTAATTCACAGTAGGCTCTTATGTCTCAGTAGCAATATGACTTGTTTGGGGTAAATATAAAAAAATTTTTTTAATTAACAAAAAATCGAATAGGAAATTTAATCCACCAGAATATATTTTGGCTTCTTTGTAAACAAGTCAGCCATGTCAATAGTTGAATATAGAAGTAATTATTTTGTGACTCTTCGAAATTCGAAAGTTGCATTTCCGTGTCATTTTTGCACATTTTTTTTTCGAGGGTAATGGGATTTTTCCCGCTGTATGATCTAATAATTATTGCTTCCATTATGATTAGTTTTGATTTACCATAAGATGACATTACATTTGAAGGATTTTTCACTTGTTGGAAGCCTGCATTTTTAGTTATACACTGAAAATTGGCCACTGAACACACAAGACAGCAAATTATCTAATTTTGAACAAACTTTTAACATTCATAATTCGGTGGCTTATTGAGCTACTAAAATAAATTTGGTACCATTGTTTATGTTTTACAAATATCTATGTGCCCACAAAGTCTTTCTTTTTTTTTTTTTTTTTAGATATAATGCAAATAAAATTTTGGTTTAGGATAACTATTTATACAAGTTATTTCTGTTTAATAAAACTATCAGACAAGATCTTGTGTGTTCTCTCTCTTTTGTAGTGATATCACTTGAATCAATCCATAACTGTTTGATACAAGTGTTGAGTGTAAGGGGGGATAATACATCTTGTCTGTTCGGTTCCCGATGCAAGAATTGCTTCCCTTAATATAAAGAACAAAACAGCTTTTTGCTATAAAAAGAATGCTTTTATTTCTTAGTTAAATTTATTTATAAATGAACAACCGAACCTCGGGCCTCTGCCAGTTCTGTCACATCGACTTTCTTCTTCCCCATAAGTCTCCCTGTTTATCAGACTCTTCTCTCGGGTACTCAAAAGGCACCCTGTTAGATAAGTTTTTGCTTACGTCATCCGACGTCAGCTTTGTTGCAAATGCCTGTGATCCAATTCCCAACATTCTCGGACAATACCATTCTTTTGTCGATCGTGCTTTTCGACTTACTGATGTTACAAGAAATGTTTTTGTTTTGTAACTTCTTTCCAAAACAATTCTTTGACCATAAATCCGTCTGCAGACCACCTGGGTTCAAACACATATCCCACCTAATAACATTACAATATTTATTGAAATAAAAAAAATAAAACAAGTGAAAAGTAAAACGAATTTTTTAAAGATCCTGTTAAAAAAAATATATGTAAACCCGACTAGATTCTTATATAAAATTGAACTCACTTTTTATTCCTTATGGATGTAATGTTGAACATGACTTACAGGAAACGGTTTATTATTTATAAAATTATTTTTATGATTATTTTTCATTCACTGTTGATTCCATATTTATTTAGTTTTTCATTTGCTTTTTTCCAATCTTTGTCCAGATGTATTTTTTAATTAGATTTACTAAAATTTTCAGTATTCTTTTTTCAAATTTTTCACACCACCAGAAAGATTTTCATTTAGACATGTCTGTTTTAAACAGCCTATGATTTCAATTTTCATATCTTTATTTAATAAAACCCTTCTACACTTTAGCATTAGAAGATAAAATTGTGAACAAAGGGATTTGATATAGTCCCAGATGTACTTTAAGACTGAGTCCAAGATATCTCCAGGAAACAGTTTTTTTTTGTTTTTTTTAATTTTCTCACACCACCATGAACAGGATTTTCGTTTAGACATCTATTCTAAGCACTTCATGATTTCAATTTTCATATCTTCATTTATCAAAAATCCCTCTACGTATTAGCACCCAAAGGTAAAACCTTGAACATTGTGTAACCAAGCGTTTTGATGTAATCCCATATATTCTTTAAGAGCAAGTCCAGACTGGAAAGCAGTAATTGATAGTTTCTACTGTATCTAAAAGGAGCAGAGTTTGCTTTGCTTAACTTAAATGGACACAATGTTTATGTCTCCTCAAATCCAACCTCGGTCCACATCCTGGGAGGTGGTAAGAGAATTAAGTAGTGGAAATGCTGTGTATCCTGAAGTAGAATGTGACTTAATATTTATTTTTATTTATTTTTCCCTAAACACTCCACTAGGGCAACACTGGGTAAATACAACTAGTAATAAAATGGTAGTTCATCAGACAGATTGCATTTCGTTGGTAGACAACATGCAGCAGTAATTCATTTCCTCTCCTCTCTCATGGCTTGGTTTGGTTTGGTTGTTTTGTTTTACGGCATATCAACCCTTTGCCGGTTATTTAATACCAAATACGCTCATTTTGGTAAAAGTTTTTATGCTTCAAATTCTTTATATTTTCAAATATTTATTCATGGTGTTTGGTTGGGTTGTTTTGTAGAGGAAAATTGTTTTTGTTTTTGCAGAACATGATTGAGTTTTACAAGGGGAAAGGAAAAAAACAGTAACATCAATGTTTGGTGTATTTTAAGTCAGGAAGCCAGTATTTCCAAACAGCCTGATCTGGTAACACTAGATCCTCTCTCATGGAAGACGTCTTCTATTAACAGCTCTCACAAACGTTATTAAAAAAAGAACAGCACAAATTCACTTGGTTTGAACGATCTCTTTCGGGTTTTATTTGTTCTTGATAGTATATATTTATACACATATAATACCCCCAACCCATTCCTCGTGGGGGTAGGGGAGCAGTTAACCAAAAACCAAACTGCTTTCTCTGCCGATTCAGTGAAAAGAGAATGATCTTATCTGATCATTTAACATGTCACACTAGTAAATTCCTGTCTGTAACGTAATTGCCGGGACATGTAGCTCTCAGTAGACTTTGAATTAAAAATTCCACTCAAATTAATTTTAATCTTACGTGGAAATTTACCATTCTAACCGTATTTTTAAACACCCACATTTAAATATTACTTACATTAGTAATAATAGTTAAAATATTAACTAAATGTACCTACTCTGCATTATCCGGGAGTCTTTTTATTTTATTTTTGTTTTGCATTTTTTCTTTTAGACTATGCAGTTTTTTTTTTACCAAATTATTATTCTTTTCTTTAAATAAGATTAAATTGAATTATTATTGTATGATTTGATCATTAAATTATTAATTGATTGAACCAAATTGTTATAAAACTATAACTAATTTTTTTACGGTTTTATCTATTTATAAAATTATAAACGTGTCCCAAGACAGGTAAAATTAAAACCCTGAACAGAACAGGTTTGCACCACTTTCATGTCCTTTTATAAATATTAAAATTAAGATATAATCATACTAAACCTTATGTATAGAATCCTTATTCTAATTTTAATTAAAATTCATATGAATTTGATTCTAGAAAATTTCTAAAATTTAAGGCTTAAGCTTAATGGGCCTTAAGAAATTGAAATTCAGGAAATCTTGCTTAATTGGTGTTTAATGAGTTTTGATCAAATTCTATGCAAATCTGATATATTTGAATTCTCAAATGGGAAGTTATACCCATATTATATCCCCTAAAAAGCCTTTAAAATGCCCCAAAGAAATTGAAATTTGGGGAATATTTATTAATTGATGTCTAAGACCTATTGTTAAAATTTCACAAGAATCGATCGTATCTGAATTTTGACAAAGATCTTCATCCCATTTTTACCTCCTTTGTATGCAAAAATTAAACTAAATATAGTCCACATTTGGATCTCTTACATCTCGCAGGTGTTCCAAAATTCATAATGATCAGTTAATTAGCTTCAGAGTTAATCCTATACATACAAATATATAAATGTACCGAACGTTATAAAGATGGATGGCTTTCAAAACTTTCAATATCTGAGGTTTTGCTAAGAATTTTAAAGCCAGAAGTTACTGTCTATTTGACAGTTTAAATCCTTCCAAATACATTTTAAATTTCCAAGGGTCACCAAGTATTTGTTCTTTTCTTCAATTATTAACAAAAGATTAAAATGGCTGACTAATTTACAAAGTAACTGAAATGCATACTGGTGGATATAATTTCATTTTTTTTTTTTTTAAATTGGATAATTTAAAAAGTTCATTTATAGACTTTAATCGATTGCATTTCTGATTTCAATAAATAATCGATTAATAGTAAATAAAAAAAATAATGCACAGTTTACGTAAAGGCAAAAAACATATGCACATGAGAAATGGTCACAATTTTATTAATATTGAGATCATTCACTGGAATTGGATTATCGTAGATGTTTGGCAGTAAAAATAAAGAGAGGGGGGGGGGGTGGCTCAAACCACCTAGTCTTTATTAGTGATAGTTTAGTACCAATAAGATTTTTTAATTAAAAAAAAAAAAAAAAAAAACTTACCATGAGAACTTTTTTGAAATCTTCAAACCCATGAGGCAATTCTTTCTTAAAATTGTAAACCTTGAAAGCTACACCAATTCCAGCACAATTCACCACAGCATCTAACTGGCCAAAGTTGTCCTTGACGAGATTCAAAGCATTGTCGACATCAACTTCTGATGTAACCTGATGACGAGAAATTATTCTACAGCAAAATCTTTCAAATACATGTCAAACAAATTAAATGATTTTTATATTATTTCAATTAGTCAGACTACTATTCTCATATTAGTTGTTATATTCACATTTCAGCTGATCTAACCTCTGACCTTCTTCAGGCGAACTAGTATGGAATTTCTAACTGAATCCTTTATTTAATCCATAAGGGTAGATCATTCATACTCTGTCATCCATGACTGGGTAGAAGTGTTCATTTTTATGTTATTCTTACTTATTATCGCCTGTAGTAAGGATTGAACAATCCAGAAGACTCATTTAGAACTGATTGTTAATCAACACCTTTAACAATTATGCCACAGGTCAGAGCAGTGTAACGTTATGTGGGCAATTCTTTCGAAAACAATGCTTTTTTTTTTGTTTTTTTTAGATTATGTGTGGTTATACAATGCAGTTTTTATTTGAGAGGTTTTCCACTCGGGTTAATGGTAGGGTTAATGGAGGGTTTTTGTTTAGAAAGGCAGAGGGAGGAGGCCACTTGAGCCTGATTAGAAGTACAGTTAAGGCAGTTTTAGAGTAAGACATGTCACTCAGATTTAGGGTTAGTGGGATGGTCAAGGAAAGGCATTTTTAGGAGGGTGGCTTGTCACTCGAACCTAGGATTAGTGGTAGGGTAAATAATTATATTTTTTTTTTATACAAACTTTACAGTATTAAAAAATATCAAAAGAATTTGGAGAGGTAACTGCTCCAAAAGGTAAAAATGCCCCGGAAATGGGGGGGGGGGGGGGTAGGGATCATTTTATGTTAAATTTATATGCAAAACTTATCACCCCACACACGCCCTAAATTAATTGTTTATTTGTTATATTTTTCTCCCTAAGAATTTTAGAGTGTTCACACATAATTGCCTAAAAAAAAAAAAAGGAGATAAAAAAAGTAAAATCTTATATATTTTTTTTAATTGGCAGCTACAAAGTTATTTCTGACTAAAATAAAAATTTGAAAGAGTATTTGAATGCTTAAACAAAGAAAAACAGTATTTCTTGAAGGCGCCACTATTTTATAAAAGAACCACAAACTGCATTAACTTTTTGATAGTCCATTTATTTGAAGAAAAATACTTAAATGGCAAGCAAAAAAGTCTTTTTTTCTTTCAAAATAAAAGCCTGTTTGTAAAAATCACCAGGTCTGTTTATAGCTGCTGCTTGCTAATACTATTACGGTTGACTGTTTCGCTGAAGCCGAAAAATTTTTTTTTTCGGATAGGGTAATTAAAAATTACTACTACGAAAAAATAAAACATACAATTATAATTTTAATGCATAAAAAGAGTAAAAGGATTAATTTACTTATCAGTTGGGGTACAAAATATATTCTTTTAAAAATGTTCGGTACTCATTATGTTAAAGGATTCTATTTGACATAACAAAAAAAAAGGAATGGTTCCCATTGTTTTATACCCCTACCAGGATTAAGGACTTCATCTCTCCTAATTGTTTTCCAAATCTCATGGCAAAATTCCTTTTAAAAAGCACCCCTGTTCTTCACAAAAGTTACGAAAATGGCCTGTTAGTAGTGTTAACATTTTTATCACTTTACTTGCTTAAAACTCTTCAAATATATTACATAAATTATTATTTATTGATCCATGTCAAAGTATATTCATTTCCGAACAAAATAGTGGTATTTTGAGGATTTAAAGTGGTTTGGTTTTTACCCTCTTGAAATCTGTGCTGATCCAAAGCATTTATATTGCCGTAAATATTCATTTTGGTTGGATTTTTCTATGGGCGTGGAAATTTATTTATACTGGAAAAAAAAAAAAAATTTTTTTTTTTTTTTTTTAAAGTAGAAGACCACTCCTCACATGTTGGTTTTCAGTTTCAACTTGGTACTGGCTATCTTGCTTTTGCTTGTTGCTGGATCACAACATTTTGAATCGAGGGAGGGATTTAGCTGTCGTACAAAGTTAGATCTCTATATTACAATCATAGTACAGATACTACTTCAGACAATGAAACTGTGGCGATGGAAAAGTTGTGACACTTTCTCATCTGCACACGGGCAACATTAAGCCTATCCTAACATCGCTTTTCTGAATGAAGGAGTGGCACTCATCTGACAAGACGTTGCAGTCATCATATGGTTGGTGAGTATTGCTACTCCTTACTCTAGCCTCATATGAAAAATTCTGTTTTTAACATTATTTTTACACAGCCCTATCTAATCTTGATAAGAATTTGAACCTCAACCTTTTATTTAATCCACGGGAGTAAATCGTTCTCATTCTGTCAGTAGAAGTGTTAATTTATGTTATTCTTAGTTATCGTCTGTATTGAGAATTAAACCATGAACCGCCAGAAGATAACTTAGATTAACAAATTAACACTTCTACCATCGTCTGGCTTTTTGGCTAAGAAGAAAATGTAGTATCTGTTCTGATGTTACACTAAGTATTCTGTCCAGTCAGTGAAAAAGAAATCCTTCAAGACTGAGGCAATTAAAATTTTTGTTCCAATCCAGAGTGCCTTTTTTGGGGCAGCTGGATGTTCCCCAGACCAAAAACAGACCTTGTGTCTAACTTTGACCTCGTGGAGAGATAAGTAAGTAGAAACATTTGGACCAATGGGGGAGGGGGGGATATATATATATATTTATTATTTAATGTAGGATGCATTTATACTTTTATTTACAAAACTTATTGAATTTTCGTTCAAAAATGTTTTTGTGTAACTATTTACTTGCCTCCCCACAATAAATATTAACATGTTTTAAAAGAAAGAAGTATTTTGGATGCTTCGATGTTTCATTTGTTTATTAAAAAGTTGTAAATAGAGTGCACGTGTGTGTGTCCAGGTTAACCGGAAGACGCCGGTGAAGACAGAAAAGCGTCCCTTTCATTTGCCCATTGTTTTGGGGTCTTTATTCCCTGTATGGTCCAAACATTTCTACCTGGTTATGGCTGACAGAATGAGAACAATCTAATTAAGCAAAGGGTTTAAAATTTCATCTAGACACCCAAGTTCGAAAAGATGACCTGAAGATCAGAGGTTACATCGGCCGAAACGTTATGAATATAATAACCAAGATGAGAACAGTAATCTGAAAAATCCAAATTATGAATCCTCATCTCAAAAACAATTTCCTATTAAAAACTTTGAATAAGTGATTATTGTAAAAAGTTATTCAAATTGTGTTCCCATCAATTTTAATAAAAGGATTCAACCTTTCTATAATAATTATTTCATTTGCGATAAAATGGAGAGAACACACTTATTGCTCTTGTGTAGTATCTGTTTTGTCCTCAGTCAGAGGAGAAATCATTCTTGATGGGGACATTTTTCATTTTTGTCCCATCCAACGTGCCTCTTGTTAGAGAGCTGGATATTCCCCACATAAAAAAACTTACCTTGTGTCTAAGTTGGCCCTCGTGGGGAGGCAAGTAAATAGGGAAATTTACTGCTCTCTTAATAAATCGATTCTACCTCAATTGTTTGCATCATCCACTTGTGCTAGGGTCAAGGATCTTAACTCTCACACCATCTTGTTCTATTCTCTATCTTACCAGGTAGGTCTCCAGAGATGCATTCTGAGTCCTCTGTTATAGCTGCTTGACCTAAGTTTTATGCGGTATGCATATTTCGTCCCTATTTTGGCATCCACGAAAGAACATTGCTAACAATTTCTTCCTTAGCTCTCACATAGTGACAAGCAAATCTGTTTTTTTCTCTCTCTGATTAAAGCTGAGATCTGAGGAAGGTGTTTATAGAGGTGCTCCTTTGTAGGGTGCTGCCTTCAGATGTTGAGAGCAGCACTTAGCATTCTTGTGAACA
Organism: Sepiola atlantica; assembly: GCA_963556195.1. Taxonomy (NCBI): domain Eukaryota; kingdom Metazoa; phylum Mollusca; class Cephalopoda; order Sepiida; family Sepiolidae; genus Sepiola; species Sepiola atlantica. The sequence continues at coordinate 73,722,045 of OY744519.1, forward strand.
CATCGTCAAGTTTATTTTCTAGCCGTTTGGTGCTACTTCCACATACAAGAACAGATGTAACAATGGATTCAAAGTCATGTTTCAGCTTGATAGGAAGGTTTGACTTTTAGATTGCTTTCACCTTGTTCAACCAGACGAAGATTTACAAAAAAAGATTAATATTTAAAAATTTTTATAACACAGCATTTTGGCATTCTACATCATAACTTTCCAAAAATAATGGATTACATTAATTTTTTTTACTTAAAAAAAATTTTTTTTTTTACAAATGAATACCTGCTTATCAAGGCCCGCAAGCCAATCGAAGATAAGGGTTATTGAGTTTGACAGGTGGACGGTGAAACACCGAGGGGATTAGTAATATTTAAGAGGACGGCTCAACAAGAATTTGTTTACATTAGATTTGAAAACGGCAATGTTATAGTCGGCCAGAAAGCAGCCCTGTGATACTGTGTTCCACAGACAGGTAGTTCTAGGAAAGAAACTTTGCTCATAGAAGTTCCACTTAGTTCTAGATACACGGAAGGAGAAATGGAATTTATTGACAATGGTTGTAGCTAGACAAGTTTTTGTTGTGAATGTTTTACAGGAACCATAGATTGAAGCTCAGTCAATCTCCATTCAAGAGCTAGTATCAGTCTTGTGTTATTTTAAATGCTAACTTTTATTGTTTGCACATTTAGGAATACACAATATTTATACATACTAGCTGGACCTATGAAAAATTTCACAGATAAAGTCAAATATATTTTCCAAAATCTTACTTAGAGTTTTATTTTCAAACCATGTGTTCTATAATGTCCCTTGGTTATTTTTAAACTATCAGGTCATGCCATAAGTTGTCTGGATTTTAATTTCCTGAAATTTTATAGTAAGTGAGAATGCCTAATGCAGGGGTGTGGAAACCTTTCATTGCGAGAGCCATTGCTAGTGTGATTGCAAGAGTTAGGAGTGAATGGAGTAAATTCAGGGAACTTCTGCCATTACTAACCAGCAGAGCGTTACCACTGACTACCAAGGGAAGAGACTATAATGTATGTGTTCGAAGTGTGAAGATGTATAGAAGTGAAACCTGGCCAATAAGGGTCGAGGCCATGCGTTGCATGGAGAGAAATTATATTAGAATGATATGATGGATATGTAATGTGAGTGTTAAAGACAGGCTTAGTTCTGACGACCTCAAAGGAAGATTAAATCTCGACAGTATAGGGAGATGCATGCAGAACAGGAGACTATGATGACATGACCACGTTGAAAGAATGTATAATAGTTCTTGGGTTAGTAGATGTAGAAAAGTTGAGGTGGCAGGTTCAGTTCATAGGGGAAGGCCAAGGAAAATATGGAAAGAAATGATAAAAATGAACCCGATGATAAAAGGGACAAATAAAGACCTGGCCAGTGATAGGTTACTTTGGAAGTCAATTTCTTTAAGCTGTTCAACGCATGTCAGCATGTAAAACAAACGTTAAACTGAATATGATGATGACGATATTCAAAATTTCAATAGGCCACAAAGTATATTGTTAAATATTGGAAGAGTAGATCTGCTAGTATATAATTTGCAAGGATGTAAATGGCTACTGGCAAAAAAAAGCTGAAACCGAGATGAATTTCACATTTCTCAACCTGGAGGCCATGGCCCTCTATGTGTGGAGAAAGAGGGCAGCACAAAAAACAACTTTTGTCATAACTCCAATCTGTTTCACCGAATGTCTATGCCGGGGTGGGGTACAGAAAGTCATCTAACTCCCCTACTCCACTCATGAATTGCTTGAAGTTTTAGTCTTCACTGCAAAATTAACATTTTTTCTTTTCAGAGAAAACTGTTATAAGAGAGAGAAATCAGCTTTTTCTTATTTAAAAAAAAAAAAAGCGTGTTTCAATCAAAAAGCTGAGAACTCACATCTCTGAATTTGGTTAGTTGAAAATAACAGGAAACGAGGGTTCAGTTAAGAGGTCGACTTGGTGACATTGAGGTTATAGCTTGACTTTGCCGTAGGAATTGATGGAAATGGATGTGACATCACAAGGCTCAAAGAGAGAGAGAGAGAGAGAGAGAGAGAGAAATAGTCAGTTAGTTAGAAGCCCTAGAAGTGCAAACATCTTATTTTTAAAATGCTCTGCTAAAATATGATTAAATAGCAATTATCGATCTCTCTCTCTATCTCTCTCGATCTCTCTCTCCCCACCTATTGGTCAGTGAAATGAAACCAAGATCAAAGCGAATAAACCTCCTGTCTTCCACAGTTTTGTCTTGACTTAGTCCCTTTTCGATGTATGAAAGAACTTAACTGCAGGCAGCATTTCCTCAGTCTGGCAAGATCACGCCAAGGCGCGTACAGGAGCAAGCAGCACAAAATAAGATTATGAACTTCCATGTATGACACAAGGTTGAAATGAAACATTTACTCAAAATAGTTAATATTTTAAATAGACAAAATAAAATGCCAAATTTTGTTTATTTATTATTATTCAATATTTTAAAGTACTGTAGAATGTTCACATGAAACATATTTATTTGAAAAGTACTCAGTTTGAATGTAAAACATTTACTAACATTTAGCGAACCGCTTGAATTCCTTTGGTGGGTCGTAATTTGCCTCCACCTATGAAACTACTTCCCATGTATTCAGTATTAATTTGAAATGGTCTCTATGGGGACGGGGTGGGCTGTATTGTATTATCACAAACTAAACAAGGTGAACTTTGTCATCAAGATTAAACATTCCTTACAAGATAGACAGGCCATACTTTTTTCTTTTTTAAAAAAAGAAAAGAAAAGGTTAACTACAGATTTATATTGGCCCCACAAAAGTTCTTGTAAAAAAGCCAATCATTTTTTCAGAAATGTTTTCAAATTAGGAAAACTTTGAGTGGGTAGCTTAAAAGTTATTAACATAAAAGGCATCTAATATGCATAAAATTGTAAGCCATATTTTAAAAGTTGGACCTAAATAGTATTTAAGTTGACAAATCAAACTTTGATTCTGACTAGCAATTTTTTAGTTGTTATTGTTATTTGCAATAAACCAGCATACTTCACTAAAATTTATTTAAAAAAAAAAAAAATGCTTAATCTGGTTCATCGTCCAATATGTATTTATTTGCATATTTATGTATAGAATTATATGTACTTCTATCCCACCATAGAAAAAGTTAGTGAGTAAAAAACATGCTGGACGAAACCATTTCATGTGAAGCGAAAAAAAAAACAAATAGCAAGTTAGACCATCCCCCACTGTCTTAAATAAATTCAGAAAAAACTTTTTTTTTTCGTTAGGTCATCATCATTATTATTTTCATTTTTCGTCTCGTCTCATTCTTGAAGTTAGACGTTTCGTGAATGACTTCCAACTTTTCCTGTCTGTTACCATTTCGCTTGTGCCGCCCGCCAGGATCAAGTTGTCATCAACTGATCCTCTCCATATCTTACGCAGCCCACCACAGACTCCCAAAAGGAGGAGGTAATGACAAAGGATGATATCATGACAACATGGAAGATAGTACACTACCCTCACCCTCTCAAAAAAGGAGAAGGTAATCCTTGGAGTATATTATAGGGAACGAACATATACTATACTCCCCCCCCCCCCGCCAAGGAAGAGGTAATACCTGGAAGGATCGCCCCCATAAATGGAGAAGGTAATGCCTGCAAGTATGGTATCATGGAAACAGAACAGATACTACATTACCCCCACCCCAAAGAAGGATGTAATACCTGGGAGGATTACTCCCCGCCCTCTAAAATTAAAAAAGGTGGTAATTCTTATGACAACAGAACCAATATTACACTACCCAGTCCCATTAAAAGCTAATAAGAAAATAGATTAAATCTGGGTTGTTTATTTTTTTGTTTTTTTATTCATTTAAAAATGCCTAGTCATAAAAGCATTTTTATGGTTCCTTAGTCTTTTGGCTAGGATCAAAATTTAGTATCGGTTCTTAGCATCCCAGCGACGGACGTTTTACTATCGACGAAACTATTGAGTATGATATAAGAGAATGTGACAATTAAAATTACTAATGTATATTATGAAATATTAATTTATTATAAACTAAAATAAATATGAAAATTAAGAATATGCAGAGCTTTCGTGGGTGCTGCAGATTACTAATCAAGGGAGGCGCGATAGCGCTCTATCCCTTAATAGATTTAAAAAACGACCTATGCTAGAAATCTCATTTCTTTGATCAGTCATAACTCAAAAACCAAATTAGTTAAAACTTTGCACAAAATTTTCATTTGATAGGTTCTAGAAGTGTGTAGAATTTCAGCATCATTAGTCAAAGCAACCCAGAGATCCAGAAAGGTCAGGAGTGATTTTGTGTTATCCATGTGTACGTACGTGTGTGCCACCCTGTATCTCATCAACTATTTGATGGATTCAGCTGATTTTTGGCAGAGATAGAGGTTCTAGGGTCTAGTTGATGGCAGTTTAATTTCAGTTTACCATATACCTTAGTTTTCCAGAAAATTAAAAAAAAACTTAAAAGTTACCATTGTCTTGAGGCATAGCCTTTACAAAAGTAGTGATATTCCATGATAACTGCCAGTATACTGAAATCATATGCTCTTAATAGGGTTAAGATGAAAATTCATATACACTAAATGTACAAAAGCAAGGAAATTCATAAATTTTTACACTTTTATTGTCATTAAGGGTATGACTACATATCAACCAAACCATTTCATTATCACATCACTACAGTATAAATATCTATGCATGAGTGGATGAAGTGTGTGAGGTGTGCTGAAGAAAAATTCCTACAAGTAAAATACATAGCCCTGTTGTGTTCGCATACCCTGGCATTTATCATGGAATATATATATATATGGTATTTGAAAATGTTATTTTATATCACAGAATTAAATAAGCATCAGCTGTTTTGATGTTAATACAAGTGGAAAAAAAACTTTTGCATTTATTTGTTTAGATTAATACAGACACTAGCAAAGTATAATTTTCTTTTGATATACATTAGTTCTTAAATGAACGCCTAAAAAGAAAAATTAACTATGGAGAATAACTCTTATTCTTTTAGTAAGAGTTAGCATTCTCTTGAATTTTTCTAGCTCAAATACTAAAACTAACAAAAAAGTATAGTTATAGAAAATAGAAATATTTAGAAAACAAATTTTGAACATAATGGATCCTGGGCAACGCCGGATCGGTACAGCTAGTAATTAATATTATTTTAATGTTACAGAAATAAGTATAAGTATCAAGAAAATAAATGAAGTAGATATAGGGTCATGAGTTTCGTTTGCTATACTTACGTCAGTGGGTGCAAATACACAATTCTCTCCAAATGACTTGGCCACTTCATGGCCTTTGGAAGAAGGCAAGTCACAGAGTACAACCCGAGAACCTTGCTGTATCAATCTTTCCACAACAGCTCGGCCAAGTCCAGAGGCTCCACCGGTTACCAAACCAACCAAACCCTAGAGAAGAGGAAAAAGACCAAGTAAACAGACTTGAAGATCAAACAAGAACAGCATTCGCCATATCTTTTAACGCTTTTTTGTTTTGTTTTTTTTTACGATTGTTAGGGGGCAGACATTTTGGCAATCGTTTGGTATTGCTACGTAAAATTAAAAAAAAGCAATTTATTTACATTATTACATTTTATTGTCTTTTGTGTAAAAGTCTATATTGGCACTGCAAAACCAAATGTGGAATCGGTATAGTTCTTGTAGTAGCAACCATGCGGGTCCACCACGAAAAAAAGTGAGTCGTGCCGCGTGTCGTCCACTGGGTATTGAACCCAGAGCATTCCACTTACAAGATAAAATCTTGTTATTTTTGTGCGATGACGAGGGTTTACTTATGCGAATGAGCATTCTTTTGCATGGGCGAATTCTCGTTGAGATAAAAAGAGAGGAACTTTACTCCCGGATGAGATAAAGTTGACATGACAAGTTTGAACCACAAAGTGTTCAGCAAGAAAGAAAAAAGATTGAGTTGGCGTCGTTTGTGTCAGGTTATTCCATTGATGAGGTTCATGTTTTGGGGGAATTGTTAATACAATACGAGAGTCTGACTTTTGATATTTTTTGTGAGAGTTTCACCGCTTTCACCACTGCAATTCGTATCATCCTAAGTCACCCAGGAGATCAGAGTTGTGTTGTTCATACTAGTCAAGGATACGTCCTTGACAATCAGATCGACAGAGTCTTGGCCATTTTTTGAGTTGGTGACCTTGCTTCTGTCGGGCTGTGCAGTTTTAGGGGGTCCACCTCCCAGGTGTTACCTTCTCTCTTTGAGAAGGGGTTAGTTTATTGATAATTGCCATCAACCGAGAAACGTCGATGGGACTGCCCAGGCATTTTTTATGGGCCAGAGTGCACACACCTTTTATGTTGGTTTTTCAATCCCAGCGAGAGGGAGTTAAATACCAACTCTATGCCAGTTCAGGGTGGTTAGTGATTGGGTTAATGAAGCGTGTTTTTTTGGTTTATAACATCCACAGAGATATGGTGAATATCACACAGCTTTATTATTGTTATTATTGGCAATACAGATGAATCAATTAATTCATGAACTATTTGTCGACAAACTTCCAGTTGGCTTTGTTGATCATCATTATCATGATATTCGGGTTAACATCCATTTTACATGTTGGACGCCTTTTAGAAATTGACTTCCAAAATAACCCATCTCTGGCTAGGTCTTTATTTATCCCTCTTTCTCTCAAGTTCATTCTTATCACTTCCTCCTATGGCCTTACCCTTCCAACTAACTCTGCTACCTAAACTGTTCTACATCTACTAACCCAAAAACGCCAATTTATTCTTTCAAGGTGACTATACCATCAAAGTCTCCTGTTCTGAACACATCTCCCTATACTGTCCAAATTTAATCTTCTTCTGAGGTTATTAAATCTAAGCATACTCTTTAAGACTCACATTACACATCCATTGTATCATTCTTATATCCTTTCTCTACATACAATGAACGTCCTCAACTCTCACTGGCCATGTTTCACTTCCATACATCATAACACTGCGTATACATGCCTGATAGACTCTTCCCTTGGTAAACAGTGATAATGCTCTTCTGGTTAGTAATGGCAGAAGTTTCCTGAACTTACTGCATTCACACTAGCACCACTCTGTGTTCCAATATTATCATCATTGACAGATTAGAGATTTTTATTTTAATTAGTATTCTTGCACCACCTATCTAGTTTTTTCTTAACACAAGCAACCTTTATTAGACCACACACACACCAGACCTCAGATCAAAGCATAGTATCTGTACCCATATTGGGTCTAGTCTCTCCTGGATCCTTACAAAACAAGAGGTGGATGCTGAAGATTATTATACGTTATCCATACCTTCACATTTAACCGACTTTTTTGTATGTGCGTTATAAGTTTTATTCCTCGATGTCTTAAACGACCTACCGGCGGTCTTGGGCCATCGACATCAATGTGGAACATGAAGTGTTTCGGATGACTGACGCCAAGTGACGTGGTCGTACCAGTTGAAACCTCATTCTGTGATGTAAATTCTCATTCAACTTTAATTCAAACATAATAACTTTCTAATAGTCCAAAGGCTTCGAAATTACCATGGGATTTTGAATAGTCACAAAGTAAACATTGTGCCAGCGGGAAGATGTATGTATGTATGATAATAATGATGATGATTATAATAATAATAATAACAATAATAATACTAATAATACTAATAATAATGTAAGTCATTCACCTGAGTTTCAGTTTTAAAGTTATTGCTCCCGGACAAAATATAATGAAATCTATATTTGTTTTAATGTATTCCCGGGCAACGCAGATTTTCTTACCTTCTCCCTCCTCCTTAATAATATAATTAAATTTGTTTTAGTGTATTCCCGGGGGGGGGGGGGGGGGGGAATTTATTACCTGTCGTTTGAGGCATCTGGGACGGCAGGATATCTTTTCAGCTGGACTAGCGTTAGTGTTTTTATAGGGGAGGCTGGGTTCACATTAGATAAACTGGCCCTCTGTTATAATCATGCTGTGGAAAGCATACAAACAAATCCGTCCAGACATTACCTGTTTTTCGGAGAGTGGCCAGGTTCATGGGGAAGAGAGAAGTCCCAATAGAATTATACAAATATTTTGTTCCCACCCGAACTGTCACCCCCCCCCCCCTAAAAATTGACTGTTTCTACCTTTGCTCTCATGGGGACATCCACCGGCCTAACATTTGTTTTACTAGTTAAGATTTATATTTTGCAGCGAGGATTAGCAATCACAATCATGACATCTCGTCTGCCTCGCCCACAAATAGTATTAATTAAGAAAAATAAAGATTTTATTGTCTTTTTTTTTTTACTGCAAGTTTTACTATTGCTTTATTTTAAGAACGTAAACTAAAAAAAATGTCAGCGAGGAGTTCCAATAAATGAAGAAATATATTTACAATTGAAACATTCAAGATGTTTAAGTTATATAAGTTATATACAGAATTTGAACAGACATGTTTTTTTTACCTTAATTCAAGTTTTAGGTTTAGTTCGGCAAAAGTCGGGGCACATGTTCGTCTTTTCTCACAGTCCGTTTTTCACAACTTTTTAATGACCAGTTTTTTTTTCTTTTTTCGGTGTACACTTATCTATCAGGCTGCTAGAGAATTCCGGGGTTTTTGGAAAAAAATTTCAAATATTTTACATTTTAGGAGCGGGGATCAGTTTCCAATGTTAATTCAACGTAGACTGATCCCCCACTTTTTGACCATCTCAATTTTTTTAAAAGTCTTTTTCGGTGTACAATTACCTATCATGTCAGTAGAGAATTCCGGAGTTTTTGGAAAGAAATTTCAGAAAATTTAGATTTTAAGACGGGGGATCAGTTTTCAATGTAAATTCAACGTAGACTGATCCCCCTCTTTTTGACCATCTCAAATTTTAAAAATTCTTCTTCTGCTTACAATTACCTATCATGTCGCGAGAGAATTTCGGGGTTTTTGGAAAGAAATTTCAAAAAATTGAGATTTTAAGACCTAAAAAGTTGTGAAAAACGGACTGTGGGAAAAGACGAAGAAGACTGATCCCCCGTCTTAAAATGTAAATTTTGTTAATTTTTTTCCCCAAAACTCCGGAATTCTCTCGCAACATGATAGGTTATTGTAAGCAGAAGAAGAATTTTAAAGATTTGAGATGGTCAAAAAGAGGGGGATCAGTCTACGTTGAATTTACATTGAAAACTGATCCCCCGTCTTAAAATCTAAATTTTCTGAAATTTCTTTCCAAAAACTCCGGAATTCTCTACTGACATGATAGGTAATTGTACACCGAAAAAGACTTTTACAAAAATTGAGATGGTCAAAAAGTGGGGGATCAGTCTACGTTGAATTAACATTGGAAACTGATCCCCACTCCTAAAATGTAAAATATTTGAATTTTTTTTCCAAAAACCCCGGAATTCTCTAGCAGCCTGATAGGTAAGTGTACACCGAAAAAAGAAAAAAAAACTGGTCATTAAAAAGTTGTGAAAAACGGACTGTGAGAAAAGACGAACATGTGCCAAAGTCGGTTCAAATTATGTAGAAGCACCCGAGATGTGTGGTTAACTTGACTTTAATTAATTTGTTTTGTTCATGACATCAGTGAATTTCTCAAAATTAGTTTTAAAAGTCTAGTTCTCTCGTATTATTTGGACTACTAGTGTGGTAGATTAGTATTATTCCCATCGAGGTTGTTATATTCACGTTTCCGCCCTTCTTCAGATGCATCTTTTCGAACTTGGGAATCAAATTCAGCAAAAAGATGCCCCTGAAAAAGGTCGGGGGGAGGGGTACATCGGCCGAAACGTTTTTAATATAACAACCAAGATGAGAATAGTATTTTTTTTTTTTTTTAAATGGTGCTTATGCAGCTTACGAACCGGGCTATTATTTAGATAGGATTTTCAAGTTAAATTCAATTCTTACGGTATCTTTTTGTTTATTAAATTGTAAGGTGAGAGTACAGAATAGTTAATCACCTCCCACCCCATGTTTAGAACGGCTTTCTAAATTATAACGTTATTATTTTAGCCCGGTCCGTAAACTGCATAAGTACCATTTTTTAGATGACGATTGATAATTTGTGTTATTCGTACTACTAGTGTTGTCCGAATAATACAAATTATCAATCCTCATCTAAAATATTCCGAAACATGTAGATGTTTGTTCTTTAAATAGTTCAAGAATACGATGGAACGTGAATATAAAGGTTTTTAATGAAGAAGAAAAGGTAAAAAGAAACAACAGAAATAAGTCATGAGTGTTTTCTCTTTGCCACGTGTTTTTTGGGGTATTCGAAAAGTAATAAAAAGAGATACAACAACTTTCCTTCGATAAAGTGTTCAAAAAGAAAAAGCGAAATAATGGGACGATAAAAACTTATATTAAAAAAATAAACGGCTAAAAATATCGAAATATGTGTTACACCTATTCGATAATTCATGAAATACTCGAAAACAGTTAAGAACTCGGAGAAAATAAGGTCTAGAGAAAATATGCTAACCTTCAATGATATTGCAGTTGCCATCTTAGCGACCTCTGGTTGATTGTCGTTAACATCCGGTGTCAGTCGGAAATGCTCGAAAAATGGCAAACGCAAACGGTGTTTAAAGAATAAAATAAAAACAATAGAGAAATAAATTAATTTTTTCTTTAAGAAAATATTAAAACTTTTTTTTTTATAACATTTTAGAAAATTAGTGGATACAAAATCAGGCACTAATACAGCTTTTGAACCATAAAAAAACGTGAAAACCGACTTTTGCCGACTCAAAACGCCGAATCAAAACGAACCGGCGTAAAAAGCCGAATCAAAACGAACCGACGTAAAAATCAAAACGACGCGACTTTTCAACAGAAAAAAAAAATAACTAAAGAAAAACACTCATCGTATGTTTATTTTGATGACAATTTATTTAGTTTTTAACAAAGAAATTATTTTTTTCATGGGGAAGTTAAAAAGATTTTTTTTTCGATAAATTATGTGTTTTTTTATGAATAAACTAAAGATTGTAAAGAACATAATCAATGAAACAACGATTTTTACAGTTTTCTTTTGTACTGGTACAGCTTTTAACCCGGACAAAACCCGACTAGGTTAGGATTAAAGGTGCTTCTTCGGATTATGACCCGAACTAACTTTGACCCCGTCATAAGGGATAGCGTTATGGTCAGGGTGGGGTTAAGGTTAGCTCAGGTCCTAATCTGAAGAAGTACTGGATTAAGTTAGGGTTAAAAAAAACAAAAAAACAGTTCGTTTTTTTGTCCGGTTCGAAATTTATTTTCGGTTTAATCACTTTTCGGTGCTTTTCCAGATTAGGACCCGAGCTAAAATCGACTTGGCGTCGTTAGGATCAGAGTTAGCTCGGGTCCTAATCTGAAGAAGTATAAACTTTTCTTCAGTTATCGCCCGCCTGCCTACCAGGAATTTTAAAATGTAATCAATTTACGAGTAAAGTTGTCGTCTACATCCCAAGCCTTCTGATTGGCTAAGCGCTTAGACATCTTCCAGCTGTTTACGGAAACGTTCGGATGATGCCGAACATTAAAAAAGTGGGGTTTGTCACGGCTATCGTAAGGCTTTACGATGGCCGTGTTTTTTCTGGTTCAAAGGCTGTATCAGTACCCAAAATCAAACTACTACTACAAAATAAGAAGGAAAAAAATTAAAAACAATAAACATATATGATGATTTATAGTAAAAATCTTTGGTAACATTTTATCTGTTGCACCAGGCTCTCATCGGGGAAAATAAAAATGAGATTTTATTTATTTATTTTTCGTGCGATTATACTTGGAAATACCTGGAAAAATTAGAAGAAAAAAAAGCAAAATATTTGAGGTGTGGGAGCTTACTTTATTATATAAATATAACGTAAAATGATCACTCACTCCCTGACCAGGAAGCATTATTAATCACCCAGTTCTTGACCACATAGCGTATGACGAAACAGGTAACCATTTTTGCATTTCCGAAATGACTGATATTTTTAATTTAATTTTTTTTCTTTCATAACTACTTGCATATTTTTTTTTTGTCTCATATGCCCACTTCATTTTTTTTTTTCGTATTGCCACCTTGGATTTAGGGTTAGTGTTGGGGTTAATGAAAGGCATGTTTTTTAAGGGTATCGTAATTTCGCGGGCGTTAGCAAAATCTGAATTAGTTGGTAACAAAGGGGGTTAAAAACATAGTATAAAAGAAAACATGACAAGGGGGAAAAGAAAAAATAAGAGGTTCGATTGAGTTAAAATAGAGCTTTATTAACAATAAAATGGGGCTGGCTGCTTTTAATTCTCAAAGATGGATTAATAACATTAACCCTAGTAACCAAGATAAAATTTAAAAAAACTTAAGACATAAAAATTCACAAAGGAGTTAGTTCGTTGGCACAACGAAACTGGAAACAAATTAATTTTTTCCTTTTTTTTTGTTCATATAATAAAGACTGAAGAAGTCTTCTACCTTCTTTTGTTCATATAGTAACATTAAATAAAGACCAAAGAAGTCTTTTTATCCATTTAACAATAGGGGTCTCAAAGAGCATAAAACAATAAAAATAAAACTCAAAATATACATGACCGTCGTCTCCGGCATAGTCTGGAATAGTTTTTTCATTTCTATTGTAATGTCCGTTTTAAATGTCCCTTGTTTTCTTTCTTTCGACATTTTTCATTCCAAGGATCTCCTTATTCTTGAAATTATTTCTCAAATGAAATTCTCCGTAAAAGTCTTTCGTTAATCCTTCACATTTTCATTCCAAAGGGGCTCAGTCCTCGAAATTACTTCATAAATGAAATTCTCCAAAAATCATCAAACACCTCTTCGTCATAAGGTGTTTCTTCCAAGGGGCTCCAAGTCTTGAAATTATATTCCTTAAAATCAGGGTCGCTCTGATACCCAGAATTTCATAATAAATCATTCTTGCTCCAAGAACGAGGAGAAATCATCCAAACATTTTACGTCTATTCTCAAAAATAGACGGAGACAGCTGAAAAACGGAACCTCTCTCACGGGCTTTCAAGCTGGAACTGATTAAAAAAATGTGCCAAAGACACCGGATAGACACCGGTATGACATCATCTCTAGAGTTTATTACATCGATGATTTATGCTGCTGCTACTGTAAAGATAGAAAAGGCGCGTAACATCATGCCATCCAGACAAATAACCTTGACATTCATTCGTACAGTGGCGATAGGATGACCTCCCCACCCTTTCATGCCCAAAATAGAAATAAATTTCCGAAAAGGGTCGTACTTTTTGCTTTGTTTTAGTGATCATCTTACGTTATGATTTATTTTTTGTAAGATGATGGGTTTGGAAGAATGTCAGGATGACAACAGCCATTTGGTATAGTTAGCCGTTTCTGGACGTATTTGATTGGAATTGAATATTAAATAAGAAAAAGTGACATCATCTTCCAAAGACAATGCCAACATCTCCACAGAAGTATAAATCAACTTTATTTAAAGGAAAGACTGGAATATAAAGAGAGTCATTCAGCAGGCTGGCTTTTGTCGAAAACAGAATGTGGTATTCTGGAGTTCCATCTAGTCTTGCCGTTCGTGGTGAAGGACAAGAACAGGTTATGACGTCTTGTGGTCATGACATCTTATTGGGAACTGAATCATCTTTGGCACACAACTTTCTGAACTGGAATGCAAAGTTGAGTCTGCACAGAAGTGTTCTCTCACCTATGCCAAATCTGAGGATCACCGTGTATGCACCGAACTGCAACATGGAAAAAATGGAAATAAAAATTCAATCTCTTTTTGATAACAACGGAAAGCGACATAAAGCCAGAAAAAGTAAAAACCTCAATGTTTTTAACTTATACCGGTTCAAAAAGCCGTTGCATTAATTCTACTATGGATTTCGATTCACTCGAGGAAGAAATGAACCTTTAAGCAGTAATCGAAAAATTCGATTCATTTTGTGAACCTAGAAAAAATATAACTTTCCTGAGACACAAATTCTTCACGTGTGTACAAGCGGATTATCAAAAATTCGATGAGTACGTGGTAGAATTGCACCAAAAGACACAACAGTGCGAATTCGGCGATCTCACTGACAGTCTCACCAGAGATATTCTAATATATGGAATCAGAGACATGAGATTACGCAAAAGATTATTGAGACAACCTAATTTAGACCTACAAAAAACAATTCAGGCAGGTCAGAGCGCAAAACAAACAAGACGCCAATCAAGGATGCTAAATGCCACATCCGAAACAAGAGATAACGAAATCTCAACGGTACATCATCACCGCGACAGAAATGGCGCAAAAAATTATACAAAAAGCCATATGCAATTGAGACAACAAAACGAGCAAGGCGGATGTGATAGAAAGTCTGCAAAATTTCAAGCGCCAACTCAACACTACGTCACCAACTGTCACTATTGTGGTTACAATCATAAGAAAAATAAGTGCCCAGCATTTCACAAAATATGTGAAAATGCAAGAAAAAAAGGACACTATGCAAAAATGTGCAAATCAAGAAAATTTGTGCATAGAGTGGATACATATTCCGACGATGAATCAGACGACAACGCACACAAACTCAAAATGATCACTTCAAATAAATCCTGCGTGCACAAAATTGAAAAGTTTAAGACTCCGAAAGACATTTGAACAGTCGACTTAAAAGTAAATAACTCGAACATAATATTAAAAATTGATACTGGAGCTGATGTGACAGTATTGCCATTCTGAGTATATAAAAATATTAGACCAAAACTCCAACTACAAAAGACAGCGACTCGATTGTCAGCATACTGGCGCTGTGAATTCCATAATTCCATAAGATAAATTCGCAGGATGATATTATAATCTGGTCCAGCACTTTAGAAGACCACACAAATAGACTACAACATGTTTTCGAATGAATCCGAAAACATGGATTAAAATTAAATAAATTAAAGTGTATCTTCAATGCATCACAAATAACCTAACTTGGACATCTATTAACCAGCGAAGGGATAAAACAAGATCAAACCAAAGTGGAAACGATCTACAGGCACTATCTACAGGCAAAAAAGCACTACAAACATTCCAAGGCATGACAAATTACCTGTGTAAATTCTTACCAAACTACTCCAAAGTTACAGCACCATTACGACAGCTTCTGCAGAATGATACGTTATGGTCATTTGACAAACCTCAAATCGAAGCAATAAAAAAGATAAAAGAAATGATTACCAGGAAACCAGTACTACAATTCTATGATCCTGATCTACCAGTAAAAATAAGTACAGATACTAGTAAGCATGAGCTAAGAGCCATACTCAAGCAGAAACACAAAAGATGGTTACCTGTTTCGTTTGCATCTCGTACAACAATGCAAGCGGAAAAAAACTACTGTCTGGCTTTCCCTATCCTCTGATGAGAAGAGTTTATCTTTGAAAATCCATGGATATATATATATTTTAGAGGTGAAAAATGAGAATAAAGAATTGTAAAGATACAATATTTATTAAAACATCAAAAGTTCAGAGCAAGGAGCCTCATATCCTTAATCCATGAATTTTCAAAGATAAACTCTTCTCATCAAAGGATAGGGAAAGCCGGACAGTAGTTTTTTTCCGCTTGCATTGTTGTACGAGATGCAAACGAAACAGATAACCATCTTTTGTGTTTTTGCTCGAGTATGGCTCTTATATATATAACAACAACACAGGTAAGTAAGTAGGAGTAGCCATAGCCGACCGGCCGGGGTCCAACCAAGTCAATGCGTATGTGGTTGAATCTTGTATCAGGGCTGCTGAAAGTTCCGAGTGAGGCTCATACATGTCTGTGCACCTTTGATTTCTGGCAAGGCAGACAGGAAAGATCCAAACAGTGAGTTTGTATCTCATATTCAGCCAGAAGAATCCGGCTGAAAAAAGTTTCACTGTGGCAGAAACTCCGATTTGAACCAGTTAGGGCAAGGAAGAAAAGACAGTTCTGTGATGAGCTTCAGGAACTAAGGGACAAGGTGAAGTCAGAGAGATTATGGCGAAGGATGGATAAGAGGATATATACAGGCGTGCATACATATTAAATATAAATGGAAATAAAATGAAGATTTGAGGAAATATTAGGGTCACCAGCTAGCAAGTGCTAACTTGATATGAATAGAGTTTAGTGAATGAAAAATGAAGGAAAACATGATTAATCAACAAAACATTTATAGAACTACAATTTTACAAGAAGTTTAAAAGTCAGTTTTAGTGAAGAAATGTTCATTTGGTAAAGTTTATACAACTCGTGTTCTTTGGGTAGAAAATGTTCAGTAAATAAGCAGACACAAGGGTTTAAGATGTATATATCTATATTTGTTAGTGCATGAGTCATAGGCAGTGTATGTGTGTAAGTGGCAATGTAATACTGTGTGTGTGTGGATAGGTTTACCTTGTTCTGTTACTGTGTGAGTTAGCTGTGCGTGAGGTGTTGAAAGCTTGTACGTTGTACGTGGGTTTTGAAGTGTACTTTTCTTCTTGCCTTCCCCTCTGACACGGGGGGGGGGGGTAGTAGACGTTCTTGGCTCCTGCAATGTGCGAAGTAGCCAGTTGAATCTCTCTGTATTTTAGCTGTTTATTTTCTCGTGCCAATTAAACATAGACGTGTTAGATTTTTTTTTGAAACGATATTCATTGATTGGAAAACTTTAGTTCACACGTTCCTGTTAAATCAACTTGTTTTTGGTGAGTGAAAAGGAGAGTGTATCCCAACGAAGCAGAGAAAAAAAAAGAGGGTAGCAATTCAAGCCATTTGCTTTTTAGCGTTCGTTCGGATCAGATCGCATCTTGGTCCACCACAAGGTCTCGCATAGTATTTGCTCATCCCTGTAAGGAATGGGCATGTACTGGATATTTGCAATTAGCGAATTCTGGAGCTGACAGATTCAAATCATCAAAAGATGTCTGGTTCAAAGCCATTTGAGGAAGGCTAATGTCCTCTGGTGAAGAAATAGCACTGATGGGAAGATGAGACAGTGCACCTGCAGTAATGTTCTGTGAACCGGGTATATGCCATATGTCACTGGGAAATAAAGACCAAATGCATAGCTCCCTGAGGGTAATATTTGTCTGGCTCAGAACGTAGTGCAAACTTAAGTGGACGATGATCTGTGTAAAGTGTGAAGGAGAGTAGAAAGTGGACCTTGGGTTTACTTTCGGCAGCCTTATAACTCTTGCTTCCCTTATTTTGTCCTTTAGTCCTCACATTCCATGTGCAATGTTTCTGACAAAGGGGAAAAAATTGTTGTTTTCTGGGTTGGAATCTATCCATCTAGCACTTATCGTTGGATGTTTTTAACCTTAAAGTAGTATTTTTATTTTTTTAGTTCCTTACATCAAGTGGCTCCATGTTTTGTCTGGAGCAATTTCCATTAAAAAAAAAAAGATAAATTCACGACCTTCCAATGCATGGCAAAAATGTTTAATAGCTAAGTAAGTAGCCAAGAGTTCACGTCCAAAAATATTATAACGACATTCCATAGGTGTCAATCGAGAAAAGTAGGACAAAGGTTGAATGTAGTCAATCTGTAATCTGTAATTGAAATATTAAAGGGATCTATTTAGTTTGTTTATCTGACATACGCGTATAATGTTGCATTACTTGTCTACCCACAAGATTGGAATATATTGTAGGGAAAATCTAAGCATTTGAATTGGGGTAACTGATGAGAAGCTAAATATATATATTGTAGAAATATGTATATATACTTTATATATATATATATATATATATATATATATATATATATATATATGATAATTTTATTTACACAGACATGTACAAAATCTGCAACACTGGCATGTCGATGTTATCGATCAACAGTTACTATAAACTGAGATCTCATCAGGCAGAGTTAGAATCCGATCTTAACCTCAGATCATATTTGGAGAGAATGAAGTGGAGGGATAGAGAAAGAGAAGAAGAAGGAAAGAAATTTAACATTTCAAAAATTAAAGCCGTTAAAAAATTAAAATTAAAATTAAAAATTAAAAAATCTAAGAAACAAAAAAACAGAAAACAAAAATCTAAAATCTAGAATCTGAAACAAACAGGGCAAATAAATAAATAAAAATATAAGGTGGAAAGAGGAACAAATAATGATGAGGGGAGAGGTGGTGGGAAGGTAGACACATAGAGGAAAAAGAAGGAGAGAGAGAGGGCGTCTGTTGATTCAGATCGAGAGGGAAGGATGGGGGGGGGTAGACATGCACGAATCAAGTGTCAAAAAAACATATATATATATATATATATATATATATGAGAAAGGAAGGATGAAGGTAATCCGACGTAATGGGAAATGAAAAACCAAAAAGATGTTTTTTTATGTATTCATCAACGTTTGAGCGACTCGTACGATAAATTTCAGAGAATCTGTTGTTTACATGTTATTAATCAAATAACACGCCCCTGTCTTGTGTCCCTCTCTCTCTTTCTTGAAATAGAACTTTCTGTGTGTTCGAAATAGAACATTATACTTAATAATCAGAGGGCGGGTAAGACATATACTACATTACCCCCCCCCCTTCAAAAAAGAGGAGGTATTGCCTGGGAGGATGGTATAATGACAACAGAGCAGATACTATACTACCTGCCACCTCAAAAAAAGTAAAGGAGAAGGTAATCCCTAAGAGGATAGTATCATGACCACAGAACAAATACTATATCCCCCTCCAAAAAAAGGAGGTAATGCCTGAGAGGATGGTATCATGACAAAAGGACAGATACTACACTACCTCCACACCTCTCAAAAAAGGAGGAGGTAATGCCTGGGAGGATGGTTTCATGACAACAAAACCAATACTACACTACCTTTATCCCTCTTAAAAAAGGGAAGAGGTAATGCCTAGGAAGAGGGTATCATGACAAAAAAACAGATACTACACTACCTCCACACCTCTCAAAAAAGGAGGAGATACTTCATGGGATGATGGTATCATGACAACAGAACAGATACTACACTACCTCCATACCTTTCGAAAAAGGAGGGGATAATGCCTGGAAGGATGGTATCATGACAACGGAACAGATACTACACTACCTCCACACCTCTAAAAAGGAGGAGGTAATACCTGGGAGGATGATATCATGACAACATAACAGATACTACACTACCTCCACACCTCTCAAAAAAGGAGGTAATGTCGAGGAGGGTGGTATCATGACAACAGAACAGATACTACACTACGTCCACACCTCTAAAACAAGAGGAGGTATTGCCTGGGAGGATGGTATAATGACAACAGAACAGATACACTACATTCACACCTCTCAAAAAAAGGAGGAGGTAATGCCTGGGAGGATTGTATCATGGAAGCAGTACAGATACTACACTACGTCCACACCTCTCAAAAAGGAGGAGGTAATGCCTGGGAGGATGGTTTCATGACAACAAAACAGATACTACACTACGTCCACACCTTTCAAAAAAGGAGGTAATGCATGGGAGGATGGTATCATGACAACAAAACAGATACTACACTACCTCCACACCTCTCAAAAAAGGAGGACGTAATGCATGGGAAGATATCATGAAACCAGAACAGATACTACACTACTTCTACACCTCTCAAAAAAGGAAGAGGTAATGCCTGGGAAGATGGTATCATGACAACAGAGCAGATACTACACTACACTATGCCCCTGAATTGAGCATTTAAAGATAGTACATTAGTCTGAAATAGTATATACTATACTATTTCATAATAAGTAAAATAGTCTTAAATAGTATAGTTTTGGCTTCAGATAGACAGGCATATACATAAACTCCATTATTAATAGATTTAAAAATTCACATTGGCCAAAAACTCCTTCTCAAAGGGTGAGAAGGTAAAGCCTGAGAGGTGGACCTCCTAGAACTGCACAGGACCATACCACAGCGACAGAGAACAAGGCCCACGTTTTCTTTAATAATTACTATCAAATAAATATTTATGTAAATAATCAGAAAAAAAGCCCAAATTAAAGCCAAACTTTAAAAAAGGCCAAATATAATTTTTGAAAGTCAAGCTGCTTCAAAAAACGGCCAAATTCGCAAAATTTGGCATGAAAAAAGCCAATCTGGCAATAGAAGCCCAAACAAAAAACTGACAACGTGGTTTTCTTTTACATCAATTTCTTGATAAATAAACACTAAAGTCTATATCGAGATTTAATATTAAACTATGATTATAATACGATGACGCCAGCGAGTACGATACATTTATATCGTGTAAAACAAAAAAATGTGATATGCAATATGCATGCTACACAAGTTTATCTCGATATTATTTGCCGTAAATGATAATTTAGTGTGTCTACCTAATTTTACGACATACATTCTAATTTGTATATCAGCTTATTTATAATCTATGGTCCCATATATTAATATTATTTTATGAAAAATTGAATAATTGAGTGTATATCTTTATATTCTACGTATTTTAATTATGTTTACTTAAAACAACAAATTCGTTTACGGCACTGTTTGAATATCGCAATCGCATGAGTGTCAACTCACCACGTGAGTTTATTTGTATTACTTTAGAGTTGCATTTACTAACAGAAATCCTGTTTTAACTCTCCTTCCGCCTTTGGTCTCGTATGGAGGCAATTTTTGATCGCCGATCGGGAAACATGGATGCGGACAGCGTAAGTGTAGATACGAAAATACGAACTTTTCTGAAGGATGTCTGTCTGTCTCTTGATGGGGACAATCCGACTCTTATACACTCGGCCCTCGACAGTGTTGTCATTTTGACGGGATCATCTTCGGAAAAGGAACGTAAGTCTGGGGATAGCACAAGACGTCCCTCTTCATCGGAAGGCGGTTGGGCACTTGTATTTCAACATTTCCCCACTACTGTGGATCAGCGACTGGCCAAGGAGTCTTTCCTAAGAAACCATTATTCTCGGTTTGCTGAATTATTATTGGGTAAATTGACCCTTGATTGGGTCGATAAGCTGAACAAAAATAAACTCCAGATCTCCCTATTGTCAATATTTCTCCACGGGAACCATGCAGAATCGTTTTTGGTGCTTTTACGACGGATTACGACTTCAAGGTGAGCTTATTATATTTTACCTCCACTCATATCTCGTGAACCACCGTGACAAGTGGTACTTGTAAGGAATAGGTATCCAAAGTATTTTATTATTTACCCAATCAGTTCAGAGTATCGACGGAGAATCTCGACTCGGTCCGCGGAAATGGCCAAAGCAGTTTACGATTTGAAAGCCGCAATATATATATATATATAAGTCAGATTCATATTATATTCCAATAACCATGTTTTTATTTTATTATTTTTGCAGAGACGATATTGACATAAAAATGCTGTTTGGCACAAGACAAATAAAACGGACCGTAAAAAAATATATCTCACAGAAATGTTATGTTTTTTGGAAATGTGAAAAAATAAAAATAATAAAATAAAAACATGGTTATTGTAATATAATATGAACCTGACTTATATTTGCTCTGTTGTCACTAATTGACAATCATCGAGCTGAATCTTTTAAGGAGACTGCAAAGTAAAAGGGCACTGATAATATATGCTAATACATATATTGTCATTAATTATATATATATATACATATATATATATATATATATATATATATATATATATAAGGCAAACGACATTAAGCATGTTAGGGTTAAAAAAATGAAAACAATTCCTCAAAATAAAATAAAATAAGGTGGCTTACAAATCGTAAACTGCTTCTGCTATTTCTGGGACTGACTCGGGATTCTCCACCGATACTTGGAACTGATGGAGTAAGAGTACTGGAGTCCTATGGGTACGTATTCCTTACAAGTATCTCACAAGTAAAACCTATCCCCCCCCCCACCTTTCCTTGGTGGAAGCAGTCCATAAGGGATGTGAGTTCTCTGTCTTTTAGCAGAATTCCGCTTAAATCACTAGAGCCTTCCATGGATGTGAGTTCTCCATTCTTTTTGTCGAAATCCATTTTTTTTTAAATAGGAAAAAGCTGATTTCTGTCAAATCGCTAGAACCTTACCTCCTTATTTTTCTGTCGCTATTTGACTGGATTTTATTTCTCTTTTTTCCCCTCTCTGTCGCTTTATTTTTTTCTCTCCCCTCCCCCTATTCACCTCTCCATCTTGCCTGCTTCTTCTTATGACAGTTCTTTCTGAAAACTGTAAATGTTAATTTTGCCGTGAAGGCAAAGACTTCAAACGATTTATGGGAGCTAGTGTACGAATAGAGTACCGTTGTGATCGTCTGCAAACAGGAATTTGTCTCACAGCGGAAGTCACCGTTTTGGCATACCTTACGAAAAAAGTACCGGGTCCCTCCCCCCCAATAGAATAAATATATGTAAAAAATCAGAACTAATTTTGTTTATGAAACAAGTAATTTATTAAAAACAAACAAAATAGAATAAATAATCTTTTTTTTTTTCAAGAAACAAGTGATAAATTTTGAGCAACGAAATGTGATTTTTTTTCTTTTGAGAATAATAACAAATAATTTTTTTTTCCAAGAAACAAGTCATTTAGAAACGAGTAATATATGAAAAAAAATAAACAATGTTTTTGAGCAACGGAATAATGTTTTTCGAACAACAGAATGTGATTGTTTTAATAAATTATTAAAAGAATAAATAATGATTTTTTTTTTTCAAACTTAATTCACAGGATAAAAATTAGAAATATGCATTAGCATATTATTAAAGGTTATTTGTTATTTACTTTAAGTAAAAAAAGAAAACGAGACTTGTTTATTTGTTATTTACTTAAAAAAAAAAATACCAAAAGGGGGGGGGGGGCGAGATTTCCAGTATATGGCTTTTCCGGAGGGGGGGGGGGGATACCACTTATCTGCGACATTACAGACTATCCGGAACTTTTTTCGTAAGGTATGTCAAAACGGTGACTTCCGCTGTAAGACAAATTCCTGTTTGCAGACGATCATAACGGTACTCTATTCGTACACTAGCTCCGATTTATGAAGGAATAGGGGAGTTAGATAACTTTCATTTCATCAAAGAATGACTTCTGTCTCCCCTACCCCTCAACATGTGCACTCGATGTTTTTCTCTTAATTTTGACTTACTTATTTGAAATTGATTGGAGCTGTTTAAGAAAAAAAGTTATTTTTTGGTATGCCATCTCTCCACAGTCCACATACACACACATGGGAGAGGGCCGTGGCCCTCCCAGGTTGAGAAATTTATCTTGATTTCTATTGGTATTCACTATGAGTTTCGCAGTTTTCAAACATCATATTACATGTTCAGAATGAAAAGAAATCACTAGCGAAATTGATCTCTAAGCGTCTGTTGAAAGATACAGCAGCAGTGAATATTGTATTTACATATCGACTCTTGATTGAACAAAATCTTCAATCCGCAGTTTCTTTCAGCCAATCAGAAAATTCCAGCATGTAGTATAAGAACCAATACACAGCATCTTTCTCTCTCTTTTCTGCATTTTCTTTCAGAGACAAACACATGAGCATACGATACACTCAGGCCAGGACTTTGGGTCGAATGGCCCTTGACAAATAGCACACACACGACGAGAAACTTTCACAAACTTTTGTAGCTCAGTGAAGTACACAAACGCCGCTCAACGAGTGCCCATGTACACATGTTTGTAAGCGCACACACTCTCTCACTAATAAAACTGAGGTAAAATATTTACGCACATGGCGCCAGCCAAAATGAACAGACATATATTCTCTGACTAACAAAACAGGCACACTAATACATACGTATATATCTTCGTGCCTATTTATTTGCACAGATGTAAATGCATGCGGCACCACTAAAACGAACATGTGTACTTAATTTCTCCTTATACGAAAAACAACTCTTTCTCTCACACTTCGAACTGTCAATCCTTAACAACTCTTCATTTTCATTGTCTTAACAAGTTGTCGAAAAAGATTAATTAATTTTGTAAGGATAAACTTTGTCATTCTTTCATCAGGTCCCAAAAAGTTGTACGGTCCTGAACAAAATGGCTGACCCACAAAATGCACACAAGAAAATCAGTCAGAGAAACTGACTTTTTTTTTTCTGAGAATAAGTATTTTCTACATTGATTTTTATACTGTTTATTTCAATTTAATTTTTTTGTTGTTGCTTCTATAGCTGGGCATACATATCAGCCTGAATGTTTCTGATTACAATTTCCGGAACAAACAGAAAATGTCTGAAACAGTTTAAGATTTGAAAGCCACAAAAAAAATGTGAAAAGACAGACGACACTAAAGCTGCAAAACCAAAATTAATTTAATCGCAGCGTCAGCAGTTATTTTTTGGCTAGAAACAAAGTATAGTATTTGTTCATCTTTTCTCTCCTCTGTCGGTGAAGGAGATATCCTTCTAGACTGAGGCAATTTTTTATTTTTGTCCTAATTAAGATAACTCTTGTTTAGGGAGCTGGATTTTCTCCACATTAAAAACCGACCTTGTGGGGAAGCAAGTAAATAGGGACAGCAGCTGTTCAGTCTCCCGAAGCACAAGTCGCATTCTGACGCCAAAACAGCCTCATAGCAAAAACTCAAAATTGCAACACATACGAACAGAAATGCACCATTTGAATTGGGGTTTAGAAAAATTTAGCCCCTCAAAAAAATTAAGTTGGTTCGCTTAATGATGTGGAGAAAATTATTAAACCCATTCTTAACAAGTTTATTCCAATGAAAGGTACTCGACTAATCTCTAATCTCTGGCTCCTCTTTATAAGACATTCACAGCAAGAACTTGTCTTCCTACCGCAACTGCAAAGAACTTTCCTTTCCTACCTCTGTGCGTCTATCATCAAACGAAATTTCCATGAACAGAGTTTGTTTCCTAGAACTTCCCCATCTTCACACATGAGTGTCTTCAAATCCAATGTCAACAAATACTTGTCATAAACCATCAACTGACAATCCATTCATCTCATTAACCCTTATCCTCGAATAGCGTTTGTCCTTGATAAGTGTTGACTCATTAAAAAAAAAAATTCTCTTCTTTTGTGAAATTAGAAACAATGGTTTCTGGAAAGAACGTTCTCTAAAGTTGAAATATGGTAATATTTTATATCCAAAAAGACTGAGGAACTTAATCAGGAAAATTAATTCCTAGGCTGGATAAAGTATATAATATGTAAACTTTTATTAGACAACAATTCAAAATATTAGAAGGCCTGAGAAAACTTGATATAATTATAACTTCTCTCTCAACCAACTGTATATAGATACCTTTATAAATCCGCAGCCTTTATTTTCCTTTTCTCTTCTTTGATTTATATTTTCTTCCTCTCTTTTAATTTTATCTTATTCCTTTATATATAAGTTAGAGAATAATCAATGTTATGCAGCCTTCTAGACAGTGAATTTAATATTAGGTGTTTTGCCAATATAAAGTATGAATATTTGATATTCAACTTAATCATTTTAGCTGACCATGTGTTTGCCATGTATATTTTCTACACACGTGATAGCCGTTGTTCGTGTGTATAATTATTGATGACACATGTCTTTATTGTGGTATCAACAAATAGAACACTGTGTCTGAAAGGAAAGATAGAAGAGAAACAGTTGGTTAACAATAACATTTAGTTTATTTACAGTTTGTCGGGGATAAACATAAAAGGAGGTTAGAAAGATGTGTAATACATGAAGGTATATAAAGGAAATAACCAAGAAATGAAATCTAAACAAGAATTACAATCGTTCCATGACAGTACAAAAAGTGCACATCGTTGTTAGAGAGACAAACATGAAAGTGTTTGTGAATGCACAGAATATATACATTTATTCATGAATGGTATACAACAAAGTTGTCTGTATTTTTTTTTTTTTACCGTAGTTTGGGAGTTGGTTGGTTCTATCAGAAAGATAACCTAAAAGGCAAAGCTGTGAAGGTTTTAAAACGCCTACTCATAATGAGAGTAGGTTGGACAATATTGGATCACTTTGAAAGTTGCGCTGAAAAGAAAAAGTCTCATTTTTTTAATTTCCGACCTTGTGGAAGGCAGATAACAAAATCCTGTGCCAGTAGTGCCCTCTAGCAAATGAAGAATAACTCTGATGTAACAACTATATGAAATAAATGTATATCAACATTTTTCTTTTTTCAGCCTTGGTTATCAAGTGAACAAATGTGTCTCGTTATTGGAGCAGTTGCTGAATGAACACCGACTCGTTGATATCATTTGGGCAGAATGCATTGTAGACACAAAGAAACGTGAAGAGAGTTTCTACCAAGAACTCATTAGAGCAATTGTTTCACTTCCTAGCAAAACTGCTAACAAATTAAAAGATCAAAACAGGTAAGATTATGTTATTGCTTTATTCCATTAATTTGTTTGGTATTGTACAAAGACGGGTACATATGAAAAACGCTGAAAGGCGCAGTTCCAATTAAATTAGCCGGAAAACTCTTTGATATACTTATGTATCAAGCAAAAATTGGTTTGTACACCAAAAATTAGCAAAAACTATCGAGTAGAATTGTAATAAAAAATAAAAATCCGTTTAATCGGGTTCGACCATTGATTCGAGCAAAAAACATGAAATTCAGGGAGAGATAACTCAGTCTGTCATATTAACATGTAATAAATCAATGGCATTCACCAAAATACGATGAAACTGGTTTTTATTTTGGAAGAGGCTATTTTGCCGGTTCCGGCAAAATAACGACCCCACGTTATTCTGCAGGCTTATGTTTTTTAACGTAACTGTTATCGTCTTGTGAAAGAAAGGGTAATGAAATAAATAAGGACAAATATTTGATAACAATTTATTTTCATCGTCATAATCAATTGTTGTTCTGTCGGTTATTTTAATTTTTTGAATATAAAAGAAATATCTGCTTTTAATACAAAAAACATTAAAAGTAAAAATTAATTAAATGAACGAAAATATTACAGACAATTAGATTCTTTAGTTGGATTTAGAAGTAATTTGCGTCGGATAAAAAATGTTTTAGTTATTTAAAAAAAAAAAAAGTGTTCATTCATTGATATAAAAAATAAATAACTTATTAAGAAATCTGATTATTAAAATAATTACAGATAAGTCCCTAAAGAAATTAAATCAAATATAATTTTTATAATTTAAGTTTTATAAACAGTCTAAACAGCAATTTTAACACTGATTTTTTACTATCTTTTAAGATAAATGTTTAGACTATTTCTCATCATTTCACTCGTTTTTATAAAGTTTTAAATTATAAAAAAAATATCACTGTTGACTATTCATCTTATAAAATGTTACATTATTAAATAATTATTTATCCAATTTAAAAAAATATTTCTTTTTTATTGGAAAAATGTTGAAATAAAAATTATCTTTTTTACGTCAAGTATTTATTTACCTCCTCTCCAGGAGGTTAGGCACAAGGCCAGTTTTATCTTACTCCCACAAGGTAAGATATGACCCAAGGTCGGGTCGGGAAAGTGGACTTGAAAAGCCAGCGCCCGAGAAGGTGAGCACTCTGGCCATTAAAAATTGCCTGAGCAGCCCCGTCGGCATTCCCCGGTAGGGGCGCCTCAGATGGATTGAAAAAAAAAATAAATAGTAACCAGAACAATTTCCATGGTTTTCTTTGAACAAGTCTTGACTACTGCTTACACAGTATTAGTAGCAATACACATCGACCAGAAAACTGTTTGGATAATCGCAGATTTGAGGGTAGTTCTATTAAAATAGTCATATCTTAAAAACTAAAGCACTTTAAGTGCTCAAAATACCATCATTTTGTTAGGAAATGAATATCCTTTCAGGTGCATTCATGAATAATAATATACATTATATATTTTTAAGAGTTTTGAGCAAATAAAGGCAAAAAAATGTTAACGCTATTTTCAGCAATTTACGTCAATTTTTTCTTTGACCCCCCCCCCCCCCTTCGTTTAAAAGTCTCGTACCATTGCTGTGTGTGGAATTTCGTCCTGAAATTTGGAGACTAATCAGAGAAAGTATCACGTTTAATGTTTGTCGGTGTACGAAGTAATTCGGCTCATTCATTTTTTTTTAAATTTTAAAAATAAAACTTCAACTCGCCATCGGTGGAACATTTTTGCAAAATACATTTCCGTCACCCAATTAGTAAGTAAATCAATCATTTTACTTTTTTATGCATTAAAATTATAATTGTATATATGTGTTCTCTTTTGGTAGTCCTGATATTTCATGACCTTATCCGGAAAAAAAAAAGCGTTTCTATTTCGTTTGAAAAACATTGTAGCAGCAGCAGTAATAGCAGTTATAAACACGAGGTGATTTTTGTTTATTTTCATTCTAGAACGAATTTGAAAAATTTTAAAATATGAATATAAAAAATGTTGTTACATTTTTCGTACCCAACTAGTAAATAAATTAATCTTTTATCTTTTTTATGCATTAGAATTATAATTGTATGTTGTTTTGTCTTTCCGTAGTAGTAATTTTAAATTACCTTATCCGAAAAAATAGTGTCCATTTTTTGAGCGAAAGTCAACAATGGCTGCTAGTATTGCTGATATAACATCAGCAGCAGCTAACTAGTCTTGTAAAGCTTTGTAAAAATAAGACAAAAATATTTTTGTGCTTAAAAAAGTTAATCCTATTTGGTTCTTTTATAAAAAATACTTTAAAAATTACTGGTTTTCACTCAACTTTCAAACTTCTAGTAGTAATGACTTTCTAGTCGCCAATTTAAAAAAAAAATTAAGATTCTACTTTTTAGGCGATTACGTGTAAACACCCTTAAAGTCTTGGCGAAAAAAAGAAAAAACAAAACAAAAAATAATTTAGAATTTAGAGTGAGGGATCAGTTTTGCATATAAATTTAATGTAAAATGATCTCCGATTTCCCAGCCATTCTTGCCTTTTAGTGAAATTTATAAAATAAATAATTACTCTACCATTAACTCTAGGTACGACTAACAAGCCCACCTCCTAAAAATGCCTTCTTGAACGTATCGTACCATTAACCTTAAATATGAGTGGCAAGCCACCCCCTAAAAAACTCCCTTAACCCTAACACTAAGTCCGAATGGCAACCTCCATCCAAAACAAAACCCCTTCCTTAACCTTATCACTAACCCTAAGTCCGAGTAGGAAGCCCTAATCCTACAAAAAAGCCCATTAAAACCAAACATAATCGTCTAAAAAAAAAAAAAAAAAAAAAAAAAGCAGACCCTCATAAAAAAAACCGCACAGGATTTATTTGCCATAGAAAAAAATTGATCAATGCCCTAAAACGCTAGAATGGCCC
This sequence comes from Sepiola atlantica, assembly GCA_963556195.1. Classification (NCBI taxonomy): domain Eukaryota; kingdom Metazoa; phylum Mollusca; class Cephalopoda; order Sepiida; family Sepiolidae; genus Sepiola; species Sepiola atlantica. The sequence goes on from OY744519.1 coordinate 73,751,242, forward strand.
GGAAATGGTGAATTATTCTACATTAAATATATGTGAAACTAATCCCCCACTCGAAATTCTAAATGAATTGTTTTTTTTTCTTTCTGCTAAGTTTTCAGGGTGTTCACACTTAATTGCCCCTAGCCCTACCACTAACCTGAAGTTCAAGTGGTAAGCCCCCCTCCTCCCACAAAGACCCTCATAATCGTCTAAAAAAAAGAAAAACGCACAGGATTTATCTCCCATAGAAAAAATAATTAACTGTCCTAAAACGCTAGAATGGCCTTGAAATGGGGGATTATTTTATGTGAAACTGATCCCCACTTTAAATTCTAAAATAATTGTTTTTGTTTCTTTCTTTCTGCCAAGTTTTTCAATTTATTTTAATTGCCTAAATAAAGAAAGTAGAATCTCATATTTTGGGGAGGTAAGGGGGTGAGTTAGCGGAAGGTGTTAATCTACAATAATGCCAAAGAAATCTTGCAATATATTCATTTTTAAACAGTCCTAGTATTAGATTTTAGTTTCTTGTACATAAAATGTATTACAATTCAACTTCGAGTTTTCTAACTTCTTTCTTTTAATGGATACATGGTATTTTTAAGGTATTGCAGCATATTTATGTGCACTTAGTGCAGATTACTTGGATATTTTCAGTGACACATTCTGATTCCTTGTACAAAAATACATTTATATGGTAAATTTCATTGCTTAATCTTGTATTTTAACAAAGATATAACATTAAAATAAAATTAGTGTAAAAAATGTAACGAAACGCATATGGTCTTAAAGAGGGGAAAATATCCAATCGTGTGAGGTACAAAAATAGTCATAACTTCCTTATTTTTAGTCAGATTTAAAAAATTTAAAAAGATTCTTTCTTAGATCATCAAGCTCTTTCTATATATGCCATTATTGAGATATTTTAAGCAATTTAAATTTTTTCATGCGTATTGCTAGTATTAGCAAAAGTCTACACAATGTTTGGTTCATGCACACTATACAAGTTATTTATCTACCTCCCACAGCAGTAAGATGTGACACAAGGTCGGGAAAGTGAGATTTGATAAACCAGCGCCCGAGAAGGTGAGCACTCTGGTCATTAAAAATTGCCTGGGCAGCCCCGTCGGCATTCCCCGGTAGGGGAGCCTCAGGCAGTAAGCAATAAACTTACTCCTCCCCAAAGAGGGGAGGCAAAGCCTGGGAGGGTGGACCTCCTAGAACTGCACAGGACATACCCATAGACCGGCGGAATCAAGCTCCGAAGGCCAAGACGATACCAGTCTATGGGGTGCAGTATCCATCGGAACAGATACTACACTTTGATCTTGGTCAAGTAGATAGAAACAAAAACACAAGTATTAAAGATTTGTTTATTTTTTTAGTTTCATTATCTTCGTTTAATTATTTCTTTTTTATTGAGAAAAATGTTGAAATAAAAATTATCGTTTTTACGTCGAGTAGATAGAAACAAAAGCATAAGTATTAAAGATTTGTTTATTTTTTCAGTTTCATTATCTTCGTTCAATTTTTTAGTTTTTATTGGAAAAATGGTGAAATAAAATTTTAAAATGTTGACTCGTGAAATCTTTGCTGTAACAGTAAGGTTAACTAACCATCAGCCGGCAAAATAACGATCCCCTCGTTATTCTGCCGGGACCGGCAAAATAACGAGGGGGTCGTTATTCTGCCGGTCCCGGCAGAATAGCCTATTCGTTTTATTTTTAATTAAAATTCTACTCGATCATTTTTCCTACTTTTTGGTGAGGATACTTATTTAAATCTGCTGCATAAGTATATAATAATGTTCTTTTATGGTATTGATACAAATAAATGAAAAAAAAAATGGTGCTTGTACTTGTGAGTATTAAAGAATACTCACAAGTACAAGCACCATTTTTTTTTTTTCACTTATTTTTTTTATCTTTGTTGCTTTCAGTATTTTTTTTTTCTCTGGTGTATATTTTTTTTTTGTTTTACAATTTATGGTTTGTTCATTAAAAAAATTCTTATTCTAGTAGAATCCTTTTGCTGTTGACTTTATAGATGTGATTTTATCTTTTATTTCCCAGATACTAAATCGGACAAAGTGTTCGTTCCCACATCCATCCCACTACGCTAAACTCCATCTTTCCCTGACCTTTCTATCTTAATTTTTTTTTTTTTTTTTTTTTCTTTGTGTTTTTTTCTGCTGCTTACCTCACTTCCCAATTCTGTCAATTATTCAAACTTTGTCTGTCGATCCTGGGTATGACTGTAAACAACATCCGGTGATGAGGCCCCGATTTGGGAGCATTGGTGAGTGTGTTATCACCCCTTAGTTGCTGTTGCTCCCAGGTCCACTTTGACCTGGAATGTGAGTACCTACCTGTTAGGGATCCATCTATGCAGATTATTTGCACAATATATGCTTACAAAACAAATTAATAAATATTTGAAGATATTAAGAGTTTTAATCATAAAAACTTTTGACAAAATGACTGAATTCTACATTATATAACCCCCAAAAGAGTTGATATGCCGTAAAACGAAACAACTAAAACAAACTTCCTAGATAAGCATTTCTTCAACCTCCGCAATAAGTACAATATCATTGAATATAATTTATTAATCTTTTTATTGTCTTATTGTTCCTTTTTATAGCAACATTCTAGATTGATTCAGTTTTGATCATTGAAGTAAATCGTATAAAAAAAATTAACGTAGAAAATGCTTATTCTCAGAAACTCGAGCAATTTACTATCAGCCAAAATAATGTATTTTGTCTCTGTTTCAATAAATATAGATAGATATATATTTTAGTCAATGGACACCATGCATTATTTTGATCTTCCATCGGTACCTTCCGTAAATTCTCGATGGAGATTTACCATTGTGTGTCATGCTTTCAAAACGTCAGCTTATGAATCGGTCACATTTCGTATCTGCAGGTCGAGTTGTCAGTTTTTTGTCAAAGGTACTAATGAGAGATCAAAATAATATATAGTGTCCATTTAATAAAATATGCTCTTGCACAAGTGATTGAGCACTCTTGTTATTTCTCCTATAATACTGATTTACACTATATATCAGTAGTGTGTAAAATTAAGAGAGGTAATTCAATATATAATCTCAGAAGAAGCTTTTCATATTTTTTTATGTAACTAGCTGTCCCGACCCGGCATTGCCCAAGAGTCTTTTTACTTTCATTTCTGTTTTGCTTTCTGTTAATTTTTTTAAGCAAATTATTTATTTTTTCAATAAAAATTTCAAAGTTAAATTTAATTACTATGGTATCGTTTGGCCATTAAATTAGTAATTAAACGCAGTTGTTATAAAACTTTAACTTATTTTGTAAATCTGAGGCCATCTTACTATCTATTAATAAAATTATTGAGTGTAAATAGCTTCAAAAAACTTTTAATATGTTTATATGTGAGGATTTGCTACGAATTGTAAAGCAAGAAAAATAACTTTTTGTTTTACAAATCAAATGCTTCCAAATTCCTTACAAGTTTCGAAGTGCCATGAAGTAATAAAATTTGTTAAAAACTATTAACAAGAGATAAATGACTGAATGGTTTAAGAAGAAACCAAAATTCATTCTGGTGGATTTAATTTCATAATTAAAATATTAGCATTTGTTTATTTCAATAAACAATTTATTAATAGTAAGTATAAAATAATGTGAACCAAGAATCATAAAATTTGAGATAAAAGACGTTTAAAAAAATTTTTGTTAGAATTCTTTGCGATACCATTTTTTGTTTCTTTATTTCCCTTCTAGTTTATTGTTTTATCCAGCAGCATACACATCTTTGCTGTCTCAAGATTTGTTAAAGGTCTTCCACAAAGTTCATGATTCGTTGAAGAATTCTACAGATTGTTCCTTACAATTCGTCTCTCAGCTTTTTAGCAGCATCTGTTATTCAGGATCTGCAGGTAAGAATGTTTAGTTTTTCAAACTTACCAAAGTAACTTTGGTATAACTGCATAAAGGAATCATGGTTATTTTTGTGGAGGTAGCATTATACTAGAATGATCGTCATCATATTCAGTTTAACGTCTGTTTTACATGATGGTATATGTTGGACAGCTTTTAGAAATTGACTTTCAAACTAAGCTATTTTTGGTCAGGTCTTTATTTATCACTCTTTCTCTCAAATCCATCCTTATCACTTCCACCCGTTTTCCTCAGCCTTCCACTGCCAATAACCTTGCTACCTCAACTGTTCTATATCTACTAACCAAAGAACTCTCATCCATTCTTTCAACATGATCAAACCAGCAATATTTTCTGTTCTCCACACATCTTCCTATACTGTCCAGATTTAATCTTCCTCTGAGGTCATCAAAACTAAACCTGTCTTACGACTCACATTACACATCCATCATATAATTCTGATATTGTTCGTGGAATATGAAAGAAAACACAAAACACTTGTAATTGTATAAAATGCGACTTGTTGGGTTTTAGGAAGGGTGTGTTATACTTCTGCTAGCTGTCTCTTCTATCAGGTTCGGCTGGCTTCTGAACTACCTCTCGTTCACTGTCTCGAAGACGTTTTTAACATCCCCCCCCCCCCCCCGTCTTTTACTGGTCCTCAAATCGAAAGGTGTTGCAGCAGAAATGAAGATATCGAAATACAAGAAAGGATTTTTATAGGGCATATAATTTATTGCAAGTAGAGTGTCAACATTCCCTGGTTACATGACTGCCTTCAAGATGCATTGAACTCCCCAACCCCAGCTGGGGAAACAAAATGCGGAACATCTGCTCACTTTGATCATTAAGTCTGTTTTGATGTTTTTCTTGATCCTCTCTCGATCAGTGGTGTAATTCTGCAATTGTTTTTAATACATTTCTCAAATCGGCATATTTTAAAATAAAAACAATCAAAAGTTTACAATTTGAATTTTAGTCTCCAACTTGAAATAATCAAAACAATCACAGTCACATTCTAAACGCAACACCTCCCCCCCCCCCCCCCCGACCTACATCACATTACCATCTTGGTTATTATACTCGTTCACTATCGTGCCTTTTTCCGATCATCACCCCAGGGTAATCTCATTTCATCATTCGCCAACTCCATCTTCTAGATCCGAGGATGCAGATGTAACTGCTGTTGTTCCCTTCTCAAAGTGAAGTCCTTAGCTCTTTCCGGGGTCTTGTCTTGATTCTAAAAACCTTTTCACACATTCAGTCGAAAATCCCTTTCCTCTTAATTTTTTCACACCTACATGACATGGTGATGCCATGGTGGCTAGTACAAAGAGCTAGCATTTAATAAAGTGAAGCTTACCCATATACTTCTTGTTTAGTATTAACTCGGGATGGTCTCTGTGGGGACGGGGCTGTTTTATAGTACCACAAGAATGCAACCATTCCTTCTGTTATATTTTGATAAGGAATCAACAAATATACAGAATTTGGATCTGTTTGAATACAAGATTATGAAGCAAAAATAATTTGGATTTAAATTCAACAAAATGTTGAGGATAGATGAGAAAGAGTGATTAACCAGCACAATACTTGTTTGAGTAGCTAATATTTCATCATTATTGATCGAAAGACTTCTTGAAGCAAGTTTAATTTTGAAATAATTTCAAATTTGAGAAAAACAATAGACATGAGGAGGTAAAATAGGGAGGGGAGGATAGAAAACAATTAAAGAGAAAACCAGATAAAAGAAATTAGGTAAACATATACACTGTTTAAATGAACGTATATAGTCTTTTGAAAATACTTATGTCGTCTCGAGGATGCATTTGTTTTATAGAAACGTACAACCATCAGACAGCTAGCATAAACTCTTATCGGCAATCAAGACTATGAGGCATGGCATATTTTAGGCACAGGTTTATTGATTATCGACAAAGGTAAAACTGTAAAAAGAACGAAAACATTGTTTCAGAAACACGTGAATACAAAATGAAGATGAGGCAGGAATGAAAAGTTGACTAAAATCGGAATGGAGTCATAAGCTTACTAAATTTACAGAATAGAAAATGTTTTGAGCATGAAAGATAATACTAGAAAGGACGAAATACAATTATGCTAGGAAATAGGTGAGTTACAAGCGGTTAAATGGAGATTCACATGGTGAAAGAGTAAACAAAGTTCATTTAGATAAATAAAATATAAAAAGAAAATAATACTAGCACTATTTAATTCTATTTTGAGGGAGGAAAAGGCAATAATTCTTACTGGTGATGCCTAAAATGTTGAGATATTTAAAGAGATAGAAATCTCTCCATGAAGTTTTGTGAAGAAAGTAGCTAAAAAGATCAGGGACGACGCACTGGAAGACTCACTGGTAACATGTTAGAAGAAATCCCTTGAGAAAAAAAAGGCCGACAAAGGGAGATAATGCTATATACGCTAGACAGAACAATACTATTTTGTGTATTTCCCTTATTGTCCAGCAGATTTCTTTTTTAAAGCAATAATATTTGTTCTGCTTTTATCTTGTAATAATATTGAGTGATTTTTAGGATTAAAGTCACTATCAGAATGAATACATTTAGACATGTTCATAATGTGCTACAGGCGACAGCTAAACCATTTATGTTGGAAATCTTATTTAATCCTAATGAAATATGGGTTAAAGTGTAAAAGTTTACTTGGTGACAGCTTCTGGTTTTGAAATCGGAAATTGACAAGCGGTGTTCATCCAAAAACATTCCATCATAATTTTCTACCGCTTAGATTTTGGTGGAATTTTTAATTTCACTAGTTTGTAAACATTTCATTCAGAGAGTTAACAAAATTTCTTTTACCACTAACCCTAAGTCTTGGTGGCAAGGTTGTAAAACCGCATATAATTGCCTAAAAAGGTAGAACGCCCCTCCCTCCCCTCAACAAAAAAGTTTGATTTGATTATTTGAAATGAAAAAAATTAATTAAAATTTCCAATTATATAAACCAGTTTGATTTTCTTATGCGTTAATAATGAACAGAAATGGTAAAAACAAATTATTAATGTTTAGTGGACTCGAACTAACGCTGAATGCACAAAATAAGCCATGGAACAGATTGTCGTCAAAAGAGAAATTGTATCATTTTGATTATTCGGACTACTGTTCTCATCTTGAATTTTATTCTCGCAACGTTTCGGTTGATCTCCGACCTTCTTCAGGTGCATCTTGTTGAACTCTGGAATCTGTACGGAATTTAAAACGCAACCCTTTATTAAATCCACGGGGAGTTGGGGGTAAACTTGTTCTCGTTCAATCAGCCCAAAGTATTAAGTAATTGTTAATTGTATTCTTAGTATTACCCATACTGAGTATTGAACCTTCAACATTCAGAAGACTCTCACTTAGAACTGATTATTTCTTAACACATTTTTTGTGTTGGGATTCTTTTTGTATAACATCAGTAAATGGACAATTATAAACAGGTAATCAAATAATTCTACAAAGTGAGTCAAATAATTTTTTAAATATTGTATCAAAAATATAGTACTATACAGAAGAACAATCAAAGAGTGACCCACCCCCACCGAGAGAGAGGAGACCCAAGACAAAAACGGAAACACACATTAGGCCGGGAACCAAGACAATTGACAGTATCGTTTAGCTGACTGTCACAAAATTCTCCACAAGAGAGAGATTGTTACAGTTTTATCAAACGTTTAATAAACAACGGTTATCATTGATTTACAAATGTGTCTCTATTTACTTACCTCCCTACGAGGGCTGTGTTAGACATAAGGTCAGTTTTTTTTATGTAGGGAAATTCAGTTCCCAAAAAGGGACACTTTGGATTGGGACAAGAATAAAAAATGCCTCAGTTTTGGAGGAGTTTTCCTTTACTAAGGACAGAACAGATACTACATTTTGATCTTAGCCCGAAAAGGAGAGAAAAGATGAAGTGTAGTATCAGAACAGATACTACACTTTTCTTCTGTTAACAAGAGTTTTTGTGTATTTATTATGTTTTCCTTATTTTGGGATTCACAACAACAAAGGACCCATGTAAAGGGAAGTTACTGTAAACAAACAAACAATTTTACCAATTGGGGTTATCGCCATTGTATTGGTCTGATTTTATAATTGAGAACGTTTATAATTTCTTTCTGATTATAACGTTACACATGATTTTAAAGTCACAAGTTTGTTGAGCAGAACATCATAGAAAATATTTTATTTAACCAAGGCCATACTTATAACAGGCCGAGAGATATAACATTTGGGGGCTTTTATTGGAGGCATGATTTCCAGTTAGCTGCTAACACTTCACTCTCATTGCTTTGAGAAAATTTCCTCCTGAAAGGAAATTCTAACCGATCAAATTTATTTCAGCTAAAGTTCTGTAGTATATCAACAATTTTTCCTCAAGAAATTATTGAGTTTTTCAACATGTTTTCTTTTTACTAAAATAAAAACAGGAAAAAATAGTATTTCTTGAATAAACGTAGCTGTCAATATGAAAAGAAAATCGTAAAAAAGATTATGGCATGAAACTATATATATAAAACTAACTAGCAAATTTGGCTTAAGAAATTACAACTGTAAGGACCGTTTTAAGTTTTTTTGTAATTTAATAATGGCGAAAAATTGAATTTTAAAAACTTTTTACAGTGTCTCACAAATTTATAATCCAAATATGCATTACAGAACCTCAGCTGAAATAAATTAGATGAGTTAGAATTCACTTTTACAATTAAATTTTCTTGAAGCAATGAGAGTTAAATGTCAGAAGCTAAATAAATATTTGCTGGCTGACTGTAAATCTTGACTCCAGTAAAAGACCCCAAATATTAGATCTCTTGGCCTTTTATAGGTATGGCCTTGTCTAGCAATAATTCATTTAAATACTAATCTAATTGGTTTTATACTTTAATTCAAATCTCAAAATTCCTTGTAACTTTTTACCCTACATCATTTTTTTTACACTATTCTTGATGCCTACCTAGAAAAACTTGACATTAAATTCTCAATAAATAAGTCACTTTACCATTTTTCTTTCCAGATGCACTATGGAATGAAATTCTTCCAGAAATTTTGAAGAATGTAAAAAAAGATTTCATTTGGCGCCGTATTTGTAAAAGATTTGTGGTTGGAGGTCCAGACCAAAGAATTGAATCTGTGATTATCCCACTGCTCACAAAACTTCCATGGTAATAAAAAAGTATCTTGACTTATTAAAGAAATTGTTTCTAATATATTCTAAAAAAAAAGGAGAAAGTGTGTTTGTCGACCATTCGTTTGTGTCTGTTAGCACTGAAAGTAGGTTACTTTTCTCTTTTACCACACTTTTTCTGAGTTAGTATGGCTCAGAAAAGATGGCAGATAGATTTGGACAGGAGCTAAATCAAGAGTTTTCTCGTTGTTGAAATGAATAAGATGTAAAAAATATTACAAAATTAGTTAAATGTTCACAGAATTTTTATTACAAATTTTCTGTTCGTTGAACTTTTATTAATAAAACATCACAAAATTATTTGAGTAAAATAAAACTGAGTTTTAAAAATATTTGAACTTTAAACTGAATTAAATTAAAGTTTTAATTTAATTCATTTTCAATTGAGCAACAAAAATACTTTTTACAATTCTCTCTAAAGCAACTTTGTTTTTTAATCTACTAAAACTTATTTAAAAAACAACATAAAACATCACATCTGTACGAATAATTTTAGTAAAATTCAATAATTTAATTTTTAAGAGATTTCTTTGACTTTTATGTTTAATTTAATTTTATTTAAAAAAGAAATTTTTCAGACTGTGAAAGCGAACTCATGACTTTGATGTTGTTAGTCGAAAACACTACTTGCAAGGATTTGTTAAAATCTTCCTTAAATTAAATGTATGAATGATAGAATGTTGTACACGGTTCAATTTAAATAATGTTCCTGGATTAAATATTTGACAAAATTATGATGACACCATGTATTTATTATTGAGGTAAATTCACATCTTATCAACCAAAAATTAGTTTAAATAGATATCTGGTTAATTTTTCTATACACGATAGACTAATATACAGAAATACCTGCTCAACTTTATATATTAAATGTATTTACGTAACATAATAACCCTTTTTTTTATTACCATACTTCATGTCGGTTTTAGCCCAAGAAACATTGACATTAACATAAGGAAAAAGAGAATATTTTAAAAATGAAAATAATTTATAAATTGTATGTATAAAACTTTGGAAAAATAAATTGCTATATTTATTTTTACAAAAAATGTCCTGTAAACTTTAATAGTGATTTAGTGTCAAAAACTAAAAATAGATCATACATTTTTATAGAAATAAATTAAATCAGATTATAACTATTAATTCTTGGGTGTTTTTCATCAACTGCCTAGTAGACGTAGTAATTTGTTAATTAATGTATTTGATTCATTTTTTTAAATGGTTCAATCAACCAAATCTTTAAAGCTGACTATGAAATTTAAATAATTAATTTTAGTTTTTTTCTTCCTGTGTTTTAATTAATTTATTAAAATAATGTTATAATAAATATTTATTTTATATTGTCTTACTTTAATAATTAAACATGTTTTACTGTTGAGCTTTGGATGATGTGTGCACTCTACCGAGTGCAATTCTAGTATATAAAGTCAGATTTCATATCTACACATCAAAGCTTTGTACATGTTGCATTTTAAGTCTTTTAAATTGTGTCATTATTTTTCACTGAATGCTTTCTAACTAAAGCCATCCCTATAACAGGCAGAGAGATTTAACATTTACGGTCTTTCACTGGAGGCAAGATTTACAGTTAGTCAGCAGATATCTTTTTAGCTGCTAACACATCATTCTCATTGCTTCAAGAAAAGTTCATTCTAACAGGGGATTCTAACCCATCAAATTTATTTCAGCCGAGATTCTGTATTATAAGTTTGTGAGTATACCGTAAGAAGTCAAAATGGAATTATATTGAGAATCATTTTTTTGCCCTTATTAATGTAAAAAAGATGAAACAATAGTTCATACTGTTTTAGTTTCTTAAGCCAAATTTGCTAGTTAGTTTTATATATTTTGTAAAAGGTTTTCTTTTCATATTGACAGCCTTGTTTATTTAAGAAATACGATTTTGACTCATAAACTTATAATCCAAATGTAATTCATGATATAATACAGAACCTCAGCTGAAATAAATTTGATAGGTTAGAATTCCCTTTCAAAATAAAATTTTCTCGGAGCAATGAGAGTGAAGTATTAGCAGCTAAAAAGATATCTGCTGGCTGACTGAAAATCTTGCCTCCAATAAAAGACCTCAAATATTAGATCTTTCGGCCTGTTATAGGGATGGCCTTGCTTCCAACTAATCATTTTATTTTCGTCTTTCTTTGATTTGATCCTTTGTTCTAACTCTAATCTTTAACTATTGACAAGTTCTGATCATTCTTAAGGTATTCTAATTGTATATTGTATGTTAATCATATGATGTATGTTCCTTTTAATTTTATTGAAGGTATGGCCTTGTGGAAGTATTTATTGGTGATGCTGTGCTTGAAATCCCAAAAGTAAAATATTTATTATGTACTAAAGTGCTGCTGCACAGATATTTTGAAAAGGTTAGCAGAGATTTTCTAAATTTTTGTGTTTCAAGGTTGTAGAAACGTTTCAAAGTTGTTTTCTGTATTGTATTTCAACCTTGTGTCATACATGGAAATTCATAATCTTACTTTGTGCTGCTTGCTCCTGTACGCACCTTAACTGTGATCTTGCCAGACTGATGAAACACTGCCTGCAATTAAGTTCTTTCATACCTCAAAAAAAAAAAAAGGACTAAGTCAAGACAAAACTGTTAAAGAAAGAGGAGGTTTATTTGCCTTGATCTTCGTTCCAAATCACTGATCAGTGGAGTTAGGGGAGGTAAGACAGAGAGAGATTGATAATCACTATTTAATCATATCTTATCAGAGCATTTTAAAATAACATGTTCACAAGTGTAGTGCTCCCATCTACTCTCACTCACTCTCTCTTGGAGCCATGTGACATCAGATCCATTTCTATCACCTTTGAGTTCACCAAGTTGACCCCGACCGACCTTTCATTTCCTGTTATTTTCAACTAACCAATTTATATACTAGCAGGTCTACTCACCCAATATTTAACATTTGGGACTGTCACCCTAATTTGAACATTGGCACAATACAATATAACCCTCAATCTGTGTCCATGTGTTTGAATCTCTTTTCACAGAAGAGCCGTTGCTAGTCTTCCTCTACTCCATCGTTATTTTCATGGTATGCGCTAAACTAAGCTCAAATCTCTCGTTCAACCCTGTAAAACATTCACAGCAAAAAACTTTCATTTCTTCCTCTGTGAAGCTAAAACCAAACGGAACTTCCATAAACAGAGTTTCTTTTCAAAAACTTCCCATCTATGGAACACAATAACGTGAGGCTGTTTTTCAGCTACTACATGTTCATTTAACAAATACTTGTCGAGCCGTCCTCTTAAGTAATCAAATTCTACCCATTCCACCAATTGTTTTTAATCCTCTCATAGTATTGTTCATCACTCAACTGACAATCTCATTAACTCTTATCTTTGAGTGACCTTTGGATCTGGGTAAATGGTGACTTATTAGTATAATAAGAAATTAGAAATACAAACAAAAAAAACCTCGAATGTGTATAAAGAAATACCTCCAAAAACGTCTTGGCCTTTTGGCCAAGATCAAAGTGTAGTATCTGTTCCGATGGATACTGCACCCCATAGACTGGTATTGTCTTGGCCTTCGGGTCTTGATTTACACCGGTCTATGGGTTTGTCCTGTGCAGTTCTAGGAGGTCCACCCTCCCAGGCTTTGCCTCCCCTCTTTGGGAAGGAGTAAGTTTATTGCTTACTGCCTGAGGCGCCCCTACCGGGGAATGCCGACGGGGCTGCCCAGGCAATTTTTAATGACCAGAGTGCTCACCTTCTCGGGCGCTGGATTTAATCAAATCCCACTTTCCCGACCTTGTGTCACATCTTACCGCTGTGGGAGGTATATAAATAACTTGTATAGTGTGCATGAACCAAACATTGTGTAGACTTTTGCTAATACTGTGTAAGCAGTTGTCAAGACTTGTTCAAAGAAAACCATGGAAATTGTTCTGGTTACTATTTATTTTTTTTTTCAATCCATCTTTTTTTTTTTTGTAGGACAAACTCTATTTGTTTTGTTGCCACATTACAACATCATTTTATAGCTTGGATTACATTTTATTGTTCTTAACAACATGCTGCAACGATCTCCAAGAAAAACTGTTGAACCAAAATAAAATATTGATTTTGTTGGAAGAAATGTTAAAGTACTGGAAACGTTGCTTGTTCCAGTTGTGGTAAAGTTATTCGTATTGGAATAACTACTGTAGAAGTAAATACGGTCTTTAAATTAAGTGAAGAGACGAAGGTGAAAACACATACAATGTTTATTACTGGAACTAATAATACAATATAATTCACATTTCGTGCTAATACCGCGCTGATGCTGCTGATAATACAAACGATACAAAAATCTAACACGCACGCATATATATGTATGTATATATATGCAATTTCTGATGACACTGCTGCTGACTGTTCGTCTTGCACATGTGTTTATTTAACATGCATTAATTCCCCATCAACGTTAAACACACCACCATTGTTGTGGTTGCCATCGGTGTCTTCTTTGCACACGCCGAAAAACAAATGTGTGTAAATTAAATACATATGTGAGTGAAATCCAACAAAAAAATCTACAAACCGACTGGCTTTATTTTATTATTTATAGAAAAGTAAAAAGAAGATCAAATGTCACATTTACTACTGCTTATACACAGAACATCTTTTATTTTTAGAACTTATTACTGCAGAACACTTTAGGATATCTGGCTTCATCCCCCAGTAGACGACCTGTCTTCATACAGGTGAGACTTTTAAACATTTTTTAAAACCTTTTTGCATATTTTTATCAACTCTAGCAAATCTATGCTCCCTCCAGTCGCATATTTTTGCTAGGTTGGGAGGATTATAATTGTGAAAGAACTACATACAATACGTAGTTAAAGCAAAATAAATTGTTTTGGACTATTAAAAAAAATTTTCTACACTAGTGATAATGTTTACCCATTCATTTTTTTTTATTATTGTTTATGTTTGAATACATGTTTTGAAACATTATGTAAATCTATGACTTCATGCCAAAGCTATAATTATTTTGTTAAGATAATGTTTTTAGCTCTATTTATAAGTCAAAATAGGTCAGTTGGTAGAACCTCAGACTGAAGATCTCAAGGTTTCGGTTTCGATTTCTGGTCATGGCATCCGCTTTACTTAATGCAATATTCTTCATTTTTAAAAGTAGTTAAGATTTCGAAATGAGACAAATTCCACAATGTATTTATTATGTTTTAAAAACTTGTGAAATCCCTATTTATATAAGATAATAAAAAAAAAGATGTTATTAAAATTTATGTTTTTAAAATATTACTGCGATAAACTTGATTGAAATAAAACAACTTTAAATGTCCTAAAAATAAAGTAATCACAAACGACATTTTATTTGTTGAATAAATATTAATTGACAGTCTAAAAGAAAAACAAACCAACAAAACAAATCTATATCTAAATAAATGAAAAAAGGGAGATAACTCCCCCCCCAAATAACAAAGTAATTGATTGAAATAAACCACATATAATAGTGTGTTTTTTTTGTGTGTGTAAACCGTAATTTTCTTTTCTTTTCTCCTAAATTAGTAGGGCTAGCAGTACCCGGGGTCCTTGGAAATAAAATACTTTAAAAAAAAGTATGTTTAACATCTTTCTTTTAAAATTTTTCTCTCTGTCCTGTTACTTTTTAAACACATCTCTTCCTCTAACTGTTTCTCTAATTCATGCACAAACTTTTGCAACTACTTAAATATAATAAAAAAAAAGTAGTCAGCAGCTGACTGTTTGATTTAATTTCAGTGTTGTTTTACCAGTAAGAATGAAAGTAATTTTTTTCTGAACCCCCCACAACCACCACCATGCACTAAATATGTCCACAATGACGCCGTAGAATGTGAATATAGGGTATTCTCGTTCTATCAGATATGAACAGTGTGGTTATGTAATACAAGCGAATCTCCAAAATACATAGGTGCCTATGTGAGTTTGGGATTTTTTGTTTTACATTTCACGCCGTAAAGGATAAATTTTGTTTAAAAACTGTTTTTATTATTCCGTGTTTTATTTATTAAAATAAAGGATGGGGCGATTTTCTTTCATTTTTTTTTTTTTGTAAAAAAAGAAACAAACACATTTTACTGAGCAATTAAATAAAACAACTAGCAAAAATATGCGACTTGAGGGAGCATATATTTGCTAGTACAGTTAATACACGTCCCAAAACAATTGAGTGCACATTACTGTTACAATAAAGTAAAGAAGTTGTATGAAGTACACAAGGAATAAGCTGCAGTTAACCCATGGGGTGTTTGCCTGTAGAGTGAGCAATTAGAGGAAAAAGAAAAAAAGTTTAACCCTCTAACCTTGTGATCTTGTGAAAGCAGATACAGGCTTATATATTCTCACAATATTTGGGGTCTCCAAGAGCACAACTCTAACCCTAAAACTCCATTATCCCAAAAGGAAAGTTACTTTGTCATCCTACAACCCCCAAGCAAATGAATATTAGAGTATGTTTTTACTACAACCAGCTCGAGGATTGAATGTGGGACTTCATGTCCTTCTATTCTCAGCCCATGATACTAGATTACCTTTTTTATTACCTTTTGTTGTGAAGTGAAAGGTTAACACTGGTTAGCTTCTTCCGCTTAGCTATTCTTAGTGAGAGATTTATATAGGCTCTCTCTTACAGTTATGCTAATTAGTCAGATTAATTTGCCAGTATCACTACATCTCTCTGAAATGTATATTAGATTTTGTACTTCTTCTAGTGATTGTTTAATTTTCAGGATTACTTTGCGCTCTCTCTCCCTCTCATCTCTTTTCTCTCTCTCTCTGGTAAAGTGGTAATCTGTTGGTGCTAGGTCCAGAGAATATGTTGGGTGCTGCAAAATTTCCAAAGAGATCTTTTTTTGTGTGCAATAACACTAGACCTCACACTACCCAAAACACCAATGATATGGGAAATTATGCATCACTCACCATATTTTGAATACTTCACGCCAACAGATTGCCATCTATTTAGCAAAATCAATGGAATGGACTGCAAGAAAAAAAGTCTAAAATAAGTTAGTTTCTATTTTTTACATACCTCGTATGAACAACATCAGATTGCATTTCTGTTTCACACCTCTGTCTCTTAATTTCTTATCTATCTCTATATAAAGTTAGGTATGTGTATATGTTTATATATTTCTATGTATAGATATGGATTCACTCAAATGCTAATGAACTAATCATTAGGAATTCTGTAATATATTTAGGCAACACTGAATAACATGGGTATATTATTTTTTTGTAAAATTTGCCGTTTAGAAGTTGTGCCTCCCTACCCCAAACTCGCCCCTCCAAAAAATAAAACTTTTAAAATAATCGTGAAAACAAAAAATTTAATAGAGAAAAGATTTGCTTTACATCAAATTTTGAGTTATATTAAGTAATACATTTTTAAAAGGATCAGTGAGTGTCAATAATATGTATGTGCAGGGTAAACTCCTAAATTAATATGAATATGGAATATGTATTCTAGGCAATACGATGAGTAACATGGGCACATTATTATTTTATTTTGTAAACTTTACCATAAAAAAGAAAAAATTCAAATCAAAAACTAATGTTATACATATAGCTTATACTCGTCCTCGGGCAGGTATTTTTTAAGTTATTTATAAATTTAAGAGTTAGAACAGACAAACTTGAAAGTATTTATGCGATTTAAAAAGAAAAAAGTCCCGCAATGGCAACACCAGGTAGGTACAGTTCGTAATAAATGTTACATAATTATTCCTGAGGTATATTTTATGGTCTAACTTGTTTTTCTTCCTCTCCCAAGGTATTTAAAACTCTTGCCAATGTCTGGGGTGATTCTAGTGCTCTGCGACATACCTCGTACGAACAACATCATTACATTTCTCGTGCCATTATCATCTGCGCTGGTTTTATATCTGAAAAAGATCATGAAGAAGACAAACAAGGTGAACATTATTTCTTTGTTTTTAAGCAATTTTTATTATTTTAATTTTTTTAATTTTCTAATAAGTCATCACTTTATCAAGGCCAAAAGCTACTCGGAGTTAATAAGATGGATGGATTGTCAGTTGAATGATGAAGAATACTATGAGATGATTAAAAATGATGAATGGCATGAACAAAATTTGATTACTCATGAGGACAGTTTATTTATTTACAGTATTTGTTGACAATGGATTTGACTATGTTGTATTTTGTATTATTTGAGTTATTCAGACTACGATTCTCATCTTGGGTGTTATTCTCACAATGTTTCGGTCGATGTAACCTTTGACCTTCTTTAGGTGTGTCTTGTCGAATTCGGGAATCTGTATTAAATTTCGAATGGAACCCTTTTATTTAATCCATGGAGGTAGCTTGCTCTCATTATGTCAGCCATGAAATTCCATACAGATTCCCGAGTTCAGCATAACACACTTGACCCGAGTTCAGCATAACACACTTGAAGAAGGTCAGAGGTTACATCAACCGAAACGTTGTGAGAATAACATCCACAGTGAAAGCAGTAGTCGGAATAACCCAAATAATACAAATTACCCATCCTCATCTCAAAACATGACCATGTTGTAGTCTGCAGGAAGTCAGTCCTATGGTAATGTGTTCCACAGATGGGAAGTTCTTAGGAAGAAACTATGTTTATTGAAGTTCGGTTTGATGTTAGGCACACAGAGGAAGAAAGGAAAGTTTTACTTTTCATAAACCAGTCCATAAGTAATCAAATTTTGTTCATTCCATTCATCAGTTTCAATCCTCTCATAATATTCTTCATCATTTAACCGACATTCTATCAATCTCATTAACCATTATCCTTGAGTGGCTTCATAAATGGTAACTCATTGGTAAAAAAAAATCATGTAATTTTCTTAAATTTCAAATACTTTTTTCATTTTGACATTGGATGTTTGGCCATTTCTCAATCTGAAGTCTTTGTAGTGACTTAATGCTTTGTATGAACATATTTGCAGCGGCTGCGTCCTCCATGATGTACGGCATGCAGAATCATTTACAGAATATCGATTCCAATATTCACATTTTGGGTATGGCTGTCACAGAATTGTTGGTTGCAAAGTTGAATCCAAATGGACCAGAACTTCAATTTACAGTAAGTGAAGCTTTCTTCTATGTCAATATGTATCTGAAGTTAAAAAAATAACTTCCCATCAAAAAGATCTTTCTTTTAAAAAATAAAACATGAATTTCTATATTTCTTTGAGACCCATGTTGCTGGTGCCGTAACTGAATCTGAATATTGTCTGACAAGGAGGGTGGCTATTCACTCTGCCGGTGGAATTAAATATTCAGCAGAAAGCGAAAAAAAAAATATAGTTACTATTTTCATGAAGCAAAACTAACAACAAAAGTTTTAAAAAATATTCATAAAATAAGCAGTTGAAGATTGCGAACAAATATCGTCTGCATTGTGTGTGTGTGTGTGTTTTCATCCTAGGAAGACATGGAAAGAAACCATCAGGCAAGACCGTAAATAGTGGCAAATGGACAAAGTCAATGCCCACAATCTTGATCACTGAAGACTTAGCATAAAGACAGCCAGACAACATCGAATCTCTTGTCAAAGGGAACATAGACAATAAACCTGGATAGTGAGTGAGTGAGTGATCATTATACAACACAAAACTTAAATGTCTGTAAGACAGGTATATGAAAAAAACATTATAAAGTTTTCCTTTCAATAATAAATGTTACTTTATCACAAATAGTTACATTTTTTTGGGACTATCCTGTATAAGCAGACATTTGTTAAATTATAAAATAACCATGAAAATATGTTTTAAGATTTATGTACATCTTATTCTTTCAGTATGAAAAAACGCAAGCAGTTAAAGACCTTCAGAAGCTGATTGACCCTCCTCAGGAACCAAGGTATATTTTTGTTTTAGAAATCAACCAAATTCTTTTGTCTTTTATTATCCTTTTACTACTCGTGTTTATTTGAAAATCCTCCACCCTAAACTTAGACAATCAAATATTTTCTGTCAGTCATGTTTTGGGATTTTTGAGATGAGGATTGATAATTGGGATTATTCAGATTACCGTTCTTATCTTGGATGTTATTCTCATATGTTATTCGTCATGACTGACGGAATGAGAGCCAGCTTCCTCCGTTGATTAAATAAAGGGTTCCGTTCGAAATTCTGTACAGATTCCCAAGCTCGACAAGACACACCTGAAGAAGGTCAGAGGTTACATCCGCTGAAATGCTGTGAGAATAACATCCAAGATGAGAACAGTAGTCCGAATAATCCAAATAATCCAAAATATCTCTGTTGTTCTTGTATCTCTATACAGTGTAGAAAAAAATAAAAATAAATGGAAAAGTGGACAACCACAAAATATAAAAGACGGCTTCAAATCAAAAACATCAGTAGACTAATATTTTGTTCCTTTATTCACAGAAACTTTATCAAAGTAATTAGAATTTACATTTTTGCTCACTTTTTTACTTAAAGAGCGAATGAAGAGTGGCAGGTGAAAGTCAAAAAGGAGAGTAGATGGGGAGAGATAGGATTAAGTAGATCTGAATATAGAGCAGTCAGAAAGAAATAGTCATGTTACAGGTTGATCTTTTTCTACTTGTCATAGACAGGGAAGTGGGAGACCAGTGAAAGGGCATAGAGTAGATGAAATTGAGGTGGTGGGGGTAATATGACTTTTAACCGATCCTTTATTGGCTTCCTATGGGTACTCTGTTTGTATTCCACAGACCTTATGACGTTCTTTCATTTTTTTTTTTATGGAAATCGCTCCAGACAAGGCATGAAGCCACTTGTTAACTCGTCATTCTACCTCAGAACCACAAAATAACATGCACAGGAGAAACTGTAATCTATTACTACATAAACATGAAGTATATTAGTTTCATCTCACGAGTAGTGGTAGTTCTTTACCTTACAAAGTAGGGTAAGGATATCTGTACAAGCTAAATTATTCTGTAGAACATTCATGGAACACGTGCGATATGGTGGATTCTCTGTTACTCTCTGAATTTTTACAGGCAAAACCAAGAGGAACAACCGAGCAGTGCCTAGCACTGGTGTACCTCAAGGAATGTTTCCTGCACCATCTTATATACAAAAGCTATGGGAAACATACATTTTTATCTCTTTGATAAAATTCTATGAATAAAAGGAAATATATTTTTGATTTGAATCTGTCTTTTATATTTTGTGATTGTCCATTTATTCTTTTTCTTTAAATTCTGTTGGATCTTATCCTTACACGAGTTTGACGCCTCTCTAGACATCGATATTTTGATGGTCAAAATCAACAAATAATAGAGACAAGTGTGCACTCTCTGTCAAAATGAGAAAAATAATTATGCTTCACCAGTGTTCGCACTCGCTATTTATCTAGATATATTACTAAAATATTTATATAAAACCATAGAATTACATCAGTAATTCATTTTTTCATGTATAAATTATTATCATTTCTGATGACCTAAAGAAAAAAACACCCACCATTGACTTTTTATTATAAAGTGGGGGATTTCTTTCCAAATTCATTTCGGGTATCAGGGTAAATCTGAGGTGATTGTCTGACTTGCTATATTCTTTATGACTTCCCCTCACCACTTTAAATTTTTTGTTTGAGGGCTAGAAAAAGGCATGTGTTTTACTTGTTAACTTTTGTATGATGAGATGGAAGTACATATATTAATTTATATACAAATAAATACACATGTGTCTTTATTATAAAGTGGAGGATTATGATAATAAAACAAGTTAAACTTCTAGCATGTTCCATTTTTTTTTTATGATTTTAAAGTCAGATATTAAAACTATGTTGATTTTAAACTGTCATTAATCTTACTCATGGCTATCAGTTTAGACTGAAAAATGGTATTAAAATTAGTTGAAGTTTATTAATATCTGTATAAAGAGAAAATTAAGATGCATTTTTAGCTATTTTCAAGTGGGACTGTTTTCAAACTTGTAGCAATAGAGACGAAAAATTAAAACTCACTAGCTTCAAAGTATATTAGATGTTTCACGTGTCGGACAACCGTTTTCCAGAGAGAAAAGAACTTTTGTTCATAATTACAAATTATTAGAGTTGGAACTAATTTGCATGCGTGAGCAAGTAGTTTGCATTTTTAGAGATTAAGTGACTTAAAAAATACGTTTGAAAGCTAAGAGAAAGCATTGGTGTTGGAAATTTTGTGAGCGTTGGTACGGTGTTAGATGAACAGGAGTTCCTTCTGAAGTTTGAACCAGCATTGATGCCTTATTATGGCTACATGAGATTTACATACATTCTGTTGATCTAATCTCTGTTTTAAATCTTTTATTTTATCACAGCATTTTGGCTAATCTATTCTTTTATACTAAGGTGTATTATCTATAAGGAAAATATGTTGTCTAGTGAGTAAAAACTCTAAAATAGTCATTAACAAAAGAATAGCAAATATTCAAAAAACAATTAATATGTGAAACTTCACATCCATATGTATATCATGTTGCCTTCCAATTCTTTCCTTGTAAAAAAAAAAGACATTCAATTTGCCTCTGTCGGTCTCTATTTTCAGTGAACCCTTGTCAATTGATGTTCCTACACCATCATTAATCAACCAAGAAGCTAAGAAAGGAGACAAAGATGTTAACGAAATCAATCAACAATCAGAAGATTATGAACTTGACAGGTTTGTAGATTGCCAAATTTTAAAAAACACTTTCTGAAAAATATTGATTTTTAGGGTTAAAAAATAGTACTTTTTTTAACCCTAAGTGGTGCTCGACTGAGATACAATCTCTGGTTTCCCCCCTTGTAAAACCTTCACATTAAATATCCATCTGTTTACTGCCACTGCAAAGATTTTGACATTCTTCCTCTGTGTATCTAAAACCATTCCATGAACAGATTCTTTCAAAGAACTTTCCATCTGTGAAATACAATACCACAGAACTGTTTCCCTGCTGACTACAATATAGTCGTCTTTAAGTCTAATGCTAACAAATACTTGTTGAGACGTCCTCATAAGTAATCAAATCCTGCCCTTTCCACCTATCATTTCCAACCCCCTCATAGTATTGTTCATAATCTAATAGACAATCTCATCAACTCTTATCCTCGAATGGCTTTTGACCTTTGTATGTAGTGACTCATTAATGTATAAAAAAAATGTCAGTTTCTATGCAGAATTGTGTTTAATTTTCTTGTTGTGAAAGTTGTTGCTTGCTTATAATTTACTTAATTATTAATATCATGCTAGGTGTTCTACTCTGCTCCAACCTATGCCCCCCCCCCTCCCCGTAAAACATTCATGACAAAAACTCGTCTAGCTACAACTACTGTAAATTATTTTCCTCTGTGTACATAAAACTAAATTGAACGTTCATGAGCAAAGTTTCTTTCCAAGAACTACCTGTATGCGGAACACAATACCATGGGGATGCTTCTCAACTGACTAC
Organism: Sepiola atlantica; assembly: GCA_963556195.1. Classification (NCBI taxonomy): domain Eukaryota; kingdom Metazoa; phylum Mollusca; class Cephalopoda; order Sepiida; family Sepiolidae; genus Sepiola; species Sepiola atlantica. The sequence continues at coordinate 73,773,766 of OY744519.1, forward strand.
AACATGGTCGTTTTCAAGTCTAATGTTAACAAATTCTTATTGAGCCATCTTCTTAAATAATCAAATTCTGACCAGTTTCAACCATCGTTACGAATCATCATGGTGTTGTCTCACCATCCACCTGACAAACTCTTTAACCCTTATCCTCGAGTGGCCTTTGGGCCTTGATAAGTGGTGACTCGTTAGTACATAAAAACAAAATCTTCAAATTAAAAAATCTTTAATCAGCATAAATTACATACATAGATGTGGGACTTTTTCTGAATGCACTAAAAACAAAATATATGCATCTTAATCTATCTTAAGACACAAAGTTGTTTTCATCAGATGGCTTTGAAATCGAATGTATGAACGTAAAAATTGCACAGTCATGGAGTGCGCTTCATTTGTTGCAGAAAATGTGGAAGTCTTCAATCAGAAAGGAAACCACAACAAAAGTCTTCAAGGCCTGCATAGAGACAATCCTTCTGTGCGGTTCGGAATCGCGGACACTGAATGTGGCGCGTAGAAAGTAGCTAGATGGTATGTAGACCAGAATGCTATGAGCAGCTTATACCATCTTTTGGAAAAGACATCCTACAAGCAAGTCACTGTACGTATCCTTGCCTCGTGTGTCAGTGGTTGTGAGAAAGAGACAACTAGCGCTTGCAGGACATGTCACCCGTCATGATGAACCTGCAGGAATCCTCCTACTCTGATTATCCGTATGTTACACTGAAGGCGATCATCGAAGGGGAAACTTGTCTCAGGGACTGATCTGCTGTCGACAATGACCGATTGAGCTTGGAATTTGTCACCATTTCACTTACGTCTGTGGGTTGCACGTTAGTCATGGCAGTACAAAGTGAACTTCTCCATGAATTCTCCGCTAGTGCTACCAGATCAGGCTGTTTGAAGATAACGGCTTCCTGACTTGAAATACACCAAACATTGATGTTATTGTTTTTTTCCTTTCCCTTTGCAAAACTCAATCATGTTTTGCAAAGCTAAAAAGAAAACAAAATCTTTCCTCTACAAAACAACCAAACAAAACACCATGAATGAATATTCGAGGATATAAGGAACTTGAAACAGACTTTTACTAAAATAACCGGATTTGGCATTAAATAACCCAAAAAGAGTTGATATGTCGTAACAGAAAACAATCGTGAAATTCCCATTTTCATGAAGAGAATTCACCTGGAACAGTCCAATGAGAATTGAAGCAAGATTTTACAACTGGATGCCCTTCCTAATGACAACCCCTTACAGATCAGGGGTCTGTATGTTTTATTGAGACACAATCTCTAAGTGAGCTATCAACCAAGGTCAACAGTATTCACTCGACCAAGTTAGGTTTTCAGGCACCTGCCCAAATTCATTTTTTTACCGTCAGAATCTTTTGCATTTCATGGAGAATCATCTGACTCATACGAGTCCAACACCACCCTCTAGAATCCAGAATTGTCAGTTGGTCCGTGAGCAAAGTGTAGTATCTATTCTGAGACTACATGTAATCTTTTCTGTCCTTAGCTAGTGAAGTAGAAATCCTTCTAGACTTTTTATTTTTGTCCCAATCCAGAATGCCCCTTTTTGTTGAGCTGGATTTTCTCCAGATTAAAAAACGACCTTGTTTCTATCTCTTTTGGCTGCAACATCATATTTTCCATGTGTGGGCCAAAGACAGCTTTCCCAGAATGGATTGTTTTGGCATGCTCAGGAGGCCTCCGTAGTTTTATTTTTGTGTCACCATACATAAAATATTGTAGCATAAATTTATATAAATTCACTTTTAATAGCAACAACATATTTTCACAGGGTGGGCCCAAGCTTGCCTTCTCTGGAAAGGATAGTTTCTGCTACATTCTAGAGGTCTCGTTAATTTCTTTTTTCTTTCAATTTTCTTCAAATATTTTGAGAAAAAATCATATACAGTTGCTTTTAACAGTAATCACATATTTTCTATATTTTTTGGTGAAAAAATGTTTTTATCATGATATTTCTTTGACTTTTAATTGAAAGAATATTCTACTATTTGTCAAATAATTTTTTTTAATGATACCTTTGAGATGTTATTTGAAAAAAATATTTTCAAACTCTATATTAGTGATGACGATGAATTTGAGCCATACGACATGTCAAATGACAAAGAACTTTCCAAAGTGAAAACTCCAAAATATCTCCGGGATTGCATGGAAGGTAAGAATTACTTCCTTATTTTTTATTCATTTTTATTCTACCTTTAGTGAATTTAGTAGATTGGCTATTAAAACTGCCATTGTAGAAATCTTATCAATCACCTTTTAAAAAAAAATATTATAAACATCACATGACTGAATAAAGTTAAAAAGGATTCATTGTAAACATATGCCAAATGTATTGATATCATAACAAACAATAGATGTTAACAATTTTAAAGGACAATTGGACAAGCATTGGTCATTCCGTCTGACCCACGCATGCATTAGTACCAGTGACAAGGAGACCAGGCATGAAGCGGGTGTTACAGGCCTTTTACCTAAAGAGGATATGATATGAATAGATGTAGCGTTTGTGAGTAATTATATTTAATGTTATCTTTTTTAATAGAACTAGCAAAAATATGCAGAGATTGCATATTTTTGCAAGAATATTACCCCCCCCCCCCCAAAGGGATGCCGGTAATTCATCCCTGGGAGGATGGTATCATGACCACAGAACAGATACTACACTATCTCCCCCCCCCCCAAGGAGGAGGTAATGCCTTGAAGGATGGTATCATGATGAACAAACATATACTCCATTACCCCGCCGAAGAGGGTAATAAAGACTAGGAGGATAATGTCTCATTACAACAGAACAGATACTACACTACTCCCCCTAAATTGAGCATTGAAAGATAGTACATTAGCCTGAAATAGTACAGTGAACTGAATTGAGATTTAACAGATAGTACATTACTAGAAGTGATAGTATAGTTTCGAATTCAGACAGACAGATACCAAATCTCCACTAGTAATAGATGTGATTTTCTCTTTCTAAAAAGTAATTCAATTTTTATCTCAAGAGAAATCACCATATGTATTCTTTGATTAGATATGCAAGTCAGAAGTAACCGGGCAGTTAAAACATTTTTACAATTGCTCTGAAATGGAGAGAAATAATGAGAATGATACGATGGATGTGTAATGTGAGTCTTAAAAACAGGCTTAGATCTGATGACCTTAGAGGCTTAGATTGAATCTGGACAGTATAGGGAGATGTGTGCAGAACAGGAGACTTTATTAGTTTGGTCACATTGAAAGAATTGATAAGAGTTCTTGGGTTAGTAGGTGTAGAAATGTTGAAGTAGCAAGGTCAGTAACCAGGAGAAGGGCAAGGAAAACATGAGAGGAAATGGTAAGGATGGAATTGAGAAAGAGGTATAAATAAAAACCTAGTCAGAGATAAGTTAGTTTGGAAGTCAATTTCTAAAAGTCATTCAACACATGCCAGCATGTAAAATGAACGTTAAACCGAATATTATGATGATGATCTTTGAGAGATGCTAAGTTTTTGTGAAGTTTGTCCATGGACTATGAGCAAAAGCAGCTTCAGCAACTTCTTTTTAAAGGTACAAACAGACTTTGGCCTTCCTCACCTTGGAAGACGTTCATATGAATACGTTGATTCAAAATGTTGAATGAGACTAGCTACCGTATCTCTTTTTACGGCTTGATCTAATTTTTCTTGAATTCGGCAACCGGTTTCACTCTTGTTGTCCATTTTGTAAAACGTTTGCCAATAAAAACGTATTCTTCGGTTGTCAGTCTTGGACTATTTGTCTCTACCATTTCCTGGCGCACGATTTTCAATCTGAATAGATGCACACAACTGTACATTCCTAAGAGGCAGGTCAATGAAATTAACACGGGTAAGGTGTGTTCACATGAACTGCTTTGCCTAACAATTTGGTATCAACAATCGACCAAGAAAGAATCTAATCAACCAGCTGTAGCAGCGGTACTACAAACAGCAGCGGCTGCAACAGCAGCGGCTGCAACAGCAGCGGCTGCAGCGAGCCGCCATAAACAATATTTTGACTTCTAAGCTGGGCTTTGATTGATCCAAGCATTTAACTCAACAGCAGTAGCAAGCTGCTGCAACGACCCGCCATTAACGATATAAATGGAGCGCCATAGAAGAGTAAGACAGCTGTGCCGTTTCGTGGCTGAAAAAGGAAGTGGGCACTCCCTATTATCAACTCTGGGACCAGCCTCTACTCGCATTAGAGATTGCGTCTGATTGGGCAAGCCAGAAACGAAGTTAAATGCTTGCACCAAACAGAGTCCAGCTTAGAAGTCAAGCATAGATTCAAAATACTGTTAATGGCAGTTTGTTTCAGCCGCTGCTGCTTTTGTTGTTATTGCCGTTTGTAGTACTGCTGCTACAAACTTACATTTGGATTATTTAAATTGCTGTTCTCATTTTGGATGTTATTCTCACATCGTTTTGGACAATGTAACCTCCGACCTTTTTCACGTGCAACTTATCGAACTCTGGAATTTGTACGGAATTTCGAACGGAACCCTTTATTTAATTCATAGGGATAGCTTGCTCTCATTCCGTCATCTATGACTGGGTAGAAGTCTTAAGTAATTCATAATTGTATTCTTAGTATTGCTCGTACTGAGGACTGAACCATCAACCTCTAGAAGACTATCACTTCGAACTGATTATTACTTAACACTTTTATCTATTGCGCCAGGGGTCCTTGCGGATCAATAAGACAAATTATCAAAAATTCCGAAACATAATGTTAACTTATAAAAAGAAAACATTGACTGTCCTGTTACTTCTGACTCACTCTGTACATATGTGTGAACTTTCATAATATAGATATTTATCTTTGGAATAGTATATTAATACCAACAGCAAACTGAATTTCCATGAACAGGGTTTCTTTTCAATAACTTCTCATCTGTGAAACACGTTGACACGAGATTGCTTCCCTGAAGGTTACAACATGGTCATCTTCAAATTTAATGTGAATAAACGCTTGTCGTAAACCGTCTTCATAAATCATCAAATTTTATTCATTCCATTCATTATTTTCAATCCTCTCATAATATTCATCATCATTCAACTAACAATTTACTCATCTCATTAACTCGAGTAGCTTTTGGCCTTTATAAGTGGTGATTCATTAGTAGATAACAGAAATTATAAAATTTTTAATTCAACTCTGCATATTTGTTGTTTTTTTTGGGTCTTTTTTAAAGAAAAATGTTAGTCGGAAAAATAATTAAAAATAAAAATATGAAAGAGCTACAGAAAGTGTCTTGATTTCCATTCTTGCACTAGGCATGTGCGAGTTTTTTTAGTACTTCAAAAACTGAAGATTCATTTCTTACCGTGGCCAGTATAGTTCAAGGGAGATAACAGGAAATTGATTCAAAGGACGTAACTCTGAATAAACTGAGCCTACACTGCTACCATTTAATTTGTCTTTACTGTTCTGCTAGTCTGAATTTTATAATTGTTTGATATGAAAATAAAATTGCTATAGTTTTTATTTACTTGCATGAACATTTTTTTTAGTTTCTCTTATTTATTGTTTTAGGATTAATTAACACTGAAGATGTTGACAGAGTTGAAGTTTGTCTTACTGTTGCTGAAGATCTTATTCGTTCAAGTCCTCACGGATTAGAGGAGGTAAGTTTTCTATTACGACTACCATCACCATCATCATGATCTGATAGTCTTTTAGCATGTATGTAAGTAGAATAGTAACTCTTACCTCAGCATACATTTGTGTATTAGAAAACCGGGATCCAACAAAACCAGAGTTATAGATCAAGTGACGATAGGCCTCTCTCCCATTGGTTAATTTAGCCATGTGATCACCCATATTGAAGACGTAATTGAAAGCTCACTTCCTCTTTTTTGGTCTGATCGATAATGTGACAACACATATGTCAGTCTCTTTCTTCCCTTTTTCATTCTGACCGCTGATGTGACAATATGTGGGTAGTCCTTGATATATTCAGACCAGTTCTGTTTGATATGTTTTTGAGACATACGGTCAGTCTCCTTTATCCAGACTAGTTCTGTTGACATGTTTTTTATTATTATTAAATAGACATGATCTATACATATATCGATATATTCGTCTTTTCATTATATCCACGTTATTATGTCAGCTTTTATTATTATAGAAAGAAGATCGTTATTGACAGCTTCACTAAATAACACAATAAGAATAAGCAACATAAAATATAATATAGACAAGAAGTTAGAAAACAGTAAATGTAGACAAAGAGACAAAACAATAAACCACATAATAAACGAATGCACCAAGCTAGCTTAAAAGAAATATAAAAATAGATATGACTCGGTTTGCAAGGTAGTTCACTAAGAACTGTGCAAATGACTCCAATATGAATATGCACAAACCAGGGTCAGTATTGGCAAATGAATGGTATAAAATCCTTTTTAACATGGAAATATAAACGAACAAACTCGTTCAAGAAAGAAGACCGTAGATAATAGTAATCAGCGAGAAGAGAAAAACCTGCCAAATTTCACCGACCGAGCAGTTCACAGGAAGTTTCACATATGTGCATATTTTGGTGTATTACTTGTAAGTGTAAATAAATCCTGTTGCATTTTTATAAGTGAAGATTTAAATGTTATGTCGATGCTTATTTATATTGAGATACATGTGAAATATGGCAGTTAAAAATAAAATAACAGGAAAACTTATGGATATACTTATCAGTGAAAAATATTAGTGGACACAAAAAATTACGGAAAATAAGCGCATAGAATTTTAATAAAAAATAAAATGAAATTACTTTTTGGAGTTCAAGATCTCTGAATGATACGAACATGTGCCGTGTTTATATAAGAAGATGCCACGCTGGCTTGACGCGAATGCCGTTCTGAGTTTGTGGAGTCCGAATAGTAAATTAATTTTATTTATTATTAAAATTCTACTTGATAATTTTCCGTAATTTTTGGTGTACACTAATATTTTAAACTGATAAGTATATCCATAAGTTTTTCTGTTATTTTATTTTAAACTGCCATATTTTGCATGTATCTCAATATAAATAAATACTAAATCCTGTTATATTTTTACGAAGCCTGTCTAAAACGTATCCGACCTTAGGCCAGAAAAAATATTTCAAATACGTGACAGGGTTGGGACTCTAATCCCCTTCAAAGTAGGCCCCTTGTGCTTGCACGCACTTAGCCCACCAATCCATCCACTGCCGGAAACACCTATGGAAGTCTTCTTTTGGAATGGTGTTCATCTCCACCGACGCATTATCTCTTTTTTCGCATCTTCTCAACAACAGCTGCACTCCGTTCAATTTGGGGCCTGCCATAACGCTGGTCACTCTCCGCTGATGTGCGACCATTTTTGAATCAGTTGAACCACTGCTTAATTTGTGTTACACCCATCGCATCTTCTTCAAACACCTGCTGAATCTAACACGATGGCGGAGATGAACACCATTCTAAAAGAAGACTTCCATAGGTGTTTCCGGCAGTGGATGGATCGGTGGACTAAGTGTGTGCAAGCACAAGAGGCCTACTTTGAAGGGGATTAGGGTCCCAACCCCGTCACGTATTTAAAATATTTTTTCTGGCTTAAGGTCGGATACTTTTTAGACAGGCCTCATATAAGTAAGTTTTTTATGGTTATCCCTTTTATTTATGTGTTAAAATGATTAAAGAACCGATAATTCTTATAGTTTTGTATAAGTAGGTAGCATCCTACATTTTTGTGAGTATTATGGTTTGTCTGTTTTATGGCATATCAACCCCTTTTTACTTATTTAATTCCAAAACACAATACCTGTCATTAGAGATGGCCAGTATTACCAAAATACCAATTGGCATTGCTGAAATACCAAATACATTATCAAGACTCTGAATGATTTTTGCCAACTTTGTAATTTAAACATCTCGCTTTTTTAACAAAAGAAAAAATTACATTGACTGTAGATGTTATAAAAAGTTGGTTAAACTTTAAAGTACGTTAAGTTTCTTCCGGTTCGAGCTGATATCTCACTAAATTTGTTGTGACAGTTGCTGAGCATCTCTCAACTCCAGCTCCAGCCACTCTCTTCAAACACAAAAATCTGTTCACCAAGTCCACATTATCGTCATCATCACATTCAGTTTAACGTCCATTTAACATGTTGGCATGTATTGGACGGCTTTAAGAAATTTACTTCCAAACTGACTTATCTCTGACCAAGTCTTTATTTATCCCTCTTTCCCTCGTCCATTTTTATCATTTCCTCCCATGTTTTCCTTGGCCTTCCCGTGAACTGGACTTGATACCTTAACTGTTGTACATCTACTGACCCAAGAACTCTCATTCATTCTTTCAACGTGATCATAGCATCAAAGTCTTCTGTTCTGCAGACATCTCCCTATACTGTCCAGATTTAATCTTCTTCTAAGATCATCATAACTAAGGCTCACACTATACATCCATCATATCATTTCTCTCCATGTAACACATGTCCTTAACCCTCACTGGTCAGCTTTCACTTCCATACATCATAACACCGCATACACATGCCTAATAGACTCTTCCCTTAATCGACAGTGGTAACACTCTGCTGGTTAGTAATGGCAGAAATTCTCTGAATGTACTCCATCCACTCCTAACTCTTGAAATCATACTAGCACCTGCTCCATCCTGTGCTTCAATAGTATCACAAAGGTAACAAACTTCTGGACAACTTCAATATCTTCGCCATCCAAATATACTTTTTCTACATCTAAGTTCTCATCCATCTCCATTTTCTTACACTTCTTGCATATAAACTCGTTATCCTCTCTCAACCTACCAGTAATTCCACTGCACTTCTTGTGTACCCAATGCTTACAAGTACCACAAAAGATTGAATTGCACCCGACTCCCTTTCCACAAACTGAATCAGGGAACTTTCTTTGTGTTGGGGGCTTTCCAACATTACAACCACTGATCATCACTTTAGTTTTGGTAACATTCACTCTCAGACTTTTACTTTCTATAGCATTCCTCCAAGTCTTTAACTTAACAAGTAGGTCTTCCATTGTTTCAAAGGCAAGTACTAAATTATTAGCATACAGCATCTCTTCCAAACAACCCATACAAAACTCCCTGAACAATGTTTCTAAAACACAAATGAAAAGCAAGGGACTCAGTACAGAACCCTGATGTACTTCTATTTTAACATTAAAGCTGTCAGTAAATGTGCTGTTAATTTTAACACAACTTTGACCATTTCTGTACATTGCTTGAACAACATTCATCAACCACTCATTTGCTCCTAGTTTACACAAAGCCCACCAGACAACCTCTCTTGGCACTCTGTCAAAAGCTTTCTCTAGATCCACAAAAGCAAAATACAGGTTCTTTTTCTTATTAAGATACTTCTCTTGCATTTGTCTCAGAATAAATACAGCGGCAGTAGTACTTTGCCCAGGCATAAAACAAAACTGCATTTCATCTCTGCTTTTGACTTATTTGCTGCTCAATTATTCTCTCAATCACTTTCAGGACCTGATCCATCAACTTTCTCATAATAGCATTTCCAAATATTTCTCTTGTCCTGTTCATTTGTTGCTAATACTCCATTGTCATTTCGAATGCCATTTGTAGCATGCATCTATGCACATCTATAAAACATGCAGCATTGTGCATATTTACAGCATAAATGATAAGTGCCAGTTTTCAGATGGAAATGCAATTAACTGCCGATAAAAATGTTGTCAACAATTTACAGGATTACATCACATCTGTTTATTATATTTTCTTTTCTTAGGTTGCTGTTGAGTTTTCTCGCATTCTCCTGCATTTAACCAATATCTCCTCCTGTACTGGCTTAATAGAAAGCCGATTTCGAGCTCTGGTCGCCATTACTGTCTTATGTCCCATCGAGGTGAGTTAAAAAAAAAAAAAATTTCTACCGCCAACATAGTGAAAACATTCGACATCACTGACATCATTAATTATAATTTTGACTAATGTTATTCACTATCTATGGCTAGTATTTTTTGCAGACACCCAGACAAACATATGCATACTTTTATTTATATAGATTACTAGAAGAATACCCATCCCAGGATGGGTAGAATTAATTCCCCAAACAGAACAGTTTTGCACCACTTTTATGTCCCCTTTGTGAAAATTAAAATTAAGATATAATGCTACTAAACATGTCTAGAATCCTTATTTCAATTTTGATCAAAGTCCATTACATGATTTTGATTCTAGAATATGTCTAAAATTAAGGCTTAAGCTAAAGTGGTCTTAAGAAGAAATTGAAATTCAGGGAATCTTGTTTAATTGGTATCTAATAATTATGGATCAAATTTAATGCAAATCTGAAATATTTGAATTTTCAAATGGAAAGTTGTGCCCATATTATTCCCTTTTATAAAATATTCCAAAGAAACTGAAATTTTGGGAATATTTATTAATTGATATCTAATATCTATTGTTAACATTTCATAAAAATCTGAGGTAGCTGAATTTTCATGACTTGGAAATGATGATCATTTTACGCTAAATTTATATACAGGGTGGGCCAAAATAAGGGTCCTATCTTTAAATTTGAATAACTTGAATTTGAATAACTTCCACAAAATAAAAGTTAAACTCACCAAACTTTATGTGTGTGTAGACTGACCCTTCCGAGATTTTTTGAAATAAACAAAACAAATTTTAGCCGAAAAACACTTCTTAAAACTTACAAAAACTAAAGTATTGTTTTTTACACTGTTTTGAGTTTTTTAAGCAAAAATAATGTTTTCTAAATGAGGGTACGTTCCTTAGGGTTAATACGGCTCATGCTTGCTTCGGAAGGGGTCCTTTACTTATTCTAATAAAAAAATTAAAAAAATCAATAAATAAAAAAGTTATGAATTTTTAAAAATAGGACCCTTATTTTTGCCCACCCTATACAAAACTGATCTCCTACTCTAAATTCTAAAATAATTGTTTTTTTTTCTTTCTACTAAGTTTTTCAAAGTGTTCACATGTAATCATCTAAAAAAAAAAAAGAAGTAAAATCTCATTTATGGGGAGTGATTTAGCTGAGGGTCTTAATCTACAAATTTGCCATTATTAGTAATAGTATTATTACTATTATTATTATCTGTATGTTGTTTTTCTTTTTACAGTAAAACAAATCAATCTAATAACTGACCAAATCTTTATAATTAGGATAAAAAATATGAACATTCTTTGATAGAGGAGAGGCACAGAATAGCCGTCCAATACATGCCAGCATGTTAAATGGACGTTGTTGAAAATTTATTATTTACTATTAATTAAATATTTTCCATTTCTAAAAGTAGTTAAGATCTCTGATATTTCGAAATGAGACAAATTCTGCAATATATTTATTACTTTTACAAAAAATTGTGATGGACAGACAAAATTTACACAAGATTCAGCTTTTTTAAATCCATGTACCTTTTTGACAAATGTCTTAATATCAAATATTTATTAACAAATTTCCGAGGTAAGTTTTATAAAAAGAATTGTTTTTTTTTTGTTTTTTTTTAATTATTTTGTAAATTATGTTGAATTATGTTAAATATATTCAAAAATACATTTCTTTCATTTCTGCTTTATTATATGTAAACATAGTGTTTAAAACTAATAAAATAAAAATATTTATAACTTTGATTTACGGTAATATACTTCTTTTTTCCCCTCTACAGGCGACAACTTATTTAACGGAACAAGTCTATGCCAGGAATTATAACATTAGGCAACGTCTTGATATACTTGAGGTAAGGCTAAAAGATTTATACGTCTCTACGTAATTCCAACTATTTTATCAATGTAAAGAAAACAACTGTCATATAAAACTGTTGTGGGGTACAAATCACCCCTATTGGAGAACTGATGGTATCAACCAGGTATAATAAATACCACTGGTTGCAGAGACTCAAGAGAGACTTTCATACCATGTTTTACCGCATGTTATGAACTCATTCATCTCCTACCACATTAGTGGCATTCTGTATTGCTTTATGATAAATACATTGTTATATTTTAACCCTGTCACTATTTGTGGTTTATTTCTTTGTGACCCCTAGCACGGGTCTACAACAAAAACAAAAACGTACGTGTGTGTTCAGACAATATTTATTCGCAAGATTACTGTCTCGAAAAAAAAATAAGACAGTACTTTCATTATTTTACATTTATTCATCAAACTTGAGTCAATTTGTCTTCTTGACTTGGTCTGTTTTCTTTTTATATTAATGAGTCACCACTTATCAAGGCCCAGAGGCTACTCGAGGATAAGAGTTAATGAGTTTGTCAGGTAAATGATTGGTAACAATGGCTAAAACTGGGCAAAATTTTATTTAAGAGGATGGCTCAACAAGAATTTGTTTACATTGGACTTAAATATGACCATGTTGTAATCAGCTAGGAAACAGGCCTGCGGTATTGTGTTCCACAAACGAGTAGTTCTAAGAAAGAAACTTTGCTCATGGAAGCTCCGTTTAATTTTAGGTACACAGAGGGAGAAAGAGAATTTTTTGGCAGTTGTAGCTAGATGAGTTTTTGTTGTGAATGTTTTACAGGAGGGAACCATAGATTGGAGCTCAGTCGAGCACCTACCATGAAACTAAGGATACAGTAGAGAAAGACTAGCAACCTCTCTTCTGTGAGAAAGTGGCTGCATGGAAGAGAAGAGTGCACACCCTACCAGATTTTGAAGTCGGTTTTGCACTCTGTCAGGGCAGGAAAGGGTGCTCTGAGCGGCACCTCTCCAGATGTGGCAACAGTACTCCATCTTAAGAGTTGATTTCAATCAATAAACCCGCCTCTGTCTCTGTCGCCTTACATAGGTTCTAAAGACTTTATGCAAAGAAGTTGAGGAGGTTGCAGTCAGTCAAGCTGGGAGGTCAGATGTCAGGTGAAGTGGGGTCGACAAAGTTCTGACAGCCAGGCTTCAGTCTTTCGGCTGGTATGACAGGACACTGAGTCTTGCTGTCACATATACAGCCTACCTGCAGTTACCTGATTGGTCCAGAGTTTCACTACCTCACTTAAAACGCAAATGTAGCCATTGTTGTTCAGCCTGAGGCCCTCAGGGAAGAAGTGGGGTGGTATGACGTCACCTTCAGCAACAGACTTTGGGGCGTTCTGACAGCGTCAGATTGTCGATCATGCGTTTGTCTCTCAGAATCTGCAGTTTTAGGCCATATCTGACCATGATTGATCGTCAAGATACTTGCAACCTTATCAATATTTCTTGAAACATTGGATTATTATACTGTGATCAACTGGGCCTTCACCTTTCACAAAAAAAACATTTTTCTGCTGTTTTCATGGCATTACTGTCCTGTCGAAATTCATAAAATGTGTTGCATGTTCATTTAAAAATGACACGCAGAGTGAAGCAATGCACATGTCAATGCATCAACTACACTATACTGCTCACAACTGCAGGTATCTTCCCTTAACTGCTTTAGTCAAGTGATATATCTGCCATAAATTAGTGTGCATGCAAATATTGCAAAACTTAACACACCCTTGTATTATTTCTTTCTAAAATTTCTTTCTTTCTTAATAATTAATCTTTTCTATTATATTTTTGCTTTTTATGGTGTCTGTTTTTATTTTTTTTTAATTTAAAGAGAAGAATTTTATAGAAAAAATGCAAAGATTTTTTTTTTCTATAAAATTCTTTTCTTTAAATTTAAAATTTAAATAATTTTCAAAATAGAAAATTTGTAAACAGATAACATAAAAAGCAAAAACAGTTCCATTTATTTAATTTTAATAATTAATCTTTATAATTATAAAGATTAATTATTAAAATTAAATAATAATGCAAGTGTGAGTTAAGTTTTGCAATAATTTAATATTAATCAGACCCACATTCGATATTAAAGAGTGAGGGAAACAGGGAATCAAAGAAGGTAAGAGAAAAGGTAGGAAGAAAGAAAGAAAAGAAGCTGCCTGTTCTTGTTTTATGTAGTTAATAGCATTGCCTTTTTCTAATTGCTGAAGTGGATCGATCAGTTAGCGCACTGTACTTACAGAGGTTGTGAGTTCAAACCTTACCTATGGCATAAGTATTTTTTCTCTGATTTTGTCCCAAAATGAAGTTAAATATTTCAAATTACAATATTAAGTAGATTGTTTAGTTTTACTTTTATTTTTTTTTCCTGTAATTTGCGGAAGTTAGGACCCCACATGATCCTGCTAGTAATATATAATGCGTGTGCAAAAGTTTTCCAGAATTTTATTTTTTTTACAAAAATATTTTTATTTTAATATAATTTTATTTTTACCCAAGGTGCTAGGAGCTGCTGCTATGGAATTAGCTAAACCGAATCCCCAGAAATGTAAATCTGACAGTGACGCTATTTCTCAGACGGATGTGAAAATTCAATTGATTCAACCAGAAAAGAAAGTCTATAACTGGCAAGAAATTGTCCAGAAAAGGATTGACAGCAAGACACGGCGCTTTGTCAAAGGACGGACGGAACCAGAGCCACAGGCAGTGCCAAACAAGTTTTCCTCAGTTGCAGGCTATTTCTTCTATCCACTTTTGAAAAACTATGACAAGTGAGTGAGGTTAATCATTTTTGAGTACAATACAAATTTTTTTTCAAAAACTGGAAAAACTCAATATTTAATCTAATTTTATTAATTTCTAAAAATTTGATGGTCAACTTCTAAAAGCTTACGGTGAGTAAAAGCCAAAGATAGATTAGTTTGGAAGTCAATTTCTAAAAGCCATCCAACACATGCCAGCATGTAAAATGGACGTTAAACCGAATATGATGATGATGATGTCTCCTATATTATTCCATTTGATTAAAATATTTGCTAAAATAGCAAAAAGATGTTTCTTTATTAAATCCTATTGTTATATAATCAAAGAACTTGGATGACTTTCCGCTATCCACATTACCAGCTTTCCATAATACAGTTCATTTCTTAATTAAAAGACATATCTGGCTGTCCCAGTATGCATCACAGTGTTGACGCATATCGTTGCTGTGTTCTCCGAAACTAAGAATAATTCACCAGCTGCAATCAAAAGTTATTTTAAGCACACAACATTAGTTACGTTAATTAATCAATTAACCAACACGTTCTTATGGAAGATGATTTATTTGGGCGTGTTCATCTTTAGACTGTAAAGCAACAGGAAAGGACAGCAGGTGACACTTAAAAGTGCATGGCTTTGTGATTAAATTTTAGGTAGACATGTCAGAATGTGTTCGCTTGCTATGCATTTCTCATGTGTTATGTGCCAGTGTTCGTTACCCTTACACTGACTCATTTCTCGAGTAATCTATATGTATGTCCAGAGAGAGAAATGGGTTGGGCAGAGAAGAAAGAGCAGGTGGAGAGGGGGAAAGAGAGACAGAAGCTTTAATACAAATATGTTATACTTTTGCCGTGGACAACGCCGGGTAGCCCTGCTAGTTCTATATAAAATAAAGTTTTCTTTACATATAGGAGGAAAAATATAGAAGTGAACATGGGTATAGATGGGGTTACGTCATTTATCAAAATAAACCTCCAAAACAACTGTTTTTACAATTAATCTGGAAGTCATTCCATATCAAATCAATAAGGTGCAGACAATCATTAACACAGATTTTTCTTTATATTATATAGTTATCGATTTTCATAGGTAAAAAATAATTCCAGTCATGTGGTCACTTGCTCCTCGTATTTTTTGTTAAATTTTTGGTTCTTCTGCCGTATTAGGTACATATGAAATATTTACATCTTTAACTTAAAAGAGTGACATGAAAGAGGGAGATAATTCAAACTTTTTTGCCAAATCTGGTTTCTCCAAAAATGGAAGTTGGAAATAACCAATTTTAATACACAACTTGCACACACAATGCTCGTTGCTGTTCGGCACTGACTTTTTAATATAAAATCAAATAAAAATTCAGACGATACATTAAAATTAAATAGATTTATTGAAATAAATTAAACATCAAATAATAAATAAACCAGTTTTAAAAGAAAAAAACTTAATTGAAATGAAGTACAGTTTAAATGAAAAATAATAAACCAGTTTCAATAAATAAAAAATGAAGTAAATGAAACATGTGAAAAAAAAGTTTTATACTGGGTACAATTCTGCAAATCAGATTCGACAAAGAAGTTTGAATTATCTCCCTCTTTAATGTCACTCTTTTAAATTAAAGACATAAATATTTCATGTGTACACAATACTGCAGAAGCACCATGTTTTTTGTCAAAATCATTTTCCTTGTTATTTTCATTCATACAACTTGGCCTGAGGAGGCTTAACCTGTATCATTTTTCTTTGGGAAAAAACCCAATTTATTCTGAGGCATTAAGATCATATATTTTGCACTGGAAGCATTTCTTAGAAATTACACTTACCTAAAACAAAATAACCAAGGTAAGTGTGTGAGGATAGTGAGGGACTAAACAGAAAATTCTAATGATATAAATTTAATTTTCTCCTTAAATTACATGTAGGACACAATATTTATTATGAATTTTGTAACACTGCTACTAATCGTAAGGGGTTGTAATGTAGGCTATATTTAGTTTAATTTAGTTTTATGCAAAAGGGGGTAGAAGCCCTTTGTGAAAATTCAGATACCTCTGATTTTTGTGAAATTCTAACAATAGGTATTAGACATCAATTCCCAAAATTTCAGTATCTTTGGAGTATTTTAAAGGGTTTTTAGGTGGCATAATAATATTTTATATTTGCATTAAATTTGATCTATAGTCATTAAACACCAATTAAGCAAGATTTCATGAATTTCAATTTTTTTCTCAAGATCCCTTAAGCTCAAGCCATAAATTTTACACATTTTCAAGAATCAAAATTATGTTATGGATTTTGATCAAAATTGAAATAAAGTTTAGTAGCCTTATATCAATCATTTTTTATCTTTTTATGGGGAGATACAAGTTCTGTTTGGGGAATTACTTTTACCCGTCCTGGGACAGTTATTCTTTTTGTGTTTAATAAAATTAAGAAAGAAAATTATTAAACCTTTTTTAAATGTTATTTTCGAAATTATTGAACCTGTAAAATTTACTTAAGATAATAAAAATTCATTTTGTATTTTAAAAATATTGTTGTTGTTTTTTTCAGTAAGGATGCATCAGTTGATATAGTTGGAGAAGATCCTGCCATATTAGAACGTCTCTTGTACACTTTAGGAATCGTTTTATATTCTGCGACAAACACTATGGTAAGATTTATTAACTAAAAATGTATGTATGAATATTAAAAGGTTTTTAGCTAATTTGAAAAAAAAATTCATACCAAGAGTTTTTGTTTTTTTTACAATTGTTTCAAAGTCAATTTATTTTTAGAACTTATATTTTAACAAATAAATTTAAATTCATCATTTCTGTTTGCTTTATAAGAAAGTTAGAAAAAAAAAAAATTAAACTTCTCATAAGAAATTCTGTAAAAAGTTCTAATAAAATATAGACAACCATAATCACCTGATTATTAAATGTAAATTCTTAAAAGATGCTTTCAAAAGAACTTTTTTCCATTTTAAATATATTTCTAGCAGTCACATGCTTTTAAAGTTCTATATAAAAGGAGCTGTTTCTAAAATTGTTCAAATAACATCGAACCGACGCTTTGATTACACCAAGAAGGTAGGACCCTACTAATCAGGAAAAAAAAATAATGGTAATATCTTTACATTTGTTCTGAAACACATCTTGATCTCTGACGATGCATATGTTGTCCGAAAAATTTAAGATAAAAATCAAGAGAAAAATAAAAATGAATGATTTTTTAATAAAACAAATATTTGTATCTTATATGTTGTTTTCATAGGCATTTTGCCTATTTTCAAGTATATATATATTAATTAACTAGCAGGACCCGTGTCCCCGCGTTGTTCAAGGAAAATGTAAAATATTGAATTAATTTTTAAAAAAATAAATGTGAGAGTATCAATTCTGAAAAAAAACAAAAAACAGATAAGAACCCATTTCACTGTAAGTAATTTAAATGATTACAATAGGAGTTAACAATATTTTTTATATAAAGAAAAAAAATTGTTATAAAAAATATTTTTCTAAATAAAAGTGATTTATCTAAATTTGGAGTGGGGGCTCGGCTCCCTACCCTATACTTGTAAATAATAGCTACCCCCCTGTCAGTATTTTAAAATAAATATTTTTAAATAAGTATTTATTGTTTTCAAGCCAATTAAATAGATTTGGAGGACTGGGCTCCCTTCCCTATAGTTTTAAATAGGGGCTAACCCCTCCCCAATAAAAAAACACAAAACAAAAGCTTACCGAAACAGACGTCTAAAGTCTTAGTGGACATTTGTTGTTTTTGCAAGAAATCGTCAAACGTGAACCATTCGGAAATAGAATCTAGAAGTGTATTCTGCTATTCTTGAATAAAGTCAGAGTTCTCAATAAGTAATCTGAATTAGCTTAATTTCTATGGAGTACAACTGTAATGTTATTTTGTGGTTACATAAATCGTATGATGTTAAAAATGCAAAATAAACATAAAAGAAAGTAGTCAATATTTATAAGCATTAATAATGTTAGTATTCTGGAATTTGGAAGGAAGAAAGGAGCAGTCATTATTTTGATCGAAAATGTATACTAGATAACAGAAAAAGAGTAGTGTGAAAAATGAAACAAACGGTGTTCATTGCATTATTATGTCACAAACAATTTGTCTCCGGTGATATTGGGGGCAGGAGGAGTAGATATGATGTGATTGAAAATGGCCGAAACCTTCTCTTTGGAAGTCTCAGTTGGAAGAAACAGCTTACCCGAAGAAAATGTAAGAAATTTTGAAAGAAAACGAAATGAACGCATATTTTCTGGTAACACGCATGAGGACTTGGCCTAAGTGGCTGGCAGAACAGATTAGCATATGAAGCTTTTGGTTCTAAACCTATAATGTTCGATTAAAGAGGGGGGAAAATCCACTTTACTTTATTATATAGATAGAAAAAGATTATTAATGAATTGTTTTTCTGCGGAGCTTTATTATTTTTGATTTCTGATTCTGTTTCTTTTGTATCCATTGAGTGAATTTATTTTCATTATCATCTCGGCTCTAACAAAGCACAAGGGTGCGGAAATGTAATTGCATTTGTGTAAGTCGATGTAAATATATATATATATATATATATATATATATATATATATATGTGTGTGTTTTATTAAAATGTAATAAAACTTAACAGTAGAAAATTATTTTGAAGTGTTCTATATAAATCTAATTAAAGCAGTAACAATTTTATTTTAAAAACATACTCAATATCAAAAGGGGAAGAAATGATATTATAGGGTCTTAAAAGGGAACAATATATGTAATTGTAATATTTTAAAACTTAATTTGGATTTAAAAAATGATGTGACCGATTAAAGAATTTAATGCTAATAAATTAAATATGCTTTGATTTTAGAATTTCCTACAATTAAGTGGGTTTTCAGAATTTTACAAGATATCTCCTTTCCTTTCAAAATTATGCTTTTCCCATCATAATAAAGGGTTATGCTATTAATGTTTTGTTTTTTTAAATTTCTTTATTCTTCAGAAATTATATTTTAAACATTTTCATTTGCAGGCTGTGAGACAGATGGGCCAAAGTTTATTTGACTTCATTTGGGGTTTACGCTACCATCCAGAAAGGTTTGTTTCTGCATTTGATTCTGTTTTGAAACTTTTTGATATCTGTGTTTTACACCTGATCAAATAACAGAACTTTCCTTGGATAGAGAAGATTATCTGAGACTAGTTTGTGGGGATAATCTGTCTGCCTTGAAAATTATTCTTATTCTTTTAATTTATAGATTTCTCCTGGGTTAGTGTTGACCCTAATGCCATCACAATCTCTAAATGCCCCCCAGCCAGGGAGACTTAAGCCTGCTGACTGTCCCCAGAAAAAATGGTTTCAGCATTGCTTCGGAGACTTCCTGATTTTTATTTTCTGTTCCTATTTACTTGCTTCCCTACAAGGGCAAAATTAAAAAGTTTAGTTTTTAATTTAGCAAAAATTCAGCTTCCCCAAAAGGCAAACTCTGAATGAAAACAGGAATATCTGTATAGTTCCGTTAACACTCCCTAACAAATAAGGGTGCCTCAGGCGACAGGTAATAAATCTATCTCCCCCTCAGAAAGGATAAAAATAATGCATGAGAGGATTCCCTCAAACAGATACGATGCTTTGATCCTATTCTAAAAGGCTGGATACAAATTTTTATCCAATTGCTTAACATTTTGTGGGAATTTGTTTATCAAAATTTACAAATGTTACTGTGAAATTTTGGAATTTTGTGAGTGCACACAATTGAAAGTTGGGGTTTTACATGATAGATAATGATACAAAATGTTTTTTGTTTTTTTTTGAGGACATAAATTTCAAAATTAAGTTTAGGTTAAAATTTGGAGCTACAGAACATTTCGGCTCTATCAAAATACTCCTATGAAAAACAAGTGTGTAAATGTCATTTAATAAAAATGTTTTATTTGCTTAGTTCTCAAAAAAAGCAAAAAAATGAGAATTATGAAGAATATAAGAATATTCACTTATAACAGCAAAATAAACTTTAAATATAACTTAAGTTTTTTCTCATATGGGATTGAGCTTTATTTTTTTTTACTGAAAAAAATAGACTCAATTTAATTTTCAATAAAACATAAAACCGAGAAATTTATTAATTTTATTCAGCAGTAGGAACATAAATATATTTTGTTTATGGATCTTGTATTGTTTGTAACAAATACTGGCTCTCATATTTAATTCTAAATAAAACTCCATGCTATACACTTTCTTATCATATTCATTTTTTGTTAGAATTATATTTCAGTAATAAATTGTGAGCACTTAATAATAGGAGGTTACTTTCCAATTACCCTATATATATAATATTGTTATAACTAAAATTTTAAAAAATCCCATGTAGATCTATGATGTTTGAGACAACTCACTCACAATTAAATATTTTAGTTTATATATGTAAAAAATATAACAAAATTAAAGGCATTAATTTTTTCAATTACCAAAAAAAAAAATTGCAAAATGATCAGCCACGTCTGAACGTTTGCTATTATTTGGAAGTAAAGATTAATTAAACAAAAAGTTTTGTTTAAAATTTTTAATTTGTTGGGTGTTTTTTTTTTTTTCTTCCTGTTACTCAAATAAATGTAAAATTTGTTTAAATAATTTGTCCAGAAATTTTACTATCTTATAATTGAATCAAAAGTATTAAAAAGTAGAACAAATTCAGTTCATTTTTAACCAGTTTTGAGGAAATTTATCCGAAAAATAAAAAAAAATAACTGAATTGGTAATATTGATTATATTTTGTTTAGATTTTTATATGAAAGACAGTTTGTTTTACTCCTGTTAAAACACACACACACGCACACAGAGCGGAAAAGAACTCATATATAAGTCATATTATATTAATATTTGTATAAACACTGATTTTACAAGTTCGGTAAGCTCTCTGTTTATTAGTGTGGTTTAATTTAGTATGATATATATATATATATATATATATATGCACTTGTAAATGTTTTTGTTTTTTCTCTTTTTAGTTCTGTTTGTCAAGCCTTATTATTTGGCGTGTCAATGATTTACCTGTCTGTTCCTTCCCATATCTTATTGGGAGAAATGCAACAAGACACAATGGAATTTAAAGAATGGTTACAAGGTTGGTAAAAAAAATACATTTCTATTTTTATTAATCATATTAAATCTTTAGGTGTTGCATACTTTCTTTTTCATATCGTAGTTGGGCAGATCTGCTACATCAAGGATTATAATAGCACTTGGACTATTGTTGATGGACACTTGTAACAAATATGAATATTATTGCATATACAATATACTTTCAAAATAATAGTTCAAGCTAATTTGCATAATTGATGGTAGCTACCTTGAATACATAATCTGATGACTCAATTCAATTACCTTTTCATCCATGTGACATGTCAATAAATATATATATATATATTTCTTTCCAAATATGATCTAATGTTAAGATCGGATTCTAACTCTCCCTGATGAGATCTCAATTTATAATAACTGTTGATCAATAACATCGACATGCCAGTGTCATAGATTTTGTACATGTCTGTGTAAATAAAAATAATCATATATAAAAGCTCTATTTAATATTAAGCACTTTTTATAAACCCGGTTTAAATTCTTTGGATTACTACCCTGTGGATGTTTTACCTGGATTATTATTATTATATATACTAGCAAATATATGCTCCCTCCGGTCGCATATTTTTGCTAGGCTGCCGCATCAGAAATGAAGGCTCACGCGTAAGCCAATGGAGCCCCAGTCATATTTCTGTGGTGGTTAGACATTGATTTTCTGTGTTTATGACCAAGATTATTTTTAGTTGAAAATAAAGGAAAAAAAATTCGATCCTACCCCGATTTTTGTTGTACCCTCGCCCATAAATAGAAAGACTTGTAGTTTAAAAAGAAAGAAAAAAAATTTTTTGTACCCACCTCAATTTTTTATATTACCAGTCATAGAAATATTTTTTAGTTAAGGAAAAAAAAAAAAAATTTTTTTGACCGCCTTCCCCCAATTTTTTTTATCCCCCCCCCCTATACATGTAAATATTTTTAATTAAAAAAGAAAAAAAAAAACCTAACCCTAACTGTAACAATGGGGTCAAAGTTAGCGTGGGTCCTAAAATGAAAAAGCACCAAAAAATCAAATACAGTGAACACAGTGTGTGTGTGTGTGTGTGTGTGTGTGTGTTTGTTTAATGACCTTTTTTTAATTAAACAATTTGATTCTACAATCAGTTGTATAGTTTTCCAGTACAATGTGTTAGTTTATTTTGTTGACATTAAAGAAAAAAAAATCACATCTTTTTTTTTAATAA
Organism: Sepiola atlantica; assembly: GCA_963556195.1. Taxonomy (NCBI): domain Eukaryota; kingdom Metazoa; phylum Mollusca; class Cephalopoda; order Sepiida; family Sepiolidae; genus Sepiola; species Sepiola atlantica. Next base: position 73,796,619 of record OY744519.1, read on the forward strand.
ATAAAACATGGAATCATAAATTCTGTTGAGGTCGTGAAAAAATGATAATATTGGATATGAAAGTATTAAGAAATCAAATACAGTAAACACGAAAAGTGTTTTAATTCTCGGAAAGAAAAAGTTTACCTGAACTGTGTGTGTGTGTGTGCGTGCGTGCGCACGCGCGTTTTTATATAGTAATTTTTAAATCAATTATTATTTTAATTAAACAATTTGATTTAATAAATTTGTGTTTTAAAACATAATGGATAAGAATAAACAAACTTAGGACGGTTTTAAAAATGGAAAACTGAGCACGGTGTTTGCGAGCGTTGTTGTTTACATATTTAACGTCCCACATTAACGTCGGCTGCTTAATCAGATCGCCATATTTAATTACCGGAGGGAGGGATGACACCACTGATTAAACAGCTAATCGGCTGCTTAATCAGATCGCCATATTTAATTGAAGGTTTAAAGGAATGACTTATGTTAATGGCAACACCCATCTGGTGTCTGAAGGATTTTTGATGACAGTATATAAAGAATTTCAAAAAGATTAGTTTCAGTAAAATAGTCATACTGGAGTTTCGGCTTCAGACAGACAGACAGACAGATACATAAACTCCATTATTAATAGATATATATATATAGTAATATATATATATATAGTAAGCAATGAAAATATATATGGCAATCAAGCTACACAGAATCATAAATTCTGTTGAGGTCGTGAAAAAATGATAATATTGGATATGAAAGTATTAAGAAATCAAATACAGTAAACACGAAAAGTGTTTTAATTCTCGGAAAGAAAAAGTTTACCTGAACTGTGCGTGCGTGCGCACGCGCGTTTTTATATAGTAATTTTTAAATCAATTATTATTTTAATTAAACAATTTGATTTAATAAATTTGTGTTTTAAAACATAATGGATAAGAATAAACAAACTTAGGACGGTTTTAAAAATGGAAAACTGAGCACGGTGTTTGCGAGCGTTGTTGTTTACATATTTAACGTCCCACATTAACGTCGGCTGCTTAATCAGATCGTCATATTTAATTACCGGAGGGAGGGATGACACCACTGATTAAACAGCTAATCGGCTGCTTAATCAGATCGCCATATTTAATTACCGGAGGGAGGGAGGACACCACTTATTAAACAGCTAATGACTTTGCAATTTTAACAGTACTCGCGTTGAAATGGTTTAGAAAACACGCCGGTTATGATGAAAATGGCTTTAATTAATTGTATGAATAATGTTTATTAATATAACCTTATCGGAAAATATTGTAAATACATATGTAAATTGGATAATAGCAGTTATAAGTGTATATTTGTAAATATGAATTTAATTGAAGGTTTAAAGGAATGACTTATGTTAATGGCAACACCCATCTGGTGTCTGAAGGACTTTTGATGACAGTATATAAAGAATTTCAAAAAGATTAGTTTCAGTAAAATATTCATACTGGAGTTTCGGCTTCAGACAGACAGACAGACAGATACATAAACTCCATTATTAATAGATATATATATATAGTAATATATATATATAGTAAGCAATGAAAATATATATGGCAATCAAGCTACACAGAGGCTCCTGCGTTTCATCCCCGGGGATGAAACGCGGGAGCCTCTGTGTAGCTTGATTGCCATATATATTTTCATTGCTTACTACCTAGCTCTACTTACGTATCGAGCACTGTTGAAGTAAATACTGAAAACTGATACATAAAAAATTATATCTCCTTGTAATATTTTATGTGGATACATGAAGTACTAATATATATATATATATATATATATATATATATATATATATATATATACACACACACAAGTTTGATTAAATAGAAGTGAAAGCTTCTGTTTATTCCTTTTTGATCCATTCTTTCCAATTTGCAGACGAGCGATCTGATGTTATGTTCCACTGTCAATGAAAAATGGTGCCTAAATATATATATATATATATATACACTAGAAGAATACACGTCTCAGTATGATTAGAAATAATTGCCTGGGCAGAAAGTTTTGCACCATTTTTATCTCTCCTTACAAAGATTAAAATCAAGATATAATGATAATAAACCATATGTCCAGAATCCATATTCTAATTTTTATCAAAATCCATTACATTAGTTTGATTCTAGAAAATATCTAAAATTTAAGGCTTAAGCTTAAGGGATTTTAAGAAGAAATTGAAATTCGGGGAATCTTGCTTAATTGGTATCTAATGAATATGGATTAAATTCAATGCATATCTGATATATGTGAATTTTCAAATGGGAGATTGTATGCATATTATGCCTCCTAAAAACCCTTTAAAATACTCCAAAGAAACTGAAATTTGGGGAATATTTATTAATTGATGTCTAATACCTATTGATATAAATTTCATGAAAATTGGAATCTGAGGTATGTGAATTTTATGAAGGGCTTCCCCCCTCTTTATCCCTTTGATGTCTTGAAGTGGAGAATCCCCTCTCCCTGTAATATGTTATCAATATTGGGCACTAGGGACCTACAAGCCAATTCCGGACACATTTATCATTGTCATGTGCTTGCCGCCGTGGTCTCGATGAAGGCTGTGCATGACAATATGTATAAAGAAGTCTTGTTGCATGGGGGTTACTTTTATAATAGCACTCAATTACTAGTCTAATTTCCTTTGTGGTACATTTCTTTTTCTGTGTGGTCTTTGATTTATTTGGTCTGTTGTATTCTATTACCTGAGATAAGAAGAATCAACATTCACAGGATGCTGACTGGATTTCCCATGTTGGCTGTCAAAGGAATCCCTGCTTGTCATTATGCTCAAATCTTCTGAGCCCAACGGCTTTTATATTTGTGTGGTATCATATTTTCATGACTTTGTTGGTGTATGTGGGTATACCAGGTTCCGACTTACTTTACCTGTGATCCTGCCACAGGGATAGTATTTATCCATCCCATATGTAGAAATAATAATAGTGCACTGTCACACACATTTTATATGTTTACAATAAAAAATGTACAGTATTTGTTTCAATGGCTTATAACTCTGTAACCAAGCGTTTTCTGGAACTATATACACAGTTAGGCCATCGATTTTTGAAACAGCTTATATATATATATATATATATATATATATATTGTTGTGACCCTGTTTAGGGGCCAAAATGAAGACACAGAACACGGGTTTAGGTGAACAATATATATTGAAGAAAAGATATGTACAGTGAACAAGAGAAGTGGTATATCAGTTCTGACTGCCAGGCTAGACTGGAGTACAATCCAATTACGAGAAACCTAAATGCTTCCAGTATTTTATTAGGAATGGACGAGTCCAACTGTTCGTCATATAGGTACGGCACCATAACATATATATATACAGTGTCCACGATAAATAACTATATAATTTTATTTCAACATAATAAATGTTAAATGGAAAAATCTGCAACTGCAATATAGAAACTAACAAAGGGTGCACTTGAGTTTTTGCAACATTAAACATCATGTTTATTAAAGCTCTATGTTCTCTCTATAGTGCTCAATGCATTTTGCTAATCTTTCAAAAATTGAGCGACATAGTTTGATGCACAGCTTCAATGGCAGTTGAGCTTGTTGCTCAAGTTCAACAATGCTTGAAAAATATGATTTACGCTTTCAAATGACGCATGAAATAGAAAAAAATGCTTAAGTATCAACAAAGTTACAAGCAAAAGAAAATATATAGTTACTTATGGCAGACCCTGTATAAACTACCAAAAATTTGAATAAAATTATATTTAATTACAATCCCACATCTAAAAAAATTAGACCAAAATTATTAACATTATCTAAACCTAATTTAAAAAGCTCCCAGATTGCACCAATATCCTTTGTAATAATATCAATTATTTTGTATTCGGGGTTCAATCCCTGAGAATAGTTGTTGGGATATTTAATGACAATTCATCATCTAAAAACTCATGAAACAAAAATTATTTCATGGTGGAATTTTTCATTTCTGTTGTGCTACCTTTTCCAACGGGAGGAAACGTGCTGTCTGTTGCTAAACAACTAACATCAATTATAATAATTTAATTGCTTCATTCTTTTTTTTTTTTTAGATATTATTAAGAATAATCCCCACGCTGAATCTAAAAAATTAGCCGCCCAAACTTTGATGATCTTGCAAAATATTGTCCAAAAGGTGAGTGAAAAATGTGTATTCATTTGAAAATTAGAGGATTCAAATTTATAAAAATGTATAAATATTTCTTCATAATTTTTCACTCTTAAATCACATATATTCAACAGTTGACGATTCTAACTGTTAGGCCATCTGCATAAACTACAAGGAAGTGAAGTCTTAATCTTTATATGAACACTATCAGCATTCTTCAAGCCATGATCAAAACTCATCCGTTTATTTGATAGCAATTCTTTATATTTATTTATATATATATATATATATATATATATATATGGGGTGCTGCAGCAAAATCTGATACTGGACAAAATGTAAACAAAATACAATGAGGTGCTGGGGAGCGTGGTGAAGCCCTGGATGGACGAGGTCGTCGCAGATGCCCCTATATCTTCCAGCAGGACTCTGTTCCTGCACACGAAGCCAAGACGACCCAGGCGTGACTGATCAACAATGTTCTTCACCACTTGTTGCCAAACTTGTGGTCGCCTTCTTCCCCAGACTGCAACCCCTTGATTATTTCTTCTAGGGTGTGATCAAGGCCAAGACAAACAAGCACGCTCACAACATGGTTGCATCTCTGAAGGCTGCCATTGTAGACATGGTCGCCAAAGTGTGTTACTCATTTTGTAAAATAATGTAGTATGTAACTCTAACTGTTGCTAAATAAACTGTCGGGTCTCTGCATATACAACTTTTGTTTAGATTGCCTATTTTGTTTTCTTTTTTGTCAAGTTTCGGATTTTGCTGCAACACCCTGTACTAGTTGTACCTACTGTGCATTTCCTAGGATGCAGCTATTTTAGTTTTAAATTTTTGTTTGCATATTTTTTAAACTTATATAAAAAAGAACTAAAATTTTAGGGTGCAATTTTAGTATAAGCTCCATGCAGATAATTATTTTCATGTAAAAGCATTATTTTGTACTTACTCAGTCATAGTTTCTCTCTCACGGCACGAAAAAGAATTTAAAAATATCAGGCAGAACTTTAATTAGAACGATTTTTCCATTTCGATGTACAACCTGTATTCGCTGACATTTTGGGTGTGAGCCGACATTTTGGGTGTCAGCGACACTTATCTGCCCGTAGTTAGCTATTCCATCAACCGGCCACTCCCAAAATGTCAGCGAGTCGACGTTTCATATCGCCCTTATGGAAATGGAAAAATCGTTCTAATTGAAGTTCTGCTTGATATTTTTAAATTCTTTTTCGTGCCATGAGAGAGAAACTATGACTGAGTAAGTACAAAATAATGCTTTTACATGAAAATAATTATCTGCATGGAGCTTATACTAAAATTGCACCAATTTTAGTTATAAGGGAGATAACTCTTATAATATTCTTCAATTAAAGATATGAGTTATTTCCTTTACTGATTTTGATTTTTCAGTCATAATTGAAAAATGTTTCCATATTACCAGTCGTCCGGGCAGGACTACATAATTTTTTTTTAAACTGTAGCGAAGTACATGTTTATAATGCCGACAACAAATTTACATTGGCTAGCCAGAATCAAAGTTTGATATGTCAGCTTAAATGCTATTTAGGTTCAGCTTTTAAAATCTGACAAGACAACTTTATATGTTATATCTCTCTTGTTTTCATTTTACTTCAGTAAGTTCTGAGAAATCAAGGGGACCCTTTCTATATGAGATACATAGATATCTGAGTGTTTAATCAAGATTCTCTTCTACCTCTCAAACGTTGAGTTAGTGAAGAAGTGAAGGACATTAATTGTTATTCCCCCCCCCAATTACTATGTTATAGTATATCTTTATTGTAGTCTCTTGGTCTTACCGGATTCCAGGACAAGAATCCATCCAGTCTGTTGGAGTATCCAGCTAAGTGCTGTTACTTGAGATAACATCACTAGGAGAAGGTACACCATTCCTCGTATGAGCCAGTGTATAGCGGTGTCAAGATGATCTTATTTGGGCTTTGAATACTATGTTATTTTGAATATTCGGTCAGGGTTTACTTGTTGGGTGAAGTATCCTCATGTCAGGTTGTCCTGGCAAACCCTTGTACAGAGAGACCGAAAACACTCGAGGATTGTGTCTAGTAGGTAATTCAATGTGTGTGTTAAGTGAACATACAAAATTTAAAAAATATACTTATTTCATAAATCTGTTTCGTCTATTCTTTGCTCATCACCCAACGCACCCAATATAGTATTACAATCCATCCCCAAATAGCTTTTAAAAAATACCTTCCTAATATTAAAAGTCAAGATATTTAATAGCAGGTATCACAAGGCAGCCAGTTTAGAATGCAAAAATGGGTAAATATAGTGAAATTCCCTTCAATTTCAACTTGTGATAACTCATTTAATTTTTGGGTTAATTGGATAACATTTTGATTTTTTTAAAAACATAATCTTCTCCTTTTATTAATGTACATTTCTTTCTTTTGTGTCCTTAATAGTTTTTTTCAGGTTACTTCAAGTTAGATTACTATTTTCAGTGACAGGCGATTTATTTTTTAATGTTTGTTTTTCAACTTAATTTGTCTATGCATATAAAAACAGTGCTATCTTAAAGAAAAAGAGACACTCGTCAATACGGTGGGCTTAATTTGATTTAAGTTTTCTTTTACAAAAAAAAAAATCCAAGTTGAAATCTTTAGTGAATTAAATTTTTGCCCTATTATTAAATTGTGTTTCTGTTTTTACATGGTCCAAATCTAAATTTGTTTTTTTATTGATTTACTATTAAAAAAAAAATCTTGTTTGATCTTTATTGTGCTATGAATCATATTAAATAGATTCAATATATTAGCTGTTGAAATGAATCTTATATGAACAATCAAATTTGCACCTCTGTGTCAGTTTTGTACGGTTTTTTTTTTCAAGAGGTAATGAGATTTTGCCCAACATTTAGGCTGGCTTGATCTAATAATTATTGTTTCCATTATGATCAATTTTCATTTACCACAAAAAGATGACATTATATTTGTAAGGATTTTTCACTCATTTTGAGCCTGCATTTTTAGTTATCAACTGTGAAAATTGGCTTCTGGATCAATAGCACACAAGACAGCAATTTTTTTAAATTTCCAACAAACTTAGAATAGCCATAATTCAATGGCTAATTATGCTACCAAAATAAATGTGGTATCATTGTTTATGTTTTGCAAAGATCTATGTGCTCACATTAAAAGTTTTTAGATATAATGAAAATAAAATTTTCGTTTGCTATACCTAATAATAGGCCAATATCTATGCAGATTTTTATTTATCTTTGTTACATAATATTTTAATATTAAATCCAATGAGGAAGACACATTGTCTTATATCCAATGAAATCAGATAATTACAATTAAGTCCTTATATTTGATATATTGGGCTAGTGGTATATTTTTACGGAATATCGCTAGTGGTAGCTGGCAATTTTACTTACCACAGTGCTCAACCCATGTAGGAGTGGGGCCACCATAATCATCCGCAAGCAGACTGTTCCGCTCTTCAGTGTGGTTAGACAATCAAGTGCCTCAAGCTGTGGTTGAAACTCGACCGTCTATTCCACAGTCGCCGATACGTCAGCTTAAATGCTATTTAGGTCCAACTTTTAAAATCTTACAAGATAACTATGTGTGTGTGTGTTAAGTGAAGACAAAATTTTAAAAAATATACCATAATTTTTAAAATCTGTCTATGTCCATTCTTTGCTCATCACCAATTATTACTCCCACTCCCCAAATAGCTAAAACAAAAAAATACCAAGTTAAGATATTTGATAGGAAAGTATTTATGCAGATTTATATTTATCTGTTATAGTAATTGCGTCACTACCTGACTCTTCCTGACACTATGAAGAGTGATAATGGTGGTAATAGAGTCGTTATGAGCAAGTAGGAAGCAATCTCTAGCAACTTCTGTACTTTCTGTAGATACATACTCTTGTTAACCTTGCTCAGGCATTTTTTTTTGTAGGCCAGAGTGTGCTAATCCGAGTGCACTGGCTTTTCAAAACTACACCTGACCTTGTGTCTAACCTCCTGGAGAGGAGATAAATAAAATACTCTTGTTAACCCGACGCACTTCAGCCCTTTAAGGCCACAACAATTACATAATATTGTAATATTAAATCTAATGATAAGGAGACATTGCCTTATATGTGATCAAATCACATAATTACTATTAAATTCTTGTATTTGGTATATTTTTAAAGAATATCTCTAATCTGATATTTAAAATTGTAATAAAATTTAATACTAAATATCAATTTTCTAGAAAATCTTGATTTTTTTAAAATGTTTTCTTTTAATCTTTTATTTGTCTTTTCCAGGAATTCTCTTAATCAAAATGAACATTCCAGTCTGTTGAGGAGTCTTTATGGAAATAAAGATTAAGCCAAACGTGTGACCAAAGCATTATTATGAAAATGATGCCTTATCGCTGATGATGCCCGTGTAAGAAGAAACAAACCTTGCAAGTTTCTCGAGAATTCTTTTGCCATTCTCTTGGCTTGTGAGGAGTAATGATAAAATGAACAGGAAGGAAAGTGAGCAGATGTCATTTATTGTTTGTATGCATTCACCATACTCTACGGAAGATGCATGTATTCCTTTTGAAATACTAAGGGACAATTGATACACATCTCTCCTCATGTACATCCTGAATTAAGAGTAATATTTTTTTATTAATTTATAAAAAGTAAAATATGTTACAAAACAAAAAAATAGTTCAATTATTTTTGTTTCAAGCACGTAGTCCTCAAACACTTTTAGCATTGAAAAGTTTGTGAACCTGAGTCTATATGCGTATTACATTGTATAATTTAGTTGTAATTTGAACCTGCGTTTGTGTCTGTTCACTGCACACTGTGATTCTCCACACGTTGTCTTCTTCTGAATTCAGTGCTTGATTCCGACACCCGTCTCAGTGTCAATCATGTAGTCTCTGTCACTGCTGCAACAAAAGGATTCTCTTTCCCAAAAAAAACAAAATTCCAATTTAAAACAAGTAACAATGTTTTATTTTGCGAAGTTACAATGATACTTGCCTTTTTCTATCGAACAACAGGCCTGAAAATCAGGACAAACGTATCTTCCAACCGAGCACAAACAGTCTATCAGCTGAGAGCCCTAAGGCTCATCCGTCTCGAGACCTACAGAAACCCAACTGACCTCCTCTGCCCGTCCTGCTGGAATATATATATATATATATATATATATATATATATAAAAGGAGATTGTAGTTTGCTTGAAGCATTGCTGGTAAATATAAGTGCAGGTTTGTAATCCGAGGCTGTAGCAATGCGATGTAGGTGCCGGAAGGTGGAGAGGGTGAACAGAAACAAACGAGGAGAGAAAACGAGAGTGGAATCTCAAAACGATTTATTAATATTTCACGTAAAAACTGATTAAATACCAAGACAGTAAATACTGTCAGATAAATAAAAAGTTCCGGCACAAGGTAATCTTAAATTTTCGAAAGAAAAACTTTCATTATCAAAAGACAACAATTAAAGACCGAAAGGGTCGAAAAAAACGGAATCAAACTGTTGAAACACTGCCACAGAGTATTGGGTGTAGGAACACAGAAAATGTCAAAATTTAATTATATAATTATTCAGCTAAAGCTAACATCTTATTAACATTTGTTTATTTATATACTAATTATTATAATTTTATTATTTTTTTTATTTTATTTGATTTATTAACTTTTCTTTATCTTTTCAATTCTAATTTTAAATTTAAGTGTTGGCCGTTATTGTAATATGGATAGTTAAAGGGGGATAACTTAGAACAAACGGAATATGGTTAGAAATGAGACTTGAAATTTGAAAAAAAAAAAAATTGAAATCAATTGTGGAAAGAATTAATATCATGAGGGTAGGAAGGAACCGTTGGAAAGGGATGGGGGGCGGGAATTAAGAGGAACCGTTAGAAAGGGAAGGGAGGGGGGGGAATTAAGAGATAAAAATATACACTACACCGCCAGCTCACTTCAAAAGGATTAGCTGTTTTATCACTAGACGTAAAAACCTACTGACTAGGAGGTCTCATATCTAGTATGGACATTAATTTTCCCAAAGTCTCAAGTGGCTCACAATCACAGCATGGAACCTTGTATCCAAGAAGACATTATTTCAAAGAGCCAGCCGATTTCTTATGCTGTCTCTCTTCCCTTGGCTAAATATTACTCTCATTACAGGCCTGTTGTCTGCATGCAGTGCAACTATGCACCCCACTAAACATGCAGCATTGCGCATGTTCACAAGCTAAGAATGTTTTATATTCTAACTTTATCAATTGAGTAGACCACATGCTCAGGAATTTGTACACCTGATCGCCATTTTACATGTTGTTTTATTGTGGATAACACATGTGTTGGCCAGAAAATGGAGAAAGATAATAGAGAAGAAATAGTTGGATTTATTAACATATACATACTGTTAAATAGTTTGTCGAGAAAAAGCGTAAAGAGGATTACGAAACATGTCATATAGAACAGTACACAAAAAAAGAGCTTCAAACATGAATACTAAACAAAGAAAACATTAGGGCAAATACTCGGATGCATTGAATATATAAATGTTACTTAAATTGTGCGTTTCCTGCAGCAACAGGCAATGGGGAGAAAGATCATGAGAAAGTTGTTTTTCTCTGAGAGTCGATGTGACTCTATCAGTATGAAACGTAACAAACACAGCGTCAGGGTTTTGAAAAGATATGCTTAGATGAACAGCTGGTCGGACATGTTCGACAGCTTGGAAAGTTTTGTCAGTAAAAAATGTCTCATTTTGAGTTTTTCACACATGGGCAGAACGAGATTATAAACTCACACCGGAGAGTACTCTAACATTGGCCCGAGAGTAAATCCGAGGGAAATAACTCTCACCCAACAGTATTAATCGGTTATTAGAAATTTATAAAATTAATTCCACATGAAATAAAGACATAACTTTGATCTTAGGTAAATGCAGGATAATTTAAATCAACGAGACAAACATGTTACTCAGTTTATAACACATGAGGTGTACCTTTTATTGGAGCAACTTGTATATTAGCCACCTACAAACACAACAATAGCAAAAGAATTAGGGGCAGATAACTGAGGCATTAAGGTAGATAACTTTGATATAACTACTGATTAGAGTGATAATTACAAGATGGGTTTTATTTGATCAACATGGTTGGTGTCTGTTGTGATGATTTGTGTTGAGGTGTTAATGATTCTTGTGTATCATCTGATTCTTCTGTTGTAGCAGCTACTACTTTGTCCTCTTTAATCAAATTGACCTCAGCATGTGACTATTTTGTTAGACTCAAGGACGGTTTTTAATATGGGGAAAATCAATCTCCCCAAAAAGAGCCACTCTGGATGGGAACAAAAATACCTGTATAGTTCTTTAGGACCTTTGGAATGACGGCGCCTTAGTCAACCCAATATGTAATGCCTGAGAGAATGGCATCCTGAGATTAAACAGATACTACATTTTTAATTATTTATTTGCTAAAAGAATAGTAATACAATTTTAACAAATTTTTTTTTTTTACTATTGGGTTGCCACTTATCAAGGCCAAGAGTTAATAAGATAAGCATCAATGAAATGTAATGATTGTCAGCCGAAAAATGAAGAACACTATGGAAGTACTAAAATTGATCAATGAAATGAACTAATTTTCATTACTTATGGGATGGTTTATGACAAGTATTTGTTGACATTGGATTTGAAGACGACTATGTCCTAATCTACAGAGAAGCGGTAATGTGTTACGCCGACAGCAGGAAGCCTTTGCAAAGAAGCTCACTCTGTGGAAATTCCACCTGATGCTTAGCACATGGAAGAAGAAAGGAAAGTCTAAATATTAAGATTTTTAGTAAAAAAATTGAAAAATGAGGAATTAAAAGTGATTTTGTGTTTACTACGTCTTCTTGTCCTCAGACGACTAGTTTTTTTTTTTCCTAGCAATCATCTGAGGCAATCTAACATCTCCACTTACATTATAGCAAAATTGTATATGGGTGTATAAAAATAATTTTAAAAACGGTATTTTCCACACAAGGTTAGACTAAGCAGAAAAGTGTAAAATTCTGTTAGAAGTTAAAAGATTAGATTTAGGTCTGTGTCAGGATATTGTCACAGACAGAAAGTCATAAATATGTAGTGGATAAGCTGATAAAATCTTTCTCTTTTTTATTTTGAATCATGGAAGAGAGCATTTGTGTTTGGGACAGCTGCTCCCTCCTCCTATGTGCGATGGGTTGAGAGATGACACACGGGTTATTATGTATGTATGTATACTGGGAAAGGAAACTCCCCAAAGCATTGTTAAACCCCAGATGATCGTGTGTTAACATTAATAAATTTTATAGCTGATATTAAAAAGAAAATGACAACAACGAAAAAAAAAGAAGAAGAATAGAGAGAGCAAACTACTGCGACATGTCATCTACGCTACAAGCCTTAAGCTGTGCATGTGATGAGCTGCCGTCTGGATAATCTGCTGCAATTGTAGAATTGGTTCACCGTAATGCTATATAGCATACAAGCAGTAGACATGAGAATATAAGAAGGAGGGAAGAGAGAGCGATGCCTCCCCCCCCCCTCCTTACTTTCTCATGTCTACTGCTTATATATCTTATAATTTATAAGTAAAATTCATTCTCAATTTGTATTGTGAGGAAGTCTTTCGATGAATAAACACTAAAAGAATGACAAATCTGCTTATACTCTGGACTTGGCACACCAAACAAATTCTGATGCTTACAACAATTATAACTCTTCAACAACAACAAACGAAAGACAGAACATAAATACCCTCGTTGTACATGGCCTCTGTCTAGTCTTGAGAGACAATGGATACCCCCTGTAAGGGTGGCTGCATATGTAATTGTGAAGCAAGTGTTGCGCAATATCCTCAACCACACCTCTCTTGATCAGCACAGCTTGATTCCAGTGACAAGGAGAAATCTAAGATGACAGGAAACGATACCGAGATAAGCGGAGAGCACATACAGCACCTGGTATTCCCAAATGGTCACCCATTTTAGTACTAACCAGGCTCAATGTCGCTTAACTTCAGTGATCTAACGGGAACTGGTGTATCAACATAATTTTCCCGTTGTTGTATCATATAACAAATAGTCATTCTCCACTCATAAAATGCAAAATAATTGCTTTTTCTTGTGGTGAATATCTACATACTGTTAAAGTCATGATTTTTTTTTGAGTTTGTCTGTTCGTACGCAAATATGTGATTGGTTGACAAAAGAATAGGCAGGATGCATATTAATAAGGCAGTAGTTTTTGCAATGTCAGTATCAGAGTTTGAATATCACATAAGTTTAAAGTATTTTTTAAAACTGGCTACATGTTTTATAAATTTAAAGAAATTAGCATAAAATAATAATGTAAAACACATTACATAAATATATTTTGTTAAACTAAGTGACCTTCTTTTTTTTTTTTGATAATCTCCCCAAAACAAAGTAGACAAAAAGGGTATCCTGCATTAGTTAAAAAAAAAATTACTTTTGCTTAAAAACAATTTCTAATTTTGGGGGCCAATAAAAATATGTAAATACATTTTTTTAGTATATTTTTTCCACAAAATTTCACAAATATTTTTCTTTGTAACTAGTTATAAAACAGTAGAAGCTAGGTAAAGATGAAAATTCACATACCCATGTACTGTACTAAAGATCCGTGTTATGAATTTGTGACATATAAGCTGACCACAGGTAAAAAAAAGAAAGAAAAAAAGAAAAGATGGATTCTTTCTTGAAATTTACTCAAAGAGATCAGAGACACAAGAAAATCAACACGAGACGGAATAATTTTTAAATAAATATTTATTTCTAAGACCAAAGTATGAAAATAATCAAAATAAAAAGAAAATAAGGTTTAACTCAGAGGAAGGGGTTTCTGGATGTTAAATGCAAAGAAAGATGTAACAAAAATCAAATGAAGATGTACTTAACTTTTTCCACAATCACGTAGGTATTTAAAGATAATAAAGTTCATATATAAAGAATAGTTCTTCGGTGATAGCTTTTGACAATGTTCTTTTTGAGGTGATGGGTTTATTTGTTAGTTTCTGTTTGTCGATGACTAAGTGCTGTAGTGTTTTCTTCTCACCCGCAAAAGCATGTAACATCATTTTCTGGTTGAGATTTGCTTATTGGTGGGTATTGTCCTGTCTTCTTGTCCACTGAGGCATATTGAAACATCAGTATCTTTGGTAAATAAAAATTCATTTTCTTCCACATTTCCTCTCAGCGATTTCTCTTCTCAGAATTATATATCAGTCATCAGGACGTTTTCTTTTTAGAACCGTCCGTCTGGCCGGCTGAGCTTTGCAAAACTAAAGAATTAACTTTTTCACATATGTCTTTCCCTTTCTCCTTCCACCCTTAGAGGATAATGGTCATCAGATATCGGGTTTAGAGAGGGTTAAACAGTTTACAGGATACTATCGTCAAACCCTTACTTAGATTTGAAAGGCAAAATTTTATGTCTATTACAGTTTTTTTTTTCTTTGGTATAAGATCAGGTTTAGTTTCTCCATATTTTATTTAAAGAGACTTCTGTTGTTTTTGGAAATCTGGGCCAAGTATAATATCACTACATTAGTTCTTTAAAAATTTTCAGTTTGTGTCCGTTCAACTTGAAACAATATTTTATGTGAAATAAGTTACACAAAATATAGGTTAGTGAATGGAATCGTGCATGTGAATCTATTTGTAAACACATCACATGACCGTTATTTTCATTTTTTTGTCAATATCTCACCTGGAGCTGTTTTGTTTTTTTTAATAAAAAGTGTTATTGCTTTTTTGTTTTAGAAATATGGCTTATGTGTTTTTGCTCACGCGGTTGGTCAATAAATATATAGGATTGATATAAATGTCAGTCCTATGAGCTAAATAAATGGTGAAAAGTAAAATAACATTCAGGAGAGAAGTAAAACCATATTAAGCTTTATTTACCTTATCAAAAAAGGGGGGGGGGGGGCATTCGCTGTTTATGTAACCTGGGTGGGTGAGTCTATTGCTCCTACAACACAAACGTAGGACACTATACTAGGTACAATTAACTCCTCACATTTAAACAAAAAACTCAGACGATCTTATCAACAAGATTAGAAATATCGATATAAATGACAGAACCATAAACAACTTAGATATACGATCCTTATACTAGGAATCCCAATCATCCGAACTACATCACCAACCATCAAAAATGTCACGAACAACACAAAATGCACAAACACTGCACCCACTATTATCTTGAGTGTAGGCAGCACCACTCGAGCAATCACAAAATTATTAATCCATTTACTACACAATTAATCGCTTAGATTTAAAAATCTTAAGTGAGCTTATCAACAAAATTAGAAATATCGATATAAATGATAGAATATGAGCGCTACAAAGATACTCAAGGCTTGAGACATTAGGTATAGTGTTATCAGTCTCTGTTTTGACATAAGAGGGAATTAGACAAATGGACGAATAATCTGCTTCCAGTTTGGAGTTTTCGTATTGAGCATTTCTGGTGGCATCTTGGACTGCGAAGAAGCCAGAAATAGTGACAAAAATTATGGGATACTTCTTTTAAGCAAATAAAGTCTAAATAAATGATCAGTATCAAAATTCATCTCTTGAAATCAAGAGGTACTGAATGCATTCAATCTGGTACTAAAGGAGGAAGTTTCTAGGGAATATTAAATTCACAAGCGGTTCTCAATTGCATGTATATCCCAGTCAGGGGAGATGATGACGTTAGTTTTGCAGTTTTTTTTTTGTTTTTTTGCAGTGTCACTATCCTCCTACATACAGTGTCTGGTATTCCTAAATATTCAACCATCTGTTACTGACCAATGTCGCTTAACTTCGGTAATCTAATGAGAACCGGTTTGTCAACGTGATTATGCCGTATATATATAATTTAACCTTTTTATCTCTTCCTAAGTATAATCCTTAAACCCAATTCCTTTAGAAGACACATCATTAAACCCCAAAACAGTAACGGCCAAATATACGATACTCATAATATTGGCTCACAGGATTTATATAGAAATATTTTTTTTATATCTCTTTAAATCTTTTCCGGTTTAAATCTCAACTCTTACTTTTCACCCCTCCCCTTTTTTTCAAACCTAATTAAACCTTCCTTACACTAAATTTAAACAAACATACATAACACTCTAAGCAAATAACGCGTCGAAACGAGAGTGACACATGACTTCACATTTCCGAAACAGATGACAACAGAAGCTGAAGAGAGCCGGATGGCTAAGTCCTTCTGTGCTTGAAACCGACTGTACGAATGTTGTACTAATTTTTCTGTACCAAAATAAATTTTAAAAATTTAAAAATATATATATATATATATATATATTTCAACACACCTGGATGACACAAGACATCAGGTGGAATAACTTTAAAACGAACAATAAAGTTAGGCAATGTTTTATGTTTATGCAAGAAGAAAAAAAAAATAGTTCAGAAAAAGTGTAATATGATTTCTTTTAATACCTATCACCCAATTTGCGAGTAAACTTGTTTTTTGTTCGTTTTCTCTGGCATGACATTAATATGTAATGAGGTTATCTGTAGAACATAGGAGAGGACGGAGATACTGACTGGAGTGTAGCTGCTGTCAAGTGAGGATGTTCTCCAAATACCGAAGGTTAAGGCCTCTTACTTCAAAGCATTTATGACAGTAGAGCTAAGAAAGCATTCAATTGTTATAACACCTTCCTTCCTCACTACTGGAGAGTTACAAAGTTACCTGTTTTATGTCAATTCATTACCTAAGTGACAATTAAAAGTTGTTAAACTTACTGAAATTTTTTCGCAACCTCTCTTTTCGGTTAGCTCCACTCTGGATCATCATCGAAGTATCTAAATTTTCTATATATTTTTCTCTAAAATTTCTCTCTTTTTTCTGTAGTTTGTCTATTCTTCTGTAGTTACTTCAATGGCAGTCAAAGTTCCTGTCAACCTCTGTGGTAGTCATTATTTATACTTTGAATTTTTGTGATTTTTCTGCTAGTTATAAGATATGCCAAATTGCAAATGGTGAACGAAATATGCAAAACATTGTGGCTTTTTTCATCCCAATAGTTTCATTGAATGTTCATCACAGAAACTAAGCCAATCTGTCTCATTTTCAAAGAAGTCTACAAACGTAACAATATTTAACGGGATAATAATTAAGTTACGGAAAATGAGTTTAGCAAATGGAAGTTATGTGGCTGAGAAACAAAGAGTGACATAGTGAATAGGAAGTTGCTTTCCAGAAGTGACGTGGAATAGTGAGACATGGCAAAAAGAAAGACTAATGACTGTCTTTTTGGTTCTGCCTGTGAGATGAGACAGACGTGTTTTCAAAGAACTTCAGGGGAAGACATAATGTGTAATTCTCTGCAGCAGAATTTAAAGAAAAATAAAACTAAAAAAAATATTAAGACCCAAAAGGATAATGCTTTATTTCAGAATTTTTGAGATGAGGATTGATAATTTGCATTATTTAGATTATTCGGACTACTGTTTTCATTTTGGATGTTATTCTTACAACGTTTCAAAAAATAAATCTTTAACCTTCTTCAGGTGTATCTTGTTGAACTCGTATAGATTTCCTAATTCGACATAAAGATTCATGAGTTCACCAAGACGCACTGGAAGAAGGTCAGTGGTTACATTGTCTGAAACATTAGAATAACATTCAAGATAAGAATGGTCGTCGGACTTATCCAAATAATATGGATAATGCTTTGTTGTTAGTACACGTTGCTGACTACAATAGAGAGACACTATGCTACAATTTTTCCTACGATCCAACAGATCAAAAAGCTCGTCTTGTAAGACTATTCCATTGTCTAAAAATCACATTCCAAGTAATATGGTGGACTTCTGGTGGAAGATGAGGTCAATCAAAAGCAACCAATGAAGATAATGAGTGAATAATAGTTGGAATAATAATATGCTAATGGCATTTCATGTTCGTACATACGTTATCACCTTTCACACACATTTAAAAACGAATAAGATTGTCCTATGAGTAAAGATTGTCAGTGATTAGTCTGATGTCGCTAAGGTAAACAATTCCAACTTTACCCATTTTAAAATGATTTGTTTCAAAATAAAATTATTTTGCCCTGTCAACTGACACTAGGAAAAGTCCACTCTGGCCTACAAAAGATGTCTGAGCAGCCCTGTCGGCATTCCCCGGCAAGAGTGCCTCAGGTGATTAGCAATAAACAAACCCTTTCTCAAAGAGAGAAGGTAAAGCCTGGGAGGGTGGACCTCCTAGGATTGAACAGAACCATACTTCGGTCCGACAGAAGCAAAGTCACTATTGGACTGATTGTCAAGGACGTATACTTGACTGGTATGAACAACACTTACTCAAGCTGTGCCAGATAAGCAATGTAAGGTAATGTATTCGTTTTATTTATTTGAAGAATATTTTGCTGACAAATTACAGGAGAAGAAATAATAATATTGACCCAAACAAATATTTATAATTTCGAAAGGAATATCATTTTTAACAGTAAATTATACAGATTGATATAGAAAGCACTGTAGAAATGCCACCGGGGGGGGGGGGGGGGTGCTAGTTGTTTGAATTCATTCATTCATATCTTATGAATCAGATGATTCTATTGTTGGTATTGGTTTCCCCGATATCTTTCTCGTCAGAATTACTTCCAGAAAGAAATCGGATACTTATAGGAGAGACCACGTGAAGGTTGCCAACATCCTAAGTGAAAGTGTTTCTGTGGAACGAATTGGATTCGAACTTGGTGTACCCAGGCCGTCAGTCCGTGTTGTTAGCCACTGTCACGTCCCAGTTGGAATAATATTCTGTTATTTATAGCTGGGCTTGATCTTTAAACAAGTATTGATTTATTGATTGTTAAATTTTATAGGCTTCTTTGAAAATGTGTAGACTTTATTTCTCTTTATATCTCTTGAATTCATTATCAACTAATTAGCTAAAATATACATTTTCTTGTCACTTTAACATACACACTGCCTTTCACAGAGGCGTTCTCGTCGGCAGATTCAAATATTCAAGATGGTTAAATAAAAGTGCATCTGACCCCATCTGACACGCCAGTACAAATCAATTTCATGCGGTCTTCTCTTCTTTTTTCTTCTTATTTTCTTTCTCCTGCCTATTGTCTTTCTTTATCCATCTGTGATGCTTTCTCCAATGTGAAAATATCTTTTTTGCTTTTTGCTTTTGCATATCTGAAAAGGGTCTATAATATAATGAACCCTCCCATTGAACAAATAGTCACATAAATAGATTTTCTAGTCATCTTTATACAATTCACATTTTGTAAAAAAAAGTCCTTGTGTCCAATACTTTTGCATCCTACAGTAGGTATTAAAGTGTGTATGTATAATACGATCTACTATAAAGGTATATTTTTTAATAAGGATTAAAATTTCAAGATAGTATAGGGTGGCCCCTCCCACCCCAAACTGTCATTCATGGAATCGTTAATAAAAGTCATAATCCTTTCTGC
The DNA here is from genome assembly GCA_963556195.1 of Sepiola atlantica. Classification (NCBI taxonomy): domain Eukaryota; kingdom Metazoa; phylum Mollusca; class Cephalopoda; order Sepiida; family Sepiolidae; genus Sepiola; species Sepiola atlantica. Next base: position 73,816,272 of record OY744519.1, read on the forward strand.
AATCCAACCATATTTGGTACAAATAAACTTCAGTTTATGCTTGACTTATACACCAAGTTTCAGTCATGTATGTCTAACATTCTTTGCTTTATTCCCATTCAATGATATGAGAGGACACTTTCGTGATCGTCTCATCAGTAGGAGGTGTGATCCTGTATTACTAACAGTCTATACAGTTGAAACAAAGGAAGCAAGATCAGAAAGAAGGAGGAGGAAAAAGATTTTGTTGCAAGAGTTCCAGATACTTCTCCAGTCGGCGATTCATATCAGCCTGAATGTTTTCGATTGAGATTTACGGAACAGACCAGAAATGACCGAGCTGCCACCAAATGTACCGACATTAAATGAAACAACTTTTTCATTTTTTCCCTGACTTAAGGTTAGGGCCAATTACACCCTTCCATGTTTTGAATGGATTTAATAATTTTCTTCAAATCATTATGTGAATCAACTTTATTTTATTTATTTTTTCTTGAAGTTTTTTTTACTTTATTTATTTTTTTGAAGGGCTAAAAAAATGTTTTATCTCTAACCCTAACCCTAACCCATCTTCACTTGTACTAGCCTCTCTACGGGCAATGCCTTCTTTTGGTTAAAAAAAAGTATTCCCATGCTTTGATTTGTCGGAAAAAAATGATGAGTTAAAAGATATAGTTTTATAGAATAGGAGGACAAAGTTTCATTCTAACATTTAAAACAACTTTATTAGTTGTCTTCGTTAACATTTAAGTAAAAGGATGAAAGAGAAGGGAGTTAGGGAAGGAAGGCGTCCATGACGAAGAGGAAAACTTATGAAGTCCAAATGGTGTTAAATAAATGTCTCGTTAGAAGAGAAAGAGTTCACACATGAAGAATGTTTATACCGTACACAGGTGTGGAAGTTCGGCCATGTGGATTTTTTTTTTTTTTAACATAGTTCACCCCAAACAAGGCAGGCCGCCACTGTACACGTAAGGGGCTACTGAGAAAAAAAGAGTGAAGGTTTGGAGGGGGAGGTCAACCTAAATTAGGAGTTGCGCAGCGAGATGTCTGTTTACATTAGTTTTAAATTTCTGCACGTCAGTAACGTCAGGAAAGCAGGGAACAGGAAGGGAGTTCCAGAGTCCAGCAGCACGAGGAAAAAAGCTTTTGAAGTAGAAAGCTCTTCGGCATCTGGGGACCTCCACAGTGAATGTATGCGATTTGGCAGATTGTCAGGTTGGTCTAGTGAATGTACGTCGTGGAAGAGCATAATCCATTGAAGTACTTGTAAAACAGGGACAACATTGCGGCGATGGGGCAGGGGCTGGAGCTTGGTGGATAGTGAAGGACCTATCAAGTTGGCGACTCTTTTTTGGACCTTGTCTAAGAGGGAGAGACTAGTGGATGATGCACCAGCCCAGATGTGGCAACAATACTCCATGCATGGACAGATGGTGGTTTTGTAGAGATATAGGATAATGTCAGGTGTGAGAAGTTTACTGGCACGGTAGAGGGAGCCCACCTTCTTTGCAGCAACCCTGGCAATGTTTTCAATGTATTTATTCCAATTCCTGTTATCTGTGAAAGTTAGGCCGAGGCGTTTTAATGATAAACTCTCAGGCAGGGTGCTATTTTTCATGACAATCGGTGGTTGAAGAGGTTTCTTGTAGTTATTGAAGAAAAGTAGCTTTGTCTTTGCGGCATTAAAAGTTACCATCCATTTTTGACCCCATTCCACTACAGACTGGAGGTCATTTTCTAAGGATTCAGCCATTACCTCAGATATGTGCGTGTCGGTTTTGCCCACATGACGAGAGTAGAGCGTGGTGTCGTCAGCAAATATTCCTATCTAAGTCACAATGACATCAGGGAGGTCATTTATGAAAATCAGAAACAGTAGAGGTTCAAGGATGGATCCCTAGGGTACACCAGCATTTATGCCATGTTGCTTAGAAGAACGACCATCGAGGACAACCTTTCGTTTTGTTAGGAAGGATTTAATTATATTAAATATTTGTCCAGTAATACCATATGAGTGCAGTTTTAGGAGAAGCCCTTCATGCCAGACCTTGTCAAAGGCCTATATATATATATCGAGCGCTACCACCCTAGCTTTACCTGCCTTGTCCAGTGTATGTTATATGCGTTCAGAGATGACCGTTAGGATTTCTGCAGTAGATCGTGCTTGTCTGAATCCGTAGTGATGATTAGAAAGAAGTTTAGCATTAACTAGGTGTCTGACTATCGCTAGATTGATTAATGATTCAAAGATTTTAGCAAAGATCGGGAGTAGACTGATTGGGTGGTAGTTTAGAGGATCAGTCTATCTCCAGAATTCTTGAAGACTTGTACCACAGAGGCAATTTTCCAACTATCAGGGAAACAAGATTCAGTAAGGCATTTGTTGTATAGTTTGGAGAGGATAGGGGCCAACTCAGCAGAGCATTTCTTTATTACTATTACTGGTATAAGATCAGGCCCACAGGCTTTGGAGGTGTCAAGGTTTTTTATGGTGTCTCTGACTTGAGATGGGGTGATGACCAGGTTCTCAAGTGTGGCTTCAGTCCACAATGGGAATTTAGGGAGGGGTGGTTTGCTGAGTCCAAAGTGGGGTTTAAGGTGAAATGCTGGGCAAGTAGTTCAGCCTTATCAGTTGCTGTGCAAACAACATCGTTGTGATTTGATAGCAGGGGAATTGTCCATTGTTCATCACACTATTGTATATTTTCCAGAAATCACGAGTACCTAGTTTCTGTGACTGAATGCGTTTTTTGGTTATCTCTGTATATCTTCTCTTTGCTTCATTTATCATTACTTTGCAATCATTTCTTGCCTCTACAAATTGTTGTCTGTTTGCAGTTTACTTATGGCGGCTGAATTTTCGGAATGCCTTCTGCCTCTCAGCAATAGCAGCTGCACATTCTGAGATGAACCATTGAGGAGAGTGAGGTTTGCTGAAGAATTTTTGTGTGGGGACATAAGCATTAATGCCTGCTTTGACCCATTCGGTTAGCTTGCCTGCTCATAGTTTCTTGTCGTTTTAAGCAACGGCTCTTCAACTTTTGGACGAGTTTTTAACGTGATAAGTATCATTACAACAACATGATCAGAGTTTCCGAGCGGGCTATGGGCATTCGCCACACAAGTCTCGGGTAGTGAGGTCAAGAACAGGTTAAGAAGTGAGGCTTGCTGGTCTGCGCGATCAGGAAGGTGGGTCGGAAAAGTGACAGCCTGTGAGAGGTCATGAGCTGACGAGAAATTAAATGTAGAGTTCCCAGCTACATCAGTAATGGTGGAGAATCCCAACCAGTCACGGTGGTGTGCATTAATATATATGTATTTGGACATTCGAGTCGAGTGAGAGTGCTCTATCTAAGCTTTCAGAGACAGAGTCAAGCAGTGTATAGTCCTGGGTCGAAGGAGAACGATATAAGAAATATAAGTAACTAACTCTGTGATGTAAGGTCAATCTAAAGCAAATGTAGGCTTGGTCATCTGATTCTAACCTATGTTCTCTAGTCAAGGGTAGGGTGTTCCGAACAAAAACTCCTAGCCAATGCATATGTTTGTCAGAGTCCTTACGATAGAGTGGAAGGTAATCAGTCATGTCAAAGTGGTGAGAGGAGATTGAGGATTGAAGGTTCGTTTCACTTAGTGCTAGGATATCCGGGGAGTTTGTCAGGAGAAAAGTTTCTACGTCGTTAATGTTGGTTCTAAGTCCCCGGATATTTGTGAATACGAGCCTCAAGGGCGGAAGCGAAGATGTTTTTTGTTGGGTGTCTGGTTTAGGTTTGGTTTTCTTATTTTGTATATTCATGTTTGTTTTGAGATAGAGTGGAGAGGGCAAAGTGGGTGCTTGTTTGACGCCAATAATCTCACACAACCAGTCCATTAGTCGTGACTTGGTCCATGGGGGTTTGTGTAACTGTTGACGGAGCAGCCGTTCTTAGCGCTACTTAAGAGTTAGGGCTCCTAACTACCAGTCGGAAACAGCAGCCAGACAAGCTGTCTAACCTCTACCCTCAACCTGTCGGATGAAGAGCGACCCAGACTAGTCATGTAGGACTTAGTGACAAAAAACTTTCCCCAAGTTGCCCAGATAGAGAGGAAGAGAGACAGCGTTCATTGCCCTAGTCAGGAAACAAGGTCAAGCACTAGGCGTCTCGTATGTATGTAGTTATGTGTGTGTGTGTTTTATATTAAGTCTTCCTGTGTGAGGCAGTCGAAGTAGCCATGTTGAATTCTTAATTCTTCTTCCCAAAGTCGCACCCAGGGTCAAAGGCCCGGGAAGATGTCTGTTGCGTCCCAAGAGAGAAGTTTGTGTTTTGTCCAGACAACGTGGTATTGTTGACATTTCCGGTTTGTTCTGTAAATCACAATCGGAAACATTCGGGTCGATATGGATCCCTGGCTGGCGAAGTACTGAATTTCATTTTCTACAATCTGTATAATTTTGACTTGAATGTTCATTCATTTTTATTCTTTATTTATTTACTAGCAATGCTACCTGGCATTATCCGGGAGTCTCAGTAAGTAAATAGAAAAGTTTTAAAAAGTGTGTGCAGTATCTCCCCCCCCCCTCTCTCTCTCTCTCTTTCACTCTCTTCCATATGCAAGCTTTAGCAAAAAAAAAAAGGATAAAATCACCAACAGTATCCTAGTATCAGTATTATTTTTTTTAACATTTACCAGTAAAAATGAAAGAAAATAATATTTTTGTTACCCCAGCCTTGTACTAATTTGGTCTAGGATGACCTAAAGCGAATGAATATTAGAGTACTGTTTTTACTATAACGTGTCCGGGGTTATACTGAATCTTAATACATAAACTTTGTAAGTGTATTTTGGTAGTTTCTGAGTTTCAGCCACACACACGCACACACACACACACACACACACAGAAATATGACTTTTCTTTATCATAATACATTATGCCTCTTTGGGCATATGTTTTAATCAATAATTTTATGTCAATTTTATTTTTAAATCTCACAGAATATAATAATATACAGATCAAATTCTCCTAAATTGTTCATCAGATAGACCTGAAAGTTTTTCTGTAAATTCATTTATATCACTATTTCTGTTCTATTTCTGTTCTATTTTTGAACTCACGCATTATGATTATCTCGACTCACCATTTGATCTGACCATATAATAAATCGTCGATTCAGGGCAATTGACCTGTGATAAAAGGAACACCAAATGAGACAAGAAGTGGTGAGAGGGGGGGAATAGAGGGTTGAAATAGTGGGAGGAGAGAGATAAAGGAAATGGTAGTAGTGAAAGAAGAGAGTAAGAGGATGGTGTAAATAAATGATGTAAATAAAGAAAAGAAAAACGCCAAAGTAGTAGTAGTTGCCTTTGGGTGCCCTCAAATGGCTGCAGTGGTTCGTCCTGTTGGTCGGTGAACTGCTGCTGGAACCAGTCTTTAATGATTCTTGCTTTGCCTTCATCAGTTCCCATAAGGTTGCCGTCGATGTCTTGGACAATGATGGGTGGGGTGGGTTTCATTGAACGAAGCTGTTTTACTGCACGGAACATCTTTCGACAGTCATCAGTTGAGGTGATTTCATCTGCTATGGCATCTGCCTCTTCCACTGCGACTTCCTTCAACCTTTTGGTTATGAGGCGCAGGATGTTGTTGCGCTCCTTTCGGAATGGGGTGCAGTTTTCACTTTTGCCATGTTTGTAGATCTTGAGCCTCAGTGCTTTTTGATGTTCTGACAGCTTGGTTACTATGGGATCTGTAATGATAAAAGAAGAATGAATAAGAATGCCTTTCGTAAAGGTTTTATCAGCTTAAAATATATACACGTGTTTGGCAAAGTCAATATGGCGGAATCCTTAGTTCCGGCCAAAGGGGAATAACCATGACTCATTTCCTGAAGAGTTACAGTAATTTATTATAACATTTTCCCCTTCAACAATAATCAAGTATGGAATTACAGAAGTTAAATTTAGTCTGTTCTGTACTAGGTTAAAAAGTCCTTATATTTACTTGGAAATCGCCGCATTCTGGACGATCTCCGCACTGACTCACGGGGATTTTTGTTCTCAGCATCCACATCGTGGCTAGTATGGATATGTTCAGGATCAGGTAAGGGATTCTTCTCCTCCACGTCGATATTGTTTTCGTCAGGTGGCGGTTCTTTATGGGCTTCAGGGCTTGCAGTATTGTTTTCATCGTGTTCGTCTTCTTGGTTTGAGGAGTTAGGGGCCAGGTCTCGCACATTGACAGTAGTTTCCGCACCAGAGGGTAGTCGTACATGAGCATAGTAGGGGTTGATGTCTAATAAGGTAGCAGGGGTTACTGGAGGGTCGAGCTTACTAGACTTAGTATGGTTTCTGACATATACTGGGCCTGGTTTCGCCCAAGTGGGAACAGAAGTTCCGGAGGAAGATCTACGACTATATTTGAACATTCTCTCATGAGGAGTCATATTGGTGGCAGTGCACAGTAACGACCTGATTGAATGGAGAGCGTTTGGTAGTATCTCTTCCCAATGAGGCAGTTTCATGTTGCTAGAGTGTAAGGTCGTTTGGATGGCCTTCCATAAAGTTCCATTGAGCTTCTCAACTTGTCCGTTACCCTCAGGGTGATACCTACTTGTTTTAGAGGTGGCGATACCTTTGCCACGTAAGTAATCTTTGATTTCTCCTGCAAGGAAGTCAGCAGCTCGGTCAGTGTGTATCATATCGGGCATGCCAAAAATAGCAAATAGTTGGTTTAGGCAATGGATCACGGTTTTACTAGTCATATCCTTACAGGGGAAGGCAAAGGGAAAGCGAGTATATTCATCAATTATGGTGAGTAAGTATTTGTTACCACGTACAGAGGTAGGTAAAGGGCCTTTAAAGTCGATGTTTAGTCGCTGGAAAGGTAATATAGCCTGTATGAGTGTTCCTTTGTTACAACTGGCAAATTTAGGTTTCAAATACTGACAGGAGGGGCACGAGTCTGTTATGTTTTTAATTTGTTCTAAAGAAAAAGGAAGGTTTCTTGTCCGGATGAAGTGGCTGAGTCGCGTGACTCCAGGATGGCATAGTGTAGCATGCAAGTCGCGGAGGTCTTGCAAAGTGTGCGTTAATGCAGAGATGCGAGAAAACGTATCAGCAGCTGTATTTTCCGTTCCTGGGCGGTAAGTAATGCTGAATTTGAATTGTGACAGTTCGATCCGCCAACGACATATCTTATCATTTTTAATTTTTGATTTTCTCTTATTATCGAACATAAAACTGACGCTCTTTTGATCTGTAATAACTTTGAAATGTCTCCCGAGTAAGAAGTGTCGCCACTTTCGAAGAGCTTCGACAATCGCAGCAGCTTCTTTTTCGACCGCGTGATGTCTAATCTCGTTCGGACTTAGTGTCCGAGAAAAGAATGCAACGGGTCTACCCTGTTGGTTCAGCGTAGCAGCAATGCAGTATTTACTGGCATCAGTTTCCACTACAAATTCTTTGTCCGGGTCAACACTTATAAGGGTGGCATTACTTAAGTCGGTCTTCAGCGTCTGAAAAGAATTTAGAATAGACGGGGGTAGTGGAAACTCCCTGTTATGGTTCAGCGGCAGTATCTTATCAGAAAAATTTCGAATGAATTTACTATAGTAAGAGAACATACCAATTATTCGTTTTTGCGACTGTAGATTTAGAGGCGGTGGCATTTCAAGGAGTGGTTTTAGCCTCAGGTAATCAGGAGTAATTTGGTTGTTCTGGATTGTGTACCCAAGAAGTGTGATAGAAGTGGTAGAAATGATGCTCTTACTTTGGTTGAGTGTGATGTTGCATTTTTTTGCTACATTATAAAACCTTTGAAGGTTGTAATCGTGTTCTTGTTGATCCTTTCCGCATATCGTGACATTGTCTACATACACAAAAGTATCTGTTAATTTTTCTCTTTCTACAATGTCATCGATGCATCTTTGAAAGGCACTCACTCCGTTAGTGACTCCAAAAGGGATACGAGTAAATTGGTAAAGTTTTCCATTTACTTCGAATGCTGTGTATTTCCGATCGGCGTGACTAATTGGGATTTGATGGTAAGCAGACTTCAGGTCAAGTGTTGTAAAAACGTTGTATCGAGCTATGTCATCAATCATTTTAGTAATGTTAGGCATGGGATAGGCATCCAGTTCTGTAAATCTATTTATGGTGTCGCTGTAGTCGACCACCATTCTTTTTTTTTGATTCTCGTTAGAGGTCACTAAAACTTGGGCTCGCCAAGGAGATATAGAGGGCTCTATTATGCCTTCCCTCAGCATTCTGGCAGTTTCCTCTTTAATAAAAATGTTGTCAGTGAATGAGTGACGACGAGATTTGGTGGCAATAGGGGTCGTCCGAGTAGAAAGATGAGAGAAGAGGGGAGGAGGAGAAATTTTGATACATGGAAAACTGTTACTCTTACCCATCGCTCCAATAACAAGTTCTTCCCTGGGACCGTCGAATTTCAACGTCACAGTTTTATATTGTTTTAGAAGGTCTTTTCCGACAATCATATCCGTGAACAGGTCCTTAATTACTTCCACCGTCATGGCGTGGTGGTTTTTACCGTTTAGAGAGATGTCAACAACAGTTTCGCCGATGATTTTAGCATGATGATTCGGGTCCGCCAATGCTACGGTTTTCAGTTTGGGGATAACAAAAAGTTTCAGCTTTCTTGCTGTATTTTTGCTAATGAACGTCCTCACGCTGCCGGAGTCTACCATAGCATTCACTACCTGCCCATTTATTTCGCATTTGGTGTAGGTGATGTCTTTGGCACCCGTTCCTAGTCAGGAGAGATTGGGTGGGGGGGAGTCCGGGTCGTACAACACAGCAGCAGGAGAGGAGGATGATCTACATACCTTAGCCCAATGGCCATTTTTTTTACATTTTCTACACTCGGCATTACGTGCAGGACACATCGCCCGTGCATGCCGTGTGTTCCCACAGAAGAAACAAATTCCTTTTTGTAATGTATTTCCTTTTACAGCGGCTAAGGGAGTTTCTTCTGGTTGACCTACGGTAGCTGTTACGCTCGGGTGGTAATCGAAGCTGGCCGTATGCTTCTCCGCTTGTTCTAGGGATCTAGCCACTGTAAATGTCTCTTGTAGTGTCGAGAAAGGTTTTTCAAGTAGGCGCTGACGGATAGACGAAGACGAGATGCCGCTAATGAACGCGTCCCGTATATATTGTTTTTTGTTTTCCTCGGCACTTACCGCTTGAAATTCGCAAGATTTAGCGAATACTTCCAACTGTTGCATGAACTCGTCGATGGTTTGTGTCGGTTTCTGTTTACTTGTCAGGAGTTGATGTCTGTTAAATAAAATGTTTGTTGGTTTCATATAAATAGCGTCTAGCGTTTCTATGGCGCCGTTGTAATCCGTGGCGTCGCTTATGATTTCGAAAATTGTCGCCGAGACAGAATTGATCAATGCGAAAAGATTTTGCGCATTGTTTTCGATTTGGTCGTTATTTAACGTGCGTAGGTAATATTCAAATGTTAGTTTCCAATGTTTGTATATTTTTTCCGAATTCGGAGCAGTTGGTTCTGTGTTAAATCTTTCTGGCCGCAGTAATTTGTCCATTTTTTTTTTTTTTTTTTTCTTATCTTAAGCTGATAAAATTGTAATGATAAAAGAAGAATGAATAAGAATGCCTTTCGTAAAGGTTTTATCAGCTTAAAATATATACATGTGTTTGGCAAAGTCAATATGGCGGAATCCTTAGTTCCGGCCAAAGGGGAATAACCATGACTCATTTCCTGAAGAGTTACAGTAATTTATTATAACAGGATCAGCTGTGTGTTGTGAGGGCACCCCAAGGCCACTCCAGACCCCCATAACAGAAGAGGAAGTAAAAACTGCCATCACTGCACTTCAAAATGGCCATGCCACCGGTCCAGATGGTGTGAACAGCGAGCTGTTTAAGCACTCAAAGAACATTGTTTCTCACCCATTGGCTAAAACCATCAACTCATCTTTCGAACACCACACACCCATAGAGAGACTAGGAGAAGGCACACTTATCACCTTACCCAAGCCAAAGAAGCCCGCTGGGCCACCAGCCAACCTCCGGTCAATAGCTCTGCTGAACAGCATAAGAAAGATCATGTCTATCATTACCCTGTGCCGCATCAGAAACAAAATCGACTGCTTCACAGGACCCTCCCAAAGTGGTTTCAAAAGAGGCAGAAGCTGCGCAGACATTGTATGGGCACAACGTATGCTGACCTCAATAGTGATGACAAAGAAATGGGACTTCCACAAGATGGGCATTAATATGTCGCAAGCCTTCGATACATCAAGCGACAACGCATCCTAGATGTCCTACTGCAAGCAGGCTGCAATGATGAAAAACTAAGACTTGTAAGATCTCTGTTAGCAGGGACAAAGCTAAGAGTCCGAGTGAAAAACGAACTGTCTGACTCATTTGAGACCACCATAGGCTCCCCCCAGGGCGACAGCCTCTCACCGGTGCTCTTCACCTGCTACCTCACTGCTGCACTCTCATCCGTCCGAGAAAGCCCTAAAAGGCCCAACCCACCAGTCTCCAGCCTGGGTCTGCCATTAGAAATGGAATATGCAGACGACGTTAATTTGCTGGACATAAAAACAAAGCCTCTGGATCAGCTCCAGCCAATAGCGTCAGAGAAACTGAAAACAGACAATCTCTTCATGAACGAGATGAAAACAGAGTTTAGCCATGTATACCTTGCAGAAGCCACAGAGTTGGACCCACAAGGCAAGACCCTCTGCGGCAATGAGAGCTAGCACAAGAACAAGACCCTGGGATCCCTGCTGTGCAGCATTACAGACGTCACAGCCTGCTGTATACATGGCAATGTAGCGTTTCATTCATTACATAAACTCTGGAGCCGACGAACCAAGATCCCGTTGAAAACTAGACTTCGTCTCTATAATGCGTACTGCGTGTCCATCATGCTCTACAATAGCAACAGCTTGGCAATAACAAAAGCCATGCTTGACAAGCTGGATGCGTGCCACCGCAGATACCTCTGTTCCATCACAGGTCACTGCTGGCCGAAAAAACTTATCAGCAATAAGGCACTATACCAGCTGTGCAACGAAAAACCCGTCTCCACAAAGGTCGCTGAACAAAGATGGTCTATGTTAGGCCATGTCCTACGAATGGATCCTGACACTCCCGCACAGAGGGCACTAGACTTTGCCGTTTCTGGCTCGCAAGCCTACCAACCGCGACTAGGATGGCACTGCACAAATCTGCTGGGCACACTACGTGTTGACCTCAAGCAGGCAGGACTAGGACTACTATGTACAGTGAAACAACTTCACTGCCTATGACAACTTGCGCATGACAAGGCCAGATGGCCTGGGACTAGCATGGAGGACTGATTGCAGCTATGGGATGTCATTTGACTACCGTAGCCGCAGAACACAGTTTTAAGAAGAAGTAGTAGTTGCAGCAGCACAAGAAAAGGAGAGTAAGAAGATGATAGAAATAAGTAAGAAAAAGAAAACTTGAAAATTACAGAACATTACAAGAATGGTAATGTAGGGTTCATGGCTGGAAGCAAAGTACACAGAGTTTATATTCATTATCAGACAATTTCAGATGGGCCTTCTAGTTGAGTTACACACTGGATTTAATCTCTGATGAAGGTAAAGATCTGAAGACATTATTTTGGTATTTTCTTCTGAGCTGGTCCTTGCTTCTGCTTTCGTTTCATCTGCTTCGTTTCTGGGGAGGTTCCCTTTAATGTGTCTATGGGCGAATCGTCGTTATCATCAACACATGTAATATATTGCTGCTGTGCCTTAAAAAGGACGATGGACACTTGTATACCTTCCATCTATTATATAAAGGTCAGTTGTCAGGGTGTATGTGTGTATGTCCGGCTAAAAGTAAAAAACGACAAAACAAATACCCACAAAATTGGTATTTTCTTGATTCGGCATTACCTCAGATTTACAATTTCTGAAAAGTTATTCATTCTTTGACCCTAAACTGGTGCAGATTTCGTCAGGGGATGTCGGTTTTTCAACCAGTTTATATACTAACTAAAGGGAAGTAACTCTGATTTTTTATCAAGGAGTTACTTCTCTTATGCCGACTCATTCATTGGGAAATCTATAAAAAGGTGTTGTGTGTATGTCCAGAGAGAGGAATGGGCTGAGCAAAGAAGAAAGAGGGGGTGGGGAGAGGGAGGGTGAAAACGGGGGAGAAAAAGAGAGAAAGATAGAAGTTTTAATAGAAATATGTTACACTTTTGCCTCGGATAGCCTTGCTTGTCTATAATACAGATCAATCTGTATCTATTTGTATATAAAAAAATATATGTACTTCTATTCCGTCACATAAAAGTTAGTGAGTAAAACAGCTGTCTTTTTCTAGGCCCCCTGACGATACTATAGAGGAGCATTTTTTTTGCTTTGTTTTGGTAACGTACATTTAACATTTTAAATTATCTATCCAGCATGTTGTATATTGGATTTGAAATAGACGAAAATATATTAATTTAGTATTGACAACTTTTGTAGCAACCGAAGATGAATGGTAATGAATGCGAAAGTTCAAAGAGTCTTAGAAAGTTCAAAGTGAAGTGAAGTGAAGTTGTTTTTTCTGTAAGGAAAATTTGAGTAGACATGTTCAATTCGACTGGTGCCGTATACATGTGACCGTGAATGTAAATGGAATAGGCTTTGTAGATGTGCATGTATATTAGCGTTTTGTTAGTGAGAGTGTGTGTATGAACTGTATACATGCGTTCATTTAGTAGTGTGTATATACTGTCGCTATGTTTAGTAATTCGTATTTCAGACCCAAAAAGCCTAGGCAGGATGCGTTATGCGCACGTGTGTTGTCTCTGAAAGAAAAAAACAGGAAAGAGGAAGAAAAACACTGTGTTTTGGTTTTTATATAATGTACAAAATTGCGTGATTGAATATTTCTTGTATTATGATTGGTTGAGAGAAACTGCTGATTTGAGCCTTTGCCCAATAGAGAGTCAATGCGTAAAAACAATATTCGCTGCTGCTTCCAACAAAACCATTTCAAGTTGTTAGGGCAGGCGAGAAAGCAAATAGCAAGTCAGACAACCACCTCAGACTTATCCCGCCGCCTGAAATAAATTCGGTAATAAATCTTCCACTACATAATAAAGAAAGTCGTTTCTTTAGATCATCAGAAATAATAATAATAATAATAATAATAATAATAATAATAATAATAATAATAATAATAATAATCTATATATGAAAAATTAAATTACTGACGTAATTCTATTTTTTTAATGAATATTTTAGTAATATATCTAGATAAATAACGAGTGCGAACATTGGCGAAGCATATTTTTCCCCCGTCATTTTTGATGGAGGGTGTACTGTACAGTGTACACTAGTAAAAATATAATTGCATATATATTGTTCGACGTTTGAGATGCGACGAATTGGTAGATGCAGTCAAAGAAGTTAGGGCAATCCTAACTATGACACAGAAATTGACGGGGAAACGAAACTTCCGTTGACCTTTCTATTCAAACGTCGATGACGACTCCCCCTCCCCTAATTTGAACATCCTACATTTGATCACCCCTCCTAAGTACCCTAAATGTTCACAGAAACTTTACCAGATGAGCCACGACACTTACTTATTACTCTAACAAAATGAAATAAAGTTACTAGAGTTATCGAACTTGCGTGTAGCGCTTTTCATTTCAAAGAAAACAACATTACTCCCTTGAGAGAGAGAGAGAAAAAAAAGTAAAAATGGAGACCAGAAACATGTTGTCTCTCCAATCGTTTGCCATTTTATTGGTTATTCTTCAAGGGGTCACTGCACTCTTCGAAGACCAGGCCGGGAAGTTTGACTGGTACTTTTATTTATTTCCATAATACAATGTTTTCACATGTTTATTTCTTAATGTTATCGTTTAGATCATTTGTCATGTTCATTTTCTTTTATCAACTTGAAACCGAAATCCATGCGGTCTATTTTATAATGTTCGTTAAAAATAGGGGCCATTTCTTTGCTGCTATCATCTTTTATTCGCATTTTATTATTTTATTTTGATATAAAAATCGCTCGTTCAGAATAAATCTACTTGCCCCTTGTTAGTCTATAGATGTAGGTTAAGGGTGAAATAATCTCGATACATCTCTACCTGGCAGAGGCCCTCCAGCTAATATCAGAAGAGGAGTATCGTTCTTTTCGGTCTCAGGAGGCCGTCCTCCCAGGCATTACCTTCTTCGAGAGGGAGATTGGTTCATTGGCGGTTGTCTGAGGCTTCACTTTCCCACGGACAATGCTAACGGGTCCGATCACTGCAAATGTTCCACCCATCTTGAATTCCATGCTTTTTGAGGGGAGCTAGATAACTCCCACTATAAAACGACCTTGTGTCTAACTTGACCGCGGTGGGAGGTAGTAGGTAATTCTTCTTGGAATTAATTTGCTATATTGAAGCGATTGGATGTCAAATTTTATTGACTAGGTTTGTTTGATTTTCCAAGCGGTGACGGGGCAAATTAAACAACTGCAAAAATCCGACAACAAATTTATACGGTGGATTAATTTGCACTGTCACCACTTGGAAAGTCAGACAAAACTAGTCGATAGAATTTGGCAGCCAATCGCTTCAATATAACAATTTATTAAAAATTGTGGAAAATAATGAATAAAAAATGAATTCGTAAAATCCTCGAAATCCCCCCCCCCCCAAAAAAAAAAACAACGTTAATTCTCCTATCTTTTAAAAAAAAATAAACGTATTGAAAAAATAAACGGTGCTTGTACAGAGAAGCGTCCGTATTAAATTATCAATACCACAAAAACAGTATTATATACTTACGCAGCAGATTTAAATCTGCTGCGTAAGTATATAATACGTATCCTCACCAAAAAGTAGGGAAAATGATCGAGTAGAATTTTAATTAAAAATAAAAAACCAGTTTCATCGTATTTTGGAGAATGCAATCGATTTATTACTTGTTAACATGACAGACTGAGTTATCACCCCCTGAATTTCGTGTTTTTCGCTCGAATCAATGGCCGAACTCGATAACGGATTTTAATTTTTTATTACAATTCTACTCGATAGTTTTTGCTAATTTTTGGTGTACAAACCTATTTTTGCTTGATACATAAGAATATCAAAGAGTTTTCCGATTAAGTTAATTGGAACTTCAATTTTCAGCGTTTATCATATGTACTCGTCTCTGTGCAAGCACCAAATAAACTAAATCGATGTATGACTTATAAGTTCTGCCATTGATTGAGGTTTTAGATAAACCGTTAGAATTTCAGTCTTGTTACTCCCAGTTTTAAAATCTGGGTGCTTCTACAGAATTTGAACCGAACAAAACCGACTTGCGCCAAACTAAACCTAAACTTGGGTTAGGTTCGGGTTAAAAAAAAAAAATAGTTCAGTTCAAATTTTGTAGAAGTGCCAAATTTGTGTTATTAAATTTTTAAATATCAAATTTTAGTTATCTTGAACTTTTCGGCTGCCATTGAAACAACAAGTTAGTTTATAAACTGATATATATCGAACGTCGAGGATACGAATTTGTAGTGGTTGATGAAGGAAAAAATCCTGTTCGTAGAGAGGACAGAGTTGTGGAAACCGGAATACATAACAGGAGAACTAGAACTAATTTGGTTAAGATAATGTTGTTTCAATGGCATCCATCTTAAAGCTGAAAGGCTCAAGATAACACAAATTTTTATATTCTCAAAAGGGATTTTAGAAACATTTATCTGTTTCAATTTTTACGAGTGAGATTCATTACGTTATGCTTAACTCAATTCGCGACATTCAAATAATCTATGTTGATATCTTTACGAGGGTGGTACTTTTTGTACCCTCTTCTGACCACCAGTGTCCTCCACCAATCACAATGCAGGATTTGTCTCACGTGACTTAAAATAACCAATCAATCGCAAGCATTTAAAAATAAAGAGAATCGTCTGCCTTCAGTATTAAAAATAAAATAAACACCGGTATTTATGATCGTGATGTGAACAATCATCTTCAACTTCTGTTTAACGTTATTTTATTTTATTTTATTTTTTCATTTTACTTCAGCCTAATTTCTCAGAATTCAAGGCACTCCTTCCTCGGGCTAACACTTGATCTCTATATGAGATACATAGATATCCGAGTGTTCCATTAAAGTAGCATTTACCTCTCAAACATTAAGTTAGTAAAGAAGTAAAGAACATTAATTTTCCTCTCCTCAATTGACCAGTTAAATATGTTATAGTATATCTATCTTGCGGTCTCTTGGTCTTACCGGATTCCAGGACAAGAATTCATCTGGTCTGGTGGAGTATTCAGCTTAGTGCTGTTACTAGAGGTAACATCACATTACGTGGTCCCTCCTGCAAGAATGCCAACACCAAAATCAATCGGTCAAAAAAGTTGTACCATGTTGATTCACACAAATTTATTTTTATACTTGGAGAAGATGTACCATTCCTCGTATAAATCAGTACGTAACCATATCAGGGGATCTTATTTAGGTTTCGAATATTATATTATTTTGAATATTTGGTTTACTTGTAGGGGGAAATATCCTCATGCCAGGTTGTCTTGACGAACTCCCGTACAGAGAGACCTTAGCCACCCGGGGATAGTGCCTAGTATGCATTCAAATTCTCTTCAGTAGGCATTCAACAGTAACGTTACAAATATCCTTCATAAGCAAAGTGTCTTATAAAGCCTACAAACTATGATTGTGCTACTTTATCTAATCTTGCTATAAAAACAAAATGCTTTATTGAATTGTAACCCT
The DNA here is from genome assembly GCA_963556195.1 of Sepiola atlantica. Classification (NCBI taxonomy): domain Eukaryota; kingdom Metazoa; phylum Mollusca; class Cephalopoda; order Sepiida; family Sepiolidae; genus Sepiola; species Sepiola atlantica. Next base: position 73,832,990 of record OY744519.1, read on the forward strand.
ATATGCTTCAGGCGTTTTGGCTATAATCTTTATCTTTTTACCCGAATGTGATTAAATATTCAACTAAAAAAGGCTCTTAAACATTGGAGGGGGGAACAAGTAAGTAGAAAAACTAAACTAATTATTATTGGACATTTAGCTAGGAGCAAAATGTAGTATCTGTTCTGATACTACACTTCATCTTTTCTGTCCTCGGTCAGTGAAGGAGAAATCTTTCGAGACTGAGGAAATTTAAATTTTTGTCCCAATCCAGAGTGCCCATTTTTGGGGAGCTGGACTTTCTCCATATTAAAAACCGATCTTGTATCTAACTTTCTAAATATTTGTGAAAAAAAAAAAAAATGCTACTTAGTATTTGCATAAGAGAGTAAGTAACTACGATGAATATATTTATGTATTGTTTTTATTGTTAAAAAACATTAGAAATGGTTTTTAAGCAAAAATAATTCGCTATTAGCTGAATAACCCTTTGTGTACTTTTTTGCAGATTATCAAAAAAAAACAGTTTAAAAAAAATATTTATGTAATGTTTTTTTTATGTGTTAATTTCTTTAAATTTATAAAATACATATCCAATTAAAAAAATAATTTAGATTTACGTGACATTCAAACTTTGGCATTGACATCGTAAAATCTACTGTCTGAATAATGTGTACTCTGCCTATCCTTTTTTGTCAACCAATCACTGTTCTATTTGTGTATGAACAAATAAACTCCAAAAATACGATAACTTTTTAATCAATGGAGGCGCGAGAGCGCTCTATCCCTTAATAGACTACACGAATGACCTATGCTGGAAATCTCATTTCTTTGATCAATCATAACTCAAAAACCAATAAACCAAATTAGTTAATTTCAGTTTACCATATACCTTGATTAGTCAAACTACCAACTATATCAGTTATGAGAAGGCATTGTATTTATAAAAGTAGTGACATTCCATGAAAAATGCCAGTATACTGAAATCATATGCCGTTAATAGGGTTAAGATGAAAATTCATATACACTAAATGTACAAAAGCAAGGAAATTCCCAAATTTTTACACTTTTATTGTCATTAATTAAGGGTATGACTACATATCAACCAAACCATTTCATTATTACATCACTACAGTATAAATCTCTGTGGATGAAGTGTGTAGGGTGCGCTGAAGAAAAATTCCTACCAGTAAAATACATAGCCCTGTTGTGCTCGCATACCCTTAATGACAATAAAAGTGTAAAAATGTGGGAATTTCCTTGCTTTTGTATATTTAGTGTATATGAATTTTCATCTTAACCCTATTAAGGACATATGATTTCAGTATACTGGCATTTTTCATGGAATAGTATATAGATTATTTATTCGGCTGATGTAACCTTCAACTTTCTTCAGGTGCATCTGAAAAAGGTCGAAGGTTACATCAGCCGAAACGTTGTGAAAGTAACAATCAAGATGAGTGTCGTAGTTCGAATAATCCAAATGATCAATGCTCATCTCAAAAATTCCGAAACACAATTATTTAATTATTGAAACCTACAAAATTTTATATTTTGATACTTAAATTTTATCGTTTTACTAGCGGTATTCACCCAGCATTGACCAGGTCTAAATATGTTGCTGGTTGGAAGATTTCTTAGGAAAAATAATTTCAAATATCGCTGTGTTGATGCTGCATTTCTTAATCTTTCTGTAAAACGGTAAATGGTTTTATCGAATCAAAACAAATTCCTTTTTTCTTGACTTTAAATCTTAAACATACCAATAAGAATAATTATTTAAACTAGCAAATATATGCTCCCTCCGGTCGCATATTTTTGCTAGTTGTTTTATTTAATTGCTCAGTAAAATGTGTTTTTAAAAATTTTTTTATTTACAACTGCTACCATTAATGACTCTGTAATCAATTCTATTTATAATTTTTATTAAGATTATTATCGAGGAAAATACATCTGGAAATCTGAAAAAACAAAACAATCATGGGTGTATATTTGCAAATATTAATTTATTAGAAGCTTAAAAACAAATTAATTATGTAAATTTGAAAGACGCGTGATGTTTGGGAAAGTTTTGCAATGGGTATATAGGAGCTGATAAGTAGACATAAAAAGAGAGCGATCAAAACTAATATAGTTTCGGCTTCAGACAGATACATAATCTCCATTATAATTAGATATTTAAATCATTTTAAATAAATTCTTCATTGAGATATTCTTTAATTTTGTTTTTGTTTTATAAAACAAAGAAAACTTATTAAAAAAAAAAATGAATCTCGTTTCTACATTCTTATTTCAGTTATTTTATGAACTTAACCGATAATTGCCCCTAGTAACCCCAGATGGAATTGGAGGAAAATTTCAATGGTGTCTAGATTCTTTCAAAAATTTAACCTTTATTGAAACTTATTTGAATGTTTTCATTTTTAACATATCGATTTCTATAACACACGAACAAACATTAACTTTTATATATATATATATATAAAGAAGATAAACATCCTTTTCTTTTCCTGGTAAATTGATCTCATTTCTATTTTTATTTTTAAGGATGCAAAGATATGTAGGTCGCGTGGATTTTCTCTATTGGGACCAGGCACATTACATGGGCAAGAGGGTCCTAGTTGGGACAGACAAAAATACTTTGGCAGCCATCAATGTCCACAACGGAAGCATCGGTAAGTGCATAAAAGATAATTGCTGATTTTTATAACCTGTGATATCACACAATTATGCATCCTTGAAATAATTTAATTCTTATTTTTTGGCCTTCCCCTGTGAACTGAACCTGCTAACTCAACTGGTTTACATCTAACCCAAAAACTCTCATCCATTCTTTCAATATGGCCATACTATCAAAGTCTACTCTTTTGCACACATCTCCCTATACTGACCAGATTTAATCTTCCTCAGATATCAGAACTAAGCCTGTCTTTAAGACTCACATTACACATGCATCGTATCATTTTCATATAATTTCTCTCCATGCAACCCATGTTCTCAACCCTCACTGGCCAGGTTTCACTTCCATACATCATCACACTGTGTACACATGCATGATAGACTCTTCCCTTGGTTGACAGTGGTAACTTTTTGCTGTTTCGTAATGGCAGAAATCCACTCCTAATTCTTGCAATCACACTCACACCTGTTCTACACTATGCTTCAATTGTATCATCAATGGTAACAAAACTTCTCGACAACCTCAATAGTTTTGCTATCCAAATATACTTTCTCCATATCTGAGTTCTCATCCATCTCCATTGTCTTACACTTCATGCACACAAACTGATTATCCTCTCTCGACCTGCCAGTAAATCCACTGCACATATTGTGTACCGAATGCTTACAGGTACCATAAAAATTGAATTGCACCCAACTCCCTTTCCACAAACGGAGCAAGGGAACTTTCCTCTTTTGGGGAAGATGAGATTATTAAAAAATTTCTGAAACATAAGTACACATTAATATTTGTTGATGTTGAATTTTAAAAAATTTTAATGAGTAATCAATCATATTATCAATTCATTACAGTCAAAACTAACAATGGAATTGTTAAATAATCAAACACATAAAACAAAGAGCATGATTACAAAATGTCATAAATTTTTTATGATATATATTTTTTTAGCATAGTCTGATTTCTTTACATCCTATTTTGCGTAATTTAGCTGATTTTCTTTTTTTCTGTTTCTTTCTCTCTCTTGCTTTATCTTTCGTTCTTTTTTCCTGTTTTTTCTTTCTTTCAGTCTCGGTTTGATTTGTTTTATTTGTCTTGTACTTCAAAACAATTCATAATATGGGTAGGGGGAGGTAGAAGACTTTGTTTCATCAAAAAATGACCCCCCACCCCACATACATACTTAAAGGCTTTTTCTTGCTGACGACCATGTTTTTTCTTGTTTATTTCTTCAAAATGAACTTTAAACATTTTTTTACAGAAAAAGCTCATTTTAATGGGATTTAATGAATTTAAAAGCAAAAATGAAGTTAAAACATATTAATCGATACTTTCAGTATGAAAAAAAGATATTGTAGAGTAACACCTTCGCTACTACCCCCCCCCCCTCCAAAATGAGATTCGACTTTATTTAGGTGATTATGTGGGAACACCCTGAAAAACTTGTCAGAAAGAAGATTAAACAATTATTTTAGAATGTATAGTGGGGGATCAGTTTCACATAGGAATTAATGTAAAATGATCCCCCATTTTCAGGCCATTCTAGGGCAGTTAACCATTTTTTTTTTGCTATGGGAGATAAATTCTACATTGGAGGGGGAGCGTGAGTTGAAGTCAGTGTCCCTAATGATGCTGGCTTAAACAGCTGAGAAGATAACGTAACGTAATACCAATATTATTCAAGATCATTTTATTTTTTTCTTTCCTTTAAAATTTTTTTTACCAATACTTATTGCGTGTTCAGTGCTTATATTGTAATTGATCCGGTCCAATATGAGTATAGATAAAAAAAAAATCATTCAAGTTTATTTCTCTATAATTATCCAACTCTGAAGATGCTTTTTTTTTTGTTTCTTGTTTTTAAATTATTCATGCTCTAACTCTTTTGTAATTTTTACTTTTATTTAAATTATTTTTTCATTCATATATTTCTTTTTTACATATTTTCTATTATTTTCTTCTATTCTGTGACATGTCAAGCCTAGTGAATTCCTCTTGTGTCTAGTTAGTTCCATGTATGATATTCAGTTACTCTTAAGTGAGTTAACCATGAAAGAAAAGTATTAAAAAAAAGAATTCTCTAGCTGCTGAAGTTAAAGAAAGGGGGACCCCCCCCCCCCTGCTCCCCAACTTCAAATTTGTCTTGTCCCTCATTATCTATGAAAAGATGTCATTGAATGGGTTAAATATTCCTCTCTCCCGGGAGTGGCTTTCAACGGGGCCAAAGATGCAATCCGGCATCTATAACTTAGCTAAGTTTATTTTTTATTTTTGTTGAACTGCAGGGGCTCTGACTAGTACACAGGCGCAGGATAACTCCTCTCAGTGTGATTGACCCGTAGATTTTGTCAGGTTATCCATCTAGGAGGAGGAAAACTCTGATATAAAAACTATTCTACTGACTTCTTACGTATTGGCAGCATACCGCTGGGGGAGGGAGGCCTCCTTAGTATTGATAGACACCTTCCTAGAGCTGGAGACTCGAAGTTGGTATTCCTATTCTGTCTGCTAATGTATATCTAAATGAATAATGCAAAAGTTATTTAATTCATCACTCTTATATTACCATTAAAACGGCCTATTGTTATTTAAATCTATAATACAACATAATATTGTGAAATACTGAATATATATATATATAAATACCTGTTAAAATACCAGAAAATAATACCTCTTTACATGTCAAATGAGTATTTTATCATTGAAAATCTTTAAAATCACAAGTACATTTTCAGGATGAAGAGAAATCACTTGCAATATATGTTCACTATTCGTCTTTGGATAAAAAGAGAAAAATATTTATAAAAGTACTTAAAATGGTAAAATGCAGCATGAAATTAGATTATTTTGTAGACAGATGAATTGTTTCGAGGCTATATACTTTTCTCAAGTGTTATTCAAAAATATTTTTTCCTTGAACATTTTATTCATAATTCAATAAATACATTTTTTGTTAACAATTTTACATTGGCTTTTCAAGTTTACTAATTAATACATTATATAACAATTAAAAAATAATTAAAGGGAAAAAAAACATTTTTAGCTAAAAATATTTTCACTACAAAAGTACCCATTTTATTGAGAAACGAAAAGCAATATGAAATAAAAAAAAAAAACAACAAACAAGAGCAGATTTTTTGCATACTTGTAGTTTTCCCTCTAAATTTTAATAAATTCTTTAAAACAATAGTTTTTTTTAATATTAAATGACAGACTTTAAAACATTTTTACAAAGTTTGAGGGGGCGAGACTGTATCAAAAGTAATTTTCGTTAATTACTGAATAACTTGCAGAAGAAATGGACAGTAGAGGGTCTACGTTCTTTCTCTGTCTTTCTCTTTACTTGGTCATGAATAGACAAGCGAGTGGAAGAGGGGTGGAGAAGCCCTATAATTTTCTGGTGCAAGTGATTGTCTTTCTATCCTCTTGCGTGCTGAAATTTGTTTACATTATAAAATAACTCGTTATTTTTAAGTGAGGTTTGTTCCAAAATAGAAAGTTTCACAAATTTTTCGAGTATGAAAATATTAAAATTTCACATATTAGTCTCAAAATTATTTTGACATATATCTTCTATTAAGAGGTCGTTGCTAATTTTTTGCTTACCTTATAATTTTTGAATGAATTTCTGTTAAGTTTACTAGTCGGAGAAGAAAAGTACAACTTTCTGGTTGTAGTTTAAGTTGTGTTGTGATTGCTTGTACAATTTCAAGAATGTTAATAAAGATTGGCTGCTTTAATTTTGAAAAACAAACTAACGTGTAAAATTGAGTTTAAAAAACACCTCATATTTTGCATTTTCGGCTATTCAGAGTAGATACCATTTTAACTTAGTGTAAAAAAATAATTCAATGGATAAAAGCACATAGAAATTACACATTCAGAAAGATTATTTTCTTTTCTTTCCAACCATATATATATATATTCAAAACTGGCCTAGAAATTGCGAGTTGAAAGAATTAAGATTTAAATTTGTCAATGTTGCATGATAACAGCTGATTCACTGGGAATGCTATTTATATAAGTACATGTGTGTGTGTGTGTGTGTGTGTGTGTATATATATATATTAATTCAGTAGAATACAAAATTTATGACATCATTAATATTTTATAATTCTTATATCATAGTAATAACAATAAATAAGAACACAAGACAAGAATAGAAGGAATAAGAAATGTATTAAGAATACTTAATTAAATACAATAAGTCAGTCGCAAATACAGGCTCTAGGCAGACGTGCTATAAGCGGTGCGCTAAGTTAGGTAAAGGTGTCAACTTTATAGTGACCTGACGAATCCATCCTGTCACTATGGGTAAATCCTGATGAGTCCACAACAGTAATCATACTCAAAAAATTTTGAGACTCAACAATATTTCTCCATGTGTACACACATTTCAGAAATTCAATTTTATTATCACTTATTTATTTCACCATAGTAAAAACTTGACAATTTCATGATTTTCCTCCTCAGCACATAATTCTTTATCAATTCCAATTCAGGCAATATCCAATTGAAATATTTGTAATAATTTCAAACAAAGCAACAAAGTGTTAACCATTGGGCATCAGCTTATCAGCAGTATTTAGTTATATTCTTGGAATTCGTAATATTTTATTTATTTTTATAAAATATTTGTGTTATGTAATCTAGAGATATAGAAACAGTTATAGTTCTTGAACTATCCTTTTCTTATATATATATATATAAATTTAGGTATGTGTTTGTGTACTGGGCCCAGCATATTGAGTCCTTTCAACTGCTTGCTGGATAGCTATTAATTTACTTACCATTTTTAGACAATGCGTGTTGGAGGATTGGTATGTGCCTCGGCTACTGAGTCAAATATGACGTTCGTATCGGGATTTGAACCGTGTGACTGACAGGGATTGTCTCCTCCCATACTGACGATTGCAGGTTTGGCATGAGACACATGTGCATATGGATTTATTTTGAATATAATATTTATAAATAATTATATATATATATATATATGAGAGAGAGAGAAATAGAGGATAATCTAACCTAATGAACAGATCATTATGAATTTTGGAATATATATTCTATGCAACACGGTGAGTAACACAAGCACATTATTTGTTTTGCAAACTTTACCATTTAGGGAGTGTGCCCACCCAAACTCGCATCTGCCCCCCCCCCCCCCCCCCCCAATTTGAAATAAGTTAGATACAAAAAATATTATAGAGAAAATAATTGCTCTACATAAAACTTTGAGTTATATTAAGTAATACATTTTTAAAAGAATCGGTGCACATGCATGAGCAAAAATAATAAGTATGTGTTTGGTAAAATACTAAATCATTCAACCTATTATGGAATATGTATTCAAGGCAACAGGGTGAATAATGTGAGCAAACCAAAATGTTAAATAATAAACATTTAATTCATCAGTTTGTTGTAAACATCGGGCAAAAACTTTAGCATTTATTCATATAATTAGATAAACAGTGATTCTCCAGGTTAACCTCTATATGGAATATTGCTCTTAAAAAGAAAATAGCACAAAAACTTTATGTACTTACCTGTTAGGGTAAAATAAGACAGTACACCAAAATTTATGGAAATTCATACAGTATTTTTATTTAAAAAAAAAATATTCAAGTTTTATCGGTAAATGCTTTCTAGCCGGCATTACTACAATGTTTAAGTCTGAATTATCGCCCATTGACCTTAATAATACCGAAAATGCCGGCTAGAATAACACTCAAGATGAGAACAGTAGTCCGAATAATCAGTCATCATCTAAAAAATTCAGAAACATCAATTTATTTATCTTTACTAAGATACTGCCAAGAAATTAAAAGAAAGAGGAAATCAATTCACCTGTGTGATCGTGTGTGTGTCCTTTTTTTTAACTTATAATTTTTTCATTGAATTTAAAAACAAAAGAAATGTTGGCTGCTAACGGGTTGGGACATGATCATCGTAAAGTAAACTACTTACTTTACGATGGCCATGGGAGCAGTCTCCATGTGACGTCGGTAACGGAAGGGAGGGAGAAGGAAATAGTGGCAGAGAGAGAAGTGGGGTAGGTCAGTCAGTCAATCACCTTCTTCTCTTTCTGAACTCTTGCTTCATATATCTTTCTATTCATTTCTAATTAATCTTTCTATTAATCTAAATTACCTCCCCTGAAAGTTAAGCAGCAAATATTTAAAGAAAGCTTTATCCTTTTTTTATTAAATCACTTGAATTATTAATAATAGCCACAAAAATATTGCATATATATGGAACAAATGGAACAATAAAATTACGAATAATTACCACCAAACATTAATTAATTATAAACTGTTTAAAAAAGTAGTTATGCTAATTAGACAGAACTATGACTGTCGATGGGTCTTTCCTCTGTACTTTATATACAGTATTCCAAAAGAATAAGTTATATTATTGATTTAAATAACATCAACCCGTGTTGATGGTAATGTAAGAATTATAAATGAAAAAACTTTTGCATTTATTCATTTAGATATATATAAGCAAATTTCTGCACATACATACAGTTGGGCACATCTCTCGATATCTGCATACAGATCTGGTGCTACCAAATCAGGCTGTCTGAAGATACTGGCTTCCTGACCTAAAATTCACCAAACATTGATGTTATTGTTTTTTCCCTTTCCCTTTGCAAAACAATTTTCCTCTACAAAACAACTAAACCAAATGACTTAAATATTTGAAGATATAAAAAACTTGAAGCATAAAAACTTTTTACCAAAATAACTTTGAAAAATAAAATTGTGCATTAAATAACCGAAAAAGGGTTGATATGCCGTAAAACAAAACAATTGTATACATAGCTCTACTATGCACACGTGTACCTCCATGAACAGATACAACCTCATAGCATCACACACAAGAACATCATACAAAACATACATATACACAGTTATTTCGTTCAAACGACAAGCATACATGTACATAGATATAAATGTAAATGTAAAGGCGTTATCACATATGAAGATGTCTCAATGAGTGTCTGTTGAAAACATCTGAAAATCATTGATGAAAATTGTTGTCTTTTGTCTTTGTAGCTTGGCGCCAAATTTTTGAAGATGGTGAAAAGGGTCGAATAAATACACTTCTTCATCAAGGAAATGGTAAGTTGATTTGAAGTTGGCTTTTCAGTAAATCATTTTCTTTCCTTTACAAAACGAATTGTAATTGTTGGACACATGTTTTACGATATTTGGAACTCATATGTTGACATAAAAAAAAATCCTCTAATTATTTTAAGAGATCAAGACCCGGCTTTGTCTTATATGAAACAATGATATTTAACACCTGTAGTTTGAAATGCTTTGCCATGTATTGTTTAAATGATATTCCATGATAAATGCCAGTATACTGAAATCATATGCCCTTAATAGGGTTAAGATGAAAATTCATATACACTAAATGTACAAAAGCAAGGAAATTCCCAAATTTTTATACTTTTATTGTCATTAAGGGTATGCGAGCACAACAGGGCTATGTATTTTACTTGTAGGAATTTTTCTTCAGCGCACCTCACACACTTCATCCACTCATGCATAGATATTTATACTGTAGTGATGTGATAATGAAATGGTTTGGTTGATATGTAGTCATACCCTTAATGACAATAAAAGTGTAAAAATTTAAAAATTTCCTTGCTTTTGTACATTTAGTGTATATGAATTTTCATCTTAACCCTATTAAGGGCATATGATTTCAGTATACTGGCATTTATCATGGAATGTCACTACTTTTGTAAAGGTTATGCCTCAAGAAAATGATAATTTTAAAGGTTTTTTTGAATTTTCTGGAAAACTAAGGTATATGGTGAACTGAAATTAAAATGCCATCAACTAGACCCTAGAACCTCTATCTCTGCCAAAAATCAGCTGAATCCATCAAATAGTTGATGAGAATCAGGGTGGCACACACGTACGTACATACACACGGATAACACAAAATCACTCCTGACCTTTCTGGATCTCTGGGTTGCCTTGAATAATGATGCTGAAATTTTACACACTTATAGAACCTATCAAAAAAAAATTTTGTGCAAAGTTTTAAATAATTTGGTTTATTGGTTTTTGAGATATGACTGATCAAAGAAATGAGATTTCTAGCATAGGTCGTTTTTGAAGTCTATTACGGGATAGAGCGCTATTGCGCCTCCCTTGATTAGCATTTATCAATGTAATACTAAAACTCTAATAATCCTTCATTTTATAAAAATGTAAATTTCTGAATAAAATGTTTGGAATGTAGCTTTTTCTTTCCATAATCTTTTAGATTGTAGTATTGATAACCTTAAGTGGGAGGAGTTTAAAATCTATCCTAAAAAAAAGGTTTCTTTTAAAAGATTTTCAAGTGGTCTTAAATTTTTGATCAGGAGTGTATGTACTGATTTCACAAAAATATAGGTTTGTTGCTAAAAAAATTGTTTTTACAATTAAAATTTATGTAAAATTTGAAGGTCAGTTATCACTAGAACCCAGCACAGCCTTCTATTGGTGCTTAAGCATATCCGCCCCGACATTAAAAAATTTAAAGAATGTATAAACGTTATTATGTACTTACGTGTTAGCTGAAAATAAGATTGTGCAGAAAAAATTACGCAAATTCATTCAGTAGTTATTTAATTATTTAAAAAAAACTATTTTAACGATTTTTTCACTCGGTAGATATTTCCACCATTTTGTATCTTAGATTTTCCAGTGGTCAAGAACGATAACTCATATTTTCACGATTTCTTGGTTTGGGGTTTTCTGATTGTCTGATTTGCGCGTCAACCATCGATATAATTTTGTTGACCCAACAACAAGCGCAACCACAAATCATGTGGAAAGAATGTGGCAAGAGGCCAAAAGACGAAATAAGGCTGAATGTGGTACCCATACGCATATGATAAACTCATATTTGGTCGAGTTCATGTGGCGACAAAAATTTCGGGGAATAACATTAGAAAACCTTTTTAAACAGATTGCCGAAATTTATCCTGTGGGTCAATAAAATGCTACGTTTTTCTCTCTCTTGTATCGTACTTATAAGTTGTTTTTTCAAACTTGGTTATGTCTTTTGTTAATTTTTTTTCTCTTATATCGTACTTATAAGCTGTTTTTCCGCAATTGGTAAAAAAAAAATTTAACTTGGTAAAAAAAAATAAATTGTTATCTCCCTTGTTTACAAAAATGTCAAAATCTACGTAAAATCATTTAAATCATTTTTTTTTCTTTTTCTTATAATTAAATAACTACTGGATGAATTTGCGTAATTTTTTCTGCACAATCTTATTTTCAGCTAACACGTAAGTACATAATAACGTTTATACATTCTTTAAATTTTTTAATGTCGGGGCGGATATGCTTAAGCACCCTTCTATTTTATGTCAATCTTTTTTGAGGGAGCATGTAAAGTTTCACATAATCACCACTTCATCACTTTAATATTAATACAAAATATTTTCAGGGTTTTTAGAAATTTGTCACTTTCATCTATGATATATGCAGTTCAAACTTTTTGTCTTTCAATAACAATTTTAACTTAAAATTTATTGTTTTAAGATGTAAATTGTGATCTTTATCCAAGGTTTTTTAATGTCCAAAATTTTGAGAAAATTATTTTAACTTTTTAATTTTTTGACTAGGTTTAGTTAGTATCTCTGGCAATGGAAAATTTGTCCGAAGTTGGATTCCGAGCTCTGGATTTCTTCAGTGGGAAACCGTTCTCAAGCACGATGACTCAAGTGTGTAAGTTATCCTTTTATAATAAAATTTAAGATTGTGGATTGATGTATGCATGGAAATATTTGATTCTTCGTTATTTCTGGCTTCATCTTTTGGTCAGAGCCTGAAATTTTCTATTTTATTCTCTTTAATTTAATAAATCAATAAGAATAGAAAATAAGAGTAAATCAAATGAGACAGGATTACTAAAAATGATAGGAAGTAATGATAGTCCTTCAACCAGACGTGTGAGTTCTCCACTTTTTTTAATCCAGAAAAAGCAGATTTCCTCTTAAATTGTAGACCCTCCCATGGATGTGAGGTCTCTGTTCTTTGGTCGGAATCCACTTTTTTTTTTAAATAAGAAAAGGTTGATTTCTGCCAAATTGCTAGAGCTACCTCCTTACTTTTTTGTCGCTATTTGGTTGGATTTTATTTCTCTTTCTCTCGCTTTATATTTCATACTCTTTTCTGTTTTCTCTCTCTTCTTCCTCTCCCCGTCTTGCCTTGCCTTCTTTTTCCTTATGACAGTTCTCTATGAAAACTGAAAATGTTAATTTTAGCCATAAAAGCTATGATTTCAAATGATTCATAGTGGGAATAGCGAAGTAAGATGACTTTTGTTTCATCAAAGAATGACTTCTCATCTCCTTTCCTCCTTCACATGCACACTAGGTGTCTTTCTCTTAATTTTCACTTAGTTGAAAATGATTTGAGTTGTTCAGGGAAAAAATTGTTGCTCTCTCTCTCTCTCTACATACATACACACGGGAGGCCATAGACCCCAGGTTGTGAAATTCATCTCAATTTCAGCTTTTTTTTTTGACATTGTTTACTCACATCCCTGTTCAACCAACTTGCCTTCATACCAGTTAGCATGATTATTGATTGATCCAAGACTCTCTCTTTTCATTTAACATCACTTTTCTCTTGTCCAGGGGTCAAACGTTTTTTGATATTTTGCCAGCTCAAAGTTTTGTCCAATTACTTCTAAGTTTTTTTTGACTAGCCAACCTTCCTGCGACATCTATGCTTCTGAAACGGTTTATCCAGGAGGATGAACGCTCTACATGACCATACCAGCGTAACCAATTCATCCTTAGGATAACCTCTATCCTGAGAAAGTGCAGTGCTTTCAGCAAATCCTCTGACCTAATGTGTTCAGTTTGGTCAGATTTCACATTGCAGATCCATCTAATCATGGATCTGTCATTGCGTTGCAGTTAAGCGAGAGATGACTGGTTTAGGGCCCAGCATTTGCTGCCATATAACATGACGTTCCTGACACAGCTGCTATACAACTTACCCCGAATGTTGTATAGCAGCTGTGTAAGGAGCTATTTTCAATTAGAAATCTTTACACAAAAAGAACTGGAAAAAAGGAACCATTTATTTAGTACTAGCTGGCTTCGCACGTTCGCTATAACTTCAGTTTAATTCCTATTCACTATTTGAAATCATTGAACTGATAAGAAAAAGACAAAATTAAATTATAACTACTGCTAATAATAATACTATTACTACTAATATTTTTGTGTCTATATTAAAAGTGAAATAAATTCTTTCCTTTTTTATCAGTTAAGATTAAGCCTCCACTTGTTTGCTAAAAAAAATAAGATAAAACTAATCAATAAAAAAGGCCAAAATTAAATTACTAATGATAGTACTACTATTAATAATAAGAGAATATTTTTGTATCTTGTGAAAGGAATTTTTTTCTTTTTTTTATTATCACATTAATTAAATTTGCATACGTGATGACTGAAGTGAACCGGACATACATGCGTTCACCTTTATCATATAGATTTCCTTAAACCTATAGCATGCGACTAGCCGATGTACCCACCATTGCATGGGTGGCAAATTTGTAGAATTAAATATTGTATAATTTAAATAGCTCCTTAATCCTGTGGTCTTGTTTGCTTGAAACATCTGCTAGGGGAGAGAGAGAGAGAATCTATGCTCTTGCAAATGTCATGTCTACAGAAGATTTAAAATACATATGACATTTTTTGAATTTGTATTTTCTCTGATTAAGCGATTTTCTTTTTATTTATTTTTTTCCTTTACCGATGTAAAATGACCTTTGCTCACTACATAAGACTTGTATACAATGGACAACATTTCAGATCATTTCCCCTGACATACGGTGACCTGTTGCAATCGATCTTATGTCCTTTCTAGGATTACCACGAATGGTGTGCTGTACTGGCCAAATAAAATCATGTGTTCTACAGTGTGTCTAGTATGTCTCTTATGTTTTGATAATTGTGATACCTTTCCATCTCGAGCCTTTTAACTCTTTGAAAATAATATATGAAAGACGAAGTGATTTGTATACATAGTTCTATTTCTGAATCGGTATATTCAGCGTCTTCATTTATTGTGTATCTATAGAGACTGCCATTGATAATTATGAAATATACAAAATATAAAGTCAAATAATATTCTTGCTCTAATAAAATATAATGTATGTTCTCAAATACCTTACGCATCATGTGTGTGTGTATATAGATATATATATATACACACATATAAAAAGAGGGAAAAGATAATGAAATACAAAGATTTTATGCACGACATGAAAAGAAACTGGAATCTTTGGAAGATCTTCACCATTCCAGTAATTATAGGAGCTACCGGACTCATGAAAAATAATTTTTTTAAACTACCTGGCGAATATACCCGGTGAACCAAGTGCAAGAGAGATACAAATAATTGAGCTTAAAGGGACGGTTATAATCTTGGAAAGATCTCTCGGTTGGAGTGTCTGAAATAGCGGGTTAATGTCTGGTATCTGGTAGGATGCCCCACCCCCAGCAAAAACAAAAAAATAAGAAAATTGAAAAAAAAGGGGAAACGAAAGCACAATGTGTAGTATTATGGTTGATTAGAATGTTTGTAATGATAGGATTGATTTGTTTATCATTTGTGGAAAGTTATTTATCAAGTTACGAAAGCTTTATTTGATTTAAATTCTTTTTCAGGGCAACTGCAGTGTTCGTTGGGAATCGACGAGGTGAGAATTTATATTGCTTTATTTTTTATATTTCCAGATTAAATTATTATAAAAAAAAAACTGGTTGACGGAACAGATTAGCATATAAAAGTTTAGGTTTAAAAGCTATAATGGTCAATGAAATTGGTGAAGAATTAATTTTATTATATAGAAGAAACATCTTTTTACTCATTGTTATAATATACTTTATTTTACTTAAATGAATTATTGTTGAACATCGTATATTGGAAATGTCACCTGGCAGGAATAAAACTTACTTGACACAGACACACACCTGGCTGGAAGAAATAAAACGCGGCTGATTGACACTGAACACAATTCTTTGGAAAATAAAATATCTGATTTGATGCAATAACACCTGCAAATAGAAATACACCCGTTGTATAATAAACGCCTTGGATGTAGTTACATTGACAGCAAAGGCAAAAGTCCAGTTAAATTCATGGGCGTCCAAAAAAAAGAACGTTATATAAACTAGTCCAAATTGAGATTGCGAGAGTTAACTGGATATCGAATTGGAAGAACAACCTCCATATCAATTCCCCGTACTTCCTCCATCCATCTCACTCACCCCATTCAGTCACTGCCACTAAACAATTAAGATATATCAGTATATTTTTATACATCAGTGTTTGTCATTGTTTTAAGTACAGTAGAAATACAATATTATCTGTGACTGACTTCATTGTCAGTAACAGTTTTCACAAGACTTAAATAACAATTTGTTGTTTAAAACCCTTGTACATATTCTCAAAACTTTCTTGGCTTACAGAAGATGTAGCCTCTTTACATTTTTTAGGAAAATATACAACTTTTAGTGTAGTGTAACGGTCGATTTTTAATGTACAAATATTTTTTAGTTACATGTGTAACCAGGTAACAGTAGTAAGCTCAATCAGTGTGTAGATTTGGTCTGTCTTTCTGTCTCTCGTTAAGATTGGTAGTCATAGCAATTAAAAAAAATCGTTATTTTTCCTCTACATCTTTCATGTTCTTCATTCAGATTTATTTTCTTTTTACAAATACAATTGATTGTAAAAATTACATAAGATTTATCTCCCCTCCAGTAAGGGGAGTGGAGATAGAAATCCAAACAATACGTCTGAATCCATTAAGATCGCCAGCCAAAGAGAGATTCTATTATTTTATTTGTTACGTGTTATTTGAGACTCTTGTCATAATGCAACTTCCTGAACACGTCAGCTTAAATTTCTAACTTTTAGTGGAAAACCCCGTTTTACTTAATCTAGTTAAAAAATGAAATTTTCTTTTTCTATAAATGCCATTTGCATTGCATGTCAGCTACAAGAAAAGTACATTGCTTCCAGCAAGGTTCCTTGATCTCGAGAAGGCATTTGATCGTGTGTCTAGGAAAGTGCTCCGATGGGTAATGAGTAGTTTTAGTGTCGAGGAGTGGGCTGTCTGGGTTATCCAGGACATGTATGCAAATTTTCGAAGTTGTATTTGTGTCAATGGTCAATACAACAAAAAGTTTGGAGTGGGCATTCGGGTTCAATACTCAGTCAGCTTCTCTTCATCATGATTCTGGAAGCGCTGTCTCATGGGAGCTTCTGTGTGTGGACGATCTTGTTGTTGCAGATTCACTGGAGGAATTCATCTCCAAGTTGTGGACATGGAAGACTATCATGGAGAGCAAAGAACTTAGTTAACATGAAGAAGACAATTTCTGATCTTCGGTGTTGGTCTTGACCTCCTGCAAGAGTCTGGCAAGTTTTCCTGTGCTGTCTGTCGCAGAGAAGTGGGTGTAAACTCTATTGAATGCTCCCAGTGCAAACTATGTGTCTAGAAGTGTAGTGGTTTTACTGAGAGGCTGGTAGTTGACTCGGATTATTTTTTCCGTAGATGTTGGGGTGTTGGATGTTGATGGGGCCCCACCTGTATGTTGAAGCCACCTGTTACTTAGGCGACATTTTGAAAGCTGGTGATGATTGCAAACACGCTATCACTGCTTGCTGTTGTATTTCTTCAAGAGGTTTAAGGAGGCTGTTGCCAATCTTTACATCTAGGTACGTTTCTTTCAAGATTCGAGGGTGTCTTTTTTGTTTTGCCATCTTGCATAGCAGTGAGACATGGGCCCCTAACACTTCTGATTTGCAACTGCTTCGGCGTAATGATCGTGTCATTATCAAGTGGACTGACTGCAATCATCGGTGTTTTAATTATTTTGCAGGATTGGGGGCAATGTCCATACCAGTGGACTCTCCTCCAGTCAGCTGGCTAGCTACACGCATAGCAGTCTTCACCGCAGATCTCCACTTTTAACGATCCTGAGGATCAGCGTTTAAGAGCCTCCAATCTCTGCTGTCTCTCTTTATCAGCTCTCTTCAAGACCACTTTTGCCAGCCAACTCCACGCCTACAAGAAACTTGTAGTTTTAGTGCACAGTGGCCATACCGGTGGAGTCTTCTCTCCCACAAGATGGGATCGAGGTCTGCAAAACCAAGTTTCACCAGCAACTCACTTGTCCGCATGGTGGAAGTATCTTTGAGCTAAATCCATCTAACCATTGCCGTGTCATTGCACTGCAGACGTTGGTCTAGCTTTGTCAGTGCCCAAGTTTCACTGGCATGAAGCATATCGCTATACACTTTACCACATGTCCTGTACGACAGATGGCGTGATGTGAAAACTGGTAGCAGCTCCCTGAACTTCTTCTAAGCAGTTATCACACGCGTCGCGCTTGTAAGGTTGCGGCCGCCACCTGCTGAAAGCACATCTCCCACGTAACAGAAAGAGTCAACTACTTTCAACTTGTCCTGACAAACCTGAACCTTCCTCAGCAGTCGACCAAACTGGAAGAAAAAATTCCGTCAACCGTTCTTTGTCAGAAACTTGGTATTGGTGGGATTATGGATATCTTACGTTCTCTGTGTTTCGGGGTTTTAAGTCATGTACAGCGTGCCACTTCTTGCATCAACTCCATACTGTGTCTGGATATCCATATCTCAGGCATTAGGAAGCATGGTAGATCGAGGAAGATCTGGCTCTAGTGTTTAAGAAGCAATATGACTATGCAACCTGACTGATGTCAACCCTTTGGATTGAACCATATAGAGAGCGAGCGTGAGACGTTACCCAGTGTTGCTCAGCCCAGAGTCCGGGACATTCGCAGCACCCTAAATACAAAAACTGGTTGAAGAAAAAGACGCCATTCTAACACACTCTTGTCCAAATATTGCTACAGTTTGTCGCTAATACTTAATAATTGTCCAAGGTAATGTAGTTTACATGAAAATAGTAATTATATGTGTAATCTGAACTCTGATGTGGAGAAAGTATTTCTGGATGGCGAAGCTATTGAGGTTGTTATGCAATTTTGTTATCTTGGTAATATTTATTTGTATGAAAAATATACAAAAGTGACACAGTTGAAAATGGGGGAGCATGGAGAAAGGGGGAAAGATCGGTCTTCTCTAACTTTAGCTAACCGTAACTAACTTAGCTAGTCATGTTCACTGACCAGTCTATTCACCAAAACAGCAGTTATACCAAAGAATCACACTCCAATCACCAAAACAAAATCATACAATGAGTACCCTACTTAAAACCCACCCACACGCACATATATATATATATATATATATAAGTGGGAGGTGGAGGTAATAAAAAGTTTTATATACAAAAATGGGAATATTTACAACTAGTAGGACTCGTCGTTGCATGGGGAAATAAAAAAGAATGATTTAACTTTAAAAAAAAAAAATGAATATTAGAGTATCAAGCTAACTTGTTATTTTCATTTATATTTTGACTTCTTCAATCCAATATATTTAAACATGTTTTCTCAGTTTAGAAGGATTTCTACTTCACTGACCTAGAACAGAGAAGATAAAGTAAAGTATACTACACTTGAACGATAATTCTATTTTAAAAAGTAAAAGAAAAAACAAACGAAAAGGAAGAATATTGTAAAGTCGATAAATATTTAAATCGGGGGCAGAGTTAATGGCAGGCATAAAAAGTGCTGTCGGTTAAAATCAATTTAGTATTACATATGAAATCTGAAGAAAAACACTTTTTAAATGAGTAAATATGCTAGTGTTATTGGCTTATTTCCTAGATGATGCCGTGTTTCATTGGATCAGGTTCCATGAAAATAAATGAAGTATGTTAGTGACTTACATAAAAAGAATTTAAATAAAAATATGTATAAATAAAAGCATTGGTTTAAAAACAATTCTTGTGTTTTGCAACACAAGTTTATTTTAGAAAACGCTGCAAACATTTTGTGAAAATAATTTTTTTAAAATAAAATATTTGTATAACTTAAGAAAAAAACTTTCAACACCAAATTTAATATATGACGACAGTGGTATTTCCTAGTGTAGTCACGTAAACATTGTCTTATTCTATAATCACATTTTTAGAAAAAGTCTATTATCAATTAAATCTCTAAAGCATTAAGGATATTTTTAACTGAAACAAAGAGATGACTGTATTTTATTTTCATCAGTCTTATACCTATTAATATAAGTCAGTTATCTTTTGCATATATTAGACATTTTTATAAAAATACAGATTTCATTATTTTTTTTTGTTTTCTTTTCTTTCCTCATTCCTTAGTTGATAGCATTGCAGTTCTCAGTGGAGAAATCTTATTCAACCTTAAACCAACAGATGGAAGTGAAATATTTAGCATTCTCCTTCCTGACAGGTAATTATCTAATTACTTCTGACTAATCTTTGTTTTAACTTGATGATTACCCATAACATGTTCTATCAATAATCTATATTAAAACAAATAATAATTTTTTTCTTTTTCTCCATATCCTTGTGAAATCCCTGTTCCAACAGTAATAGCAACAACGAAAGCAGCAGAGAAACGATCTTTGTAAAATATTCAATGTTTAGTGGTTGAAATATTTGATACTGATTGGTCAATTCTATCAAAAAAAACTCAATCTCGATTGGTTGTCGATACTGGACTTTGACCAATTGTAAAGTCGCCCTAGGAGCCGAGCATCTGCTGGCGTTGGCGACATAAGCGAAAACCCAAACACAGCCATCAGTGAGAGGCCAAACTTGCCAAACGAACCCTTAATCATCATTATATTCGGTTTAACGTCCATTTTACATGCTGACATGTGTTTGACATTTTTTAGAAATTGACTTCTAAACTTATCTCTGGTTAGGTTTTTTTGAAAGTCATTTTTCTTAGTTGAGGCAAGATTTTTATAGGCTAGATGCCTTTCCTGGCACCAACTCAGTGAGGTGATGGAGATCAGCGTTTTTATCGAGGCACCGTCTTTAGGTGATTGCCTATCAAGGCTAAAGAGTGCTTCGACTGAGAACCCTTGTCAATCATAACACTACTATTTTCTCCATATTCTTGTGAATCTCCTGTTCCAGCAGTAATAGCAACAGCAACAAAAGCAGTAGAGAAATAATCTTTGGAAAATATTCGATCTATTACTCACACACCTGAACAAAAGTTCATTGTTATGGAGAGGAGTCAGGATTCTTTACTGTGCATACTGGTGTCTGCCAAGATTGTGTTCTTCCTCCATTATTGACAGGATCCTTGCTAGGGGCATGATGGACTTTGTTGGCGTGCAAATTTGACGCATTGTTCTGTTACCGACCTAGACTATGCCGATGAAACGTACGCTGATATCCAGCAGGCATTGAATTATGTAAATACCACTGCAAAATGCGTGGGTATAATGATCAATGCCTCTAAAACAAAGGTTCTTGTCAACCAACTACTCCCTTTCTAGCAAAGTCTCTATCATTTTCAATAGCGTCTTTGTCGAGGAAGTTAAGCAGTTCAAGTATCTTGGCTCAACCTTTACAGGACAGAGTAAGAATGAGATTGCAATCCGTATCGATCATGCTCGCGCAATCTTTTGCCGTCTCCAAAGTAGATTGTGTTTTCAACAAGAGATAAAACTCTCAACGAAATTGAAGATATACCAAGCGCTGATATGCACAATACTGCTGTACAGCTGCGAAACCTGGCCCCTGCACAAATAAGATCTGCACGCACTCGAGGTCTTCGACATGTACTGCCTTCGGCGTATCTTAAGCATCCATCTCTCCGACCAAATCTTAAACCGCACCACCTATGCAAGATGCAACACCACCGGCATCATAGAAACTCTTTTTAAAAGGAGACTTTGCTGGTTTGGTCACATTCTTCGACACCCTGAGGAAGGATTCATCAGCAAGTTGGTAGCCATAATCGCACCCGGCGGCTGGAAAAGGGAAGCCGCCACCAACTGAAGACTTGGATAGGAACACTGGATGTCATTCTCATAACGTTTCGACCAATGTAACTTTCGATCTTAAAGTAAATCTTGTCAAACTCTTGAATCTATACGGACGTGTGGCATAACAGATAAAGTTAAATAATAATCGCTTCTAAGTGACAGTCTTGTGGAGGTTGAAGGTTCAATCCCTGCTATCAGGTAATACTAAGAATAAAATAAAAATGACTTGAGACCTCTACTTGGGTATGGCTGACGGAATGAGAACAATCTACCCCTAAGGATTGAATAAAGCATTCAGTTCGAAATTCCATATAGATTCCAGAGTTAGACAATATACTTCTGAAGAAGATTGGAGATTACATTGGCCAAAACGTTGTGAGAATAACATCCAAGATTAATACAAATTATCAATCCTCATCTAAAAAATTCCGAAACGATCTGTTTGAAACTGCAAAGTTTAAAAAGCCATTGTGGATATATTGGAAACATCAGTATTCATTTTCATGTTTTCAGAAGGCCCCAAGTGCAATTTTTAAACAAATTATTTCAAAAGAATTTATTTTTTAAATTGAATATTTTTTCCAAACCGAAACGTTAACGATTTATTTTAATGGAAAAATTAATAAAATATTTCTACATTTATAATTGAAATTAAAAAAAAAAAAAAAGAAAATGGAAAAAAAATGTGACAGATTTAATTTCTCTAAGGATTCAATTTTGTCTCAATTTAATTAACCATTTACATTAATTAAAAATGTGCTAATAATTTGAGAATGTTAAAGAAACAAAATGTTGAATATTTTTAAGGAAAATTTAATTAAAAAAAAGTTCTATTCTGAATAGGTTTATTGTTTGATTGACTTCAATATTTTCAAATTATATATTAATTTTTGTTTTGTTTATAGTGATACGGTTAAATACACCCACTTACATAGCATTGATCGTGAGAGTTATGTTGTTGGTATGGTTCCTGGCTCACATGTGGTGGTTGTTGTGGTCAATGTTGAAGGAGAAATCAAATCGACGACCACTGTGAAGGCCCCTTGGTTAAAAGCAGAAACGAGGTAAGTGAATTGATACGCTTGGGTTTAATTCTTGGATGAACTAGAATAAACATTTCAGGAGGGGGGTGGGGGTGGGTAATATTTTTTCTTTTTTTTTTTCAGACGACATAAAAGTGGTGCAAAACTGCTTTCTTCGGAGAATTAATTTTACCCATCCTGGGACTTGTATTCTTCTAGTCTCAAATATTGACTGCTATATGTCACAAAAACTACTGAAAATTCAGCTTCCTTTGCAGAGAAAAGGGAAGCAACATTCTGATCCATGCATAAATGATTATACCGTTTAAAAAAACAAAATTTTATAGGAATTATATTAGTTCTAATATGCTTAGCAGGGCTAATTTTAATATATGCACACAAGTGCTCATATTGTAAATGTTAGCCATGTTTTAGTGAACTTTATAAACAAGAAAAATTGTTTGCCTTGGTCAACTTGTAGGATGTGATAAAAAGTCTCCTTTAAATTTCTGAATGTTTCTGTGTATAATTGTTTGTAAGCAGCAGAAATAAGAAAGACTCATCCACTGATAAGACTTTCATAATTGTTTTTGAAGTGTTTGCTTTGCTCATTAGATTGCAATAGTCATTCAAATCTATTTGTATTTGTAAGTTCAAATTTTAGTTGAGTCTGTTGCTTTCCTTTTGCACATGACAAACTGTTTTTTTTCTGATAATATATATTCCTATTACCTATTCAATTATTTAAGTTTTAATTATTATTATTACTAACTACTGCTGTTATACTGATTTTTCAATTATTGTATATCATAATTATTTTTCATGATTTTTCACTTATTTATTTTTACTATATCCTTCAATATTCCTAATCATAAATTACATCTTTTTCGGTTATTTGGCAAATATTTACTAGCTTTAACTAATATTGAGCTATAACTTAGACCTTTGTGTTAATGAAATTTATGTATAAATAAACAACAGAATGTTAGATAAAAGTAACCATGTATTTATTCACCTTTCAAAAAATCCATATACTTGATGGACCGTTTGGTCTACACATGAACACCCAAATATAGAGTTATATATCCTGGATTTTCATACATGCGACTCTTCAGAAGTCCAAAAATCATGTCCAGAAATATCAGAAAAAAAAAAACAAGCAGCAAAAAACAATAACAATACTCACTTTGGTCGTTCATTTGTAGACAAAACGGTCTGTCAAGTATATGGATTTTTTGAAAGGTGAATGAAGACATGGTTACTGGAATCTAACATTCTATTGTTTATTTATGTATGCTTTGGTGTTAAAAATTAAAAATAAATTAATATCCATTCAGCTTTAACCTTGAAATATATACATCTATAATTTTGCTCTATTTATTATATTATTGAAATATAGAACACTTTAAAAAAAATAAAAAATAAAGTTTGTGAAATATGCACGCATACAGATAATCATGAACCCCTGTTTCATGGACTGCAACCTTGTTCTATTCCAATGTCTACATTTTCAGCTGCATGGTATCATCTAATACTTTGGTTTGTCACGATTCCACATCTTTATGTATCCAAGCGCTCGGATTGACAGGAGGGGAAGAATTCATTCCTACTTTATTAACAGTAAGTCTTTTTTGTTTTGGGTTTTAGAAAAAGACACATGTTTTACTCTCTAACTTTTGCATGATGGGATGGAAGTACATATATTTATATAAATACACATTGGTCTTTATTATAGAGTGGAGGATCACATCAGACTATATATCAATATTTATGCAACCTAATAATGATTTTTTTTAAATGACTCTTTGTTAATAAACTTGCTGTTCTCCCATCGATGTTGTCCGGGAGTCTTTCTTACTTTCATTTTTGTTTTGTGTATTGTGCCCCCCCTCACGCTCCTCCGTTTGTCTTTTCTCTTAATTTCTTGTAAGAAATATTTACATTTTTGGAAAGATAATTCAATGAAAGAAAATGTTATTAAAAAACGTTATGTTGATCAGACATCTTACAAAATGTAATTTAAATTGCATAAATATTTTCAAGCTTTTTTTTTTTTTTTAACTTTTAAACTTATAAGAAGCTAAGACCCAGAGGTATATGGGTGTTTTTTTGTTTTGTTTTTTTACATCCAATTTTTTTTAAAAATAGGATTTTGAAAATCTATTATTATATTTTTCTTGTTAATTAACTATTTTAAATAAATTTTTATTAATTGATTTTTATTTTTTACATTTTATAAATCATGTTAATTTGTATTTACACGCACACAATATTTTATAGAGATGATACCGGTTGAAACTCCTTACTTTTTGGCTTGATTTGGTCATTATAAAAATACTGATTGATCTTATGATGATAAATGGACCATCTATATTATCTCCTCCACACATATATGACTTGTACAGGATTAAAACCCATGCCTTCGAAAGGTGTTGTGTTAAAAAAATTGAATTTGTATAAATGCAGCTTTCTTTAATCGTGCAACTGGTTAGTCAAGTTGTCAAAAATGACCCCCAACGTTAGGTGGTCCCTTTTTGGAGGTGCAAATTTGAACCCTGAACAAGTCTAATTTTTCACTTTGTAGCTTTCTTTATATATGTGTGTGTATATATATATATATATATATATATATATATATATATGTGTGTATATATATATATATATATATCATTGTTTCATCTAAGAAAACATTAAACACAACAGAATTCCTCTGCTTAATTATACCTTTTGTTATTTGTTCAGTTTTTCTAATCTTTTAGCTTCAAAATCAAAAATTTATGTTTCATGTGTATCACGAATACTTTTGATTCTTTGTCGAATCATGTCAGGTGACAAAAGCTATGAACAAAATGCTGGAGAAAAAAGAAAATTTTAAAACAACAACCGGTGTTAATTCCAGATAGGAGCGTTACAATTTCTTCTGGGACACTAATTCTGTTTCTCTCTTGGAACATAAAATGTAGGTATCTGGATTTTTTTACAAAGGGTTTTCAGCCTCTCTGTGCATAAAACTAAACTACCCTTACACCAAACAGCTGTATTCCAAAATTCATAATGATCGGTTAATTAGTTTCGGTGTCTACCCTACAGAAACATGTAAGCATATACACATACCTAACTTTATATGTAGAGATTATATAGTGAAAACTTTCAAATCAAAACTGAACTTATGTTTCAGGCTAGACTTGTTCATCCACTTCTCCTGTATTTGAACTGTTTTTAATGTTCTGTTTTTTTTTGTTTTTAAATTAATTTCAGGATATTGGCATTAAAGAATCTGTAATTAGTTTAGAAAAAGCTGGCCATGACCACATCAGCATGAAAGCAGGTATATTTGTGTCTCGTCTTCAATCTGGTCACATTGGATTATTGAAAGTTGGATCAGCTGGATCGATTACATCAATGAATGCATCTCCAAAAGTAAGTAATGACCAGTTATTATTATGACTAGAATACCCGTTCTGTCTAAAATTACAGAAATGTTATTTTTCAAACAAAGCAAGTACAATAAAATGTATTGACATTGAACTTTTTATGTCACTAGTTTCTTCTCAGATATTGTTTAGTGAAATTTATTTTGAAGAGCAAAATAAAAATAGTAAATTAATTTTATTTTTAATTCAAATTCTACTCCCTTATTTTTGATGTACACTAATTTTTTTTTGCTAATAAGTATATCCATAAGTTTTCCTGCCAATTTATTTTGAACTGCCATATTTCACATGTATTCTTTATAAATAAGGACCGTTTTTTAGATTAGGTATCTATTTCGCACGCATTTATATTTTTCTGGAAAAAAAATTAAACCATAGTGCATCAGTAAGGGTTTAAACAAGAAATGGATGACCATCTTTCATTAGTAAAAGTGTAAACAAGACAGGACTATGTTGAAAATCAAAAATTGCATCTTAAATACTGAGTGTAATTTTTTTTTTCATTAAGTTATATTACATGTATTTTTTCTCATAAACATTACATTTGATAGTTTTATTTGATTGTAACGTGTTTTGAAATAGTGTCAGGCAGCATTATTTAGTGTTCCCCTACATTTAATGTCAACTTTATTTTTTAATTAAAACCCCTTGTGTTCATTTAAATATATACTGAATTACCTCCCTTGGTGTTACATGCAAAGAAATAACTATTTATATGTGAAGATATTGAAACAGATATGTGTATTATTATATTAGAGATTTTGGGAATTCAAAGTTTAAAACAAAGTAAAATCTTTATTCTGCTTTATTATTTTTATAAACTATAAATATCATTTTAAAAAAATGTAACCTCTGTATTTTCTGATAGAAATGTTTTTCAACTTAATTTTTTCATTTGTTCAGCTTCTGACTGCACAACTGGCCAGGCATGGGGACAAACAGGTCCTTTTAACCCTGGAATCAATAGACACTGAGGTAAGAATTTAATTTTTCTTAAACAATGTTTTCTTTCTTTTTTCTTCTTTTTTTAATGCTTGTCTATTGTATTAACTTTTGTCATTTACATATGTGAAATATTATCTCTATAATATAGAAAAGCCTCTCTTTTTGCATATATTGTCATCGATAGTATACTCCCTACAAACTTAATATTTTATTCTGATTGTTCAGTTTTCTTTGTGGAAACTTGGCCTGTGTTTTTTACAAAAAAAAAAAAAATATATATATATGACACGTTTCAAGACTCCAAGCATAGTTTTGGGACACAATTGCCATTTTAGGTCAATTTTCAAAACAGATAATGTATAAGTGTTATACCATTTTTCTAAACCAAAATTTCACGAGGAATCCAATAAAACAAAAACGAATACAAAATTTTGATGGGAAACCATGTTTTCAAGCAATTCTTTCATGACGGCCGGAATCGCACTTCCCGTTTTTTTTGTCCCAAGGACCGTATCCTGCAGATTGCGAAACTATTTAAGAAAATTACTCAAAACCTATCAATCATAAGTGTTAGGCCATCTTTCTTAACCAGAATTTTGTGAGGAATCCAAAAATAAGGGAGAGAATACCAGATCTTGATGAGAAATTGCCTTTTTTGGCCAGGTTATATGGTAACAACCCATCCGAATTTTGGGATACTGGAAGTTTTCAACAACACATAACGAAAAGGGTTCTTAACCTCTCATTAAGACATCTTTTTATTGAAGAATGATGGGTAATGGATACATAAGATTCCCAGTTTAAGTTTAGAAATGTCTGAAATGAACAGAAGACAACATAACAAGAGTATACTAGTACTGATGCAAAAATCTGTTATCAAAAGGAAGATAGTTTAAGACCAAGTGCTCGGTTGTACAGTTCCATAATGTTTTTGGAGCGAGCAGCTCGTTTTGCATCCAACAGATTTCCCCCCAGCTCATCAATATGTTTCGCACTCACAGGGCTGTACTTTTCCTCCCCTAACCATTTCACAATTAGTTTTTCTCCGAGTTTTGAAAATTTACACCGATTTTCCTCCGGTACCTCTGCTAGACTGCACATTTTAGCGGGGTACCAAGTGTTACCGTACAACACCCAAACGATTTCCCCTGGAGCATGATCATTGTCACACTGTCCCTCCTCATCCTCGCTTAAAAACTCTGATTCATCGTCAGTGTGGCCATTGTCGTCGTCATCATGAATGCGATCGTTTTCATCATCGCTGTCATCGTCATCATCATTCTGCTCATCTATTTCGATGTATTGAATAGACTTTGGTTTTGTTACCTTTGAGTTGAGAAAAACATTCTGTTGTTTACACTTGCCACATGGTTTGTCACTAATACAGTCTGTACAGGTGAACTGGTTTAGAATTATTCGGTCATCACTAAGTTTGAGGTTGTGCAGACTCATGATACCTGGAATTTTACAATGCTCTCTGGAGCCACTAACGAGTTTTCTGAAATGCCCAAATTTCTCAACGGTGAAGAAATCAAATTTCTTTGTTGACGGTTTGATTGCACTGGTGATCACGTGATGGACATCGTCCAGATTCTTAATACCTTGATCAGACTTCATGACACCACGAATAAAAGCACATTTGACAATAGAACCAATGCTGTCAGATGTACTTTTTCCTTCGTGAGACTCGAAGAAGTTGAAGGAAGCAGATGTAATATCGAAAACTTTTGGTGCATGAATAAGATCGGCTGCAGCAAACCCAGATTTGAATTGGGCACCACAGCCATCACTGAATCGTACCCATTTTTTGATAGGTCGTTTCAGATGTTCACGAATAACTTCAAACATGCGTTTCTCAAACTGTTGAATTTGTTGGTGTGAGTGATCCTTGTCATCGCTGATGAAAGTGATGGTTGCTTTCCGAATTTCCCCATCATCTGAAAGGAACTCCAGACAAATAGGGTACATTGCCACTGTCATTTTGTTGGTGGAGTAGACGAGTGAAGTGGGATTCTCGTTATACACAATATCTAAGTTCATCTGATAGTCTTCTATGGATATTACAGTATCCATTGTCAAGTTTCTCCGTGCCTTCTCACGATGTTTATGTACTGCATCTTCGTGGTATTTCACTTTCTCCTCCTTCGTCAAATTGGAGTATCCTGTTGTTGTAGATCCCTTCTTTCGCCCTCTCTTTTTTTCAAAAACCATAGTTGTTACTAGAGAGGGTCGCTGTGTGAATTATTCTGAAAAAAGAAAAAGTATTAATCAGAATGACATAGCCATCATGACTATTTACATATTTACATACAGTTAAAAGGACTACGTTTTTAGGTCAGAACTGTTTCTCCTCACTACTGATACAACACACATACAAGTGAAGATCTCACACAACTTCCTTCATGTTAAGGGGAGGATTTTTCACACCTGCTCCACGTGAAAACCTTCTTTTCAGTTCACCCATAACACTTGAATAATTCATGAGGGTATTCCTTGACTTCAAACAATACGATGGAGCTGTGAAGTGTTACTTCTATACATCCAACCTATACTGCCTACCATGACATATAAATCCTTCACAAGGGAAACCCTCAAAGCAAAAATGAAGGGTGAGTCACTTAGTTTTCAACCCTGTTGGAGGGAATAGTTGTGGAAACCTATCAGAAGTGATATGACCACTTTGTTAGCACATAATTTGGTATCAACTGTGAAAAATACTGCTGGGGGACAAATTTGGAGAAAAAAAATATTACTGTAAAAAAAAATGTACGTCTTCAATTTGGCCAAAATCAAAAATTCCTGATATACAAGTTGTTCAGATTGATATTTGTGACAAGTTGTATAGAAGGGATTTTTGATTTTTCGAAAATTGAAGGCAGGTTTTTTTTTTTACAGAAAAAATTATTTTCGGCTTCACTTTTCACCCGGTCAAACAAAACGTGCAATATTTTGGGAACCGCTAGCCGGTTGCTGCTGTTCTAAAGCTTAAATGAAAGCTAACTGATCAAGGTTACTGAGAAATGACCATAGGGACAGTGTTTGCTTCGTTTGTCATCATTTTAGAGGGATCTTTGCCAAAAAGACGCATTTTTTGACCAAAATCGGGAAAAAATTGTCACAGCCTGTAATTGAGGAGAATGGGTAAAATTCGAAGAGAGTTCTATGAGCAGCGTTTTTTTTTGCACAAATGCAATTTTATACTATTGTTGAACGAAAATGATTATTTACTTCCCTTAGTTTCATGTCTAAAAGTGATTTTTGGCTCTTCTTTGTGGTGAGGTAACAAAAATTGTCACTAAAATATCTCCATTTTAGGCCTTTTTTTCAGTTATATCGTTTTTTTCCGGTTGAAAACAGGTATATTAACCATATAAACCTATGATTTTCTGAAAGACAATTTAGTTTTTCCTCACATATCACAAGAATAGCTTTGTAGATCATTGTGTGACTGATCAGTGATTTTTGACTTCAATTGTCCCAAAACTATGCTTGGAGACTTAAAACGGGTCATATATATTCTATTACTGTCAAATAAAATTGTATCCTGTTTGGAATTATTGTACACTGATGACATATTTTAATAATGACTGACAAAACCATAGAAGCAGCAGCATAGTACATTTATTAAGGCTTTGCTTTATCCCCCCCCCCCCCCCCCTAAAAATCCATTACTCAATATTAATGCATTGTTTAATCCTGGATAATGCTGGGTAGGGACAGCTAGTATTTAACAAAATAAAGTCAGATGTTTGCAAGTGAAAGTTAACCATTATTTTAAACATAAAAAGCATAAAGTCATTAATCATCAATTAAAATCATATGATGATCAGATTTTTAATAACAAACAGTTTGATCTATCCCAACTCTCATCAGGAACTGAAAAGGTCTGAAATGTCAGTGTCCAGTTTCAACAAATCGATTGGTGCCTACACGTAAGAACAACCAGTGTTTCTCAACGTTACATATAAATTTAAACCCATACCCCTTCAAAATACAGGCCCACCAATTACCACAAAAATCTTTTAGGCTGCATGAATCTTTACATGATATAAAAACGAGCCAGACAGATTTTTGCCTTTTTATACAAAACGCTTAAAAAAACAAAACAACCTGTACTGATTTCAGCATAACCGAAATGCAAATTATCCTATACAAAATATACAAATTACACGAATATGATATATAATCTTTATAATACTCTGTTAATCTTGCTTCATTAATTGTTTGTTTGCACATAGAATGTTTTATATGCTATAAGTCATTTCTATATTTGAGGCGAGATTTTTAGAGGCTGGATACCTTTCCTGACACCTACACAGTGAGCTGATGAGGATCAGTGTTTTATCGAGACACCATCTCTAGGTGATTACCTACCAAGGCTAAAGAGCGCTTCATCTGCCCTTTTGTTTTTGTTTTTCCATAAAAAGAAGTAGAATGATAAAAAAGCTATTGAGGTTGTCCAGAAATTTTTCTACCTTGGTGATACCTTTGTAGCAAAGAGTGGAGCAGGTGCTAGTATTATTGCAAAAGTTAGGAGTAAGTTCAGAGAATTTCTGTCATTACTAAGCAGTAGAGCATTACCACTGTTGACCAAGGTAAGAGTCTATCAGGCATGTGTACGCAGTGTGATGATGTATGGAAGTGAAACCTGGCCAGTAGGAACTGAGGACAGGCATTACATGGAGAGAAATGATACGAGAATAATACAATGGATGTGTAATGTGAGTTAAAAACAGGCTTAGATCTGAGTACCTCAGAGGAAAATTAAATCTGCACAGTATCGGGAAATGAGTTCAGAACAGGAGACGTCATTAGTATGGTCACATTGAAGGAATTGATGAGACATCTTGGTAGATGTAGAACAGTTAAGGTAGCAGGTTCAGTTAACATGGGGAAGGCCAAGAAAAACACGAAAGATAGTGATAAAAATGGACTTGAGAGAAAGAGGGATGAATAAAAACCTGGTCAGAGATAGGTTAGTTTTATAAGTTTAATGTCCATTTTACATGCTAGCATGCATTGGACAGCTTTTAGAAATCCACTTCCAAACTTATCTTTGGTCAGGTTTCTTTACAAGTCATTTCCTAAACTGCAGCAAATTTTTTATTGGCTGGATGCCCTATCTGATGCCAACCCAGTGAGGTGATGGGGACCAGTGTTTTTATCGAGACACCATCCCGAGGTGATTGCCTACCAAATCTAAAGAGCGCTTTACTTGCCCTGAAGAAATGCAATTTCAAAATATATAATGTACAACAATCTATGATTTGTTTAATAAACACGTGAAATTTCATGAATGCAATTGTGATACTATAGACTGTCCACTCTCCCACAGCTCGGACCACCGGAAGAGATTAGCTAGGAAAATGAATGACAATAAAAAGACTGGCTGATCCATTGACCTCCACAGATCAATGACGCCATGACAATTATTTGTTAACTTTTTAGGTGACCAGATAACAATGGAGAAAGTAAGCTGAGGAAAACACAAATGTGGCCAGTTTCCGGTGGTAAGCTGAGGGAAAACCAGATGTATATGTTTTCCGGGTGAAAATAAATATATTTGGGGGACACTGGCTGTTAGAGGCAGATCAGCGACGGAATTCGACGGTGAATGATCATGATGGTGAGATCGACGACGCTGGGATCCTGAATTTGAGAGATGGGAGGTTTAGCTCAGATATAGATGCTAGCGACAGGACCCTAATGACAGACATACCTACTCCCGTGTTCAACAAGTCGAGTGTATACACTGTCTGTGTCTGTTGTTTTTATTATGTACTAGCAGGGTTACCCGGCGTTGCCCGGGAGAAAAGTGTAACATATTTCTATTAAAACTTCTATCTCTCTCTCCCCGATTGCCCCAACCCCCCTTTCCCCACCCCCTCTTACTTCTCCGCCTAGCCCATTCCTCTCTCTGGACATACACACACACACGCGCACACTTTTATAGTTTACTCGAGGGAGTCGGTGTAAGGGAAATGACTCTTTGAAAAAAAATCAGTTACTTCCCTTTAGTTAGTACATCATAAGATGAAGAATTGTTGTACATGCAATTGGGATAAGGCGATTTGTGCGAACGTAGTTTAACACGCTAACATTGCAACATGTATGCGTGCTTTAGAAATGTACTAATTGTTGATTGTTCTTAATTTTCTCCTTGCAGATTCTGAAGATGTCTGGTGTTGATATTTCCACTGGATCTTCTTTGAAAGAATTATCCCATAAAATCACCTACCCAAAGTCTTATGGGCAACCAATCAAGGTAAAATATTTTCTAAAGAAATCTTGCAATACATTTGTTTCTCTTCAATGCACATTTTTATGGCATGGATCAAGTACTAAAACATTTAATTATTGCTAAAGGATCTTAGTATTACTACTTATTGGCCATCAGGCTG
This sequence comes from Sepiola atlantica, assembly GCA_963556195.1. Lineage (NCBI taxonomy): Eukaryota > Metazoa > Mollusca > Cephalopoda > Sepiida > Sepiolidae > Sepiola > Sepiola atlantica. The sequence goes on from OY744519.1 coordinate 73,866,413, forward strand.
GGATCAAAGTATAGTATCTGTTCTCAGTCAATGAAGGTGAAATCCTTCTAGACTCGGGCAATTTTTTTTTTTGTCCCAATCCAGAATGCCCCTTTTTGAGGAGCTGGATTTTTTCCCCCACATTAAAAACTGATCTTGTGGTCTAACTCTGCCCTTGTGGGGAGGCAAGTAAATAGGGACTACCCTTCTCATCTTGGTTGATATATTCACCACGTTTCGGTCAATATAACTTCTGAACTTTCATTGTTGTATTATTTTTGGTTCGCACTGATTTAATATTATGTTTCTGAATTTTTTACATGAAGATAATTTGGATTATTATCCTTATCTTGGTTGTCATGGTCACAATGTTTCGACCAATTTAAAGTCGGAGGTTACATCGGCTTAAACGTGAATATAACAATCCAGATGAGAATAGTAGTCCAAATAAAACAATTCTTTATTTTAAAAAAATCCCAAGTATAAAATTTTATTCTTATATATATTGTATTTCTTTCTCTTTAGTGCGATGCTCTGTTTTTTACCAAGAAGGATGGCCATGTTGGTTACAAAGCCATTATTCGTTCAGAAGATTACACTTTGCATTTGGTACACAAAGCAGGTATGTTCACATTAGCCATTTCAGTGTGTGTGTGTGTGTGTGGATTGCGGAATCAGAAGGTATAAGGTCCGACTCTTAGGATTCAAAATTTATGACTGACCCTTTATTTTAAAGTCTTCCAATATTCAGACTTTGTAGATTCTTCGGAGATAAAAACACCTGACTCTGACTCCTAGCATTCTTCCGACTCAAACTCTGTAATCCTGGGTTGTGTGTGATGAAATCCACACAATTTAGTGTTTCATTTAATCTCAAAATGACCTAAATTTCAGTATGAATTTTGTTTTTTTAATTTAAGAAAAATCTCAAACTTATATCAAACAAACAAGCCATTAAAACATTATCACACCCCTATAAAACATTCACACCCTAAGAACTCTTCTATCTACAACCACAGCAAAGAACTTTCCTTTCTCTCTCTCTCTACCAAAAACCAAATGGAACTTCCATGTACAAGGTTTCTTTCCTAGAACATCCCATCTGTGGAATAAAATACCATAAGTCTGCTTTCCAACAGACTACAATGTGTTTGTTTTCAAGTCTAATGTAAGCAAATACTTGTTGAGCCAGCCTCTTTGATAATCAATTCCTCTTAAGTAATCTTCTGCCCATTCCACCCATTGTTTCCAATCCTTTATTGGTGACAATCATTGTCCAACTGATAATCTATTTAATCCTTATAAATTTTTTTTTTTCAGTTTTAATTAAGGATGCAATTTTATATCTCATTAATGTTTCAAATATAATTTCTGTTGATTTAATTTTCTTTGGATCTGATCTTTACAGAAATGTGAATATATTTTATTGTTTGATGTTTTATCAAGATTTCATAAGTTAAAAATGCTTTTTATAAATACTAGTGGGACTCCATGGATCGTATTATCGTATGTCGTGCTTATTGTATGGAAGAAGTATCTGGAGAATTTGCAGTGACGTCTTTGATAATTTCAGCATGCAGATCATCGGCTAGGGGTAGAATTAATTTGCAACATAATCCTCTCTGCCTGGGTGGCATAAGCGTATCAGTGGACATCAACCATGAAGGTGGACTTTAATAAATAAAATAAGATAGCAAAGATCATTGAAACCAGCGATATCTTCGATGGTTCAGCATGCAGCTTGTCGCTCAGAGGGAAAAATTAATTTGCATCATAATCCTCCCTACCAAGGTGGCGCAAGCGTATTGGTGGACAACTGAGGATCTGGACAGCAATCATCAAGGAGAACTTGGTTGAACTTTCAGGTCAATAGGTTATTGGCTTTAGACGGTGGAATAACGATTGGTTAGCCATTTTGTGCAACCTTGCTCAGTTCCGCTATGCATGGCTGCCATGGAATTTTTTATCCGTAGAAGATCATGATTATCTTAGTGCAAGAATAAATAGACTAAGAGACTACATAACAAGGGGAAGAAATTTGCTTTTGTGCACCTCTGTCTTTGGGGGTGTTGATCTCTATTAACAAAAGGCGTGTCTACCAATCTTTCGTATGGTCAATCCTCATCTATGGCAGTGAGACATGGCCAATGAGTGTGAGTGATCGGCAAAAGTTGGAAGTTTTTGACAATGACTGCCTCCACCACATTTGTAGTTGCTTGCGGGCCAACTGTTCTCTATTAATTGCTCAATCTAATGCATCTGCCGTCTGTCCTGTTGCAACAACATCTTCAATTGTTTGGGCATGCGACTTGCCGATCGGAGGGAGAATTAATTCATGATGTAATCTTCTCTGCATGGGTGCCACAAGTATGTCAGTGGACAGCAGAGAACCAGAACAAGAACTATCAAGGAGAACGTAGCTGAGCTCTCAGGTCCACAGATGGTTGGCCTTCAATGCTGAAATCGTGATTGGTTAGTGTTATGGTGTAAGTTGATCTACCTATTTCGGTAATAAATGGACTTACCCAGACACAATAAATACAGTTACAACTAAGTGTCATGGCAGTTATGGACGCAGAATTGGACGCATACTTTCTATAACATATTTTTGTTAATACACTTTTTGTTAATTATACCATTATGTTTGTGAAAGATGGGAATTCAGAAGTCTATGACTAGACTCAAAACGTTAAACAAACAAAAAAAAACTCAGTTCGGTTCAATTCCTGTAGAAGCACAAAAACCCTCTGTGTAACTTTGAACTCCAATCAACGAAAAATAATTCGGCTAACCGCAGAATCTCACTCGACACTCACAATGTTCTTCTCCTGATTTTCTTCTCTTTTTATTAGCAGATTTTCCTTCAGTTAATTCCGCTTAACCAATCAGAAAAAACATAATCATTTTCATAATCATAATCTATTTGTCGTCAAGGCGAATCCACGTATTATTGTGCAGCAACCAATAGATTTGTTACTTCGAGGTTGCGAGTTCAATCCTCACTAGAAAACTAGTAAGCCAAAACTTATTTCCCTTTCCATCTGCAAGCCAGGCAAAGGCGGACCCCCTTACTACGGGGATGAAGTAAGTCCGGGCCATCTCCACCGCTTGATTCTGGCTCAAGATCATCAATTCTGCCACAGTTTGTCTTCATTATTACCGACCCCTCAAGGTCACAACAGTTAGCCATCTTGTGCAACCTTGCTCAGGACACCCTGTACATGAGCTGCCATGGGTTGGGATGTGGTGCAGTCCAGGGAAGAAGCCAGCTCGACCTGACCAGGGTGAACATTGTTGAAACAACAACAGAGACTCTATGCAAATTCCACTGTTGCTTTCGCATCCATCTGTATAATTTAATGTTTATGATATTTTTCTTGAAATAATGTATGTAAGGTTTAACAATTTTAAGAAAATAATTGTCTTTCCTTTTCCATAAAAATAATTCCCATTGTCAGCTAAATATTCTTTAAATAAATAAAACAAATGTCTCTATTTATTTATTTATTGAAAATTGTAACAATTGAAATCTTTTTATTTCTTCTTACCATAAAAAATACTTTTCAGCTAAATATTTTTTTTAATAAATGGAATGAACTTTTTAATTTATTTATTGTAACATTTGAAATCTTTTTAAAATAGTCTCTTTCTTACCGTAAAAATACTTGTCAGTTGAATATTTTTTAAATAAATAAAAATTGATGTCAGTTTTTAATGTATCTATTTGAACTTTTAACACTTAGATGTCTATTAAAATATTCTTTAATTAAAACAAATGTTGCTATTTATTTAGTGAAAGTTATACGAATTTAAATCTTTTTAAAACAAATATTTTCTTACTGTAAAAATAATTGTCGGCTAAATAATTTTTAAAATAAATGAAACGCACATTTTAACCTTTTAATTTATTTATTTAAAATTATAACTATTGGATGTATATTGAAATAAGAATGCAAATAGTATTTAAAACTGGTTAAGTTGACAGAACAACAGAACTCAATTTAGGAACAATTTATTTTAAAATGGGTAAAGTCGGAATTTTTTATTTTAGCGGCACCAGTTAATTTTCAATTTTTTTTTGCATTTCATCTATGGCAATCGGATGATCTCATTTAAAAAAATGGGTATGGCAGATAGGGCATGTACAAACATATTAAGTATATTATACAAATTGTGTGGAACAAGTTATGAGATTGCTTCCCTTCGGGCTACAACATGGTCATCTTTAAATCTAATGTCAATAAATACTTGTCATAAACCGGTCTCATAAGTCATCAAATTTTATTCATTTCATTTATCATTTTCAATCCTTTCATAATATTCTTCATAATTCAACTGCTAATGTATCTTTGTCCTCGAGGGGCTTTAACTTTGATATATGGTGACTCGATAGTAAAAAAAAAAAAAAAATAATTGATAATTATTAGTTTTATTCTTGGTTTGTCAAATGAATTTTAAAATTTTAAAATTTATGTTCAGAAAGAAATGTTTAATTCAAATGTATTTGAAAATGATGAGCTAACATGATTTGTAAATATATTATCTATTTGTGAGATTTTTGTTAGAATATAAGTACAAATATCTAAACATATATAAATTTTTTGTTTCAGGTCGAATTGCATGGCGTCGAGAAGAAGCTCTAGCATATATCTTGGCTGTGGAAATGGTTGATTTTCCAGTGTCCGAATCGCAGGCCAAATTTGAAGATGAATTTGGGTCACAGCAAAGTAAGTGAATTTTATTTTAGGAGTCAGAAAATGAAAAAGAATTCACTCAAGTTGTTAAAGAAAAGCTTTTGGTTTTGTATGACAATCACGGATAATTCAAATTTGTCATTTAGTCATTTTCTGTTGTACTTATCACGAAAGCTGACACTGTACAGTCTTCATCATCTTTTTCTTTTTGTATCTCTCCAGGTTATTGAAATATCAAGAATTGATCAGCAAATATTTACTTCAGACAATAAAATGGCAGGGTTCAGTGGAGGTCGATTGTCAAGTTAGGGCAAGGCCATGATATCCACCTTGTGGGGGTTTCAGAAGATTTCAATATCGACCAAGAGGCGTGTCTACCAATCTGTCATCCAGTTGATCCTCCTCTATAGCTGCGAGATATGGCCAATGAGGATGATAGATCGGCAGAAGTTGGAAGTCTTTGACAATAACTGCTTCTACCACTGGCCGACCGTTTCCCAACTGTTGTTCTACTGCAACACCAATCGGAAGTCTCTGCTATCTGTCTTGTTGCAGTGACGTCTACCTACTTCTTGAGCCGGGTGGCGCAAGTGTATCTGTGGGCAGCTGAGATGTGGGCGACAAACATCAGGGAGGACTTTGCTGAACTCTCAGGTTCACAGGTAGTCAGCCTTTGACAGTGGAATCACGATTCGTTAGCTATCTTGTGCGACTTTGCTCAGGACCGCTGTGGTTTGGGATATGGTACTGGCCAAGGAAGGAGCTGGCTCAACCTGATCAGGGTGAATACCGTTGCAACAACAGCAAACATATTCATCTTCAATTGACTAATAAATGTGTTATCACTCACCATGAAAGAAAAGTAGGAGAAAGGACAATTTTGTTTGTTTGTTATGACAAAAAGATGCAGTTTGGTGATAATTTTCACATGGATCAATCAATAAAGCGGTCAGAATTTTGTTAATTAGTAGACAACTCTCATTCGTTGTCTCAAAGTATTTTCCGTAGCGACTGCATCTTAGAGATTGTTATTTGTAAAGAATTTTGGTTTATATAACTAAAAAATAAGTTGATTTTTTTAATTTTGTTCTTCAATTATGATAGAAAAAAATCTTATCTAAAACCAAACTAAAACATTTGCAGGAACTTGTTGATTCTAGATATGCCATTAGTTTTGTTTGGAGATCAACCATTAACTGATGCGTGGACAGACACTGATAACTTTGCTTTATTATATATATATATATATATAGAGAGAGAGAGAGCTAGATATGATGATAGTCTATTTTAGTTTCTGCCCAGATCCTCAACTGTCCACCAATACGTTTGCACCACCCATGCAGAGCGGTAGGGAGCATTATGTCGCAAATTAATTGACTTGATTGAGCTCTCAAATCTACAAGTGGTTAGCCATCTCATGCGACCTTGCTCAATGCGGCCATGCATGGGCCGCCATCATTTGGGATGTGGTGTAGACCAGGGAAGAAGCTGGCTCAATCCAACCATGGTGAACACCATTGCAGCAGCAACAACAATATATCTAGTCTCTGTTATATGTTCAGATGTGAACTGAATATCATAAAAGCTTTCTTACAATCATGATTGAAATGTTGGCTAATCTATAAAAAAATTACTTTTCAAGAAATGTTAACGACTTTAATTTATGATTAGATAAACTTCTTATTTTATCAGTGAACCTCTGTATATCTATTGCAATGTCGAACTTAGTTTGTTTTATTTTTGTTGAAAGATTTTGATACATTTTATTATTCTACAATTCCATCTGTTCAACTTTCAGATGATGTATTGACGATGTTTGTGAATCGATTGACTTCTCAAATTGGACAAATTAAGGTAAAGTTGATTTTAGATATTTGACTTTTCTAATTTTAAAATATTTGAGTAATTAGTTTTAAAGATCCTCTAATAAGAAACACTGGAAAAGCATTGGGGAATATTTATTAATTGATGTCTAATACCATTAACATTTCACAAAAATGAGTTATTTGAATTTTCACAAAGGACTTCCATACCCTCTTTGTGCCACTTGCATAAAACTAAGTTAAACTAAATATAACTCACATTACCCATCCTTACTTCAAGCTGCTGTCTTCTAAAATTTATAATGATCGGTTAATTAGTTCAGGAGTGAATCCTATACATGGAAATATATATACATATATCTAACTTTATGTAAATAGATGTTTCAACAATGAGGATTTTTCAGAGCTTAGATGAATTGTTCAAAATTGGTGCAAGTCTAGTTTTTGATGTCACTACACCACTATCCAACTTTCGCCAATATATGGACATATTTGATATTAAAAGAAAGTTGAAAATCAACTCTCTCTAATACACATAAAAAAAAAAACAATTTTGATTTGAAGAATACTAAGATGACGCATTAAGAAAAAACCTGACATAGTGACATGGGACAAAGTAGCAACCCTAGTTGAAGTCAGTCACCCTAATGATGCTGGCTTAAACAGCTGAGAGGGGAAAGATAACGAAACAATAAGGTCTTACGTACGACATAAAAAGAAACTGGAATCTCAGGAAGATCTCCATCATTCCAGTAATTTTAAGAGCAACCGAACTCATGAAAAAGAATTTCAAAAACTACCTGGCGAATATACCTGGTAAACCAAGTGCAAGAGAGATACAAACAATTGACGGTTAGAATCTTAAAAAGATCTCTCGGGTGGAGTGTCTGAAATAGCAGGTGAATGTCTGGCATCCAGTAGGATGCTCCATCCCCAGCAAAAACAAAAGGGTAAGAAAACGGGGGGGAAAAAAAACCAACAAAACCAGTGATAATCTGAAAGTGAATGGTGTTGAGGAAGTGGAACTTGATCTGGAGGAACTGTCCATGTTCAATGATTGTTTTCTGCATTGTCTGTTTGAATGTTGAAGTGCGTTGAAAAAAAAAAATGGCCAACTTCCTTATCTTGATAAAAAACACATTTGCACTCTAACCCTTTACTTCACCTATTTAATTATTTGCGCATTTAATTTTTAGTCACTGATGCAGTACATTCTTCAAAGAATTCAAGGCCACCGTCATCATCAGCCGTCTTCAAGTGTGGATGTGGACGAAGAGATGGAAATTGAAGAAGATGATGAGGAGGAGGATGATGAAGACCTTACAAGGGATGAATTTAATTTGAATAAAATCATTTTGGCAGTTACAAAACCTGGAAAGGTAAGAGAATTCTAACCATTTTTGTTTTTTCTCTTAGACGTCATTTATTATAGTTTTCCTTTTTTCGTTATGCAAAAATATATACTATGATATTTAACACGTGAACTACAATGAAAATAAATGAGAAAGATGCGTTTTTCTTTTTTATGTTTAAAATTATTGTTTGTCGCAGATGTCTGAGTAAGTGGCATCAGGCTTGATGTTGGAGCTATCTTCTGCTACCTGGGTGATATATTGAATGCTGGTGGTAGTTGCAAATTTGCTATCACTACTCGCTGTTGTGTTGCTATGGAAAGGTTCAGGAGGCTACTGCCAATTTTTTTACATCTAGGCACATTTCTCTCGGAACTCTGGCCAAGGACTTTTCAGCCTGTGTTTGTGCCGTCATCTTGCATGGCAGTGAGACATGGGCCTGAAACGCTTTTGATTTGCAATGGCTTCAGCGTAATGATCGTGCCATGATCAGGTGGATGTTCGGCAGCAAACTAGCGGAAAGAATCCCTTCAGCTGTACTTCATCAGAAGCTTGAGATTGGTGGGATTTTGGATGCCTTAGGCGTTCAGCATATCAGGTGGTTAGGTCATGTACAGCGTGTCACCTCCTGCGTCAACTTAACACGCTTAGATATCCCAGACACTAGGGTGCGTGGTAGACCAAGGAAGATCTGGCTTGTGTGTGTAAGAAATGATTTGACTGCATGCAGCATAACTGATATCAATTCTTTGGATCGGACTGCATGGAGAGAAGACGTGAGACATTGCCATGGTGTTGCCCACCCTGGAGTTGCAGCACCTTAAATACCAAACCCGGATGATTATTTTTTAATGTTTGTTGAATGCTTATTAAATGATGTTTTATTCTTATAACTTTATATTGTTCATGTTAATAGACAGTTTGTCCCTTTTTTTTTTTTCTTTTTTTTTTAAGTTGTTTGGAATTCGAAGCCAAAATGGCCGTATCATTTGGCACCACTACATTTCCAAGATTTCCCCGTTTGACAGCAATGGAAATTACAAGTTGCTACTTTTTGTCATGAGAACCACAGCACACATCGGGCTTCATCCTCAGTGCATGGTGTTGGGAAAAAGCAAGGTAAACGTTCTTGAATTTTTCTTTTCTGTTTTAAAACATTTTGAAGAAAAGAATAAATCTTTTCCTTATTAAGATTTTTCAGACAACTATTTCCATCTTGATTATTATATATTCATACTAGCAGAGCTATCCGGTGTTGCCCAGGTTAGAGTGTGGGATAGCATCATATGCAACATCATGGTAGGGAGAGTTGACTTTAACAGCAACCTTGATGCTCTCAGATAGATATCTTACCTACTGAGCTATTCAGATAGATGTTAATACTCTTAAACTAAGGCTAATAAATAGATTCATTTCATTTTGTAACATGTTTGAAAATTGTCATTAGCTTCTTTAAGGGGCAGCCAGAGACGCAAAAATACTTCCATTATGTTCACATGCAAATTGTGCATGTGAATACAATTATATTGAAAGTATACTTCCTAGTATGTCTTCGTTTTTAGGGACAGACATGCACAGACAGAAGTGTTCTCCTTGATTTTATATATATATATATATATATATATTTAATGTTTCATTTGAATCAAAGGGAAAACAGTTTTCAGTGGAGAGGTTGTGCCCCGGAGACCATCTTAATATTATCAAAATTTGCTGAATATACTTGGGAATATACATCATTTTTGGTCACTTACCTATGGTTTAAATTTCATTTGAATCAAAGGAAAAACAGTTTTCAGTGAGGGGGGGGGTTTAGTCATATGCTAAATATCACCCCATTATCGGCATTAGCATGAAAGCCAAGTGATATAATTCAAACTTTTTGGAGAGAAATAAAAAAAAAAATTGTTTTGAAATAGGGTCATACACGAAAAAAAGGAATTATCTCCCTTGAATATCATGATCATGACAGTAGCGATATTCAGTGTACGGCTGAAAGTTGGGTTTATTTTCTAAAATCAAAACTACTGAATGAATTTTGGTAATTTTTTGTGACCGGTATTTATTTACTCAAAAGTAAATACATCATACAGGTTTGTTGCTATTTTTTTCTCAACATCCATATTCGTCTAACGTTTGTGTGCATTCAGTGCACAGGCAGTAATCATCTGCTAGTTGTCTCTTCCAACTGAGCATAAAGATTACCTTCCGCTTAAGGCCCCAAAGGCTCCTCTCTCAGACAAATAGACCATCCCTCTCTGCTCGTTTTGCTGGAATATATCCTGCCATTCAGGGTAGGCCACACAGCAAGACCACTTGAGAACTATCAGCTGTTTAATCTATGGACATAATAGACACTCTGGACAGTAATTTTTATATGGAGTTGACATTTATTCTGTAGGATTTGCAATCACAACACGGATAAATCAAACTAAGCATGCATCATTGTGCCTGTTTGCACTCCGACTTTCTTCAGGTGCATCTTTTTGAACTCTGTATGGAATTTCAAACTGAATGGATGTGAATTCTCCGCTTTTTTTTTTGTAATTCAGAAAAGCGGAATTCTGCTTTTTTTTCTTTTTTCTTTTCTTCTGTTTTCTTTTTTTTCTAATTTTTTTCTGTTTAATAAGGAAAATCCAAATTGCTATAACTTTACGTCCGATTTTCTTTTTTTTCTTTCTTCCTCTCCCTCGCTTTATCTTTCTTTGTCTTTTCCTGTTTTTTCACTCTTCTTCCACTTTCCATCTCGGCTTTGCTTGCCTTTATTTGCCTTCCTTTCCCCTTTCTTTGAAAATGTTAATTTTGCCATACTTCAAACGATTCATATGTAGCGGATGTTGAAGACTTTTGTTTCATCAATGATTGACTTCCCGTCTCCTTTCAACCATATCAGTCGATACTTTCAGTATGAAAAAATAAATGGCCTAGAAACGGATCATTTTATGTTTAATTTCAGGTTAGAAAATTCATCTTAATTTTAGATTTTTTACCATTGGCTACTTACATCCCTGTGAAATCCACAAAGTAATGTTCTCATTCTGTCAGCCATGACTGGGTAGAAATATTAATTTATTTTATTCTTAGTTATTCTCGCCCGTAATAAGGATTGAACTTTCAACCTCCAGAAGATTGTCGCTTAGATCCGATTGTTACCTAACACCTTTAACCATTTAAACCATGTGGCGATAGAAACTAAGAATAAGAAAAATGTACTGTTCTATGCGGTCATGGCTGACGGAATGAGAACAATCTAGTCTCATGGATTAAATAAAGAGGTCAGTTCAAAATTTCTTTTCATCTGACTTCAAACTAATATGCGACTAGTTCACGCTTTCTTTTTTTCTTTTTCTTTTAACGTGTCTTTTTCACATCAGATGTGGGTTGCATGCTGGTTATGATCATTTATGTTGGTTTTGATGTGCAGTTGCTGGAGGTCATCCAAGTCTTCTTCGGTCTGCCTTTTTCTCGGTTACACTCAATTAAGATGCGTTTATCCAACCAGAGCTTTGTGCAACATGTCAATACCACCATAGAAAGTGCACATCTTCAGCCTTAATAGCAGAGAGTCTGAACTAATTCAGTCGTCCTGAACACACTACAAATTCACTCGATTACCCATAATTGGAATGTGTGTACATCTGTTTATACAATCAAAGCTTTGTCCATACCACCGTAGGCAGTTGCAACATAGAGTTGACGCCAGTCTGTGCACCTTCAGCCTAAATAGCAAAGAGTCAAAATTAACGCTATCATCAAGATGCACACCAGAAATCCACCGAACCATAGCTTTGTCATTCTTCTGCATCCTCAGAAAAACTGAGCTAGTAGTAGCCCAGCATTCACTCACATGTAACATGGCACTACGGACATAGCTGTTAAATACTCAATCCTGAATAACAAGTGAAAGTGAACGGCAGGTTAAAATGAGAAGCTGACAAAACTTTCCCCATACAGTCTGTACACGGGAGATCAAACTTATTTCACATCCCCAACCAGCACAGATCATGTCACAAAGATAGGAAAATGAGTCTACATCTTCCAATTTCTGCAGACCGTCCATAAAGAACTCAATAGAAGACCTGCCTTTAATTGGACAAGCAGTACCAGCACATCTTCCACAGAGATAGTTTTCAAGAATCAATCGTTCTCGCAGCATTGTGAATCCAATGATGAATGCGTGTGCAGAATGCAGAGTTGCTGCTTGCTAACCATTGCGCCATGACAAGATCCCTATTATACTTAACAAGCATGGCTACACGGCATTGCTCGGGAGCGACATGGACAACAAAATAGAGTTAAAAAGTGTGTGTAACATCTTTCTTTTAAAACTTCTTTCTCTATCCTGCTCATCATCATGGGAGATGCAGGACTTTTCTAAACTTGAACTTGTCGAGAATATCATCTTTGAGTCTAGGGGTGGGTGGGGTTGAGCGGGGCATTGTCAAGATACAGCATGCACTTCAAAGGCAATTTGTGTTCTTGAAGGTACTTCTTGACAGCAGGGCCAAAAACTTGGGTAATTCGAATCCTTTTTTCATCATTACTACCACTCGCATTAGCCTTCTTGGGACCCATGATAATGGAATAATGAAAAAGAATGAAAAAAAATAACACTAATCATCACTGAAGGGATGTTTACGAAGTAAAGTGGAACTGTAAATGAACTCCCCATCCCGTTGTGAGTGTTGCATAGCGAGCTAACCACAAAACTTCAACGTCATATGTTGAATTTTTTTATTGGGTGTAAAGTCGATTATTTGATTGAATTTCACGTCATTTCATGTTGGAAAATTCGTATGTTTAGGCAATTGTATGTAGAAGTGTTACTGTACTACACTTTCATCTTAGCCTAAAGACCAAGAAAGTGTATTTTAGTTAGTTTCACACCAAAGGCTGGAAAAAAAATCTCTCTAAATGTTATTTAAAAAAAAATTACTTACCCTGCTACTAACCCTAGTTCAAGTGGTAAGCTTCAACAAAAAAAACTTTCCTTAACCCATCTACTAACCCTAAGTTTAATTAAAAAAAAATTTTTTATTCACCATAAACAAAAAAAAAGGCTACTGTGAATCTGTAGCCAAATTTATAGGGGCATCCTAAGTGGGGAATTGTGCCGTAAGATGTTTGTTCACATTACATTTAAATTTCTGCATGTTGGTACGGTCGGGAGCAGAAAGGGAATTCCAAAGGCAAGTGGTTCGCGCCGTTGAGGAGGCACAATTGCAGCAAGTTCATCGGAATACACTCCATTGAAGTACTTGTAAAATAAGTACAAGGATGTAACATTGCGGCGATGGGACAGAAGCTGGAGCTTTGTAGACAGTGTGGGACCTATTAGATTAAAGGCTCTATTTTATACCCTGTCCAAGAGGGAAAGACAAGTGGTTGGTGCACCAGCCCATCTGTGGCAACAATACTCCATGCAAGGGTGAATGGTGGCTTTGTAGAGATATAGGATAATGGTAAGTGTAAGAAGTTTTCTAGCCCAGTAGAGGGAGCCCAATTCTTTGCAGCAGACTTGGCGGTATCTTCTATATATTTGTTCCAATTCATGTTATCTGTGAATGTTGGACTCTAGGGAAAGGTATTATCAGCCATGACAATTTGTGGTTGAAAAGGTTTCTTGTAATTGTTAAAGTAAAGGAGCTTTGCCTTGATAGCATTAAATGTAACCATCCATTTTTTTTTGCCCTATTTCAGTACAGACTGGAGGTCATTTTCTAAAAAGTCAGCCATTGTTTTTGATATGTGTGCGTTCAATTTGCCAACATGTCGAGAATTGAGCATGGTGTCAGCAAATATACCCATCTTGAACATGATTTCATCAGGAAGGTCGTTTATGAAAATCAGGAAGAATAAAGGTCCAAGAATCGACCCCTTCGTCACACCCATATTAATGTGGTGTTGTTTATATGTACGGCCATTGAGGATGTCCTGGATCTTTCTTTTAGCTTAGAAGGATCTGATTATATTAAATATTTGTCCAAATTAATTTTCATAAAGACTTTCATGCCAGACCTTGTCAAAGGCTTTGGATATATCAAGCGCTACCACCCTAGCTACTGTTACTCAGAAAGAAGTTTAGTATTTCGTGGTAGTGGACTATCGCTTGATTGATAAATGATTCAAAGATTTTATCGAAGAGCGGGAAGAGACTGATGCGGCAATAATTTTGCAGCTCAGTGCTTTCACAATTGTATTTTATGCTTAATTTTTGTTTCATTTTATATCTTAATTTTAATACCCCTGCCCCCTTATTGTTTTAAATTGCATTTTATGTTTAATTTATTTATTTTCATTTTATTTATTTGTTAAGGTCAATGGCAAAGGTTTGTTATATGCCTTCAATCCTGTCACTGGTGCTCCTGTTGCTGACATTCCATCCAGTGGCAAGAACGTGGGATATAATGTGCTTCAAGCATCAATGTTTTCTGAACCTGATAACAATTTCCTCAAAGGTGTCTTGATTCTTGACGACACTTACACTGTAAGTTTGTAATCTGTTTTTAATCTGTATATAATACTCTTTTTTTTTTGTGTAGATATGTTATAACCTACATTATCACCTTTTACATCCTTTTACAAAAAAATGAAATTTTTCAATCACCAAAGATGAAATGCAAAAATGTAACTGTTGAGTATTGATTTACTCCTCTTCAGGAGTTAGGCACAAGGCCAGTTTTATCTTACTCCCACAAGTAAGATGCGACCCAAGGTCGGGTCGGGAAAGTGGGGGTTGAAAAGCCAGCGCCAGAGAGGTGAGTACTCTGGCCATTAAAAATTGCCTGGGCAGCCCCGTCGGCATTCCCCGATAGGGGCGCCCCAGGCAGTAAGCAATAAACTTACTCCTCCTCAAAGAGGGGAGGCAGAACCTGGAAGGGTGGACCTCCTAGAACTGCACAGGACAGACCCATAGACCGGCGTAAATCAAGCCCCGAAGGCCAAGACAATACCATTCTATGGGGTACAGTATCCATCGAAACAGATACTATACTTTGATCTTAGCCAAAAGGCCAAGAAATGTAACTGTTGAGTAGCTGATGTTGCTGAGTGCTACAAAGTTAGATTTTACCCGTTTTAAAATGAATTATTCCCAAATCAAATAAACCGTCATAAATAGAATTCTGTCATCGGCGTCAATTTAAAAGTGACATTTCTTTTATTCATGCTTCAGAATTTTTTGAGACGACAATTGATAATTGGTATTATTTAGATTATTCGGACTTCAGTTCTCAACTTGGATGTTATTCTCAACATTTTGACCGATGTAACCTCCGACCTTCCTATGGTGCATCTTGTCGAACTGTAGACCCCGTGGTGCAACAAATATAAGTAATAATCACTTCTCAGTTACAGTTTTCTGGAGATTGAAGGTTCAATTCTCAGTACGGGCGATACTAAGAATACAATTTTAAATTTCTTTGAGTTTCTACCTGGTTATGGCTGATGGAACGAGAGCAAGCTACCCCTGTGAATTAAATAAAGAGTTCCCTTTGAAATTCTGTCAAGATTTCAAAGTTCGACAAGATGCAACTAAAGAAGGTTGAAGGTTACATCGGTTGAAACATCATGAGAATAACATCAAAGATGAGAACAATATTTCGAATAATCTAAATAATACCATTTATTTTATTTGTTTAAAGGATATTTAGCTGACAATTATTTTAACGGTAAGAATATGGTAGGTAAGAAACCATGGAATTTCCACGGGTTCCTGCTTGTGTAGCATTACGATCAATTCTACTTGCAACAAATCTCTTGCTAAAAATGTTTGTATAACAAAACATGCTTAGAAATAAAAATGTATTTTTTTAAATACATACATTTATAACTTTGCCATTGCAGATTTTTTTTTTATAAAAAACGAGTTTTAATTTTGCCCTCGTGGGGAGGCAAGTAAATAGCAAAGTTTTTTTTTATATAAAAAATACGTTATAAAAAGATTTGTAAATAAAATTATATATTTTTTAAATAAGTTAGTGAAAGCATTCACTTTAGCTTGTGGTCTGAACGAATTCGGATATGTTATTTCGTTTGTTTATACATTTTGCTTACAGAAAAAAATCTGAAACCCTTTTTTTTATTCTCTAAAGTTTACAAAATTTAAACGAATAGTTTTAATTGAAAAAAGAAGCACCCTACATTAAAAACCAGCTTTGTGCTCAACTCTGCCCTCGTAGGGAGACAAGTAAATAAAGACACAATCTCTGCACAGAAAAATTTTTTTTCAAAACTGTTCTTGGCCTTTTGGTTAGGAACTTTTCGGCATCTGGGGACCTCTACAGTGAAGGGGTGAGATTTTGCTGCTTGTCGGGTTAGTTGGGGGTATTTACATCGAGGGGGCACAAGTGCTATGAGTTTGTCAGAGCACATTCCATTAAAGTACTTGTAAAACAAGCACAGGAATGCAACATTGTGACGATGGGACAGGGGTTGGAGTTTGGTTGACAGTGCAGAACCTATTAGATTGCAGACTCATTTTTGGACACTGTCTAATCGAGAGAGATTAGTGGTTGATGCACCAGCCCATATGTGGCTTCAATTGTTTGAATTGATTTTTTTCCTTGTTGTTATGTTTCAATTCAGCCGATTAATTCTCTAATTACAAATGTACAATTGATATATAAAGCCAGAACTGTTTTTATTTTTTATTGTTGTTATAATTAAAACAATAAATGGTGGCTAAACACCACCTTCATGCAGATTGCGATGAAGGACTGAAAATAGATAGGAGTGCAAACAAAAGTTTGCTTTTTTGCTTAAAGATTTATTGAATTTTATATCAGGATTGTCTTGTCTGTCTTTTTTTTACAGGTGCATACCTACCCAGCTAGCTACAAAAAAACATTGAAAAAATTCCTACCTACTGTGTTCTTCCACACTGTCAACACTGTTGATGGAGAAATCCTAGGTTATCGGCTTGTTAACAATCGTGGCAAGGTAAACTTGTTTTTTGTTTTTTTTTTATAAAATAGAATTAGTTCTTTTTGTTAAATCATCTTTTTATTGTTGTCTAGTAAACAGATGCGTTTAATTAACTTGTTCAGCACTTAGTAATGAAAAAGAACAAAACATACAAGTGGAATAAAACCTGAGAATATAAATTGGATAGGTTTGGAAGTCTGCACTAATGATTTCCATGCTCCATTATTATAAGCTTTGACCAAATAAAAGGAATTTAGTAAAAATTACAAAAAAAATTTTCTTTCTTTTATTCATGTTTATTCCCCCCAAACAAGACACATTACCACTGAGACATTATATCAAATATTCATTCAGTAATACCATACAAATTAGTTTTCCTGAGAAAACCTTTATACCAGACCTTGTCAAAGCCCTTGGATATGTCAAGTGCTACCGCCCTAGCTTCACCTGAAATCCATACTGTTGGTCAGAAACAAGTTCAAGATTTTCGTGGTAGTGGACTGTGGTTAGATTGATTAATGATTCAAAGATTTTTAGTGAAGAGCAGGTGGAAGCTTATGGGGCGATAATTTTGCGGGTAGATTCTTTCACTAGAGTTCTTGAAAACTGGTACGACAGAGGAAATTTTCCAGCTATCAAGGAAATTAGGACCTGTTCAAACCGGCCCACTAAACATAAATATTTCTTAAGGAATTTTTATATTTTAGAAAGCTGTGACAATGTGAGCATCAGGTAAAATCTACTTGGCAAATCTCTTTTTATACCAGTTTCATTTGAGTGAATTTATTCTATATTTAGTGACTTATTACTGCAGTCATATTGTGAAATATGGTTTGTAATCGGTTCTCACTGATTATTACATATTATCAGTGAGTTTGATTTACAATGAGTGCTCAATAATGGGTAGCCTTTTGCCAGATTAAGTAAAGTTTAGTAATTTAGTTATTCCTTTTTACACAGTCAAATGAATTTTTTTTTTTTAATCCTTAGATCCAGACGGAAAATATTTGGTCGTTAAACATGCAGAAAAATTTGCAGACAATCACAAATGTTGTGCCGAAAAGACCGTCGGGTAAGTCGAGTATTGATTTTTATCTTAAAGAAAATTATGATTATAAGCTTTGTAGAAATGTACAAAAATGTTATCTTATTGTTTCAGTTTGTTAATTTTAGTTTGTTTATTCTTTGTATGGCTGTTATTTAGCAAGGTTGCAATCGTGCCCGAGATCAATATATTTGCTGATGACATGACGTGCGGGTAAATCTAACGCGCACATATCCAAGGCAATGGTTGAATCCTTAGTAGAATGGGGCCCAAAATTGACAGTTACATTCAATGCTATCAAGATAAAGCTCCTTTTGTTTAACAATTATAAGAAACCTTTCTAAGTATCGATTGCCAGGGCTGATAGCACTCTTCCCAAGAGTCCAACGTTCAAACTCCTTGGCCTTACATTCACAGGCAACATGAATTGGAGTAAATACATTTAAAAGAAAATTTTTTATGGAAATCGCTCCAGACAACGCATGAAGCCGCTTGATGTAAGGAGCTAAAAAAATGATACCACTTCAAGGTAAAAAATTGGCCTACCATAAGTGTTAGATGGATGTATTATCTGGATAATAAACTTAATAAAAATGACACTCATCAATTAAAAAATGAAACCTGATAACTCAATTGACTAAAGCTGTTTTCTTTTTTTTTTTTTTCTCCAGAAGTTGTTCATTCTCAAGGACGTGTTCTTGGGGACAGAAGTGTGCTGTACAAATATGCGAACCCTAATTTGGTTGTGGTCACCGCTGAAGGTGAAGAACCGGCACTACCTTCACAAAAAAGTAAGTGAAACGTTATTATCATACGCACGTAAAATGTAAATGTCTATACATTATTATAAAAGCAAAAATATCCTCGTTATAACAAGTCTGTCTAATGTTTTTATGTATGACTCACTGCACTTTATTTGCATAATTCAGTTTGAAAAAAGCTTTATAAAACAAACGAATAACTTTCCAATTTTCAAAATGTTGCTAGTGATCTTACAAAAGGGAAACTGAATTTTTAACTTGTAACATATCACATGGGTGGACAGCCTTATTTTGTTTAGATATAGAATTAAATTTTCTAACTTTAATATTTCTTTTTTAACTTCAGATGACATAAAAAAAAAAATTAAAAAAGAAAAATTTATTTTATTTTATATCTGATTTTTACATAATTTTCGCTTATGTATTTATTTGTTTCTATTTACTTTCCTCCCACAAGGGCAGTTTTTAATGTGGGGAAAATCCAGCTTCACAAAAGGGGCACTCTGGATAGG
Organism: Sepiola atlantica; assembly: GCA_963556195.1. Classification (NCBI taxonomy): domain Eukaryota; kingdom Metazoa; phylum Mollusca; class Cephalopoda; order Sepiida; family Sepiolidae; genus Sepiola; species Sepiola atlantica. Next base: position 73,885,501 of record OY744519.1, read on the forward strand.
AACAAAAAAAATCAAAATTGCCTCAATCTAGAAGGATTTCTCCTTCACTGACCGAGAACAGAATAGACTAAGTGTAACATCAGAACAGATATTACATTTTGTTTCTAGCCAAATTTTTAATTTTGTTATTAGTGGACACCCTCTATCAAAAATGATGAGGAAAATTATGTTGCTAGTGTTCGTACATGCTATTTATCTAGATATATCACTAAAATATTCATATAAAATCATAGGATTACGTCAGTAATTTAATTTTTCATATAAATTATAATTTCTGATCTCCTAAAGAAGATAGCATCTACCAGGCATTAAAAAAAATGATGCCAGACTTTTTAATGTTAACGACGTTAGCAGAAGTGAAATGGTTAAGTTATTTAAAGAAATATAGAGGATGTCATTTTTAAGATTATAATCTTGTACCTTGCGTAGATGGGTATTTCAGCTCGTATAAAAAAGAATTGTCACCATTTTTTTTTTTTACATATTGATTTCTTCATTTTTTTAATTGCCATCAGATTTTCCTTTTCTAGCTTTGAATAAAAAGGCATCCATCTTGATTTCTTTATATTTCTTTTTATTTGACAGCACCTTCTAATTTCCTGAATATTTACCTGATAGATTTCATCTCGGGTAATGTTGTATTCCATGCTACTCATCGCAGGGTTCGAGGTCCTGTGCATGTCGTACATTCTGAAAATTGGGTTGTTGTAAGTAAAATGCTTTTTGGTTTTGTTTTGTCTTGTAGTTTTGTTATCCTAATTAAATCAAATGTCCTACACACACTCTTCTGCCTAAATATTATGCTGGGGGATAGAACACAGGAACAATTCCCAATCATGAGTGATTGATGATTTTATTAATGGAATTACTTCTAAAATATGTGTGTGGTTTAACTTACCTTACCTCATAGAAGAAACTATTAAGATAGGTAGAAGTGGTTTGGGGAATTGGGGAATTATGGGTAGAAAGAGAGTATAAATCCCAAGGAAAGATGAGTAAGAAGATTTGCGATAGTTAAGAGGATTGGGAAGAGAAAAAAAGGATAGACAATACATAAAATGTATCTTATTTCGGATGAAAATATGGTCTTTTTTTTTTTTTTTTTTTCAAAGAATATTTTAAAAAAATTTTATTAAACATTCTGTATCCGATGCTGTCGATTGAAACCCACAAAAATAAAATATTCATAGATGAAACCTGGAAAATAGCTGTAACACGTTCGTTGATAAAACCCAGTAATAGGTGTAACACGTTTGTGGATGAAACCCGGTAATAAGTGTTACACATTTGTGGATGAAACCCGGAAATAGCTGTAACACATTCGTTGATAAATAATTCTATCATATTTGACAAATATTATGGTAGTCTTTATTCATAAAATAAATACTAAATTTGCTGTATTTTTTTTTATTTAAAGAATAAAATTGTTTTTTGTAATTTATGTACTATTTTATTGCAAAACTAATTTAAAGAAAGAATAATTTCTTTAGATTCATTACATTTTATTGAATTAGCATTTTCAAAATAAAAATTTGTTAACAGAATTGAGTATATATGTTTATTATTTAATGGTTTTATTATATAACATTTAAAAAAACTGATATAAAAACTTAATGAAATATTTTTTTTTTCAATGTTTTCAGTACAATTTCTATAGCCAGAAGAATCGTCGTAACGAGATGGTCGTATTGGAAATGTATGAAGGAAAGGAACAGAGCAATTCTACTGCCTTCTCTTCTTTCAATCCCCCGCCTGTGCCACTGGTAACTCGTCAAGCCTATATTTTCCCAGCTCACATCTCCAGAATGGCAGCCACAATAACTGAAAAAGGAATTACGAGCAAGCATGTTATAGGTAAGAAGCCGAAATCATTATCTGACTTCTCACTTCATTTTGCATAATTTAATAAAAGAAACAACTTTTTCTTTTGAATTTTTTGTCTGGACTAAAATTTTTAATCTATTCTTTCTAGTTTCATTGAAATTTGGTGGACTTCTCTCCCTGCCGAAAGCATTCCTTGATCCCCGCAGACCAGTAACTCCCACTCAACAACATATGTAAGTGTTTTCTTAATCTCTCTCTATATAAAGTTAGGTATGTGTATATATTTTTACGTATAGAATAATCTCTTAAACTAATGAACAGAACATTATGAATTTTGAAATATATACTCTAGGCAACACAGTGAGTAACATAGGCACATTTGTTTTGTAAATGTTAACATTTAGGGGTTGCATATATATAAAGTTAGATATGTGTATATGAGTATATATATATATATATATATATAATAATATATAATATATAAGTGTAGAATTATAGGCTCCTTGCTCTGAACTTTTGATGTTTTTAATAAATATTGTATCTTTACAATGTTTTATTCTCATCTTTCACCTCTAAAATAAATATATATATATATATATAATTAGAAAGAAGAATTAGATATAATTAGAAAAATAAATAAACACATTAAAAATCACACAGATCTACGACTCTGGATCAATTCCCAAGCGACCATCGACTGGTTCAAAGCCATCCCTAATAAAGAGCAATGCCGATTCACACAGTTCGACACACGGAGTATCATCACCAAAAGTTCGAAGTCAAACAAAGCAGCAAAAATTACAGTATTGTTCACACTCAATTACACAGCAATTCGAGAAGAAATTGGAAATCCCCTTCTAAAGAGCATACATAACAATAAAACCAGACATATAAAGGAACACAAAAGGAGAAAAAGAATATCAAAAGTAGAATCACTAAAGCGTTCTCGTTGGCAGTTTCAAATATTTAAAGTACATTTGAACTCCTAACATGCAGTCAAAATCAATTCCAGGCTGTCTTCTTTTTCTTTCTCTTTTCTATAGTCTTTCCTTATTCATTTGTAATGTTATCTCCAATATATAAACATTTTTTAGCTTTTGCATATCTGAAGAAGGTATACCAAAATGATATCTAGAATGAATAAAACCTTTCACACATAAAAAGAATTTCTTGTCATCTTTTGAACCATACTGTTGGATATCCCCCCCCCTCCCTCTTTTTCTACGTATGTACTTGCATACATATTTGCTGGTTAGAAGAGTATTAAGTGATACTCACTTTTATATTTTGAAGTTAAAGTTTTGTCTTCAAAAAAATTATTAAAAAATTGCCCAATTTTCGTTTGATTATTTGTGTAGTGCAGAAAAAAGTCATGATTGGTATGCATGTACACGTTTTTTGCCAGAAACAAGCGGAAAGAACCGACTGGAGATTTTGGTGACACCTTTATGTCACTCATGCAAATAACTTTATATGATATAAATCTGAACACAAGTCCATTGAAAACCTGCTCCTTATTTCTATAAAGAAATGTGATCTTGTTAAAAAAGTTAGATTGGTGACTGTTTGTGTAGTGTGTCGGTAGACGGTTTGTGTTATAGTGCCTTGGTTCTATTTGTGATGGTTGGTGGTTTGATTTGTGGCAAGCTGTGGTCCACATTGTGAAAAGCTATTTCCTACAGTTTTGAAAGAAAAATGAACCTGTTTTGTTATTTTAGGGAGGAAGGAACCATTCCGTATGTCCCAGAAATTCCGATCAATATGGAAGCCATTGTTAATTACAATCAAAGTGTTTATGGAATAACTGGAATCCATACTGGTTCTGCTGGATTGGAATCCACATCTTTGATCTTGGCCTACGGTCTTGGTAAGTATTTCTTTTAATTGCTGATATTGTATTGCCTTTTTTTTAATCACGGTTCCTCGGCCTAACATTCACAGGTAACATGAATTGGAATAAATACATAGAAGATACTGACAAATCTGCTTCAAAGAAGATGAGCTCACTCTACCGGCCTAGAAACTTTTCACACCTGCAAATATCCTATATCTCTATATAAAGCCTCCATTCGCCCGTGCATCGAATATTGTTGTTACATCTGGGCTGGTGCACCAACCACTAGTCTCTTCCTCTTGGACAGGGTGCAAAAAAAGCACTTTCTACTAAGCTTTATCCCCTGTTCCATAACCACAGTGTTGCACACAAGTACTAACACGGAATGTGCTCCAATGAACTTACTGTACTTGTACCCCCTCAACCTATATACATCCGATCAACCTGACCAGCTGCAAGGTCCCACCTCTTCATTGTAGAGGTCATCAGGTGTCAGAAAGCTAACTACTCTAATAACTTCTTCCCTTGGACCTCTTGCCTTTGTAATCCCCTGCCTGCTCCCCGTTTCACCAACTGTACCAACATGCAGAAATTTAAATTCAATGTGAACAAACATTTTGCTACACAGCTTCCCACCTAGGATGCTCCCTATAAATCTAGCCCCTCATCTCAGTAGCCCCTTACATCTCCGTGGCAATATGCCTTGTTTGGAGTGATCCCCTCCTCCTTTCGCTCGATTTTATTTTTCAGTCTTTTTAAATCCATATAAAATAAGAATCTGATTTGTTTTAATGAGGGGAAGGGAGAAATAGTTCACCTCCACATTTCACGCTTTCTTGGATGTGGTCAAAATCAAAAACTTTCCTTTCTTCCTCGATGTGTCTGGCATCAGGAGGAATTTTCGTGGAGAGATGGATGAAGAAAATAACTGATCTCACTCTACCGGCCTCCATGAGAAAGTATGTCGCACAACAACGCCTCAACTGGTATGGCCATGTCACCCGCCGTCAGTCATCCAAAATGTTCCAAAGTGTGTCCCACATTGACCTTGATGGCCCAAAGCCACGTGGCAGGCCGCTTAAGTTAAAGGAATCAGTTGATGACGACCTGATCTTGGCGAGCGGCACAAGCGAAGTAGCAAGACAGGAAAAGTTGTAAGTCATTCACGAACCATCTAACCTCAAGCATGAGATGAGAAAATGAAAAATGAAAATAATCATGATAATAAGAGCTTCTTTGTGAGGGCTTCCCATCTGTGAAACACATTACTGCGGGACTTCTTTCCGGCAGATTAAAACATGGTCATTTTCAAATCCAATGTCAATAAATACTTGTCATAAACCATCCCAATAAGTAATCAAACTTAGTTCATTCGATTATTTTCAATCCTCTCATTATATTCTTCATCTCTCGACTGACAATCATTCCATCTCATTAACCTTTATCCTCGAGTGGCTTTTGGCATTGATAAGTGGTGACTCATTACTGTAGAAAAAAAGATGGATGTAATAGTTTGAGAGTAAAATAAATAAAAAAATTGCATCAATTAAGTTGAAAGGTCAAAATTACAAGTGTAGAAACCGATTTTTTTTTTGCTTGGCAGGGAAAGGTTTAATATGTGTGGATTAAGAAAACTTGTAACTTATAACGGTAGTCACTGGGGTATTCTGAGTTGACTCCAATGAGTTCACCACGTTCTGCATCAAGGCGGTCCACCCATGCTGATTGGCAGCTGTGTTTTCAGTATACTTCAGCCATTTCCGGTTCCAGTGATCAATACCAAAAACATGGTGGCTTGCTACCAGCTCCATGTCTGTTGTCATCTATGTTTTCAGTTGGCCGCCTTTGCACTTCCTCTGACCAGCAGGTGCGACTGAGACCACCAACTTGCGGATGAATTCCTATTTAGGGCATCGAAGAATGCAACGCAAAGAAACCTGGAATCCTTTGTTTCATGCAGGGATTTCTCATGCACCATGTTGTAGAGATCGAATTGATTTGATCAGAATATTTAATTTCTTTCTGCAAAAGAATCTTTACCATTTTCTATGCCAAACTGTTGTCCTCAACTTTTAAAATGAACAGACTTCACTAGTAACACATTAGCTCTGTTTATAGTAAATAGTGGTTGTCTATTTAGTTATCTAGAGATTCAAGTTCAAACTCTGGTGTCAGCAGTGACACTATCTATTCATATATGATACTGTTAAATTAAACTGTATTTTAATTTTATTTTCTACATTTCGATTCCAAACTCAATATTAATGCCAACTTCTTTCGGCCTTTTTGTATGTTGATGAGTAAATGTACCCAGCAACATTTTTGATTTTTAAACACAGTAAGAAAAATACAATTGTGGACTTGCATGAGGACGTTCACTACACTGACAGCGATCGTCCCACTCATTGTGCCGGTCCAAAGTTGTTGTTTGATTCAGTCAGTGCTGTAACAAAGAACTCTCATCTCAAGTAGAATCACAACTCCAGTTTTATTTGTTGGAGGTTACAAATGATACTCGTGTTCCCAGGTTGAATAGAAAACTTGCACGATGAGATTTTTGCCCGACCAAATTGAAACATGAGTCCAATAAACACAATCCTCTGGTTAAAAGTCCCAAAGGCTCACCTTGCCTGGAGAGGCACCCGGCCCAACTGACCACCAGCCCTCTGAAAAACAAACTGCCTGTGTCATGCCCAGAGGGCCAGACACCCCCCCCCCCCCCACTCCCATTTCCTGGAATTTTTTCCTCCTGACCGGAAATCTTGGATTCTAGTCTTTCTCGGTGGTCACCATTCGACCACCCAGAAGCTGACTGCTGAAGATATTCACTAGAGATAACTGCCAAACAGTCCACTCCAGGGGTTTTATCATAGAGCTCATTGCTTTTCTCAAGTGGGCTGGTCCCAGCATGACTCCCCGGTGAATGAGGCACTTATTTTTTTCAAAGAGAAATAAGATTCTGGGTAGTCAAATATAAGATACCTTGTCCTTTGGCCGAGCATCTATAACCTGCAATGTCTGCTATTCACATGCACCACCAAAACCTGCAGCCTAGTGCATGTTTACACAATTATATAATTTTAAATCCTCTCATAATATTCTTCATCATTAAGCCGACGATCCATCTATCTCACCTTATCAGGGCCAGCACCACTCGAGGATAAGTGGTGACTCAATAAAACTCAACAACTTAATTCTGATTAGGCAGCGTTGAAAATATGTTATTATCTTAAACCGAAAATTTGCATCTGATGTATTTTATAGCCGTAACATTTTTTTTCTTTTCTTTCTTCCTCAGATCTGTTCTACACTCGAGTGAATCCTTCCAAAATGTTTGATGTACTCAAAGATGACTTTGATTATATCTTCATCAGTAGCGTTCTCATTGGGATGATTGCTGTCTCGATCATCTCTCAAAAATTAGCTGCCAGAAAGGCCTTAAATAGAGCCTGGAGATAACCAGACTTTTATTAAAATATTAAAAAAAAAAAACTTTTTACATTTTCATTTTTGTATGTAAATTATTTCCTGTTGAATGTTAATTGTGTGTTTTTGTTTATGTTGTGTAAAATAAAATTTACAAGAAATATTTTCATGTTTATTTTCTTTTGAATTAAAAAAAAAATAATAAATATTTATCAATTTTTTTTGTTTTTACAAATTCAAAACAAATTTAGAAAAATACTTGTATTTTATAACATTGTGTTGTATACTTAAGGTTGGGTATTTCAGCTAGTGTAATTACTTTCCATTTGAATGTACTTAGATGCATTCAAGGACAGGTTAGGCAAAAGATTGTCTGGTAAGGTCAGATGGTCTAAAACATGGTAACGGGAAGTGAGAAAAGTAGGAATCACATGAAGAGTGACACCATCAAAAAAGTTGAGAGCTAATCGAACAAGACATGGAAATGCAGTCTTAAAAATGAGTAATTAAAACAAACTGAGTCCCCACTCTCTCTCCGTGTTCCGACATAAGAATTCAAATAACAAACAAGCTGTCAATTTGAAAATCATTGAGTTTGTTCTGTTCATTCAAATTAATGGTTTTGTTTATTTCGTTCAGCAAGACTTCATTTTTTTTACTATTTCAGCAAAACAATTTCCATGCGCAAAATTCTTTGTAACCCAGTCCAATTTCAAGAGGTTTTAATCCCACATCCACGAGACAATCGGTCGACAACAACGACATGCAACATAAATATATATAAGATTTAGTGCCGACAACCTGACTATATAATAAATTGTAAATATTACTGTCCAAAACCTCTCAAAATTATGAACGGAACTCAGTTATATATATAACTGTCTAATCTTAAAATGTTTTTTTTTCTGCGGTCAAAAATATGGATATTGTGCTATTAAATTTAACTTTGTCATGGAGGTGGGGGGGGGGGGGTCGCATATTCTTTTACACATTTTTGTTTCATCAATAATTGTTTTAATATAGCAATTAAAATATATTTTCTTTTTTTTATATTGATTTGAATTGATTGAAATAATTAAAAAAAAATATTTAAAAAAAAATTAAATGTTTAATACCAGACAGTATAGAGTTTCAAAAAGTCAAATCATCTATGGTATGCATTTAAAAAAAAAAAAAAATTTCTGTTTGTGAAAAGGAAGTCGGGAGCAACTCAATTTTTTGTGGTACTTATAATCATTGAGTACACAAGAATTGCACTTCAATTAAAAAAGGTAGATGATAACCAGTTTGTGTACAAGAAGTGTAAGACAATGGAGATTGATGAGAACCCGGATGTGGAGAAAGTATATTTGGATAGTGAGACTATTAAGATTGTTACATTGGTGATACCATTGGAGCACAGAGAGCAGCTGGTGTGGAGTTAGAAGTTGATGGATTAAGTTCAGAGAACTTCTGCCATTACTAACCATCAGAGCATTACCACTGTCAGCCAGGAAAAGAGTATTAGGCATGTGTGATCATGTATGGAGCAAAATGATGAGAATATTACAATGGATGTGTAATATGAGTCTTAAAGGCAGGCTTAGGTCTGATGACCTCAGAGGAAGATTAAATCTGGACAGTATAGGGAGATGTGTACAGAACAAGAGACCATGTTAGTATGGTAATATTGAAAGAATGGATGAGAGTTGTTGGGTTAGTCAGGGATGAGAGTTCTCTGCTTTTTAGTAGAATTACGCCTTCTTTTTTTTTTAAATAAAAACGCCAAATCACTAGAGCTTTACGTTCTTATTTTTCCCGATTTGACTAGATTATATTTCTTTCTTCTCTCTCTTGCTTCACCTTATTTCCTGTGTTTCTCTCTTGCTTTGCCTCCCTTTCCCCTCTCTCTGAAAAGGTTAATTTTGTCATACTTCAAACAATTCATGGGTAGGGGATGTAGAAGACTTGTTTCATGAATGAATGTCTTCCTGTCTCCTTTAAAACATCAGTCGATATTTTAAATATGAAAAATAAAGAAAGGTATTCTAGATTAACACCCTTCCCCAAAAAAAGAAACAAGATTCTACTTTATTTTTTATTTTTTTAGGCGACTGAGTGAACACACTAGACCCCTAAGTTGAAAAATCGGTGTGGGGGGGGGGGGGGGACTTCTCCAAGTTGAGAAATCCATCTTTATTTCAGATATTTTTTTGCCATTGGCCACTTACATCTCTGGGTAGGTACTAAAACGTTATTATTAGCAACATAAATTATTTTAAACTAAATACAGTTGGAAAATTAGTCAAAATCAATTTCTTTTGCTTCACCTATTCATTTTTTACCTATTTTCATTAAAAACAAGTTGAATATTTAATATAAAAAATATAAGCATTTTAAGTTGCCATAAATATTGGTTTTGAGTAAAGTTATGAGTGGCAGCCATCTTGCTTTTTCAAGAAGTAATGTACCAGACTGGACCGGAAATGAATGCCAGACTACTTTACTTCAAGCCATTAAATTAAAAGTGGGTTCTTTGATATGACGGTGTATTTCTGACTCAGTCTGGTACCTTACTGCTTGAAAAAGCAAGATGGCTGCCACTGATTACTTTACTCACAACCAATATTTAAGCTTAAAATGCTTATATTTTATATTAAATATTTTTTTAACACAAATAGAGCACAAATGATTAGGTAAACTAAAGTGAATTGTTTTTCACTAATTTCCCAACTGTATTTCCTTTAAAATAGTTTGTTGCCAATGTTTACCCTTTTATCTTATCAATTAAGAGATAAGTGCTTACTTTTACATAAAAAGGAACTTTACTTTTTACAATACGCAGTGATGTGAGTTCTCCGTTTTTTTAGCTGAATTCTGCTTTTTTTTTAAATCCAGAAAAAGTGGATTTCACCTTAAATTGCTAGTCAAAATCTACTTAAAAAAAGAAAAAATTAAAAATTAATAGCTGATTTCTGCCAAATCCCTAGAGCCTTACTGTCTTATTTTTTTTTTATCGCTATTATTGCCATCTATTTTTTTATACTAATGAAGTAATAATAATTAGTCGACTTTATTGAATAAAAATAAATTATTTTATCATTTGCTCTTGATGACAACTATAATTTTCAAAATCGAAATTTAAAAAGTTTTCAGATGATACCTATTTGTTAATGATACATTCTGACCGGTAAACTAAGTTGGAAAATGAAAACAATTACAATTAGTTAATGGAAAATAAAATGAATGACTTTCAAATTGAAAATTATGTAAGAATACAAAGTATTAGTATTTAATTTTATTAACTGGTTGCATACACACAGTCAGACACGGCATAGAGAAGGTAATTTTGTTAATAGTATTATGTTATATTATTTGTAATAAGTAACGGAAGTGTGACACTATGGCTGCCGTAAAGGTCGGGGCCCGGTCAGGAATAGGAAGTGACTAACCGACAAAGACAAAAGAAAATACGGGATAGGAAATGACTCATCGAAAGAGACAAAAGACAATTTGGGAGTGGTCAATTTCCATTGTTCAGGACAGGTCACCAAGAAAAGAATACTGGACACTTTTAGGAGTGACAGTGTTTTACGACACCTGACTACAGTAAGGTGGGTTAGTTTTACGACAGTAAGGTTTATGACAAAAAGTTGACGAGTTTAAGTTTCAGAGAAAGCGAGCAGTTAGGATCGAACTTCCCGAGAGTTAGGATCGAACCTTCCGAGAGAGCGGATCGGACCGGGAAAACGATGAGATGAGCTGACGACTTTAACAACGACGATGGAGGTCTCGTCAGTATGCGACGGATCACACACACTCATAGTTCAAACAAAATTATACACAACGTATATGTGTTTGTGTTCTTTCTCGAGAGTTGTGTTTCTTTTATAATTAACTTGTGGACCAGTGCTGTGCCCTCGACGATTCGTCAGTGGATAGACGACACGGCTAAGACGATGAAGACGAAGGCCACGTAAACACAATGTTGGGGTCGACGATCGTCGAGTAGGGCAGCACGTGGTTCTACAGAAGTAAGGTAACTTATAATAGTACAATGAAGTATCAATTTGAATTATGCAAAATATGTGAATAACCATTTACCTGGAGATTCTGTGTATTTATAAGAAACGGAGCAATATCATTGGTTAATCGTATCTTTTTTCAATAAAAATAAACTGTGAATCTTTCATTTTATGTTATTGAAAGAAGTATCAGGCTGTATAGAGTATATAGTCGATGAAATCGGTTAGAATTCCTTTTTCGTTATGTGGATGAACATGTATGGATGCGTCCAATCAACACAATCCTTTAGCTAAGAGTCTCAAGGGCTCACTTTGCTTGAAGATGGACACCAGCCCAACTGACAGTCAGCCTTTAGAAAAACAAACTGCCACCTCAAACGTCCAACTCCTACTGATTGCCTCCTGCCCAGAGAGCTGACTCTCTTCTCCCCCTTCCCCTCTCCTGGAATATTTTCACTGACGAAAATCTTAGATTATGATCTCTTAGTGGTCATCATTCACCCACCCAGAAGCTGACCACAGGAGGCATCCACTGGAGATAACAGACAGATAGTGACCACTAAGAGGGATTTATCTGGAGCCCATCTAGGAGCATTGCTGTTCTCAAGTAGGCCGGTCTCAGCATGATTCCCTGTTTGTTTCAAACAAAAAGACAATTTCTGTATGGTCCAACTCATAATCAGAGATATTTTCAATTTCTCTTCCCCCTTTGGCCAAGCATCCATCACTTGCAACATCTGCTATTTGCATGCACCACCAAAACATGCAGCCTAGTGCATGTTTACATGTGAATATTTTGTAATTCACTGGTAAGACAGAATCAAATATTGATTTGGCAGATGAAATGCTGTTTAGGTCTGATAGGAAGAATTCCACAAAATAACTTCATATGTTAGATACTAGCCGTATTTACCCAGCATTGCCTTGGTAGAGAGCTTAGAGAAAAATAATTAAAAATATACTTATGTTTACAATTTTTTTTTAACTAGAATTATGGGACCTACGGGCCAAAATTATAGTATATATTAAATATTAAATCGTTTTAACGCCAATACGTAGTTGAAGCAAAATAAATTGTTTTGGACTATTAAAATAATTTCTATTGCTATTAATAATGTTTATTTATTTATTTTTTATTATTGCTTATGCTTGAATTCATGTTTTGAAACATGACATAAATCTATAACGTCATACCAAAGCTATAATTATTTTATGGTAATGATTTAAGCTCTATTTATAAAGTCTAAATAGCTCAGTAGTTAAGATCTTTGATATGAGACAAATTCTGCAATGTATTTATTTACATTTAAAAAAAAAAAAAATTGTGACAGATTGACAAAATCTCTATATAAGATATTTAAAAAAAAATTGTTTTAGTTTTTTTCTTTTACTTCAATATTTGAATACTAAATAAAAAATAATTGAATGTGTATTTATCAAAGTTACGTATAGGCCCCCTCCCCCACGATCTTGTCTGGTAGTTTTATTAACACGGTTGAACGTTTGTTTTACATGCGTGCATGCATTGGGTGGTTTTAAGAAATTGAATTCCAAAATAACCTATCTCTGGCCAGGTCTTTATTTATCTGTTTTCCTCGGGTCCGTTTTTTTATCACTTCCTCCCATGTTTTTCTTGGCTTTCTTCTGTGAACTGAACCTGCTACCTCAACTGTTCTACATCTACTAATTCGAGAACTCTCATCCGTTCTTTCAACGTGCCCATACCATCAAAGTCTCCCATCCTCTGCTCTCATGCATTAAAACACTAGAACTGCTGAACAGAAGATAGAAAATAAAGATGATTTTTGTTTGAATTTGAAAAACGTTTTTATTTCTCAAAATGACTTCAAGATACAAAAGTGAATTGTGAGACAAAATAAAAAGGAAACCTTGTCTGATGTGGTCGGACAGCATCAAAGCATAACATTCTTATAATTGCAGGCTTTATTTAGAGTTTTCTTTTGATTGACTGCCTTACTATTCCACCCTTAGCTTGGGGGGGGGGGAAATGGGTTCATACCTTTCCCCAAATGCACATGATTCACCAACAACACTTAAACACGGCCTGCCAAGCTGTGAGTACTTTAACACTTAAAATAGATTTCTCATCTGAGAAAAAAAATCTGGATTTTATATTTACAAAGTTCAGCTGAACATTTGCAAGACGACCAACACGTGTGTCCGCTTTCTCTGATGGTTAACGAGTTTAACAGGAAAAGTGGATTAAAGGTTCGTAAACAAAAATGAGTTTCCATATCAATTTTTGTTCATTTTATTATAGAAACTAGCATGGCTACCCGGTGTTGCCTTGGGGCATGGACCACAAAATAGAAGAGTTAAAACGTGTGTAACAACTTTCTTTTAAAACTTCTCTCTATCTCTATCACCCCCCCCCCCCCTTCTATCTCTTCCCCTCACATCTATATATGGTAAAAAATATATTACATTTGCAAATGTCAGGACAAAAAGTATGATTTCACACCAAAGATTGATGGGGGGAAAAAGAAAAGAAAAAAAAAAAAATCACTAAATGTCGACCCCCCCCCCCCCCCCCCCCCAATTTTGTTCCGGTTGACCTATAAAAGAATAGGTATTACAAAAAAAAAATGTTGCCATATCCTGTCCGATGCAATACTGAAAAATGAATATATCGGCTTTGTGGATGTCTTGTGTAGTTTCTGACTTTTTAGGTGGTCACACACAGACAACTACCCTTTATAAATAGAAATGAATATTTTGCATCCACCATTTTTGTCTTTTGAAAGACTAAAATTAACTCAAAATTACAATAAAAGCAACAGAAAAATTGGAGGTTTTTAGGGTCCCTCATGTGAGTTGTCCTCCTGTTCAACTACTGTTATCAATCAAATGGCGCTTAAATACTATTTTTTTTTTTTTTTTTTAATTAATTCACAGGTGTTTAAATATCCTTCAGTATTAGGGGCGTTTTTTTTTTGTAGAGAACATAACACCAAACTAAAACAAATCACACAAAAGCAAGGAGTTTTCATAATCCTCTTCAGCTGGCTAATTGATTACAAGCAGATTGTAAATCAGGAAACTCGTATTCATAACCTGAATCTAAAGTCCGTTTAGGAGTGACCTTTTGACCTTCCAAAACTAAATTTGCTCGTACATCCCCAAGTGCCAACTTCATCATAAAACCAGGAACGGGCAAAATAGCTGGACGCTTCAGTGCCTTTCCGAATGCACGGGTGAAGTCCTTGTTTGTGGCATGTTCGGGTGCAACCCCATTGAGGACACCAGACACATTCGGATTAGTGATCGCATGCTTGTAGATTCCGACAATATCGGACATGTGGATCCAGGGGAACCATTGCTTTCCCGAGCCAATTCTTCCTCCAACACCAAGTGAGAAAGGAATGTAGCACTGTTGGATCATGCCGCCATCACGTCCAAGAACAATTCCTAGAAATAAACAAATTTTATTTAATTATTATACAATAATAACTAGCAAAGTACCCATCAAAAATCACAGAAATATTTATTTTTACTGAATTACATACAAACTACATGTTTGTTCGCTTCACTAATATATATATATATATATATATATATATGAATAGGCTATTTTGCCAGGACCGGCAGAATAATGATGGGGTTGTTATTTTGCCGGTTCATGCTTATTTAATCTAACTGTTACAGTTACAGTGAAGATTTCACAAGTCAACTTAACTGCCGGTTTATTTTTATTTCAATATTTTTCCAATAAAAAAAGAAATAATTAAAACTTCTGACTACTTTTTTAAATTAAATAAATAATTCATACGGCGATTGTCGCCACGACTTAAAAAAAAAAGAAGTTTTATTTCACCATAGACTAAGTAACTACGATGAATTTCTATGTCCATTTAAATGCATTTACGTATTGTTTTTATTGTAAAAAAAAAAAATATATAAATTATGTTTTTAAGTACAAATAATTCTGCTTTTTATGTTTACTTTTTTAAATATAACTCTACCGGATTACCTCACAATGTTTGTTTGTAAAAACAATTCAACTTTGCATTAAAATTCGTCATTACATGTAGCAGTTGAAATTATTGACAATTACTACTGTTGTTATTTTATCGCAAGAAAAACATTCAATTTAATGGTTAATTTAGTGAAATGATGAGAAATAGTTCTAACATTTATCTTAAAAGATAGTGAAAAAGCAGTTTTAAAATTGCTGTTTAGACTGTTTATAAAATTGAAATTATATAAACGTACACATACTGTTGAAAAAAAATTTATCTGATTTAATTTTTTTAGGGACTTATCTTTAATTATTTTAATAATCAGATTTCTTCACAAGAGTTATTTATTTTTATATCAATGAATGAAAACTATTTTTTTTTCTTAAATAACTAAAACATTTTTTATCCGACGCAAATTACTTCCAAATTCGACTAAAAAATCTAATTGTCTGTAATATTTTCGTTCATTTAATTAATTTTTATTTGTAATGTTTTTTTATATTAAAAGCAGATATTTCTTTTATATTCAAAAGATTAAAATAACCGACAGAATAACAACTGATGATGCTGATGAAAATAAATTGTTATTAAATATTTGTCCTTATTTATTTCATTACCCTTTCTTTCACAAGGCCATAACAGTTAAGTTAAAAAAACATAAGCCGGCAAAATAACGAGGGGCTCGTTATTTTGCCGGGACCAGCAAAATAGCCTCATCCATATATATATATCTATAATGTAAATCATCCTTCTTGAATATGTATTAAATAAATTATATATTTCATTGAAATTGGACCTATTTGCATTTTCGGTGGACCTATGGTTTAAATTTCAGTGTGTGTGTGTGTGTGTGGGGGGGGGGGGGCTTGTGCCCCTGGGGACCCTCTTAATACTAAAATTTGCTGAAATTTTGGGAATAGACATAATTTTTGGTCATTTACCTATGGTTTAAATTTCATTTGAATCTAAGGGAAAACAGTTTTCAGTGGGGGAAGGAGTTCCGCCCGGGGACCCCCCAGCATTAAAGTGATATATTTCTTATATAACCTATGACCTTCACTGAAAGGTCAGTAGTCCACATGCCAATTTTCAAGTAATTATGTCCAGCGGTTTGGGTGAACATAAGACACAAAGATCAGGCAAACACATACACACACAGAGTTACTATTTTATATATATAGAAGATATTTAGTTGGATATAGTCATACTCATGGTTTCCTTGCAAAAAAAATGACAATTGATCAGTGACTGTCCAGGTTCCTTAGAATTGCAAACTTATCTCTGCTCAGTGCAAAAATCAGGTGCTTAACTTCAGAGTTCATTGTCTGTTTCACTCCAGGGTCACCACTGTGCAAAGAATTTGTCATATTTGACTCAGTTCAAGCTTCCACACATCTGTAACATAGGCTCTGTGCCCCTCATTGTCTCCAGCCATCACTATGGGACTCTAGTGACCCTATCTGTCTTGTTTTGATTCAACTTAACTAGCATAATGTCTATCACCAATGAATACTCTTTGACCAGTTTCGAAAAGGTTTACAGCCGTTGTTTAATGAACATGTCTCTGGCAGCTTTTGTGCTCACCCTGGTTTTGCTGGTCAATATGTCGGTGAGCCATTGGCATACACACAAGAAGATCAGGTTTTAGATGTAGGGACCTGGCCTCCCAGTGTACCCCACTCTGTAAGATTGATGTGATGTGTGTCTGATTCCGGCTGCAGCCAGCATGTGTCCTGTATGCCACTTATGGCCAGAGAACTTCTTGCTATTAATGTACCATTTTCCTTGGCATGAGTCAGCCTGCCTAAGTCTGTTGACAGTCTCCTTTATCAGACATCATCAGTCTTTTCATCTCATTCTGTTGCTTATCTTTCATTTGACACCGACTGCTATTCATAGCCAGCTGCTGTTATGGCCGTACAACCAATCTTTTTTTTTTTTTTTTTTTTTTAATACAAGCCATTTTTTTTTCTTGTTATGTTTCTTGCATACATATTATGACTTATTTTTTGCCGGCTTACCTTCCCTAAAATAACATTTTTCTTAAATGGAGAAAAATTTATGCGCCAGAATCTTTTAGATGAAGATTGATAATTACTTGGGTTATTCAGACTACTTGAATGTTATTCTCACAACATTTCAGTCAATGTAATCTCCGATCTTCTTCAGGTGTGTCTTGTCGAACTCAGAAATCTACGGAATTTCGAACTGATCCTTTTATTTAATCCACGGGGGTAGATTGATCTTGTTCCGTCGGTCATGATTGGGTGGAAGTGTTAAGTAATTCTTTATTAGTAATTAAGAATTAAAAATTACTTAAGACTTCTTTATTACATTCTTACTATTGCCTATACTGAGGATTGAACCTTCAACCTCCAGATTATTGTCACTTAGAATGGATTATTACTTAGCACTTTATCCATTGTGCCATGTGGACAATTCTAGTATGAATTTTGGAAACCATAAACCTATTCTTATTTTAGATATGAAGTGTTACTACTTATTGCTACTTAGTACTATACATATATTTCTTATTTCTTATTTCTTTTTTTTTTTTTTAAACTATAGTTGAATCAGAGCCATTTTTTGTTTCTTGTTCTTTTAAAATCTATATCAATTCCTATTATGGATGTCAATTGTTCTTACTTTTTTTCCCTAAATTTCAACTTATTTACTGTTTTAAGACTCTCTGCACCAATAAAGTCTGCACTCTCATCTTCTCTGGGAGTCTAAGTGGCGACTATGAAGAAAGCAATGAATGAGATTCTTTGCGACTCCTCATACAAGAGTTGCAAGGGCCAACTACTCACCAAGCATGTCTTACGAAAGCCTAGAAACTCCTCAACAAGATCAAATACCTAGTCAAGCCAGGGATGTTCTGGTTCTTAAGACTAGTTGCACAATGCACAGAATCACAGGTGGCTAGCCTACAGTCTGCACAAAGTCGTGCACATCATGAAGGCCAAGTTCCCTCAAGCTTGTATAATTTTGATTATTCAGACTACTGTTCTCATCTTGAGTGTTATCATCACGACGTTTCGGCCGTTGTAACCTCCAGTATTCTTCAGGTGGATCTTTTTTTGAACTCGGAAATCTGGATGGAATTTCGAATGGAACCCTTTATTTAATCGACGGGGGTAGCATGCTTTTGTTCTGTCAGCCATGACTGGGAAAAGTCTTCTGTATTTTGCAATTCTCCGTATCGCCCGTACCTAGGATTGAACCATCAACCTTCAGATGACTATCACTTAGAACTGAATCTACTTACTAATTGCCAGAATCAAACTGGTGTTCAGGCCGTCTCTCGAAGGACACTGTGAAGACCACATGCTCCAGATTTACGTCCCACCTGGAGGCCACGGTGGAGGCTTCTTCGATTAAGCTGTATCCGGAAAAAGATCCTCTAAGAGATGCACTTTGAATTTTGAGAAGGCATCGATTGTTGACCAAAATACAATCTTTTTTCTTTTCTTTCCAAAATGTATCAAATTTATCCCTAAACACCCTGTACATAGATCGGTCCTCTTTGACGAACAAGTACCCATTTCTTTTCAGCAATGTATTTTGATCTTAAAATTGTTCTGGAATTTCAAACGAATCTGCATCTGTGATCTGCTTTGTCCTTTTATCAGATAAAGTTATTTCACTAACACTATAAACTGTTTTAGGTTCGCATGACTTGATCTTTCCGGATCACTGCATTTGTCAGTGATATCTTGCATATATTACTTATATATCCACTACTGATCTGTTCCGATTCCTATTCCAGTCTCATTTCTTTCTCACCACGAAAGAATATGGAGATCCCTCTACTGTTTCTAAATTCATTTCCTTTCTTACTAGTTTCGGGTGTAGTGCTTTATGAATGCTGCTACTTATAATCGAAACCTCTGTTGTAATCTTATTAACAGGTTTTATTCAGATGATAACGCTACACTGTATCGCTTAAAGCCCTAGATGTTCTACACCTTAATTTGATTGAGACAGAGTTTAGTGAGACAAGGTTACCAACAATGATCATTGTTATCTTCTTCGTCCAACTACTGGCGCTATCGTTTTCCCTCGACTCATTGTATCCTTTTATGGAGTAGACATCTTCCACTATCCAAGTTTCTAACAACTCGTCTGCTAGTCTTATATCTGTTTTCATCCTGGATTTTCCCAAGAACGTATCTATTTACCTTATTTTCAAGAAGATTCCCTGCCTCTACCAGCATCCATCTCCTTGCATAACAGACCTTCATTGGTTCATGTTCAGTTGGTTTTTGGAGCAAGTTAGATTTTGCATTAAAAAAAAAAAAAAATTTGAAGAAGCCTTTTTATATATGTTAATGGCAACCTAACAAAACAGAATAGTTATTTCCCTTGGATAAAAAGAGAAAGAGTTATCGCCCTTGGATAAAGGAAGTCGTCTGCCATGACAGTGAAAAGTAAACAGAATGGCTCTCACGATTAAACAAGCACATCACGTTCAGTGGTTTTCTACATTTCAATTTAATCGGTGTCTTTGTTAAATAAATTTGTTAAATGTTCTACTTCGTCCTTCATTCATTTTTGAGTTGTAATTAAACCTAACAACGTATAAACACCAGATGTAACATTGGCAACGGGAATAGTTTTTAGAACTACGGTAACGTAAATTTACACTTTCAAAGATGAATTGCATCATACAGCAATTAATGCAACAACAATTACGTTTGATGGAATTATTTTCAGAGAAATTCTCAACACCATCACTTTCAGAAACAAAGCTTACGACAACGGCAGAATCGGTTGCACAATCAATCACGGAATTTCATTACGATCCAATGGCTAAATCGACATTCTCTACGTGATTTTCACGCTTTGAGGACCTTTTCCATGTGGAATTCAAGGAACAAGCTGACGACTGGAAAGTCAGACTTTTGCTACGGAAGCTAGAGACGTCGGAACACGATCAGTATGCAAACTACATACTACCTAAACACCCACGTGACTACAACTTGGGACGCTGCACTCAGGCAGAGGCCACACTGTCCCTTAAACCATTTTCTAAGCCTGTTTTCTGACCCAAAGGCCAAGTACTATATGCTGCATTGCCGCTGGTGGACCAGGAACTAAAACGACTTAAGGAAATGAAGGTCATCATACCAGTGACATATTCACGGTGGGCAACACCCATTGTAGTAGTAAAAAAAGCCGATGGTTCAATTTGGTTGTGTGCTGATTTTTTAACTGGTTTCAACGCAACACTAGAGGATCACCAATATCCATTGTCAATCCCAGATGATCTCTTCCCCATACTTAATGGTGGCACCCGCTTTGCAAAATTGGACCTCACAGAGGTTTATCTGCAAGTGGAAGTGGCAGAAACCTCCAGGGAGCTACTTACTATAAACACACACCGTAGATTATTCCAATTCACTCGTTTACCTTTTGGGGTAAAAACAGTCCCTACAATATTTCAGTAGATCATTGACACTATGCTCACTGGCGTGGAAGATGCAGCTGCATACTTGAAGGGCATCATTGTTGTTGGGCAATCTAACCAGCAGTTGACAAAACGGATCAGCAAGATTCTAACCCGCATCCAAGACTTTGGTTTCCAACTCCGGCCTGAAAAGTGCCATTTTTATTTACCTTCCGTAAAATACTTGGGATTTTGTCCAGATCCTGCTAATGTGACAGCCATTCAACACATGCCACACGCATTTCTGGGAGTGGTGAGTTACTACAGTAGTTTCTTGCCTTAACGCCATCAAATCAAATCACTACTCAACAAACTGTTGACAAAAGATGCAAAATGGTCCTGGCCCGTGAACTGTCAGAAATCATTTGACAAAATCAAAGCACTCATTAACTCTCACCTACTGCTAACACATTTTGATCCAAATAAGAAAATAGTCGTGGCAGCGGATGCATCAAATTATGCCGTGGGAGCAGTGATCTCGCATATTCACAGATGGAACTGAGCAGCCAGATCCCTGGCACCCGCTTTACGGCCCCAGCGACAAGGGTAACAACCAAGCCCTAACAAAACAAAAGCATTTTCAGTTGGCACACCAGTGTTTGCTCGGAATTACAGACCTGGCAAGCCAAACAGGGTACCAATCATCTGCAAAATAAATGGACAATTCTTGTATGGTGTTCAAGTCGGGAGTCAATTTTGGGCACAGCACAAAAACCAGTTGCGTCCCAGATACACTGGAGACAACTTAGTTGACACCAGAACAACCATTCTGCTCGATCTGTTAATGGACACATTCGAACTGCCATCTCCATCACCTCCCAATCAGACAAATACAAATGGGAATTATGAAAGACCTCACAGGAGTTGGCCAAAGCGCAGTTAACCCCAAATGCACTCGGTACAGTTAAAGACTAAAACGGGGAGATGTTAGGGGCAACCTAACAAACAGAATTGTTATTTCCCTTGACTAAAAAAAGAAAGAGTTATCGCCCTTGGATAAAGGAAGTCGTCTGGCATGACAGTGAAAAGTTAACAGAACGGCTCTCACGATCAAACAAGCATTTTGTGTTCAGCGTTTTTATACATTGCAATTTAATCGGTGTCTTTGTTAAATAAATTTGTTAAATGTTCTACTTCGTCCTTTATTCATTTTTGAGTTGTTATTAAACCTAACAACGTATAAACACCAGATGTAACGATATGCCACTTCTACAGACCATGGCTTATCTTTCAAGACTGCTATCTTAGTCGCTTAAACCCCTATTACTTGTTTTCTACCTGGTTAATTCCTGTACACATTTCCCTGCTAATCAGATTACTCTCTGCATATAATCTTGTATTCTCTCATGTAAACTCTGTTTGATTGTGGTTAATTCAATTAAGTATACCCAAGAGTTATCCTCTTTTTCAAAATACTCCCACATTTTATGTGTTATATTCAGACAGAAATGTTAACACAACACTCAATAAGTCCTGGGCCTGACATATAGCCGACACCACTAATAAAAATCCATATGATTTTTATAAAGTACTAACACACTTCATAAAAATCATGGATTTTTTTTTTATGGCACATGTCAAAATTTGAACCCAATCGGATTATTAGTTTACAAATTACAATTATTTAAATGAAGCTACTGTTGCAAATTTTTGAAACAATGGGAAAATCTGAATTTTGTGTGCTGATAAAGCATTGCTTTCTGATGGGAAAAAGTATTGTTCAAGCAAAGCAATGGCTTGATAAGTGTTATTCGAACCTTGCTTCATCAGAAATAATGGTTTAGAGGTGGTATGGTGACTTTAAACGTAGTTATAAAGACATAAATGATACTGAATGCTGAGATCGCCCAAATTAGGCAGTTATCCTGGAAAACATCAAAAAGTCCACAAATCGTTTTGGCCGATTGTAAATTGAAGTTGCGTGAGATAGCAAAGCAGTTAAAGATATTAGAAGTGTATTCACCATTTTGCATGAACATTTGTCAATGAGAAAGCTGCGGTGAAAATAGGTGCCGCGTTTGCTCACAGAGGATCAAAAAACAACAACACGTCGATGATTCAATACATATGCCTAAAAGTTATTGTTTTATTAGTTTGGCACAGGACTTATTGAGTGATATGTTATATAATGGATTTGATACCATATGAATCCTTCCTCCTCCTGTCCAGGTAACTTCTGGCTCTTTTATTTGCACTGTCTGGTACTTCTATAGCTGGAGACTCACATTGAACCGAGTGTTTTCAATTGCGATTTACAGAAGAAGCCAGAAACGGCCGAGCCATCACCCAACAGCCGATTAGTATCAACGTTAAATGAAACAACCATTTCATTTTTTCCCTGACTAGTTAGAGTTAATTACATCCCCTCCTCCATGTTAAGAATGGATTTAATAATTTTCTTCAAATCAGTAAGTGAATCAACTTTATTTCTTTTTTTCCCTTTTTTGGGGGGAAGATTTTTCAATTTTATTTAATTGTTGGGAAGGTTAATTTTTTTTTTTTTAACCCTAACTTACCCCTAACCTGGTTTTGCATTTGTATGTTTTATTGTCATCTGCCTTTTTACATTTTTTTTTTCCAGCTTTCAAATTGTAAACTATTTTGGACATTTCCGGTTGGTTCTGTAAATTACAATTGGAAATATTTGGGTTGATATGGGCCTCCAGCTATAGAAGCACCAATTGTCATTTTAAACTGTATTTCAACTTTGTCATAGGGAAACATGTGCCAACAAGTCCTTATTATTTTCTTGTTTATAGGACAAAATATATAAATATAACACGTAATCCATATGAAACTACTTATGTTACCTTCTATAATACTTATCTTGAATATTTGCACTAAATAACCTGAAGTACTGACTTATACTATCTAGACAAATCCCATAACCACACTCTGCAATAATGGGCGTATGTTTTTAAAATAATGTCCGCTCCTTACTGAGCATAATCGTGTTGACACACCAGTTCTTGTTAGATCACTGAAGTTAAGTAATGTTAAGTCTTCCAGATGGGTCACCCATCTGGAAGACTTAACATTACTTAACTTCATTTGGAATTTATAAAACACATGAAGCTGTAAGATTTATTTTTCTAACGGAAAACATATATTCCTGCGTAAATGCAGTAACAACAAGTTTGGTGCACAGCTGCTGCTACTTTCATTCTAGCAGTAAACGACAGCTTACATACATACATACATACACATGAATACATATAAACAATACCCTACTATCTCTGTGACAGGATGCTAGTCTGTCGCTGGTTATATTCTCAGCAATTTCTATATAAACCTGGATGGAATGTTTGCTTATAACACCTGATATTCCCAAATGGTTACCCATTTAAATACTGACCAGCTTCAACGATGCTTAATTTTCATAGTCTGATTAGAACTGATGTTTCAACATGATTTAGCTGTAATAACATACTATATATATATATACATATATACATATACATATATATATTAATAGGTTAGATTTCAAAAATTCAAAACATTAATCATGATTTAAAATATTAGAATACAGCTCTGGAAATAAATATTCATAAACATTACACAATATCCGTTTATATGTACACGCTTTTCTGAAAGAACACTTTTATTAGCAAAATTACATTGAAATAAAGTTTCAAAATGTATAGGATTTTCTTCATCAGCATATTAAAATTTAGAAATTACAATCTCAGGTAATATTAAATCGATTCACCCGAGATCGTTAAAGAGCAACTCCTAAGTCAAGATGGGGAAAACAAAACAAAATTGTAGATTTTCTTCAAAGTATTTCTTTCTTATTCACACATTTGAAAGTGGAATAACATATTTTTTAGTTTTGGGCTTCTGCGTGAATCTATCAAGGTAGGTCAATTGAACTTACCCACTCTGATGATAGAATGGCGTATTGCGGGTGCTGCACCTGGAGACAACTGGGTTGCTGCTTCCCAGTCAGCTGTCAGGCGTGCAAGAAAATCGTGATTTCCGCCAGGGCTTTCTTCGGTGTATTCCTTCTCGGGATCAGGAGGATAATAACCTGAAAAACACAAACATTTTTCTTCTTTTAAAATGGAATCATGAAAGAAATCGAAATGTTGGTGATTGCGTTGTGCTCCCAGAATTAGAGGCTGTCATTTTAAAAGTTTCAACTGTTGCGTTCATAGACGATTCTTTACATTCAAACAGAATTTCCACGAACAAAGTTTATTTCTAAGAACTTCTCATCAGTGGAACACGTTGCCACAAGATTGCTTCCCTGAATACTACAACATGGTTATCTTGTGTTGCACTCCCAATTTAAAAGCCTCGACTGTTGCATTCATATCAAATTCTTTACATACAAACAAAAACAACAAGAATGATTGTTACATCAAATTAACTTTTCACATTTTCTATAAGTGAATAGTTTCATTTTTTAAGAATCTACTTCAATATTATTCGTCTACAAGATGGTCTAAAAATTGCCATCCATGAAATCATTAATAAAATCTACAATCCTTTCTGCAATCCAACCATATTTGATACATAAACTTCAGTTTATGTCTGACTTGCCCACCAAGTTTCAGTCATGTGTATCCAACAGTCTTTGCTTTATCACCGTTCAGTGATATGCTGCAAATGTGCAACTTTTGTGTTGCAAGCACACCTGGATATGACTGATTTTGGATCTGATGAGTCTCTTCAGTTTAGGAATAGTCTGGGGATTGTTTTGATAGACATTATCTTTGAGATAACCCCATAACTAAAAATCATGTGGGGGGGTAAGGGGTTTAGGTCTGGTGAGTGTGACGCCCATTCAGGATCACATCTCCTACTGATGAGACAATTATCAAAGTGTTCCTGCATATCATATTTTTAAGTTTTAAATATAATATTTGTTTTCCTTTCATTTGACGATTCTTTCATTACAAATTAGCAGAGCTATCCAACATTGCCATAAAAACAAAATAGAAGAGATTAAAAAGTGTAACATCTTTATATTAAAACTTCTGTCTCTCTAACTCTCTCAATCCATCTATCCTTCTCTCCTTCCCCGTTTTACCACATCCACCTCTCTTTCCCATTCACCCAGCCAATTCCTCTCTATCGAAAATAATAATAATAAGTCATTCACCTCTCCTTTATATCATAGATAACATTGGAAATGGCTGGAAAAACGACCCTCCCAACGAAACCTAGCCCAGCTGACTCCCCAAAAATGGATTTAAAAAAATTTTGTAGGTATTATTTATCCAGGGCAACACTGATCATAAATATACCAACTTTGTGGCTGTTTGTTTTGTAGTAATTTACTTTTAACTGGACATACACAGACAACTGCCCTTTATATAATAGAAGATATTATGAGTGGATTATTATAGTGTTACAGTTTATGTCAAGATTAGCTCCTATATAAAATTAATTTTAAGATCATCCATTTGATAAATTGTAGTGTATGATAAATTATGTAAAAGAAGTTTTACAAGAAAAGGAAAATTTGACATTAGAAATACATACATTGTAATTCGAGATGTTGACTGCAGAGAAAAAGAAAAAAGCTTCCCAATACAACATGGAGAATACATAGATTACTTACCTACAGCGGATGTGCTAACAAACACTTTTGGTGGATTATTGGCTTTTGAAATAACTTCCGCCAATCTTCGAGTTGTTTTGATTCGACTGTCATAAAGTTCTTTTTCAAAACTTGGTCCCCATCTAATGACAAGAAAAATATTTTTTAAATATTTATTAATAATATTTAAAGTAGTGGGAGTCCGTGGAAACATCAGGATTGCTTTCTTCATTTATCTGTATAATTTAGTATTAATAATAATATTTCTCAGGAAATAATAAATGTATGCAAGGTTTAATAATATTAAGAAAAGATGTTTCTTTCTTTCTTCTGTAAAAATTGTCATTGTCAGCTAAATATTCTTTAAATGAATCAAACGAATATGTTTTTCTTTTTTTAGAGTTGTAGTAATTAAAAATTATTTTAAATAAATATTGTTTCTTACCGTAAAAATAACTGTCAGCAAAATATTTTTTAAATGGATGAAATGAACATTTTAATTTAGTTATTGTAACAATTTAAATCTTTTTAAAATAAAGTCTTTCTTTTCTTACAATAAAAATAATAATTACCAGCAAAATATCTTTTAAATAGATGAAATGAACGTTTTAACATTTTAATTTAGTTATTCTTACAATGTTGTGTTGTGAGTGTCCCAAACTCAAAGATGGGCAACATCTCTCCTTGCAGTCCGGTCGAAAGAGTTTACAGCACCAAGATTGCAAACAGTTATATCGCTTCTTATGCACACGATAAGGTACAAGAATAACAGGAAAGGCTGGAAATGCAGAAGGAGATCACTGGGAACTGGATGTCAGTGGAAACAGGATAGCAGTAAAGGCAGGATTACATCACATGCAGATTGATATGGACGTTCCTAAGATATAGAGGTGCCTCAGGTAGGTCCGGTCTATGTAGACATCACCAACAGCTGGATTGGTAGGAAATGCAGGAGGATGTACCCGGGTGCAGAAGGACGTTGCGAGGTGCAAGAGGATGTCGCAAAGTACAAGAGAGATGGGAGGATGTTGCCAGGTGCAGGAGAGGCAGGAGGATGTCACTGGGAGCTGAATCGGCAGGAGGACATTGTCAAGTGCAGGAGATGCAGAAAGACCTCACGAGGTGCAGGAGCTTGTTGCCAGATGCAAGAGCTGGAGAGGAAGGCCAGAATCAAAAGAACATCTAAGGAAGCAAACAGCAGCAATGAATCCAAGGTTTATTGCAGTAATTTGGTAGAAAAAAATTGCCCTGAAAAGGGCACTTGGTGGCATTTTTATAGTTGTCCTGAAAAAGGCAGTTTGGTTGCTGTTACTGCGCTCCTGTTGATGAGTCTGATGACTGGTCAGTTGGATGCTGTATGTGTGTGTGTGTGTGGGGGGGGGCTCGTTCTGAAGATTGGCAAAATTCGACTGACTATATTCCAAGATGCCATACAACAGTCATGGATCTCATCAGATATTAAATGACACAATAGGAATTCCTGGCTTATAGACATATGGCCTACTTTACATGAAGTGTTAGCCACCTGAATTACAATAAATATGAACTAGTCTTAAAGTTTTGTGTGTCAATTCAGTGGAATAAAAAATGTCTGAAAGTCTTATTTTAGGATTGTTTGTGACAGGCAGAAAAATATCCGTCATTTTGTTGGAACAGATAGAGAATTATTAGCAGTGGCTTCTTATTTGTGGGTATGGCTTACGATGAAACTTCACACTTTTTAGAAGTGTAAATGCAAACAAAGGAACTGCGGCAATTGTCCCTTTTAACCAATAAAATAATTCCTTAGTAAAAAGAATTTCACCAACCTTTTTAGGGGGTTCATGAGATTTTCACCAGCCAAACCAACGACAGCTTCACAATTTGGGGGTAATCCATTTTCCTTCAAATTTTCCTATAAAAAAAAAGAAAGAAACTTTGTAATTTTTATCTTACCTTAAAATAATTTTTTTAATGTTTTTGTAGTTTCAGGACGGATGTCACCCCTTGATCAAAGGAGTCTGTCATAATAACTGGAACTTACTGGAACTCTGGAAAAGATGGTTGACCTACAATATGGACAGTAAGTAGTATCTCTCCCTCGTATCAGTCATATTCGTAGTTGCTGGGAACCTGGGCTAGCCTGAAATAGGGAAAGTCATGGGAGAGGAGCGCTTTAAAGTATACACACCAACAATTGCATCGATCTGAGAGACTGATGATCGAGTGATCTTTGCTATCGATGATCTTGTCACTTGATGGGGAAAAGTTCTTTCTCAAAAATTTCAATAGCTGGTAGATTTTCTGGTCTCACCAACAATTGAAGCATATTTCATACTCTCTGCAATCCTACGAGAATATACTTTCTTGTTCTCACAAGCAAAAATGGTCAGTTTGCCAACATAGATCCTTGATGTTCAGTGCATTTCTACTTTTTGCCATTTTTGTTCTTTCTCTCAGGTCGATAGTGGTTTGGGAGAAGATAAAGTCTTTTGTGCGTTGACTTTGTTTTCCAAAGTTTGCCACGGCTGCCTCCTGTTTGTCTTCAGGGAATCCTGCTACTCCTTGATTGCTCCTGAAAGTGTCGAAAAGTGGTTATGAATTTGTCGCTGCCACATCTAGGCTGGTGCACTAACCACTAGCCATTGCCTCTTGGACAGGGTGCAAAAAAGAATTTCTAACCTAACAGATCCGCATTGTTTGCCAAGCTCCTGCAGCATCGCTGCACTGTTGCATCTCTGTGCTTGTTTTAAAAGTACTTCCACAAAAAGTGCTCTGATGAACTTACTACACTTGTACCTCCCCTCAACGAAAATACCGCTGACCCACCCGACTAGCAACAGGATTTATCCTATCCATTCACTATAGAGATTTTCTACTCTAATAGCTTCTTTCCTCAAACCGCTTTCCTTTGGAATTCCTTTCCTGCTTTCTGTTTCCCCCAATATTATCAACATGCAGAAATGTAAATGTAATGTGAACAAACATTTTGCTACCAAATTCCCTACTCAGGTTGCCCCTACCACATATGCTTCAGTGGCATTATGTCTTGTTTGAGGTGAATTAATTAAAACAAAACTGAATCAGGAATGTCCAACTTTAGAGGTAGGGGGTTTGGGCTAAGATGCTTTGAGCTGCAATGTGGTAACTCCATCATTAGAGTACCATGTAATTAGGTGGCAGAAGAGAGTGTTGGAAACAGGTACTGGCTACCACATAACAGTTTACAACTGCAAACTTCTATTAGAGCAGTGATTGCCAATGACATGCATGCTCTGTCATGTTTGATTGTCACAGTATCCTGTCTGTTCATTCCAATCGCTAGTGAGTACAAGGGCATCGCTGGGTGGTGTGTTTGACGTAGCCGGTTAAAGGTTGTTTATAGGAACCCTTCGTTACTTGGTCAGATGAAGTCAAGGTAGAGGCACACATGGACAGTATCGTAATGTTACACATACTACCTTTCAGCGTGAGTCTGATCAGATGGAGCTACAGGATCCGCCATAAGTAACTATATAATTTTATTTCAGCATAATAAATGTAACATGGAATAAATATGCAACTGCAATATAGAAACTAACAAAGGGTTCACTTAAGTTTTTTTGCAATATAAAACATGCTGTTTATTAAAGTTCAATGTTTAATCTTTCAGGGACTGAGCGGCATACTTTGACACACAGCTCCAACGGCAATTGAGCAATAGCAGCTCGGATTCGTTCCTTAAATTTTATGATGCTATAACAATATACAATTTCTGCTTTTTAAATATTAACAAAGTTACAAACAAAAGAAAATATAGTTACTTATGGCAGACCCTGTATATAGGTTCCCAGGATAGAATTGCCCTATTCACATTGTCGCTTAGGGCAAACGCAACCCGATATAATCTGCCGTTTCCAGTCACACCTATGTGATATAAATGGTGATGATTGATATCTGCGGGTTCTTGAATGATTAATGACCGACTTCTGCACAGTGGGCTGGCAAGCGGACATATGGATTTTTAGCAACTTTCTAAAATCATTACGAAACCTATATATTTGAATAGCTCTGAGTCTGAGGTTGCAAAAAATTCTCAAGATATGCCCGTTTGAAGTTTGCGAATTTCGAATTTTTGCAAAATCGCGACTACAGTGATTTTACCAAGGTGTAAATTTGGGTGCACCTGAAGAATTGCTGAAAATTTCTCCCAGAAAGCCCTAAATATATCCTATAAGCCTCTTAGATAATGCCAGATGCCCTAAATTTACTTCATTATAAAAAATGGGACATATGAACAAGTTTTTGACCTGTTTTTTTTTTTTTTTTTTCCACAAGATTTACCATAAAAATGAGCATTTTTTCCATAAAAAAACGACAAAAATTGCCCCCGGCCGGCATATTTTAACAAAAGATTGCAAAAAAGCCCCGAGATGAAATTTCTCATGCTTCACAAATAAGAATCTAGACATAGAAAGCTATCATAATCCAATTGGATGAAAAAAAAATCACTCTCGGGAACCATTTTAATTCTAACATACTGAAACAATTTGATCAATTTATCAGATTGTATCAATCGATTATGGGACAAGAGTGACCCCAGTGTCATGAAGGCTAGAGAGCAATTAAATTGCAGACATTGTAAAGGGACAGGGCACAGTATTCGTATCTGTGAGCAGCTCAAAGCTGCGATACTTGGGTGCAACACCGAGTACGAATCTTTGTTGTGCTTTCTGATGGATGATGCATAATGTGAATCACTGTTTGTTGTTTCATTGATGTTTGAGTGATATATTTTCATTTTAAAGTGGATATTTGAAGAGTTCTCTTCCTGTAATACTAAAAAAAGTCTTGTTTGTTTGCTCAACTTGTTTACTTTGCAAGTTATGATAATTTGAAATTTGCCCAGAATTTAGCCCCTCCATGTATTGGCCCAAAATGATGGTGATTGGGGCCTCAGATTCCCAAAATGGTATAATTCTGCTGAATATCAGTCTGTTTAACATCCCACTACCCTCCCTGATGCCTAACATGATGACCAACATGTATAACAGCTAACATTATGGGCACTCATAGGTTAATGTCCGCTTGAACCTCCTTCTAAGCCCACTGTGTTCTGACAGGCACACAATACCAATTCTGTGGTGTTGTAATGTCCTCATGGTCAGTCTGTACTTCAGTAGACGAGAGTTCTCACATTTCAGTATATGATGAACACGAGGATGCATATTTGGAGTTGTACCGGATGCCTGTCTACAACTGGTTGTGCAAAACGAATCATTTGCATACGGCTCACTTCATTATCCTGGATATCTGTCTACAACCACTTGTTTGGGATAACCACCATTCCCTTCCACCACGGACAAAGCACACAAATCGGCAACGTTTTGACTGGCGTAAGTGGGCGTTATCATGAGGGGCAGTGAGAAATTCATTATTCATATCAGCTATACTATAGACATGTTAAAAGAAAACATCTTAACTTGGACTTTTAAAGAGAGAAAGAAATTACAAAGGAGGACCACAAAACAAGCGTTCAAAGATCTTCACTGTCCATGGTATCATCATGTATCAATAATGGCATTCAAAGAGAAATATTCTCAAAACTTACAGGATTACTGTAAAGTGTTAGTGTGACGGGTGTAAAATGTTCTCGTCTCAGATGGTAAGTTAATATTGTTTTACAAAAGCCAGTTTACATTGGCTTCGTAGGGAACAGAAGTATCAAGGAACCAGAGTTATCTCCCTTTGAGCAGAAATTATTTTATAGGTTAGAGTTGGGTCGAGAACTTGTGGTAACAAAAGGCAGATCTCTAAGTCTCGTCACCAACACAAGATCTCGTAGCAACTCATGTACGAAAACGTGGTTGCGAATTAAGACCAAAATTCTTCCTCATTTGCCAATGAGAAGTGCTACTATCAACATCGCCTTCGGGGTGTTTCCCCGAACAGAATAGACGCCACAAGGAAATGTAAGTAAATGCCTTTTTGCTTGCTGCCAAAGTAATACAAGACCATTCTTACCAACATGTGCTCAGGGAAATATTTTTACTTCTCTATCCATCCGTTGCTAATCTTGATGAATTAGACTATACAATATTCTAATCTTTCAGCCTCATTTACCTGCTTATGTAGAATGTCGCACTTAGTAAACATCCACAAAATTATTAACCATCTCGTTGACAACAACAGTGAGCACCTTTTTGATCTCCATATGTCTAACACATGAAGACATGCCTACAAAGTCAGAAAGCAGCACAACTACTATGACTTTCAGAAACATTTTTTGAAGCATCAGTTGTTGGCTGCCGAGACACTGCATCCTTTAAAACTCTTATGCATCCCGAAATCTGACCAAACTTCACCTGATGCCCCCAACCCAACTCTCCATACACATAAGCACATGCACCGTTGAAGAGTTTTAGTGCATCTGTGCACAGTATACAATTATTTCATTATCATTATTATTATTATTATGTGGATGGATTAATCCAATAATCGGTATGGGTCAAAGGACATTCCTCCATATAATAGATCTTATGTACTACTCTTTAATAATAAGCTGTAATGAACGTGAGCATAAATGACCCAGCAAAAGAATTCATGTGTTTTGCAGCATTCATTGTGAAAAACTTTCCCGGGGTCTGGTGTGAGATGATTCAAATACTACTCCAGTGATATGTCTGTGTGGTGAAAACGAGGACGCTGACTATTCCAAGCATCCTGAAAGGTGAAGTGAGACATGTTGGGTTATGCAAAGAATTTGTTTTGCAGGACTAGTAATATACAAACATCCCAGGCCACAAGTTGAGCCGCGGATGATGATTTTTTGAACAAGTCATTTTTTAGATCAATAAAAGAGGAATAATTAACCCATTCGACATTAGGTTTCTGGACTTGATGCTGTTATGGTTGGAGTTTGAGGGAAAATTATTTTATGGTGTATGTGTGTTTGAATCCTGTGTGAAATGTTTGTTCCTGCTATTTGTATCGACTGCCAGTTGGGAGAAGTTGCTTTCTTCAGTCGAGTTTTTTTTCTCCTCTCAATATTTTGACAAAATTTCAAAAGAACTTTTTTTGTGAGTCCTATTTGCTGTCCTGATAAAGACAGGGTGCAGGCAGTGCCCTCATCAAGTTTCATTTACAACATAAATTGAAGATCCTGATTTGAAATCGATTTGATTTCAAATCAAGATCTACAGGGAAACATCTTGAATTTAGATTTATGCTAAAAACAACAAATATAAACTGAAAATGGTATTTGAAAACATTCTTTAAAGCCTTACAAAAACAAATTTAAACAAATTGGCAAAAGCCCAGAATAGTTAACACTCGATAACTTGTAAACAAAAAAAAAAAACCAACATAATTTCTATCAAACACATTAGAATGAAATTTTCTAACTAACCAAGTTTTAATGTTTATAACACTTTTTATGTCACGCTTTTTCTTCTTTAAAATCTGTCTTTTCGACAGTCGACTTTTAATGGCGGCCACACGTCTTGGCACCCATTAAAAGTTGAGTGTCGAGAAGACAGATTTTACAGAAGAAAAAGTGTGAAATAAAAAGTTTTATAAACTTAAAACTTAGCTAGAATTTTCTTCTAACGCGTTTGATATAAATGTTTTATTTGATTTTATATTTTTTGGTTTACGAGTCATTGAGTGTTAACTATTTTGGACTTTTACCAAACAATTTGAAATATTAAGTTATGATAGGAGAAATGATCAACGTTTTGAGATGAAGTTATCATAATTCTTCTTTGCGTGTCTTTAGAGTATGTGGTCATACGACAGTTTCCCACTTTTTTACGCAGTCCTTTGCATTATTGTTGTACTCTGCAAGATCTTTCAAGCTGCACCGGTTGGGCAGTAGAGGATAGACAAGGCAGTGTTGCATCGTATAGTCCTCCTCTCCACATTCACAGATGGTTGGATCAGTTTTGTAGCCCTATCTACTCATAGCAACTTTTGATCGCCCCATTTCTGTTCTCAGATGGTTGAGTGTTTTCCACTGGAGCCAGGGTGCCTCTGAACTGGGAGAAAGGGTCTCAGAAGGGGGGGGGGATATCATATTGCAATGCCTCAACTCCAACATCAGTTTGTGAAATATTATTAGTTTAGGTGTGAATCAAACTTATCAGCAAATAATGGATATGAATGTTAAATTCTTTTCAATACTTACCCACGTGATGATCCCAGGGCCCGGTCGTCTAGAAACAAGTATTACATCATAACCAATTGATTTCAGATGCTTACTTAAGTTTCGACCAATAAA
The DNA here is from genome assembly GCA_963556195.1 of Sepiola atlantica. Lineage (NCBI taxonomy): Eukaryota > Metazoa > Mollusca > Cephalopoda > Sepiida > Sepiolidae > Sepiola > Sepiola atlantica. Next base: position 73,919,802 of record OY744519.1, read on the forward strand.
ACCAGTTCCTCCTCCTGCAAGAAATACAATTTGATTATTGTAATTTTAGTGTGCCTATTTTATGGCATATCAACCCTTTTTGGGGGTGAGGAGAGGGTTATTTAATGGTAGTTTGGTAGTTTTGTTTTACGGCATATCAACCCTTTTTGGGTTATTTAATGCCGAATCTGGTCATTATAGTAAAAGTTTTTATGCTTCAAGTTCTTTATATCTTCAAATGTTTAATCATCGTTTTTGGTTTGGTAGTTTTGTTTTACGGCATATCAACCCTTTTTGGGTTATTTAATGCCGAATCTGGTCATTATAGTAAAAGTTTTTATGCTTCAAGTTCTTTATATCTTCAAATGTTTAATCATCGTTTTTGGTTTGGTAGTTTTGTTTTACGGCATATCAACCCTTTTTGGGTTATTTAATGCCGAATCTGGTCATTATAGTAAAAGTTTTTATGCTGCAAGTTCTTTATATCTTCAAATGCTTAATCATCGTTTTTGGTTTGGTAGTTTTGTTTTACGGCATATCAACCCTTTTTGGGTTATTTAATGCCGAATCTGGTCATTATAGTAAAAGATTTATGCTTCAAGTTCTAAAAATAAAATAAAAAAGGGGAGGGAGAAAGGGAGAGGGGCTGTTGTTTTTGTTTTTGGTTTTGTAGAACATAATTAAGTTTTACAAAAAAAAAACAAAAAAAAAAACGTCAATGTAGGTGAATTTCGTCTCAGGGAGCCACAGGGCAGCCCGATCTGGTATCACCAGGTTATTTAATGTTCAAACATGATACCTATTGTATTATTCAGGCTACTATTCTAATATTAGTTCTGTTTTTCACAACGCTATGGTCGATGTAACCCCCAACCTTCTTTAGGTGAATTTTTTCGAACTCGAGAACCTATATGGAATTTCGAACTGAACCCATTATTCAATCCACGGAGGTAGATTGTTCTCATTACATCAGCCATGACCGGGTAGAAGTGTTCATCTTTTTTTTAATGTTATTCTTAGTTATTATTGCCTGTAGTAAGACTGTTACTGAGAACTGATTTTTAATCAACGCATTTGTTACACAGTGGGTGAAAGTTTAAAAAATATACAGAGGGTTACATTAGTCGAAACGTTATGAGAATAATATCCAAGATAAAAGTAAATTCAAATTAAACAAGATGGTACAACTTTGTTGATCAGCTTCATTCTGTTGTTGGCATTCTTGCAGAAGGGACCACGTGAAGGTTGCCAATATCCCTAAGTGAAAGTGGTACTATGGAACCGACTGGATTGAAACTTGGCACACCCAGGTCGTCAGTCCGTATCTTTACCCACTTAACCACCTTCACTTCCCAGATGAGAACAGTAGTCCGAATAATCAAATAATACAAATTATCAATCCTCATCTAAAAAATTCCGAAACAATACCAATTGTAGAAAGTGCTGGTTATTTAGAAGCAACTCTGTATTCTGCACAAGCTGTCATCATTGCATTCACAGGAGGCGCAGTGTGTTGCGAGGTAGATTAATACCTATTGAAAACTACCTCTGTGGAAAATGTGTGCTGATACAGATCATCCAATTAAAGGCAGGCCCTGTACCGAGTTCTCTGTGGATGGTCTTCGGAAGTTGTGGACTCATTTTGCTATCTTGACGACATGATTCGTTCTGGTGGGATATGTGAATTAAGTTCGATCTTGCGTATACAGACTGCATGGGGCAAGTTATGTGAAGTTCTTTGTATCTTAATCTGTCATTTACTTTCACTTGTTATTCAGGGTTGAGTTTACAACAGTTATGTCTGTAGTGCCATGTCACACGCAAGTGAATGCAGGTCTCTCACTAACTCAGTTTTTCTGAGGACGCAGAGGAATGACATGGTTATGGTTCAGTGGATTTGTGGTGTGCCTCTTGGCAACAGAATGAGTTCTGACTCCCTGCTACAAGGCTGAAGATGCCCAGACTGGAATCAGCTCTGTATTGCCTATGATGGTATGTACATATTGAACGAAACACTGGTTGGATAAACAGATGTACGCACATCTTAATTGAGGGTAAGCGAGAAAAAGGCAAACCCAGAAAGACTTGAAATGACTCAAACAATAACCTTAAACAATGACACATCGAAATCAACGTAAATGATAGAATTTCATCGGAAAGAGTCAATTTGTGCCGCCATGACCAACGTGAAATCCACATCTGATGCGGAAAACGCACGTTAAACAAAGAAGATTTTCATTACTATTAATTGAATAAAAACTATATTTATTTAGGGTAGTGGGTTCATATCTTTCCCAATAGTATTAGAGTGTACATACACAAAGATCTCAATGAATAAGATAAACTCATCATATAATTTTTGGGTAAATGAGATCATATGCCGAAACAGAATGTGATAAAAAATTGTGTATAGATGATCAAAATGGTTTTATGTTGTTGTTTTTCTTTTTTTAAATATTACATGAGGAACCATTTTGAGTTAAAATCTATTTAGTAGTACGCATGTAATCTGAAGACACGTTTGAAATGTATAAATATAGACGCCATTTTGTAAAAATCAACATTTACCTGCTTGGTTGGTAAGATGCCATTTTGTAAAAAAAAATCTTGATTATTCTAGCATATGTACACATTTCAAACATGTTTTTCTTCAGATTACATGTGTAATATTAACTAGATTTGAACTTGAAATGGTTCATGTAATAATAATTAAAAAAACAAAAAACAATAATATAAAACCATTTTCATCACCTATACACGCATTTTGTTTAACATACGATCTCATTATTTACCAATTTTTGTTATTAACTGCCTGTTTAAAAAATTTTTTCCAGTTCATTTTACTACCAATTTAAGCACTCAAAAATCACTATTAATATTTTAATTATTTTTGCTGGAAATTAATAAAAATTCATCGTTTAATGCTCACCCCAGCATTGTGACCATTTAAAAATAGCTTACAAATTAATATATATTTTTTAAAAATTTTTACTAATGAGTCACCACTTATCAAGACTCCAAACCACTCGAGGATAAGGGTTAATGTGATGGATAGATCAACAAGTGAATGATGATTAATACTATAAAAGGATTGAAAATCTTTACATACCATCCACTCAAAACAACAGTCGACCTAGAAAACAAAAATTCTTTCTCTTTTGTCAGAAACATCACTCATGGAATGTGAGGACTAAAGGATAAAATAGGGGGAAAGCAAGAATTACAAGGCTGATGAAAGTAAACTTAAAGTAAACCACTAAGGAATTGGTTTGATGACGGTTTACGGAACCCAAAGATGGGTGATAATTCTGCCAAATTAAAAACTTAATAATAATCATACAAACTGAACACAAAATATTAACCCTTTCAGTCCTTTGGTCCACTGTATTATTGGAAATCTTTTAAAATGCTTGTAAATAGTAAATTTGATGCAATATGGGAGTCACACTGTCCTGTTTATTGGACATGTTTCAAACGTGTTGAAACAGGGAAACACCGGTTGACTGACAGATGACCTTCAGAAAGATGAGTAAAGTTTTTCAATGAAAATAATTACATTTTTAAGGTGTGACTGAAGGGAAGAAAAATATTAAGAATTTTTACTTTTAATTTTGTTTTGTTAGAAGTTCTAACTGGCAATAATTATAACACCCAACTCCAGTTCATCTACACCAGAGAGATTGATGGTATCTTTTTTTCTCGTACTTTTTTAATGATTTGAACTTATTTCACCTGCAAACCAGTCGGAAAAGAAGCATTCTTAAGGGGAAGATCTAACGAAGCTAACCTTGCATCTATGGAACACATTGCTACGGGACTGCTTCCCTGCAGACAACAACATGGTCGTCTTCAAATCCAATGTCAACAAATACTTGCTGAGCTGTCTCTTTTTAAATAATCAAACTTTGCTCAGCCTGTCCATTATTTTCAACCTTCTCATAGTATTGTTCACCATCCAACTGACAATCTCATTAAGCCTTATCCTCGATTGGCCTTTGGCCTTGATAAGTAGTGACCCATTAGTGTAAAAAATAAAATCATATTTTAGGCATATTTAGGGTCAAAACAAGTCACTTTTTTAAAAACTAATAAGTCACCACTTATCAAGGCCAAAAGCTACTCGCGCATAAGGTCTAATGAGATGAAATGATAGCCTGTTAAAAGATGAAAATGATTGATGGAATGAAATAAGTTTAATTACTTATGGAGGCAGTTTATGACAAGTATTTGTTTAATTCTAGTATATATAAATAAATAAATTCATGTTTTGAAACATGGCGTAAATCATAAATCTATGACGTCACGTAAGGTAATGTTTTAAGCTCTATTTATCAGATGCATCATCCGCTAGTCTCTCCCTCTTGGACAAGGTCCAAAAAAGAGTCACCAACTTGATAGGTCCTTCACTATCCACCAAGCTCCAGCCCCTGTCCCATCGCCGCAATGTTGCTTCCTTGTGCTCGTTTTACAAGTACTTCAATGGATTGTGCTCTGATGAGCTTGCTGCTCTGGTATCCCCACAACGTAAATTCACTAGACCAACCCGACAAATCCCATCCATACACTGTGGAGGTCCCCAGATGCCGAAGAGCTTTCTACTCCAAAAGCTTCTTTCCTCATGCTGCTGGACTCTGGAACTCTCTTCCTGCTCCCTGCTTTCCTGACGTTACTGACATGTAGAAATTTAAAACTAATGTAAACAGACATCTCGCTGCGCAGCTCCTAAATTAGGTTAACCCCCCCCTTTTTTTTGGGGGGGGGGGGCTTAAAATATTTTAAAATTCTAACCATAACCTAACCCTAGGCATGCTTAGTGCTTTCTGGCTTTATACATTTTTTTCGCGGCTTTCAAATCGTAAGCTGCTTCGACCATACCCATTTCTTACAATTACCAATTTAACATAATGGTGTTTATTTATATTGAGATACATGCGCAATATGGCAGTAAAATGACAGCAAAACTTACGGATGAAAAATTCATCAGTGAAAAATATGGCACTCCAGAAAAGTATTCTACTTTGAGTCAGCGTGCCGCTATTCAGAATTCATAACAGCAAGTCGCAATCAATAGATTGTCTTTTCGGTCATAATTTTTTTAAAGTCAAAATCTTTTTCATGTAAAAATTTATAATTAAAACTTAATTTTTGGTGTACACTAATATTTTTCACTGATAAGTATATTTATAAGGGGCATCTTTTACGAGACTCAGCAGAGTAAAAACGCTAAAAAAACAAATATACAACAAATAAAAGTAACTGTAAGCTGTAAAAGTTAGTTTCAAACTTGCATGTGCTATTTGTTTGTATTTTAAACCCGTTTGAAGTGCTATTTATTAGAAATTTAAGTTCAACACACGGTTTTCGAAGAATTCAAAATGGCCGCTCTACGTAATAATATAGAGGGACTGGCCGGCATTTTCTTTGAGAAATTAGATGTTTTAAAAAACAAGAATTTTTTTTTAACATCTAATAAAAAGCCATTTATACTACGTAAAAATACAAACAAATTACATAGGTAAGTAGAAAAATGTCTATTCTAGACATAAGTCAACTTTACTTGTTGCAAATTTATGTTCTTAAACTCTTTCTCGTTCTTTTTTTGGACCCCGTTCGCGCCTCTGCTGAGCGTCGTAACATATACCCAAATCTTCACTTTAAAACAATACAATTCAAACAAACATACTTATTGTCTACGAGCTACGTAGGTTGCTAATTATTGCAAAGCTAGTCAAGTCATGTTTACAATTCTTTTTGTAAATAGCATTTTTTAAATCTTATTTTAGTTTTCCCTTATTTTAAACTTCAATAAATATTCGATTAACAGTGAATAAGCAATAATTCAACGTGTTGGTTGAATAGGTTACGTATAGGCGAGAAACACGAGATCTTGTCTGATAGTTTTATTAATTTTTACAAACGAACATAACCTTTTAATATTTTGTGCGTCGTGTCCTTTTCGACCCTAATAAATAAAGTATGACATTTTCATATTTTTCCAAGAGAAAACCAAGTTAAATTGAGTACTATTTAAAGATGCCATTACAGTCGAAACAGCAGACGAATGCACATGCGTTTGATGACGTATTCAACTTAAAAATGACAGTTTTAGAAAAACATGAACTTTGACAAAACAATCCTTACCGATAAGAACACTCATAGTGGTTGATGTTTACACCGGAAGTCCAACATTAGAGACATGCGCATTTCGTGCCTTGTTTCCGGTGCCCGCACTAATCTTACAAACGTGTTTCATCACGTAATTTTATTTTACCTGGCTTTATGTACTCGATGTAAAAAAAAAAGAGGGAGGGGGGCCCTCTTTTTTTTCTTTTTTTTTTTTACTTTAGGCTGACAACTTGTCATCTCAAGAAAGATAATTTATCTTATTTCTTTTTCAACAATTGATTTTAACAAATATGTTTTTTTTTTTCAACAATTGATTTTAGGTGCTTCTGCATCGTTGTGTGCATATGAATCTTTAATTTAAAAGAGTTACACGAAAAGGGGAGATAATTCAAACTTTTTTAGGGGGAGATGGGAGGTAAATACATAATCAAATAAAACTTGTCAAATCTGATTTCTCCAGAAATGGACGTAAACGGTATGAACCTAGAAGAACTGCTTTTGTTTTTTTTAAATTAGAGATAAAAAAGGCAATTTTTTTTGCAAGCACACGGACTTATTTCAGGTGCCGAGACCTGCATCTGTGGCGCTGAGATGACACTTATCCCAGACACAATTAAAACTTGCTCACTCCCAAGTTTTAATTATCTCCCCATTTCATGCCACTCTTTTAAATTAAAGACGAAAATATTTCACATATACACAACGATGCAGAAGCACCTATTTTTATTTACAAAAAATAACTAATATTTTGGTGCTTATGCTGTTCAGCGGCCGTATGAAAAAAATTATGTTTTTTATAAAAACAATATTATATACTTATTCAGCGTTATATTTTTACTCACTGTACAAAAAAGTAGAAAAAATTATCCACTAGAACTTTAATTACAAGTATTTTTCCATTCTGCGTATCATAATAGCGATTCGTTCACTAAGCCTCCATCTTCTTTCTTAAGATTTCAATTATCTGCCCTTGAAATCTTCTTAAGAAAGAAGATGGAGGCTTAGTGAACGAATCGCTGTTATGATACGCAGAATGGAAAAATACTTGTAATTAAAGTTCTAGTTGATAATTTTGTCTATTTTTTTGTACAGTGAGTAAGAATATAACGCTGAATAAGTATATATTGTTTTTATAAAAAAATAATTTTTTCATACGGCCGCTGAACAGCATAAGCACCAATATTTTTTGGGGAGTTAAAGAAAAACAACTTTTCTATTGGTAGAAACAAAGAAAAACAACACTTAAAATGCAATTTCATTGTCTATTGCAATTTAATATTTTTTGGTATTCATAAAAAAGGCAGATTTAACGTTCTCATACCACTAAGGAATATATTGTGGAGCATATATTCACTCTAGTAGAAATTAAAAATTTCGACTTTACTTTTTTTCTCGCCTGTACCACCGAAACTAATGGAGAATTAAGTTTATATCGCAGGTAATTTAGCCCTTGCAATTTTAGTGTTGTTTTGTTTGTTCTTTCAATTAAAAAACTATTTTCCTTTAACTAGTCAATAAATTTTTTTTCTTTTTTTTTTACTTCATTTCCATTTCAAAACAAATTAAAAAATGTCTGCCACTTGTGCAGAATAGAGATTTTTGTTTTCATTTGTGAAGAGTTACAGTAGCGTCAACGGCAGACAATCCTGGAATTTTCTAAAATTTAACGGCAACGATATTTGCGTCAATCACGGAATTTAGTATAGAAATTATCCGAAAGTGGATGTGACTGTTTTAATTATTACAAATTTTTGCTATATTGTAAATAAGCTGTTCGTTTTGAAAAAAAAAAAATCACATTTTCAAAGAAACTTCGTTTTCACAGATTTTAATCCCCCCCCCCAAAAAAAAACATGCCTGTTTTAATTTATTTCACATTTTTACTATATTGTAAATAAACTGTTCGTTTTGAAAAAAAAACATAACAAAAACACACACATTTTAATTTATTTCAATAAATTAATTAATTATTTTGAATTATTGATTTTGTGTTACTTTACTGAATTCGTAATCTTTATTAATCAAAATCAATTGTTGAAAACAGAATATTTAAAAAAATAAGTTGAGATAAGTTATCTCCCTTGATACGACAAGTTGTTACCCTAAATTCAAAAGGGCCACCGACGTTGCACAGGAGTTTTTTTTAGGGCAAAAATCTATAATCCCAACCCACTCATGCGCACACCGTTTCCTTCAATTTTTTTCATGAAATTAACGTGTGCATAAAAAAATGAGGGTTAATGACGTTTAACGATCCTCACGCTACGCGCACCTTTTCAGTCTTTTTAAAAAATTTATTTAATCTATTTTTCATAGTGTCACCCAGACTTAGGGTTAAGAAAAGGCATGTATTTTTTTGTGTATTATTGTAGGTTAACACCATCGGCTAAATCCCCCTTCCTCAAATTAGATTCAACATTTTTAGGCGATTACGTGTGAACACCCTGAAAACCTTAGCAAAAAGAAAAAACGCAAAGAAAACAATTATTTTAGAATTTAGAGTGGGAAATCAGTTTTGCATATAAGTTAAACGTAAAATGATCCGGTCATTTTGTAGATTATCACCTCTGAAAAGCTTGGCGGAAAGAAGAAAAATAACAATAGAAAAAAAAAGTTTAGTTGAATGCCCTAAAACGCAAGAATAGCTGGAAATTAATCATTTTACGTTAAATTTATACGCGAAATTGATCTTCTATTCTAAATTCTAAAATAATTGTTTCTTTTTTTTTTTCTGTCAAGGTTTTCAAGGTATTCACACGTAATCCCCTAAAAAAGTAGAATCTCATTTTTGGGGGTGAGGTGGGGGGTTCTGAGCATGTTAATCTACATTTAGGTTTTTTGATGGACAGATTATGTGGTTGGTGAAGAAGAAAGTCAGTAGGAAGAACGAAACTTGGTAGAGTTAGTTATATCTGGCCGCATCTGACTGAAATAGAATATTGAACAAGAAGACACCATCTTCCATAAATAAGACCACATCTTCACAACTAAATAGGTATTAATTTTTTTTCAAGGGAACACTGGAACACAATAAGAATTATTTGGCTTTTGTCGATAAACGAATGCTGTATCCTGGAGTTCGATTCTAACCGTAGTGAAACGACTAATACAGGATAACATCCTATCAAAAGGTGATCAAAACGAGAACTGATATTGAATCGTATTTTTGGTACCAAGATACGTTTACGCATATTATCTTGATTCTGAGCAGATGTATCATAACATCCACGCAGTTAACAGTCCAGACTCGAGTGCGCAAAGACAAACCACAACTTAATCTAACACATAATATTGCATGTATATTTAAACAAAATAGGTCCCTTATGTAACTGCTACAACAATAATACCCTAAATCTGTAATTACGACCCACTCACGCATGCACCATATCCTTCATTATTTTCCCCCGAGATTGGCATGTGCATATTAAAAATGATGCACCTCTTCCATTTTTAAAAAAATTTATTTTTCATATTGCACCCCTCCTCTCTCGGACTTAGGGTTAAGAAAGTGCATGTAAGTGTGTTTTTTTAAATGACTTTTAACATTAATATTTTTATACTAAAGTTTAAGCAGAAACATTATGCAATAGATTGTTCGGAACCATTCAATTTTTAGAGACTGTTAAAAGTCAATTTTGCAAAAAAAATGACGATCGATGAGTAAAAAGAGTGCATTTTAACTAAAAAGAAAATAAAACCAAAAATAAACACATAAATTTATAAAGATCGAAATAGACGACATGTATTTTCTTTTCAGACAAAAAACAAAAACGAACATGCTCTTCATGAAACCCAAAATTAACCCTAAGCCTCAGTCACACGACGCGATTTTGCTCGCCACTACTTGTAGCAGCGAGTACCCGCCGCAGCGACCAAGCTGGTCACACAAGACGACTACCTGTCTAGCAGTTCCGTGCCTTTGTTTACAGTGCAAACATGTTGCGGGTCGGGCGCCAGATTTTATTTTCAAACCAAACAAGCTTTGGTTTATAAACATTGTTGGGTCCTGCTCCACTTTTCATAGATTTCTTCACTTTATTAGTTTCATTCATATATTCATCCTTCAAGTTCTTTATTTTCTTTTTCAAATTATCTTCACCAAGAATCTCAAAACATGCCTCAATTAAATATTTAAAATTGTACTCCCTCGCATTTTCTTCATATACTGTATATTGTTTGTATCCCACAAACCTTCGTAGTTTCTGTAAATATCCAGAAATCTACTGATTTCATTAGCTGACCACTTCAAACTTTATTTTTCTGTCATGGCAACAAACTGTATAACTGAGGTTATATGAAGTGAATATTGATTCATAGCAGCCGCTATTAGGTCTTCAAAAATCATAAAATCGTGTGATACCAGGTCACATGATCATAAAATCACGTTTTACTCGTGACTAAAATTCAACTTTAGTCGTGGCTAGTAAACTAGTCGCAAATTGGATATGCTACTTACGAGTAACCAGTCACACGATGCGACTAGGCAGCAACTACTCGCCACTACTGCAGTAACTGCGAGCGAAGTCACCTCGTGTGACCGAGGCTTAAGTATGGGGTGACAATATGCACACAAAATCTAAAACACTACTAGTTTTGGAGAAATAAAATCTTTCTTTTTTTCAGCAAAAAAGAAAATATATTAGGAAAAAATGCAAAAACGGTGCATGAATGAGCTGCAGTTATAGAGTTTTACCAAAGATATTTACATTTTTGGAACGATAATTCAATGAAGGAATATAGTTAATTTTTATTTTAGTCTTGTAAATTATCTAGAGTGAAATAAGTTTACATCTAAACTATCTTTCAGTATAAAAAAATATTTTAATTAAAAAGAAAGTTATAGCAAGTTTCATGGTATGCATAGATACAAAGGCGCCATCTTTATAAACAAGTACAGAAAAAGGAGCTAGCTAAGGAAGAACGATAATTCATCTTCATAATTTTCTACTTAAAAGCATGGTTTGCACCGTTATATGTCTCAATTTGCCTCAGCTTGTGCCTGCCCCTTACACCTCTGCATTGTATTGCCTTCTATGAATCACCCTTATATTCATATATATAATATACAATACTTCAAGCAAACTACATGAATCTCTTATTTTTCTTTTTAAATAACTATTTTAAATAAATTATTAATTAATCGATTTAAGATTTTACAAATCATGCTTATACGTATTTACACAAACAATATTTGATCAGATAATTGTAGAAATAGAGATATCTTCTATTAACTTTCTATTGACATTTTTTGTTTATGTATTTTAAATAAAACTATTTAATCTAATCTGACTTCTTCTAACATGTTTCTTCTACTTTTATAACATATCTAACATATTTCTTCTATCTATTTCTATTTCATATTCTAATCTTCTTCTATATAATTAAGTAAAATCAGTCGGATTCTTAATTTTTGTCATCGATTCGTTCCTTCCTACAAAATCAATATTTAATTCTGAATAGCTATTTTCTTTTGTTGAACGTTTGTCCATGTTGTTAAGAAGAATAAAATGTAATTCCAGTTAATTCCTTCTAGAAAATAATCTATCCAGTAGGATAAAACTATGTGGTTTGAGTGAAGATGCAAAATATGAGCTTTATAACAGGCTTATTACAGTAACACGTAAGGTTGGTGAGAATGAAGTTTTTGCTGTGGCAGGAGATTTGAAGAGCCGTTGCTCAGAACGACGAGATACTTCAAGCGGCCTGATTTTCATTCCATCAGAGACCACATCAGAGACGCCCCATGGTGTGGAATGTTTTCTCTCTCTGGCTGATCAATGCGCAAATGAAGCAACTGAATGGGCCAAAGCAGGCATTGATGCACATGTTCCCATGAGAAAATTCTACAGCAAGACCCACTCTCCACAATGGTTCACCTCAAAATTTGAAGCTGCTATTGCTCAAAGGGAGCAAGCATTCTGACAATATGGCCGCCATAAGTCTACTACGAGTAGACAGAAATTTGTAGAGTCAAGAAATAATTGTAAGACTGTGATAGCTGAAGAAAAGAGAAGGTATACAAAGATGACCAGGAAACGCATTCAGTCGCAGAAACTAGGTTTTTGTGATTTCTGATTACAATAGTGTGATGAATAATGGGCAATCAACAATTCCCTGTTATCTAACCACAATGATGTCGTTTGCACGGCAACTGACAAGGCTGAACTACTTACCCAGCGTTTCACCCAAAACTCCACTGTGGACTCCACAAACCACTCCCTCCCTAATTTCCCACTGCAGATGGAAGCCACACTCGATGACCTGTTAATCACCCCATCTCATGTCATGGACATCATAAAAAACCTTAACACCCCCAAAAGCATGTGGGCCTGATCTTCTACCATTAATAGTAATAAAGAAATGCTCTGCTGAACTGACCCCTGTCCTCTCCAAACTCTACAACAAATGCCTTGCTGAATCTTGCTTCCCTGATAGCTGGAAAATGGCCTCTGTGGTGCCAGTCTTCAAGAATTCTGGAGATAGAACTGACCCTCAGAATTATCGCCCATCAGTCTAATCCTGTGACTTTAAGTTGAAGAAAGCTCATGGTGTAAAGAGAAAGGTGTAGAGGTTGAATGAAGAACACGTGAAATGAGAGATGATGTGAAGATTTGGTGCTCACGCAGCACTTCAAATCGAAACCATATATCCCCGCATACAAGGAAAAGTGGAATTAAAAATTTATCGGCTGAGAAAAATACAGTGACGATCTTACTGCTGTCTATCGGACATCACAAAAAAAGAGAAACACCTAGTCCGACAAAGTTTACGAAATTACCTATAGCTCGCCACACTAAAAAAAAACTATCCGCGAAGGACGGACATCAGGATCTAAAATTCTGTGATAATATCCTTCATGTAGCCGACAACTCCACACTAAAACTACCCGAGAAAGACGGAAATCAGAATTTAAAATATTCTGTGATGATATCTTCCACACAGCGTGCCAACTATCATACGAAAAAAAGCTCTATAAAAGGTATGTGCCCTATGAAAAAAATTCCTAATTTGAACTTTCGTATTTGTCAATTTTTTTGACTCCTGACTGATCAACCATTCTCGGTCTTAACAAAACCAGCCTCCTCTATCAAAAACTCCCCTAGAGCGGGGAAGAACTTTTAGTTGATTATTTTGAATTAATAAACACTTTTTTTGCTTGCATAATGTCGCCTTTGTAAATTCTTGCAAGTGTCTTATTTCTATGTTTGTAAATTGTGATTCTAATGTGTTCCGTATTTTTCTCTCCCATGATTACTTGCTTGTCTCCCTTTCATCGTTTTAATGAAAAAAAATATAAAAATAAATAAAAGTCATTTTCACTAACAGCGAGTCTAACATGTGATTCGCGGGCCTGATTAAAACATAAAGGATAGGAGACACATAGTGTGAGAGTGGGGGTTTCCAGCCTTACACATTATTAACATTCGTGACTGATTTACACATTTGTAACATTGGTGTTAAAGTATCACGTTTATAACAAAAGCAAAGAAGGGGTCTGAGAAAGCCAACTTTCTAGATATACTATGAAATGATAACAAAATGAATTAAGTATTCAGGATAGCTAAACAGATGACAAAGATAAATATAGATATTGTTGGAGAGAAGTGCATTCGAAATGACAATGGAGTGCTAGCAACAAATGAACAGGACAAGAGGGATGCTATTATGAGAGATTGTTGAATATTGTGTTTTCATGAAACCGAGAAAATCTTGAAGTTGAAAAAGCAGTATCTGGTCCTGCTCTAAGAATTGAGAAAGAAATGGTATGGGAAGCTGTAAGATGAAGACGGGTAAGGCTGTAGGGCTCTCAGGTTTTGTTGCAGAAATGTTGAATGCTGTGGGTGAAACAGGCATTGAGATGATCACAAACTTGACAAATCAGATCATAAAAAAGGGATTGTTCCAAAAAATGGAGATCTTAGTATTTTGCTGATGATTTAGTGTGAAACAATGGAAGGACTGCATGGTAAGTTAAAGACTTGGAAGAATAATATGGGAAGTAAAGGTCTGAGAGTTAATATTGTCAAGACCAAAGTGATGATCAGTGGTTATAGTGTTGGAAAAAGGAAAAGTCCCTTGCTCAGTTTGTGGAAAAGAAGTTGAGTGCAACTCAATTTTTTGTTGTACTTGTAAGCATTGGGTACACAAGAAGTGCATTGGAATTATAGGTAGGTTGAGAGATGATAGTCAGTTTGTGTTTAAGAAGTGTAAGACAATGGAGATGGATAAGAACTCAGATGTAGAGAAAGTAAATTTGGATTATCGAGGCTATTGAGGTCGTTGAGGATTTTGTTACTTTGGTGATATCATTGGAGTACAGGGGGGAGCTGGTGCTGGTGTGATTAGAGTTAGGATTGGATGGAGTAAGTTCAGGGAAATTCTTCCATTACTAACCAGCAGAGCGTTACCACTGTCGACAAAGGAAAGAGTCTAGCAGGCATGTGTGTGCAGTGTGAAGATGTATGGAAGTAAAACCTGGTCAGTGAGCATCGAGGATATGTGTGCAAGGAGAGAAATGATATGAGAATGATACAATGAATGTGTAATGTGAGTCTTAAAGACAGTCTTAGATCTGCTGACATCAGCGGAAGATTAAATATGGAAAGTATCGGGAGATGTGTACAGAACAGGAGACTTTGTTGGTTTGGTCACATTGAAAGAATGGATGAGAGTTCTTAGATTAGTAGAGATAGAACAATTGAGGTTGCTGTGTCAGTTGGCAGAGGAAGGCTAAGGAAAATATGGGAGAAAGGTATAAGGATGGATCTGAGAGAAAGAGAGATAAATAAAGACCTGGCCTTGTTAGGTTAGTTTTGAAGCATGTAACACAGATGTTAAATCGAATGTGATGATGTTGATGGTAGATAACCACTATATTCGTCCATTATAGATTTTCCCCTTTTGTTTAGAAGAGAAAAGTTATATTTTGAAAACAAAAACAAGGGACATAACTCTGTATTCGTCCATTATAGACTTATTTCTTTGGAAATAAATATAAAATTAAGAAAAAGAAAAAGACAGACTTTCCAAAAAAGTAAAGCAAAACAATTAGCAAGTGAATATACTAATGAGCAACTCCGAGTAGGGACAGTTAGTTTATAATAAAACGAACGTACACCCTCTGTCAAAAATGACGGGAAAAAATTATCCTTCACCAGGGTTCGCACAAATATTCATATTCATCTAAAATAACGTTCAAATAAATGAAGTTAACAAGTGAAAAAAAACTGGAAAGTTTTAAAAAAGAAAAAGGAAAGAAAAAAAACGTATAAATCGGTATAGAAAGGAAAAAGAAAAAAATGAAAATAGATTGTTTTTCTCAATTCCCCTACATTCTTGAAATGGATTCGTCCGGCAGTATTTTATTCAATAATTTTTGTGTGATGAAACGAATATATTATTTAAATTCCTTTAAACTCACGCAAAAGTTCGGTTAATAGCGAAATAGTACATACATTCCTAGAGGTCAAAATATGATATAATGATATAATAAATGCTCCATATTTGTTTAAGAAACATTTTTATTCATACAATTGTTTTTGCCATTTTACAAAACATACATTTTTTTCTTGATAATAAATTCAAGATGTTTTCAAAAGGCTTCTTCAGTGAATATATATATATATATATATATATATATATATATATATATATATAAAAATAAAATGATCGGACGTAATGGAAAATGAAAAAGGAAAGCCAAAAACTATATTATTTATGTATTCATCAACACTTCGTCTTACTGTAGACTTCCTCAGGATGAAAAAAAATGCAGTAAAATCATACAGTTAATAATTTTGATTTGCTAGAAATTGTCAAAATTTCGGCGTGGCTATGGATGAGAACAAGCAAAAAATGAAAACCGTGATTTAGGCTAGTCCGTTATCAGCAACAGTATGTGCAGTTCAAGGGAAACGAAAGTGAATGGGATGACGGCTTGGATTTATTAGTTCTCGTATCTATTTTTAGCTAGGGAGTCTGTCTGGGTCAAAATATGTCACAGCCGTGCTTGTCCGATAGTGGATGTGAGGGGGGGGGCGGAAGTATGAATTTCTTGTCATGCTCCGAATAAAAAAAGAGAAAGAAGAAAGAGAAGGAAAAGAAAAACAATTATAATTTTTTGGAGATTTTTACTATTCTTAAATGCAAATTCTGATTAAAAAGAAGAGTTTTGGCATAAGGAGAGAGGGAGGACATCATAACTATCAAGTGTGAATGTATTAATTTATTCCTATTTATTTGATTACTTTATTTGTGTCTTATTAATTAATCAATAAATTTCTTGCAATATGTGGAAATATGTGTAAAAGTGAGTTGGAAATAATATAAATCGTTAATTTATTTATGAATGAATGCGTTTATTTATATTTATTTAGTTCATGATTTGCGTATTATTAAAAATTGTTAATTGACTTGTAAATCAATTAACTTTTTACAGTCACTACACTAGTTTGCTTCCAAGAATACATGTGAGTCTTAACATTATTTAAGGGATCATTAGTTGTTTAGTTGTTACCATGAAAAACTGTTTCGGGTATATATATATATATATATATATATATATATATATATATATATATATATATATATATATATATATATATATATATATACATTGATCTTTATTATAGAATGGAGGATGGATGGCCAACCGGAATCAGAGAAAATTTCTGAGTATTTTTATTTTAAAGAAAATATCAATTCTGTGATTCCATTGTTTAAGAAACAAATGCTTGTCTGTTGCTTGGCTGACTTTTAGAGAAGTCAAGGCTTAGCACACTTAAGTGGCGATTGTTCTACTGATAACTAAAGATGTAACCACTCCATCTTGTAAGGGTGGGAAAACGTTCAATTACCCAAGAAAATGCATGCGTTTTCTTTTATTCAAAATAGGAAGGAAAGTGGGACAGCCCAGGAAAATGTTGATGTAAACCATCTAACAAGGATCTTGGAGACTGAGGTTGCAGGCTGGCAGAAAACGTCAGACCTCTGACCAAGGGTAATAAGACGATAAAATGGATGTGGTAATGATGATGATGATGATGATGATGATGATGATGATGATGATTGCTTCAAGACGGAATTACTTATGGTTTACTTGTGAATTATTGAAATATTTTAATTTTTTGATGAATAGTTAAAATCAATTTAAAAATAAAAATTATTGTTTAAAATAATTTTTTCAAAGAACCTTTCAAATAACAATACTTACTATGTATTCTTACTACTACTACTACTACTACTACTACTACTACTACTACTACTACTACTACTGTTAAACTATCTTTGTCCGAGGAGTGTATCTTGGTGTGGCTGTGCCAATAGAGATATTCCGGGCTGAAATCTTATCATCCTGGCACGACACCACAAGACCCTGGAGTACAATAGCCACATCCCTGTTTGGAGCAGTGGTTGACCATAGTTTTGAGCCCACATTTTCTTCAGATCCTCAAAAGCCTGTGGTCTCCTGTCTGACCGAACAGGTAATAATCAGTTGCATTAAGGTTAGTCATTAATTCTCTGCAGAGAATTAATTATCTTCACTTCGGAAGAAAGACGATGTCAGTGAAAAGATAATGGAATAAAATCCCTTGTATAATTTTACTTCCCATCATGGTCAAATTAACTGATGGTATTAATGACTGCTGGAAGTTGATGGTGGCTAAGTGGTTAATGACACGGACTGAAAACCTGGGTGTGCCAAGTTCGAATCCAGTTCGTTCCACAGAAACACTTTCAGTTAGGATGTTGACAACCTTCACATGGTCCCACCTGTAAGTACCCCATGTCTTTCTAGAAATAATTCTTACTAGAAAGATATCAGGGAAACCAATGCCAACAATGAAATCATCTGATTCATATGAAATGAATGAATGACTTCTATATGATTTAGAAGGGAAAATTGATATTTAATTAGAAAGTTTTTAAGTCTATAGACAATTTTAGCCTACAAATCCAGTAGAAGCTATCCTAAGCTAAAGAATTTGAGAAGATGAGCCATGGTAATTAAGAATCGTCTTTAAAAAGAATTCATATACTTAAAATTTTATTTAATCGGATAATAGGAAGAAGAGAGTGTAGCAGTACCAAACTATTTTCTGTGTATAGAGAGTTATTATGTTGAGTTGAAATTGGTCAAATGTGTGCCAATCAGGCGGTTCTGCTGGCGAACTTCTTACAATGTTTTCTGGACAGAAACACTTATCAACTCGACATCAATGCGACAACAATCTCCTTCTCCAACTTCCTGCCTTCAGGTTAGCATCGACTTTTCGGCATGATAAGTTCATGTAAACCATTTGGTGCGCAGGGAAACAGCTAGCACACAAGTGTAGGCAAATCAGGCGATGACCCACTGGTGAACTTTTTACAGTGTATTGTGGACGGAAGATGAACCAGATCTCAACTTGGCATCAGCAAGGCAACCTGTTTCTCCTACTTTCTGCCTTCAAGCCAGACACGCTTGTTGACATGCCCAAAACGGTGATAACATCATACAGCAGCAACCACGCGATGCACAGATAAACTGATGGTATACATTTTTGCACACACTGTTGCTCACAGAACAACTAACCTTCTTTATTTAGTAAACTACCCTTCCCCCTCCGACACTTTGATTCTTGTTAAATTAAGGAAATAAAAAAAAAGAGTTGAGAGGTTCGGGTAGTAAGCACCAATTCTCTCGATTATTATTGTTTGTTTCAATAGCGTTCGCCCTGGTTTGATTGAGCCGTGTTCTTCCTTGGCCTGCACCACATCCCGAATCATGGCATCCTATGCACGGCAATCCTAAGCAAAGTTGCACGAGATGGTTAACCAATCGTGATTCCATCGTTGAAAGCCGACCACCTGTGAACCTGAGAGCTCAGCTAAGTCCTTCTTTATGACTGTTGTCCAGGTCTTCAGCTGTGTCACCCAGGTTGCGAAATGACTAAATCTGCCTTTATGCACCTCCAACAGTCTTTATAGGGGAATCGGGAAATCTCAATGTCAATAAAGAAGCATGTCTACCAATTTGTCATCTGGTCGGTCCTCTTCTATGGCTGTGAGGCATGGCAATGAGGGTGGTTGATCAGCGAAAGTTGGAAGCTTTTGACAATGATTGCTTCAACTACATCTTGTATTGCTGGTCCCTGTCTAAATTTTCTGCTGTCTGTTTTGTTGTAGCGATGACTTTGATAGTTTAGAAATGCAGCTCGTTAATTCACCGATTATTATTGTTAATGATTGACAATATGGTTTATGAAGAATGAAAAAAGCTAATAAAACTAGTCTTTTTGGAGTGCAAACTTGTCGAGATTTTCTTTTTACTATGCATCATACAGGTCATGCAGACACACAATATATATCTTTTGTTGATGACTGAAAATGAAACGTCAGTTAAAAAAACTTTTAATTGTGAACTGTTATAAAAAATAGTAGAGGCTACAACACCCACTCCATCCCTTCCGGTCGGGTTTCGGGGATAGTATGCACCGACCCTGATAGATCATTTAATTAGATAATATGTAGCCCCTCCTCACGACAGACATTGAACTCACGTTCAACAAGAAACTAGCTATGCATAATCAAATAGTTTATTTTGTTATTCAGTGGAAATTTGAAGCTTGAAATCTGTGCATTCTTTCAAAATCACAAAAGCAAATCTAGGAAGAGTTGTCCTAAATGATGTCCATCTGGATTGAATAACGTATTCAGTTAAACATTCCCTGAAGGTCAACTGATATTTGGGCTGGCGAATCTCTGTCCCATTTGAGGATTCTTGATAAGGTGCAGAAACGTATCTGTAATTTAATTGACCACACCCTTTCTTCTTCTTTTCATCCTCTCTTTCACAGACGTGATGTTGCTAGTCTCAGTCTTTTCTATAAGTACTATTATGGCATATTTCTTCAGAATTGTGTGATCTATTCCCTGCTTCCTTTGTTCCAGCTACTTTGACTCGTTGGTCTAGTGTTCTCCATCAATTCACTATTTTGATACCTCATTGTAATACAGCTTCCTATTCCAGTAGCTTCTTTCCAAGAACTGCAAGCTTGTGGAACTCTCTTCCTGATGACTGTTTTCCTCCTACCCATAGCCTTGGTCTTTTCAAGACTAAGGTCAATAGGCATCTCCTGTCTTTACGATAATCATATTTCGTTCTTGTTAGCTCCTTACATCAAGTGGCTTCATGCCTTGTCAGGAGCGATTTCCATTAAAATATATATATATATATATATATATCAGATGATGACAAGTACTGTTGCGTATAGCCAAAATGTTGAAACTTTAACAAACAAGATAAGGATACTAGTTAAAAAATGTATAAATTTCTAACAGGTCCCCTGTGTAATGCCTTCAAGGATGGTGTCATGACCACAGAACAGATACTACACTACCCCCCTTAAAAAGGAGGAGGTAACAACAAAAACAAATACCCCCCCCCCCCCCAAAATGAAAGTAAGTAATGCCCGGAAGGATGAATTGTATCATGGCCACAGAACAGATACTACATATTAAAAAAAAGGAGGTAATGCCTGTGACCACAGAACAGGTACTACACTACCCCCACCCCTCCAAAGAACAGGAGTAAGTAATGACTAGGAGGATGGTATGTCTGGGAGGAAGGTCTTATGACAACAGAAAAGATACTACATTCTCCTCTTCTTTGAATTGAGTATTGAAAAATAGTACATTAGTCTGAAATTAGTCTGAAATTATCTCAATTGAGCATTAAAATATAGTACTAGTATAGTTTCAGTTTCAGGCAGACAGATACCAAATCTCTATTAGTAATAGCTATGATGTGTAGAGTAGATGCTGACTGGCTAATAACATTTACCATAGCTCTGGTTTGTATTGGGTTACTGCTTTAAGTGTGCTTTTAAAAAAATTTTATTCACCCCAAACAAGGCACACTACCACTGAGACATAAGGGGCTCCTGTGAATTAGAGGCCAGATTTATAGGAGAATCCTAAGTGGGGAGCTGTGCAACAAGATGCTTGTTCAAACAACATTTACATTTCTGCATGTTGGTACAGTCGGGGAAACAGGGAGCGGGGAGGGAATTCCAAAGGCAAGTGGCTTGAGGAAAGAAACTATTAGAGTAGAAAGCCATTCAGCATCTGGGGACCTCTACAGTGAAGAGATGCGATTTTGCTGCTTGTCAGTTTTGTCGGGGTATATATGTTGAGGGGACACAAGTACAACAAGTTTGTCTGAGCACATTCCGTTTAAGTACTTGTAAAACAAGCACAGGGATGCAATATTGTGGTGATGAGACAAGGATTGGAACTTGGTAGACAGTGTGTAATTAGCATATATTTTTACAAACATGTTAGCATGTTACATAGCATGGCCAGACGAACGCAAGTTGGCTCTATATTCTTAATCGACTCTTGTCTGATTATAACGATGATGATGATGATGATGATGATGATGATGATGATGATGATGATGATGATGATGATGATGATGATTCATCTCTTGTTGTCCAGTAGATCCTTTGGTTCTGTTGTGGCTTTCATCCATTTGTGTTTGGTCATAGCGTTCACAGTGTCAAATCCGAGTCACGGCACAAACTCTTGCGTTTTGTCATTGAACCGAGCGTGCACGTTAACCTTAAATACATGCACAGACCTCTAACAAGATCTTATTAAAGAGACAACACCATGTTTTTAAAGTTCATAAGTTTATTTATATTTCCGGAAACAGAAAGAAGTGAACTATGGTTGTTAAAGTACTCGATGGGGTTGAGAAAAAGGGTGCATCTTCCAACCATTGAAGCACATCTGGCTCTCACCAGATCAAGCAGAAAGATAGAGATAAAGCGGAAGTGACATCACCCCTCTTTTGCTTCTGACTTCACTTTCTACAACTCGGTCATAGTAGCTATCGTGATGAACAGAAACCATCATAGATGGTGGGTTGGTGGGGGGAGGAAGAAGGGCCGACCACCCCCATTATACAATGAGTGCATGCTTGTTTAAATTTCCAATGCCGAAACAACAGAGAAGATAGGGTGGGAAAAGGTTGAAATATTTTTTGTTAGTATGGCTGCAGGATGATGGGTAACAGTTACGAAAGACAAAAGTGAATAAATGGAACTCAAAAATTGTTTAAATTATGCCAAAATGTTTTTTCTCAGCAACAGAATTTCTGATGTGCATTTTGAGAGCAACCTTTACACCTCCCCTTCACTACCTCCTCACACACACATTTGTTTGCCGCTGTTCCAATTTATGACTCTTTTACATGTAACCATTCTCTTTACCCTCTCTTTAACAAAAAAAGAAAGAAAGAAAGAAAAGAAATGAATTCCCATGAACTATTTTTTATGGTGGAAGCAAGTGATGAGATGTTGTTAGTTCTTTGGTATTATTGGAATGGCTTTATTTTCTTGCAGTTTCACAAATACCATTTCCTGTGAATTTCGAAAAACAAGTGACATCTACCTATGCACATGTGTGTGTGTGTGTGTGTGTGTGTAATACTATGTGCATGACTTCAGTTCAGAGATAATAGAATATACACACACAAGACTGTGTAATAAAGTTAACACAAGATCTATGTTATATATATATATAGTGTAAATATTTTTAAATATTAAAGTGTTTTTGTACCTACAGACGATATCGTTTCGGATTTTCATGAAAAGTTTAAGTTAAAGAACTCAAACTATTGTTATATTTCGAGATTACATAAGATAAATTTTATTAATAAATAAGATATTATTAATCCCGTGGATATATTAAATACTGAAAATAAAATTAAGCTCAATGGTTAGCATGTTATGTCAAACAGAGCTTATATATTTAAATTCAGTAAAATACAAAATTTATGGCATAATTAATATTTTGCACAATTTTAATTATTCATACTACATTTCTTATCTTCAATGTTATCATCACAACGTTTCGGCTGCTGTAACCTCGGGTCTTCTTCAGGTGTATCTCTTCGAACTCGGGAATATTCTGTTGAACTCGGAAATCTGGACGGAATTTTGAACGAAACCCTTTATTTAATCCACAGGAGTAGCATGCTCTTGTTCGGTCAACCATGACTGGGAGAAGTCTTCAGTAAATTTAACTATATTCACTGTGCCATGGCACAGTGGATCTAGTACTAAGTTAAATTCAGTTCTAAGTGATAGTCATCTGAAAGGTGATACAAAGAATTGCGAATTACTGAAAACTTTTCCCAGTCATGGCTGACCGAACAAGAGCATGCTATTCCTGTGGATTAAATAAAGGGTTTCGTTCAAAATTCTGCCCAGATTCCCGAGTTCGACAGAAATATTCCCGAATTCGAAGAGATACACCTGAAGAAGGCTGGGGGTTATAGCATCCAAAAACTTGTGATGATAACACTCAAGATGAGAAATGTAGTCTGAATAATTAAAATTATACAAATTATCAATCCTCATCTAAAAAATTCAGAAATATAATATTTTGTAATCATGCTTCAAAAGTAAACACTCAACAATTTTCATGAAGAAATATTGTTGAGTTTTGACTTTAGGAGCATGATTACAAAATATCAATTATGTCATAAATTTTATCATCCACTGAATTATATATATATATATATATATATATATATATATATATATATATATATATATATATATATATATATGTGTGTGTGCCAACTTCTAGGTATATATAGATCTTAATTTCCCTTAATTACGTGACAGTTTCTGTTTGTTGAGTGGATATGGCGACTGCTTGCAGATTCTGGGCTGACTCTGTGAACCGGGTTCGTGCCTCCTGACCGTCTGAAATTGTAACTTTCCTGCACTGATGAGAGCAATAAGCTTGAAACGCTAGCGGCTGTAGGTATTAACAATTTAATATATATATATATGTATATATATATATATAATTTATTTAGATACTGTATGTTACATATTTCAGCAATGTACCGCGGTTTAACCCATAAGGGCAGATTTAGACATCTTTACTAAAGATGTCTAAATCTGCCCTTTTGGAAGAAACCGCGGTACATTGCTGAAATATGTAACATACAGTATCTAAATAAATTATATTAGCTCTCTTATATGATCGAGCACTTTATTTGATTTCTTTTCATATACAACCTGACACACACTATATATATATATATATATATATATATATATATATATATATATATATATATATATATATATATATATATATATGGAAATTGAAAAGGGAAAACCAAAAATATCATTTATGTATTCATCAACGTTTCGTCTTTATTATGACTTTCTCAGGATGATTGAAGAAAAAACAAACACAAGTACCAAATGTTTGAAACAAGAGGTGGTGACGGGTGTGAGCTTAAACTTGGGGTCACTTATTAAAACAATGAATTATGAGATACAAATAGATGGATAATTGAGTTGCCAGTAGAGAGGTAGGGGAATGGTGACGGGTGGAGCTATAAGATCATTAGGTATGGGGAGAGACATTTCAATAATTGTGGAAGGAGTGGGGGCGGATATTGGTAGCGGTTAGAATTAATTTAAACTATGAAGCGGGAGGAGGGAACAAGACATGTTTATTGAATCTTTTTAAAATTAACCTTGAAATGAGAGAGCAGGAGGGTTAAAAATCAGGGGCGTGTAAGAAGGGAGGGGGCGAGGGAGGGGGCGAGAACAAGATCAGTCGTGGGGAAGGTGACACCTACATATATATATATATATATATATATATATATATATATATATATATATATATATATATATATATATATATATAAGCACACAAACATACACACAATTAAGTATATACATATATATTCACATATACATACACAAAACACGCAGGTAAAATCGCACCTAATGTGTGGAAAACTAAAAATAAAAAGGAGAATAAATATTATTAATGTCGTGACGTGCTCGGGTGATTGACTTGAAATAAAAAAGTTTAAAGAGTATTGAAAGTATGATTTTGTCCATTATTTTAAAATAAATCATAACTGTAGGTTGATGACATGAGTAAAGAATTTAAGAAAAAGAGATGGATATATATATATATATATATATATATATATATATATATATATATATATATATATATATATATATATATATATATATAGTTAGGTATGTGCATATGTTTATATATTTCAATATATAGGATTCAATCATTATGAATTCTGGAACACAGCTGCTATGCATAAGGGTGAGTAATTTGGGCAATAAGTGTAATTTAGTTTCATGCAAAAGGGAGTAAAAAGCTCTTTGTGAAAATTCAGATACCTCTGTCTTTTGTGAAATGTTACCAATATTAGACATTAATTATTAAATATTCCCCCATCTTCAGTTTCTTTGGGATATTTTAAAGCGTTTTTACAGGGCATAACATAGGCACAACCTCCCATTTGAAAATTCAAATATATTAGATTTGCATCGGATTTATCTATAGTCATTATACATTAATTAAGTTAGATTCCCTGAATTTCAATTTCTTCTTAAGACCCCTTAAGCTTAAGCATTAAATTTGTAACATTTTGGATTTTGATTAAAATTGGAATAAGAATTCTAGGCATAAGGTTTAGTAGCATTGTATCTTGATTTTAATGTTTTTAAAGGGTCATAAAAGTGATGCAAAACAATTGTGTTCGGGGAATTGATTTTACCCATCCTCAGACGGGTATTCTTCTCATAATTATGTTCAAATTTTGTTGATCTCAACTCAGTTTATATATATATATATATATATATATATATATATATATATATATATATATATATATATATATATTTAAATGTTGAATTAAATTAAAGATAATTGATTTATTGTTTAATAATAATATATTGTGATAATATAAAGCTCAATATATTGACTAGAGCAATCAATTCTAGAGATGAAAGATGAGAATAAAAAATTGTAAAGATACAATATTTATTAGAACATCAGAAGTTCAAAGCAAGGAGCTTCATATCCTTAATCCATGGATTTTCAAAGATAAACTCTTTTCATCAGAGGATAGAAAAAAACCGACAATGTAATTGTAAATATTATCAGCAACATTTAACTTTGAAAAAATTCATACACAAAATAAAAACCAAAAGATAAAGAGTTTTTTGTTGAGATAAGAACATAGAGTTAAGGTAGACGCCGTCAAAAAAATGTCAAAAATAAAACAGCTGTTATATTGGAAATGAATGTTTGAAAAAGAATACTCAAATTGTTTAGGAGTCCAAATGGTGTTGTTAAGAAGACAATTTTTAGACGGTTGTTGGTAAAGTCCAATCTATCCTGTCTGTGCAGTAGTCCGATAGTGGAATTATCCGTTTCACAGGGTTCAGAATGAAGTTGGTCAGTCAGAGTTCGATGTATATCAAAGTGTGCATTACGAAAACCTCTAGCTCTCTGGTTGATCAGTGTTTCGATAGGTTACAAAAATGGATTTAGAGCCGATATTTTTCAAGCCGGTGTGGAGTGAAAGTATTGCTTGTAGGTGATGGTGAAAATGGCTATTTTTGTCTGCTGGGACAGGAATATTAGCTGTTGGTGGTGGTGGAGTATCTAGGCAACAGATGCGGCAAGGATGTAAGGAATCAAAGAGAGGTGGACTGGTATGTATACATACTTACATATATATATATATATATAGACCTACATATATACACACATATACATACATGTATATACGTATATACAATATATGCATATATACAACTGTATAAACATATCTTCTTACATTTTCTTTTTCAGTAGCTGAAAGAAGGAGGGTTAGGGTATGGGTGATGGAGGCTTAGTTGGTCAGTGTCAAGCTGTAAGATATTTATGGTTGGGGAAGGGAATTGTTTATATTTTGCCGAGGTGAATAAGTTTATTTAGGGGTGGGGGTAGATTAGAAAGATGTGAAGGGAATTTGATGAAAATGATTGTCTTGCAATCAGCGTTTTAGAGGTCAAGGGGTAGAATTATTATTTTCAAATTATCTTGAAAAATTTATTTAAAAATGATCTATTTTAGGGAAAGATTTATGTTTAAAAAAATCTTTTTTTCAAAAGAATTTATTTTTCAAATAAATTTATTTAAAATAAAAATTTCATTTAAAAAGATAGATAGTATTTGGGGTCTGTATAAACAAGAATTTATAGACCCCCAAATACTATCTATCTTTTTAAATGAAAATGATCTGTTATGTGTTTTGTTAGTCTGAAAAGTAACAGGATTGTGTGTGCTGCGTGAGCGATGGGCGAAAGAGCGAAAAGCAGATACGTTCAGAGATACAACTGTAATCTTAGCTTTCTACAAACTTTGCATTTACATTACTTCAAATGTTTTTGTTTACACCATCTTTTTTTAAGGTCGTTCAGTTATGAGCACTGAGGAACGAATTATCAACACCAAGCAACAAGTGAAAAGAACATCACCGTACTCGAACCACCCCTATTCAGCTGCTCTTTCTCTGTATGACCAAGTCAAAGGGGATCAACAAAGGGAACTGTTTCGAAGGCATCAATGCCATGAAGAGGGTTGTAAAAATGGATCTGAAGGGCAATTACACAGAGGCTTCCACGCTTCATCCCTGTGGGGAATCGTCAGGCTAAAATACATGAAGTTTCTGTTGCCGGGTGTTTTTATATATACATGTGATGTTTAGTTTAGCTAGTTAACCAAAAGAATTTTAACAGAGAGGACAACGTCAGGCCACTCCTCGCCTAAACAACGTATCAACTCTACGCTCGCACGCACAGTCACACACACATATGTCTATCACACGCAACCACGCACTCACACAACCACACACTCATGCATGCATACACACACTGTTGACAAAGGCGCACACACATTCGTACAACTACCCCTATTCAGCTGCTCTTTCTCTGTATGACCAAGTCAAAGGGGATCAATAAAGGGAACTGTTTCGAAGGCATCAATGCCATGAAGAGGGTTGTAAAAATGGATCTGAAGGGCAGTTACACAGAGGCTTCCACGCTTCATCCCCGTGGGGAATCGTCAGGCTAAAATACATGAAGTTTCTGTTGCCGGGTGTTTTTATATATACATGTGATGTTTAGTTTAGCTAGTTAACCAAAAGAATTTTAACAGAGAGGACAACGTCAGGCCACTCCTCGCCTAAACAACGTATCGACTCTACGCTCGCATGTACACTGTCACACACACATATGTCTATCACACGCAACCACGCACTCACACAACCACACACTCATGCATGCATACATACACTGTTGACAAAGGTGCACACACATTCGTACAACTACACATGCACATCCACACTCATAACACATTTATCGCTTCTCTAACTGGACACTTGAAATGAACACTTAATGTTCTGTAATTTGTAAATATATAAATAATCTGTGTTACTTTTAAACTACGTTTTATTCTTCCTTCAACTATATGTATGCCTTATCTTTTATTCAACCATTTTTTTTCCTGTTTTCACTGTTTAAGCATTTCACAAATATATAACACACTTTCATTCTCCCCACGTGGTCCATGTGTCTCTACAAAATGGAGTCTTTAACAACTTAAATGTAAAAGTGGATCTTAACATATTCTTACACACAATATCTTACTATGCTAAGGTCCACGCCCCATACAGTTATATAAATGCTTTGTCATTTAATCATGTTTTCCTTTATTTTTCATTTACAAAACTATTCATGTGTTTAGTTAGCACTTGCTGACTGGTGACCTTTCTATTCTCGCAATCTTTCATTTATTTCCATTTTAATATGCCTGCACGATGTTTATTCCCATTTTCTTCCTTCACCATAATATAACATAATATAACCATTTTATCACATTTACATAAATTGTCTGCGTGGTTCTTGGCAATTCCCAAGATGCTACCGTCGGCTAAATAACCCTAACAAGGAGCCATGCTACACCCCCTCTCTCTCTCTCTCTCTCTCTCTCTCTCTCTCTCTCTCTCTCTTTTCACTGGTTCCATTTTCCCGTGCTGAGCTTTAATCTATGGTCCAACTCTTGTAAATCTGTAGTCGTCGCACGCAGGCGCGAACCCACGCCCATTAAATTCAGAGAAACGATATCCGCATCACGAGAGGGTTGAATTATGCAAATTAGGTGCGATTAGCGGTGAAGAAAGGTGAATAAAAGGAGGTTTTTTTTTTTATCGACGGCGTCAGTTTTTTGGTTAACATCGCGACGTTCACATGCGTGTCGATAGAAAGGAAACAAAAGAACTCTGTATTTCAAGGAACGAAGTAATAATTCAGCATCCCTTTATCAACTCTTTATTTTAAAATCATTCACAGCAAGAACCCGACTCTCTACCGCCACTGCAAAAAAACTTTCCATTCTAGTTCTTCTGTGTAGCTTAAACCAAATGGAGTTTCCATGAACAGAGTTTCTTTCCAAGAACCTCCCATTTGTGGAACACATTGCTGCAGGACTGCTTCCTTGCAGACCACAACATGTCGCCTTCAAGTCCAATATCAGCAGATACTTGTCGCGCTGTCCTCTTGAGTAATCAAATTTTACCCTTTCCGTCCATCGTTTTAAACCCTTTTGTAGTTTTGTTCAGCATCCAACTGACAATCTCATTAACGCTTATCCACGAGTGGTTTTTGGCCTTGGTGAGTGGTGACTTATTACTGCATAAAAAAATGTTGCATGGAATCATTTCATTTACCTCCTCCTTCTTCTCCTAATAGTGTAACTCTCCCTCTCCTCTCTCGGCCCCTCTCTCTCCACCTTCTTTTTCTCTCTCTCTCCTTTTCTATCTCTTCATTGGTTCAATTTACTCGTGCTGTATTTCGCATTTGCCTCCTCCTTTATTTTTACTACTACTACTACTACTACTACTACTACTACTACTACTACTATTTTTCATAGCTTTGTATATTTTTCTAATTCCTTCAAATCTGTTACAAAATTATTTTTATAGCTGAGCTAAATAGACCTTTTTATAGCTAAACATGACCCACTGACAAGCTTCTCCTTGGATGTAAAACCGCAGTGAACATTTTTTAGGCAACAGATGACTCGAAGCGCGTGACAAACCCGGATTTGCACTGTGGTTTGTAACAATTTATTCCCAGTTAATATTTAGTTGATAACTGAATCTGGAATGTGATTACTTCTACAACGTTAAGTTTAAATCCAACTGTGGCGGAAGTGGTGGGGTAGAGGAGATAGACAATGACCGGTTGTCTGGTGTAGCACGACTCCTGCTGACAAGTGAAAAGAATAATGAATGAAAGGTGACAACGACAAAAGGAAAACGAACTCGGGTGTACAATGAAGATAGAGTGTTTTTATTTCATGGAAATAAATTATGTCTATAGGAAAGATGATGATGATATGATGATGATGATGATGATGATGATGATGATGATGATGCGGGCAGGATCGGGAACTGCTGCTACTTGTAGAGGGTAGGATTGCTGTTGCTAGTTGTAGATAGGAACAGACAGATGATGGTCATGATGGCAGCATTGGAAGGTTGCCAGTCATCTTGAAGGGGATTAAATGTTGGCTCATCACAGTGTATGATGATGATGATACTGATTAATATTAGCTAAGATTATTAGTCTTGGTGCTAGACTGTGTCGTTAATAAGATGGGAGCTGCTGCTGCTGATGACTAGTCGACTGGTCGGTGCGAACAAGGTGATGATGCTCATAGCGAGCAAGAGAAAGCTGCTTCTCCTGCTGATTTGTTGGTGGGCACTGAGTGTGGGATTCAAAAAATGCTGCTGGTACTCAGTCATCGGTGTCATCGTTATTATAAACCACTAAGTCGCCTGACAGCGACGCTGGAGTGAAGCCCCTAAGTGACTGGCGAGTGTCGAAAACTGTCTTGTTTTATACTGATTGATAAGTTGCTGCTGATAGCATTGTCCCGATGTCACCTGATTGGTTGGCAAACAGGGAGATGTGTGCAGAGTGACGAAATCGTGTCTATCTCTACCATACACACCGAAGCTGTCGAAAGATCCACATCCGGTTTTGTTAGTAGGAGTACCGAGCCACAAACCGGACACGACACAACTCTATCTATGTAAAATCTATTTTTCCTAAAGTTGGAAAGTTAGAATTCTACTTGATTCATAAAATTTAGTTGAATAATAGACATAATAATAAAAGTTATTTGAATAACACACAAAAATAAAAAAAAAGTTATTTGAATAATAGACAAGAATAAAAAGTTATTTGAAAAATAGACACAAGAATAAAAAGTTATTTGAATAATAGACACAAGAATAAAAAGTTATTTGAATAATAAACAGAAGAATAAAAGTTTATTTGAATAATAGACATAAGAATAAAAAGTTATTTGAATAATAAACAGAAGAATAAAAGTTTATTTGAATAATAGACAAAGAATAAAAATTTGTTTTAACAATAGAAATAAGAATAACAATTTATTTGAATTGAAATAAACATAATTATTGGTTTAATTTTTCAACTTTCATATTCACTTTGTGGCGATTTGTATCTCCCCACCGCCGAAAAAAAGACAAACGCAGAGACTGTCCGTTTCATCATCACCCTCCACTCTATAATAAAGATCAATGTGTATTTATTTGTATCTATTTAAATATCCATTCTTTCATGCAAAAGTTAGCAAGTAAGAACTGCCGGATGAAACCATTTCAAGTGTGAAAGGGAAGGAAGAAAGAAAATAGCATATCAGACACAACTCCCCTGCCGTTTGAAATGAATTTGGAATAAAATCCTTCACTCTGCTTCTATAATGGGACATTTTCTTTCTTGGTGAGTAGTAAATAAACCCTGATCGTTTTCGCCTCAAAAGACATGTTGCTGGTGTTTTCTTAGCCCATAACTTTAGGTTCTTTTTTAAAAATTTAATTTTCCCAAATAAGGTATATTGCCACTGAGACGTGATTAGAGGCCAGATTTATAGGGGGCATCCTAAGCAGGGAGTTGTGCAGCAAGATCTTTGTTCACATTACATATAAATTTCTGCATGTTGATACAGTCAGGGAAACAGGGAGCAGGTAGCGAATTCCAAAGACAATGAGCCCGAGGAAAGAAGCTATTAAAGTAAAAAGTTTTCTAGTATCTGGGTGACCTCTACAGTGAAAGGGCGGGATTTTGCTGCTAGTCGGGTAGATGCAAGTGCAGTAAGTTCGTTGCAGCACATTTCGTGGGGTCAACTTGTTGAACCCGAGGTTAGAATTACTGGGGCTGTGGGAATTGATAGAAACGGATGTGACGTCACATGGCTCAAAGAGAGAGCGAGAGAGGAAGAGAAGCAGTTCCTTGGAAGCACTATAAGTGTGAACATGTACTTTTAAAAATGATAAGATATGATTAAACAGTGATTATCAATCTTTCTGTCTTCCCTGAAACGCATTGATCAGTAATATGGTATGAAGATCAAGGCGAATAAACCTCCTCTGTCTTCAACAGTTTTGTCTTGACTTAGTCCCTTTTCGATGGAGGGATCATGAGCAGTTAACAAGGTAAGATTATGAACTTTCATGTATGACACAAGGTTAAAACACAACAAGTATAGCTGATTTCATCGCCTTATTTGATATTCATTGCACCAGTAACTCCCCCCACATAAATTCAGTATATATGACTATAATCTCGTTGACACACTGGTTTCCATGAGATCACCAAAGTTAAGCGACATTTAGCCTGGCCAGTACTAAAATGGGTGACCATTTGGGAAGACCAGGTGCTGTATGTAAAAAAAATATCTTCAAGTTCAAATTAATCTACAAATCAATCGTATACAAAAACATGTACAATTTAGGCATAAAACATCCAACGATGGTTGACATGCCATAAAACCCAACAACAACAAGAACATAAATTTAGTTGCATAACTTCTATTTTCACACAGTTTTCACCCTGGCAGCATGCTTTTAATTGCTTTGAGAGGTATTTTGGGGTCTTAGTCACTTTCACTTAGTAAAAAATTCATCACATCGAGGTCACCAGCATTAGGATATGAGATTAGTTTACCAAACAGCTCTGTATTAAGTATAGTTCCCAAACATAAACATTATCAGAAAGAATAATAGAGGAAATTAAAGCCAAATACAATTACACATTTATTTACAGTTTACAACATATAACAAAAACCGTAAATGTATCATTATACAAAACATTAAGGATATTAGTTTCTACTCATGAGTAGAGGCAGTTCTCTACCCTTTAAGATAGATTAAGGATATGTAGACAACCCAGATATTTTCCATTCAGTAGGATATTCGTAGGAGAAGTTCAGTGTCGGTGAATTCCTTTTTACTTTCTAACTCCTTTTAGGTTAAACCAAAAGAAATAACCTAGAGGTATCATAGCACTGGTTTATTTCGAGGATTGTTTCCATACAGGTATTTCAGTACAGGTGTTTCAGTATTATGAACTAATCCTGGAGTAGTGGCGACATGAGTGTGTCAGGTGGAAAACTCTCTCTTTTGGCTATCGAGTAACTGTTTATATTGGGATCACTTAACTCACATAGGCTCCAACGTGTGGGAATCTTTTTCATTGGTTTATAGTTCATCCTTACATGTGAGTTAATATTTTTAAATTATATTTTGCGATATCATGCTGCGTTTGTACAGACGTCAGAGACAGGAATTTATTCAAGTGTATCCCATTTCTACTCGGTGCAGAAATGAAAAAGACCTTTCCTTTTCACTTCTTCCTCTTGTACCGAGTGGAAATGGGATGCATTCAAATAATTTACTCTCTCTGAGATCTGCACAAACACAGCGTGAGATTCCGAAAAAAAACAAAACAAAATAAAACATTAACTCACCATAGCAGCATGTTTTTGATTGCTTTGAGAGGTATTTTTGGAGCTCTTAACGCATTGCACTTAATAAAGAATTCATCACGTCGAGGTCACCAATGTTGGGATTTGAGATTATTTCTGTATTTAGTATAGGTCCCAAATGTAACTATTATCAGAACGAATAATAGAGGAAACTAAAACCATGTACAATTACGCATTATGAGAGGAAAGAGTAAACTGAACAAATGGAGAAAGAACGTGAGTATCTTATACAAGCTAGTATCTTTTTCACATTCACTCATCTTGTATATCCGTTTACTCATACACAACAAGTACTCCAGTTAGTGGATATACCGATGCAAGATTCTTAATGAAATCTTTCTCGCCCCTCCCCTGTCCTATGAATCAAAGATCCTTTCTTCTTACCTCACGCTCAATGATTTAGTTTATAAATATTATCATCGGAGAACAAAGGTCCTTTTAACTTTTTTAGTAACAGATAAATTGTTTTTGCTTACTCTGTAGGATGAATTAGAACAATTGGTTATTCATCATACAGGAAGGATACGTCTCCAAAATATGCTGCTACTCTGCCAATGTTAAATGTTAATCTCCGTTGTTTTGATTGTAAATAATTTTCAATGACTAAAGTTTTAGAGTTACTCCTTGCCCTTCCCATCAATTTGACTAAAACAATTTTCCCAGTAAAGGTTGAGTTCCAATTTTTGGCAGGAAAAAACGGCTCTTGAA
Organism: Sepiola atlantica; assembly: GCA_963556195.1. Taxonomy (NCBI): domain Eukaryota; kingdom Metazoa; phylum Mollusca; class Cephalopoda; order Sepiida; family Sepiolidae; genus Sepiola; species Sepiola atlantica. Next base: position 73,954,353 of record OY744519.1, read on the forward strand.
AACAAGGATGTATGATAAATTGACATCTGGCCAAAAGCATTCACAACAAAAATCCATGTCAGGAAAATAACAACAAAATAAAAAAAAATAAAAAATCATACCACCATATTTAAGTAATGTTAACATGAGCCACAAGGAATACTGTTCCTATTTAAGAATGTTAATATACCAAAATATTCCTAGTTTTTAACAGGCTTAAAACAAACAAAGTAGCTGTACCTAATCAGCGTTAAAAAATGGCTCTTGGAAATAAGGATGTATGATAAATTGACATCTGTCAGAAGAAAAATTCATGTTAGGACGCCCCCCCCCCCGCCCCTGCAAATAACAAAATTAAAGAAACGATTGATAATACCATATCTCAGTTATGCTGAAGTAAGCCATAAAGAATATTTTTCCTGTTTAAGTATTTAATGTACCATAAGTATTCCTAGTTTTTAACCAGCGTGGCCCAGGAGTCTTTCATTTAAATTTTTGTTTTACTCATTATCTCCACCCCTTTTTCATCTTTTAATTTTTATATTTTCTCATTAAAGGTTGAGTTTCAATTTGGGGCAGGAAAAAATTGTCCTTGGAGACAAGGATGTATGATAAATTGACATCTGGCCCAAAGTATTCGCAACAAAATCATGTCAGGACAAAAAAAAAAAAAAGTAAACAAAATAAACAACATATGATGACATGAGTCACAAGGAATACTGTATTTTAATGTACCAAAAGTATTCCTAGTTTTTAAAAGACTAAAAAAAAACCAACAAAAAACACCTAACCAGCGTTGCTCGGGAATCTTTAGTTTTCATTTTTGTTTCGTTCATTGTCCTCTTTCTTTTCTCTTAATTAATTTCTTTAAGAAAATATTTACATTCTTAGAAAGATAATTCAATGAAGAAAGTCAAAAACACAGGTCAATACATCTTCTCGCATGAAACTCAACAATCTCACCAGACCTCCCACGCAAGCTTCAATACTAAAGCTTAAACTACATACTGATTTTCTTTGGAAGTCATTTCTGTGATCTCTGCTATATAGTATAAATAGTACTCGCTCAGTCAAGTGAGGAACTCTTCAGTGAGAAGAAGAAAGAGACAGTAAACCTGGCGACGAGAATGAGTGACACACTTCGAATTTAACGAAATAAATAGTTATTTAAAAAACAACAAAAGGACACTCGAATTCAACAATACGAGTCGAATTTAACAAAACAAATAATTATTAAAAAAAAACTACTCGAATTCAACAGCACGAATTAAAAACTCAAATTTAACAAAACAAATATTTCACGATAAAAAACTCCACTCGAATTCAACAACACTATTCGAATTTAAGCAAACAAATAATTATTTAAAAAGAACTACTTAAGGGTATCTTTTACTTTACTCAGCAGACTAAAAACGCTCAAAAAACAAATATACAACAAATAAAAGTAACTGTAGGCGATAAAAGTTATTTTAAAACTTACCTGTGGCATCTGTTTGTATTTTTAACCCGTTCGAAGTGTTATTTATTAGAAATTAAATTATTCGTCACACCAACATCGCAGAAATCCAAGATGGCGATCATAGGGGGGTATGTAAGAGAATAAGGACCGTCCACCATTTTTTTTTGTGCAAAAAAAACAAGAATTTTTTTTTAATATCTAATAAAAACCCATGTATACTACGTAAAAATACAAACAAATGTCATAATTACATAGGAAAATATCTATTCTCAATGTAGGTCGCTTTTACTTGTTGCATATCTATGTTTTTAAACACTTTCTCGTTCGTTTTTTTTTTACCCCGTTCACGACTCTGCGGAGTAAAGTAAAAGATACCCCTACTTAAATTTAACAACACTAGTTACAAACTTCAAATAAAAAAAAGAAGGAAAATTACATCCTCTATGTCAACAATAGAGCCCCTAGACTGGGAAGACTCCAACCAGGAGCAAGCATTAAGAGAATGGAGTGAACATATTGAAGACATATTTACATCATTTAATATAGTGGATGATAAACGACAACTATCACTCTTTCGGTTTTATGGGGGAAAGAACCTCACAGATATCATTAAAACCTTAACACCGGAGATACCACGAGGTCAAGTAGAGCCTACATACAAAACAACAAAAATAGCGCTGGACGAATACTTTATCTAGAAAACAAAGTCTTTGAACGACATAAATTCAGGATGCTTAGTCAAGAAAACTGGGAATCAACACACAATTACGTCACTCGTCTACGCACACAAGGAGCAAAATGCAACTTCGACGAATACAACCTGTACAAAGCTATAGGTGACCAATTGATAGAAAAATGCTCGTCAAGCAAATTACACTGTGCGTATTTGAAAGAAGCAGATTTAATAGTAGAGGAAGCTCTTCAAAGAACATTCATATTTGAATTGACTGAAAGACAAGCAAGGCAAATAGAAGAGGATGAAGGAGAACACTCAGAAATCCACAAAATGACAACACATTATAAACAACATCAACAACAACAACAACAATATAACGGTGGATATAGGAAACAATCCAGGGACAACCACCCATTAAAACCAGTTACAAAATGCTACAGGTGTAGGGACCTAAATTCCTATTATCATCAAATAGAACGGGATAGTGAAACGTCTAAGGTCGCTGGGATGCTGAGAACAGATATTGAGAACAGATACTACACTTTGATTTTAGCCAAAAGGCCAAATAACCATAAAAATAATGTTTTTTTATGGCTAGGCATTTTTAAATGAATGAAAAAAAATTAAATCTATTATTGTATTATCTTTTGATGAGGTGGGTAGTGTAGTGTCGGTCTTGTTGTCATGACCGTCCTCCCAGCAATTACTTCCTCCTTTTTAAGGGGGTGGTGTAATCTTCCCAGGTATTACCTCCTTCTTTGGGAGTCAATGTAGAATATGTTCATTTAGCATATTATTCTCCCAGGCTAGCATATATATATATATATATATATATATATATATATATATATATTTTGATTTTATTCCATTAGTTGCGACAAAACAAGTTTTGTTTCATTGGTGCAAATAGCGACCAACTCATCGGGCTGACATGGGACATGTCCCATGTCACCGTTATAGACAAAGCCCCAACTCTGTCCCCCTCCCCCTCCAATGTATTTTCAATTTTCAATCTCCCGTTAAAGTGAAGTTAAAACTTATGCCATTTGAATTCCATCGCCAGCCTGATGAGTTGGTCGCTATTTGCACCAATGAAACAAAACTTGTTTTGTCGCAACTAATGGAATAAAATCAAAAAATATATATTTTGCTCTGAATTTTCATTGAGCACTCTCATAAACCCGGTTTCAACTTCCTTCGGATTCATACCCCCTGGATATTTGTAACAAGTTAATTATATATATATATATATATATATATATATATATATATATATATATATATGCAAAGCAAAGGCAGTTATCTTTCCCTCTGCGTTTGTTAAGATAACAAATGCAGGGGAAAAGATAAATTGCTCTATGTTGGGTAATATTAATTGCTTATGTATTTTTAGAAGGTTGTGTTTTAGTCTGCATTTGTTATCTTTGCCAAAGTGGTTTATGTTTGTCCGTCTATTTATCAACAAGTTCACATCATGAATTAATGACCGTGAACAATTTATGAGACATTTTAAAATCTTACGAACCAGCATCGACATCTTCTGTCAGAATTCTTCATCATTGTAAAAACATTGTGTCCATCAGAATTGTCTAATTTATTCCCTGCTTCCTTTGTTTCAGCTCGTCTAACTCGTTATTCTAGTGGTATTCATCAATTTCCATAAAGAAAAAGAAAAGGAAGACATTTTCACACAATGTATATCATAACTCTGGAAAAAACAATAAAAACAGTAGGAAAATCTAAGTAACCCACAGCACTCCGAGAAAATTGTGCCTTTAGATGCAATAGTGTAAAGTTCTGAAACGAACCGTTAAAAGTCCTATTTAAAATAATGATTTAATTACGAAATTAAATCCACTAGAACACATCTTCATTTATTTTGTAAACAAGTCAGCCATTTTAATCTTTTGTTAATTATTAAAAAACAAAGAATGAATTACATGACTTTTCGACATTTGGAAGGAATTTGGAGCATTTAAATTGTCAAATACAAAGTTATTTCTGGCTTTAAAATTTTGTAGCAAATCCTCATGTATTAAAAGATTGAAAGCTATTTACTTCCAATAATTTTATAAATGGAGATTAAAAAAACATTGCATTAACAAAATTATAATTTTATAACAATTTGTTTTAATTGATAATTTAAGCGGTTGCATATATATATAGCGAAAATAAGACAACAAAATTACAAATGAATAATACCAACCAATAATTTATTATGAACTGTTTAAAAAATAGTTAAGCAAATTAGGCATTCAAATTGGGTCTTTTGTCTGTACTATTTAGAGATTATTTCAAAATATGTTGCATTATTAATTTAAACTAGCGGGACCCGTGTAAATTACACGAAATGATGTTTTTAATACTAATTATCTTGTTCCTAACCTATACATGTTTGAATAAAATATGATAAGATTTAGACTTGCATGAACAATACATGAAATAATTTACAAAACTTCTTTATATACAATATTTCTAGTGAAGGTAATATTTCGACAACTAAACCTTACTTTGTAAATGTTTTCGATTAAATTAAATTTGGCTCCAATTCATGAATATTTACTCCTCTCCAGGAGTTAGGCACAAGGCCAGTTTTATCTTACTCCCACAAGTAAGATGTGACCCAAGGTCGGGACGGGAAAGTGGGGTTTGAAAAGCCAGCGCTCGAGAAGGTGAGCACTCTGGCCATTAAAAATTGCCTGGGCAGCCCCGTCGGCATTCCCCGGTAGGGGCGCCCCAGGCAGTAAGCAATAAACTTACTCCTCCCCAAAGAGGGGAGGCGAAACCTGGGAGGGTGGACCTCCTAGAACTGCACAGGACAGACCCATAGACCGGCGTAAATCAAACCTCGAAGGCCAAGACAATACCAGTCTATGGAGTGCAGTATCCATCGGAACAGATACTATACTTTGATCTTAGCCAAAAGGCCAAGCCAATTAATGAGTAGCATACAAAGATTCGAAAGGTCGTTGCTTTTGATGTAAGCATGACACACAAAATCACACACGCTATTGTATTAATATGTGTCTTCCCGGTCGTCCCCTCCCTACCTCTCTTCCCCTTCCCCTCGAAATATAGAAAAAAATCTTAGAGGTTGGTTGGGATCGAACTATAAACCAGTCGGCCCGAAGTCAAAACTACTACGTCGCTAACCGTTGCGCCAAAGGGAAATACTCGAAAATGTTTCGAAAATTAGGCGAGTTGAATGTTTTTCAAAATCTAGGTGCGGCACGCATGCACAGAGATTTTGCCGGAAGCATGATACACGAACACACACGCTATCGTATATATAGATAACAGTATACAGTTTTTATAATAATATAGGAGTGATAAATAAAAAAAAGCTTCCGCATTTGTTCATTTAGATATTTACTCGCATTTGCTGGAGTAGCAAATTTGTTGTTCTGCTGGCATTATCTAATACCTACCTACTGACTTTCTTATCTCTCAAGTTATCTATCAGTCTTTCAATACCGTTTTTTTTTTTCACCATTTAGTATAAGAATTTCTTTGTTTTGTTAAGAGAAGCTTTGTGTAAAAATGTCTTTTCAAGTCAACGTTGGAACTCTGGGTTTCTATGGGAGGAATTAAATGAGCATTCTCTCAGGGAAGAATGGATAAGTAATCAAGTAATCAGGGCTTAAATAACAAAGTGTTGAAAGCGAAGAGTGGCGCAGGAGTTGGGAGCGGATGAAGTGTTGTGTCTGGTGGATTGAAAAAAAAAGTGAAAGAATGATCTGGAGAAAGAACATTGGAATAAGAAAAAAAAAAAAAAAATGAATATTGAAAAAAGAAGAAGAAAATAATAAAAAATAAGGTATAAATAAAGTGCAAGTAAGTCAACGTAGTGGGGGATATAGAGGGAGGAGAGAAATGTGAATCTGACAGAAAAGGAAGGGGGGAATATTTAAACAGAAGACAGGGGGAGGAGGAGGAGATGAAAGAGACTTGGGGAATAAAGGAAGAAGAAAGAATGAACCCCCACGCTCACCCCGCGAAAGCTGAATAAATATTGTAAAAAAAAAAAAAAAAAATGGAAAAATAGAAAATGATTGAAACAGCAAATCAGTAACGACTGAATAAAAATAGGATTATATAGCGAAAGGAGATTATATTAAAAAACATTCATAAAAAAAGTAGAAGCTATAATAATGTACAGACAAAAACCAACCAACCCTGTATCTACATTATGTAGATAAAAGGTTTAATTTTGCCTGTTTTATGGCATATACACCTTTTTGGGTTAACACTAAAGTAATTCAGTAAGTCAACACTAGCATCAATCAGCAGCAGCTGACCGAATCTATAATATAATAATATTCGCAGTGTCTCTGTTTCCATATCTCTAAATATAAATAGCTATTCCTTTATCTGTTACACTAAGGGAGGTAATTCAGTAAGTCAAAGCTAGTATCAATCAGCAGCAGCTGACTGAATCTATAGTATAATAATACGTGCAGTGTCTCTGTTTCAATATCTCTAAGTATAAATAGCTATTCCTTTACCTGTTACACTAAGGGGGGTAATTCAGTAAGGCAACACTGGTACCAATTATCAGCAGCTGACTGAAATATTAATATTGCTATATTATACTAGATAAGACGACAATTGTTTTTTTGAGTGATTTTTAATTATATTGGGTTGGCGCATACTTATTATGATTTTTTTTTAAACGAATTTTATTAAAAAAAAACAATAACAAAATGGCGGTTTGTTTAATTTGTTTCATAAAAATGATCCTCTTCCATTTGAGAATGCGTATCGAAAATCATATCCACATTCTTCATATTATGCTCTACTACTTCGAGAATCTCAGTGAATCTTTTGGTGATAGTACAATCAGCGAAAGACAAGTTGAAAGATGGTTTACGAAGTTGAAATCGGACGATACAAACCTTGCAGATAAAGAAAAAGAAAGGAGTCACCCATAAAATTTCAATGACCAGGCATTTTTGGCAGCCGTGGAAGAAGACGAAAGCTTCACAACAAGGATGTTGACCGAATAATTCACTGTTGATCATTCAACCATCATTCGTCTCAAAACGCTTGGAAATTGCCCCCCCCCCCCATCCCCTCATAGATTATCTTATAACAAAAAGCCGAACGTGTCCAAATTTTAACCAATTTGCTGAAAATTTAAAAAAAAAAAGAAAAGCTGCAATTGTTATGCACCAATCCAATAAAAGAGGCAGATCAGTTGGGAAGTAACGAAAAAAGTATCACGTCAAAAATGATGGCACAGATGCACTCGTATATATTATGACTAGAAGAATATCTGTCTCAGGACGTGTAAAATTAATTCCTCAAATAGAACAGTTTTGCATCACTTTTATGTGTCTTTACAAAGATTAAAAAATCCATTACATCATTTTGATTCTAGAAAATGTCTAAAATTTAAGCCCTAAGCTTTAGGGGTCTTAAGAAGAAATTGAAATTCAAGGAATCTTGCTTAATTGGTGTCTAATGACTATAGATATATTTGAACTTTCAAATATGTACTCATATTATGCCCCCTAAACCCTTAAGACTACTCCAAAAAAGTTGAAATTTGGAGAATATTTATTAATTGATGTCTAATACCTATTGTTAAAATTTCACAAAAATCAAAGGAATCTTGATTATTACTCCATCAGTCAGTTTTAAAATGATAATAGCAATGGAAATACATTAGAAACAGCAAATTAAATATTTAAAGTATTTCAAAATATAGAATGAACCAGGAAGAAAAAAAAAATAATAATAATTTTTTTTTAACTGGTGCCGGCCTAGGCTGACACCAGACAACATATTTGTAGAGGGTCGAGGAGGATGAGAAGACCGAGGAGAGACAGCACAAACCAGACCTCCACTGGAAAAGTGCAGAGAGTGTTGAGACCTTGGGGAGGCTTGTTGCCACCCAAATTCCAGAGAAGACCAAGTGTTCTTACCAGCGAGAAATCAATGGTAAGAGACTGTTGCGATATTGCATCGTTATCGAAAAGAGGTGAAGAACACTGGAAGTCTGGGGAGACTTGTTGTCACTCAGACTCCAGGAAATACCACTGGTTGTTGTCGTGAGCAATCACTGACGATGATCTGTGTGAGAACTCCTAGTGAGTACAAATAATAATAATAATAATAATAATAATAATAATAATAATAATAATAATAATAATAATAATAAAAAAAATATAAATGACTATGGGTTAAATTTAATGCAAATCTGAAATATTTTAATTCTCAAATGAGAGGTTGTGCTCATATTATGCCCCCTAAAATTTCTTTAAAATACTCCAAAGAAATTTAAATTTGGGGAATATTTATTAATTGATGTCTAATACCTATTGTTAAAATTTCACAAAAATCGGAGTTATCTGAATTTTCACAAAGAGCTTCCACACCTTTTTTTTACCTCCTTTGCATAAAACTAAATTAAACTAAATATAGCCGACATTACAACCCATACGGCTAGTAGCCGTGTTCCAAAATTCATAAAAGTCGATTAATTAGTTTAGGAGTGAATGCTGTACATAGAAATGCATAAACATATACACATAACTAACTTCATATAAATAGGGATGAACAGGCCTCAAAAGGGAGGAAACATGCATTGAAAAAAGGAGAAAAAAACAAGAGGAAAAAAGAGAAGAGTAAAAGATAATGATGGAAAAGGGAAAAGAAGAGAAAAGAGAAAGATTGAGAAATAAATAGGGAAAGAAAAAAAGAAATAAGTGAACAAAAATGACAGAGGTTTAAATGATGGCTGTGAATTCCTTTACAAAAACTGTTGGTTCTGTGTGAAAAAGAAATTGCTGCATCTTTTTCATTTTAAATATATAACTCTCAACAAATGTGAGGCAGAGTTACGCACCCCTGCTTCCCCCATCCCCCCATCCCCACGAGGTTATGACAGTGACAACTGGTGCTTGAGTATATTGTCACCACAAATGATAAATCTTTATGGTATGTCTCTCATGCCTGTGTCATTTATTTTGTAATTTTTTTAAAAGTGGCATCTTCTCTGATTCCCGAGAAGATCTTTCATTAATAACGATGAAATATTTAAAAAAATCACCATATGAGTCTGATTGTGTTGTTTTGGTCTCTCCACTTTTATTCCCATTCATCTCTCTCTCTCTCTCTTTCTCTCTCTCTCTCTCTCTCTCTCTCTACACACACATCACAAACTTTCCTCTCTCGCTCACGTGCATTTTATAACCTTTACTCCTACTCCCCATGTGTTCCTTATATCATATATCTTGAAAAAAGCTTAATAAAGTTTCAAGTGGAATGTCTATTCATACATTTCTGCGTTGACTGCTTTGTCTTCCATTTGAATTCTCTTTACTTTTATTCCACTAAATATTTCTCACACACACGCATATCTAATTCATAAAATTAAGTCGACCTAAAAGGTTTCTGTCCTAAAATACCGATATTTAATTTTGAATAACCATTTCTTTTTCTCTCGCGTTGATCCATATTGCAATTCACTTTGATTTCTTTCCAAATACAATTATTTCTGCTCGGAATATTTTTCACAGGGAAGCCATTTTTTTTCTGCAGTAGATGTCAATTACAGATGGAAGCCAGTTTTTTTTTTGTATCAGTAGCAACTATCGCTATTATTACAGAATAGTAATACTGATATATTCTTTCGTTTAATAATACTAAATAACTGTTAACAGATTTTTTATTTTTATTCAATAGAAACTGCCATGGAAAGAAATAGGTAATATTTGAAAACTTTTAGATTTCAATGTCGAAAAAGGTCATGCGACACATCATTCATAAAGTTGTTTCCATTCCTAAGCAGAACTCAAGTAATGTAAGGAAGATAACTCACATCTTAAATTGAAGAATATAATATCAGTTGTCTACCTTACAACTACAATTTTAACTCAAAAGATGTGTGTTTGATATACATAAATTTTTTCCACTTTGTATATATATATATATTCTTAGATTTATTCTCATGTATTTATTTTTATTTTGTTTTATTATACTATATTATATTTTATTATATTTTATTCTCTATAATTATTAAAGATTATATTTTTTATCCTTTTATTCATTAATCTTAATTTAAATTTAATTTTATTTTATTCCATTTTATTATTTTTCTATTTTTCTTTTTTTCTTAATTTTATTTTATTATATACATATATATATATTTTTATATGTAAATATTTTTTATATATATTTATTTTTTTATATATATATTTTTTATATATATATTTTTTATACTTTTAAAATCATCATCATCCTCCTCCTCCTCCTCCTCCTCCTCCTCCTCCTCCTCCTCATCATCATCATCATCATCATCATCATCATCATCATCATCATCATCATCATCATCATCATCATCATTATCATCATTATTATTATTATTATTATTATTATTATTATTATTATTATTATTATTCCTGGTTCATTCTATATTTTAAAATATTTAATTTGCTGTTTCTAGTGTATTTCCATTGCTATTATCATTTTAAAACTGACTGATAGAGTAATATATGGTTGCATAATGGGTGGTTATGTCTCCAATATTGTCTGAATATATGTTTTTTGAAATAATACTGAAATCTGATGGTTTCTTTTTTTAATGACTTCGGTATGTGATATTATAAAGTGTGCTGATGAAGTGACGGTTTGGAGTCATCAAAAGTATAATACAACATAAATTTTTTCCAAATTGTCTTGGAAACAATCATACGCCAAATAATCGTTGTGTTTGAATTCTTGGGACTATATATATATATAACAATATTTATAAATAAATATTAAATTATTTTACCTACATATGCCGGCGTTTCAAGCTTTTGCTCTTATCAGTGTAGGAAGTGACAATTTCAGACAGTCACAGGACGCGAACCCGTTTCACAGAGTCAATCAAGACTCTGCACGCTTTCGCTCTGTCCCCAAGGCCATCAGGAATTATCTCATGATACAGGAGGAATTAAGTTCTATTTGTGCCTAAATACAGCGGGCAGTAAACAGCAGACAATCTAGAAGGTTCAACGATCTCTCTCTCTCTCTCTCTCTCTTATATATATATATATATATATATATATATATATATATATATATATATATATATATATATATATATATATATATATATATATATAGTGGTATATTATATATGCATGCTGGCATATGCCGTAGATGGAATGGGCAGTTTGTAACTGTATGTGGTTATTGTCTATGTGCTGCCTTTTTGTTAGGTTTCCTTGTAGTGAAGCTATGAGTCTGCAAGTTGTGTCTAGACCATCTCTGTTTATGGATGAGGAGTGACAGATGTTTTATTAGTCAATGTTCATAAATGACGGCTCCTAGTCCTGTAAGACTGACTCTCATGGGTAAGCCAGTTAGTTTTGTCTAGGTAGTTTGGTTGAAGGTGAAGTCGGTGTACTTTACAATGTTGGTGTATGTTGAATATTTTTGACTGAATTTTAATCCCCTCTCTTTCTCTCCTTATATGTAACTTTTAATGCCCATTTGTTCTGAAGTGCTTAAAGTTAGGTTATGTCAACTGTAGTCCGGAATATTTCAAATAATACGGCAATGGTGTCTCATAGTTAACAAGGAAAAAAGGGGTGGAAAAAAATCAACAAATAACTGTTACCAAAGGCAATAAAAGTTACTTTTTTTTATCTACCTGCAAGTCTTTGAAAGCGTTTTTATTTCAATTTAAGATTTCGTTCAAATCGTCTTTCGTTAGAGTCAAAATCCAAAATGTTGGACGGACGCTTTGGCTGACATCTCTGAAGTTTGATTGATGGGGTTTTCGTCTTTTCAGACAAAAAAAAACCCTAAAAAAGCAAACAAATATACAACAACTAACTGTTCCAAACGCAATAAAATTTACTTTTCTACCTAATTAAAATGAGAAAATGAGGGAAAATAAAAAAAATAATCAGACTTCGGTTATTTCTGGAAAGTGGAGTCAGCCATTTTAGATTCTGACTTTAATGAAAGACGATTTGAACGAAATCTTAAATTGAAATAAAAATGCTTTCAAAGAATGTAGGTAGAAAAGTAACTTTTATTGCCTTTCGTAAAAGTTATTTTTTTTATTATTTGTTTATTCACCCCTTTTTTCTTGTTAACTATAATGCACCATTGCTAATAATGCTTCTCATGAACAGAATAAAAATTATGGGTATAACGTTTTATTTTTTATTTGTACAGATCTTGAAATATCATATACCTGTACTATGCTTGAATAATTTCCAGTAAATAATATATAAATGATGATTAGGCATTATTTATAGAACACCTGTAATTTCTAACCAAATTAAAATTAAATGGAAGAATGTAATAGGAGTTGTATATCTAACAACTAAAATTTTAATGTTCACATCAAACTGACCTTGTGTCACATTTTACTGATGTGGAGAGCATGTAAATATACATTCAGAAGAAAGAGGGGGCAGATAAGCAAGAGAGAGAGAGAGAGAGGGAGGGAGAGAAAGAACAACAAAGAAGGAAAGATATATATATATATATAGAGAGAGAGAGAGATACAGAGAGATACAGAGAGAGCGAGAATGAATGGAAAAGCGGATAGACTAAACAATACAATTAAAACAATTAAAGTCACACTATATAAGGTGAGACTTTATATTTCATCTTTATTATCAAAAGATTTCATCATAAATGGGCGATAAAGAAAAGAAAACTGTGAAAATCTTGTGCATTTGTAAAATGTGACACAAACGTCGACAATGGAACGACATTGTCTACATGAATAAATGTGAATTTTCACGAATATTTAAGCATCCATGTTTAAACAAAACGGGCGCTATTATTCTCAATTCATAAATTAGAAGGCGGAGGAGTTGTAAACGTAAGCAAGGTAGGCTCTCTTTACCGGGCTAGAAAACTTCTCACACCTGCCAGTATCTTATATTTCTATAACGCTGCCATTCGCCCGTGCATGGAATATTGTTGTCACATCTGGGCTGGTGCACAGACCACCAGTTTCTCCCTCTTAGACAAGGTTCCAAAAAGAATGCAGAGTGCAAAAAAGAATGCAGGGTGCAAAAAAGAATGCAGGGTGCAAAAAAGAATGCAAGGTGCAAAAAAGAATGTAAGGTGCAAAAAAGAATGCAGGGTGCAAAAAAGAATTTCTAACCTAATATATCCCGCACTGTCTGCCAAGCTTCAGCATTGCCGCAGTGTTGCATCCCTGTGCTTGTTTTACAAGTACTTCTACGGAATGTGCTCTGATGAACTTACTGCAATTATACCGTCTCCCACAACGTAAATACCCCCCCCTCCGATAACAGCAAAATCTCACCTCTTCACTGTAGAGGTCTCTAGATGCCGGAAAATTTCCTACTCCGATAGCTTTTTTCATTTTAACCTCTCTTTCAGATAAAAGAAAGTTTACCAAAATTAGCCTTGTGGAAAGAGGTCAACGGGCGCCATCTTTAAAGACTGCCACTGATTCTAGCCTCTTTTCTCTCAAGGCAATTTCTGTAAATTCATCTTCAAAAATACCAAATGTAGCAATGTGAATTTGGATAAAACCAACAGTTTTCATAAAGTTAAATATAATTATAACTTCTTATGCCTTATTTTTGTCTCTTTTGATGTATTACTGCAGGAGCTTAATATTCTGTCATATTCTAATTTCAGGTTGGCCAAAGTGAAGTACCGATAATTATGGATGCTTACAAGTGTGCTATTTGCAACAATGAACTGTTCAGTAATGAAGAAACATTCATCGTCAGCCAGAAGGGCATCGATTCCATTAACAGAGCTTCTGAACAACGGAGAGAGATCATAATTCAGATTGGTGAACTGTGTTGGATCAACCCCAAATACATAGAAATTGACTGTAAAAACAGGTCCACCCATGATGAATTGCTATCCCATGCAAGCGCTCTTTGTGTGTGTTTAACTTTAAATAACATTGTCTTTTTCGTGGTTCTGGAGCAAAATCTGATAGAAAGAAAAAAGGTGTTGATATTTCCCATGTAGAAACTATTGAGTTTGAGGACAGAGTGTTAAAAGTTCGTGAGAAAGTCCGAAAAAATGATGGCTGGGCATCCACTGTTAAAGGTAGAATAGGTTATGTAGCTGACCTTGTTTCAGAAGAAGCACGTTATCACAGAACATGTTTTGCAAACTTTGATTACAATAAAAAACATTCCTAAGGCATTTTCTTCTGCTGATTCTTCTAAGAAACAAAACCTTGGTAGACCAGAGGATTCAGAGAGAAAGCAGGCAGTTCTGGAAGTTGCTAAATATTTGCAACAAAATGACGAGGAGCAACTCACCATTGTCGATCTTGTTAAAAAAATGGAAGAAATTCTCGAGGACACTGGCTTTGAACCATACAGTCTCTCGTACATGAAATCTCTATTGTTAGAACATTTCAAAGACAAAATCATTGTGACTGAAATTAATGGAAAACATAATGTTATTACATTCTTAAGTACAGCAAAATGTATTCTCCATGAATTCTATGCACAGAGCCGCTCAACAGACAATCCAGAATCAGAGGCCATTAGAATCATAGAGACGGCAGCCAAGCTTATCAAGAACGACATTAAAGGTATCCAGACAAGTTTAGAATATTACCCGTCTAAGAATGATCTTGAACAGGATGCAATTCTTGAATATGTTCCTAAAACATTGTTGATCTTTCCCAGGAAGATATTTGCAGACAAATATTATAAACAATGCAAAATTTATTTATTAAAAGTTTATAATATTTTATTCTTCCCCCCTCCCTACCTATGGTAAGAAATGACAAAAATGAAGATTAGAGAAGATCCTCAACACAAGTGTCCATTTCAGGCGAAGTGGTTATAACAAGAGAGATAGATAGATAGATAGAGAGAGAGAGAGAGAGAGAGAGAGAGAGAGAGAGAGAGAGAGAGAGGGGGGGGGGAGGAAGAGTAGAGAGAAAACATTTATTCTGGTGTGAAGCTGAAGAAGACAGAAAAAGTAAGTAAATACATAAAACTTGACAGAGAGCAGAAATACTAAGTAAATGCATGTTTTTCAGAGAGTTGAAGGGAATAGGAACATGAAAATTACTGTAATGTCAATAATTATAGGAGCACTTGGAACAGTTTAAAAGAACGTGGAAAAAAGGAAATTAGAATCAAAGGGAGGACTGACACCATAAAAACAACGGCACTGCCGATGAAAACAGCTGGCATATTAATGAAAGTCTTTGCGTTCAAAAACCAAGCCACATAACCAGGTGACACTGGCCAACCACAGGTTAGTTAAAATGGTACCACAGAAAGCGGTCATAGGATGCCAGAGAGAATGGAAACATGGAGGAGGAATAGCACTACCCAGACCTCGACTGGAAGATTAGAGAGAGTACTGGAATTTTAAGAAGGCTTATTATCACCCAAAAATCACCAGCTGTTACCAGCGAAAAATCATTGGTTAACAGCTGGTGCGAGAACACCAAATGAATCAAAGTAATAATGAAATGGAACAAGAGTACTAGAAATTTTTTGGGGGGGGGGACTTGTAGCGGTCATAAACATAGACCTATTTTCTCCCTCCGAAAAATTGAGGTAGTGGATCACTGACCAATCAGCAGAGTGCATTGATTCCTTCTGTCGGCTGAAGAACTACTTCAGCCCCTTTGGGAATCACAGGCGACCTCTGCAAGCAACGAGGAAACACTTCTTTCACTCTCTCTCCTGACCCTGTCCACTGGACGCTCACAGCAAATACTATCTTCGCCTGAATATAGTTGCTGACAAACCTCAGGCAGCTCTAAGAACTCTTAATTTCCTTTTGCTCTCTCGGACACTGTCCAAGTTTTTCTACTTATACCAAACGGTATAGGTAACCTTTGTGAACAAACCCCTTTTCGTTGTTGTAAAGAAAGGGTCGTTAGTCCCTATCTTAGGTTACAGACAAGAAATGAACTAACAAAGCCTCTGTATAACAACAACGAAAAGGGTTTTGTTCACAAAGGTTACCCATACCATTTAGTATAGGTAGAAAGAAACTTAGACAGTGTCCGAGAGAGGAAAAGGAAATTAAGAGTTCTTAGAGCTGCCCGAGGTCTGTCAGCAACTATCTTCACGCTGATTGGTCAGTGTGTGACCTGCCCACTCAATCGGGGACATTTTTCTGAGAGACAAAATAGGTCTATGCTTATGACCTCTACAGACTCGCTGTCATTCAGACTCCAGGGAAACCCACTGTTTTTTTTTATCAGCGATAGCTCACTGCTAATGACTTGTGTGAGAACTTCCAGTGAGTAATAAATAAATAAATAAATAAATAATAATAATAATTATAATAATAATAATAATAATAATAATAATAACGACAAAAACATAACCTGACCTCCCTCCTGAAAAAAAAAGCATGCGGTGGCGCCAGCATCAGTTGGCGCCACAGAAAAATGATCATGAAGGGTCAGGGAGAGTAAAAAGACCAAAGAAACAGAGCACATCCAGACATCCACTTGAAAGGGCACAGAGAGTACTGGAATCACGAGGAGGCTTATTGTCACTCAGGTTCCAGAGAAAACCAAGGTCCAGTATCAGCTAGAAATCAATGGTAAACGGTTGTTGTGAGAACACAAATTGAAAGAAGCAGAGAGTGCTGGAAATATGGGGAGGCTTGTTGTCACTCTGACTCCAGGGAACACCAGTTGTTGCCACTGAGCGATCAATGGTAATGACACATGTGAGAACTCTTAATGAGTAAATTCCATTACTAATGGTGATTTGGTATCTGTCTGTCTGAAACTGAAACTATACTATTACTTCTATTTCGTGTACTAATGTACTATCTTTTAATGCTCAATTCAGGTGAAAGGTAGTGCATTAACTGTTCAGTTGTCATGATACCATCCCCTTTTCTTTGGGGTGGGGTAGTATAATATCGGTTCTGTTGTCATGATACCCTCCTCCCAGGCATTATCTCCTTCTTTTTTTGGAGTAGGGGTGGGGTAGTATAGTATCTATCTTGTTGTCATGATACCATCCTCCCAGGCATTAACTCTTTTATTTTGGGGGACTAGGGATAGGATTGTGTAGTATCTGTTCTGTTGTCATGAGACCATCCTTCCAAGCATTATCTCCTTCTTTTTTTGAAGAGGGGTGTTAGTGTAGTATTTTTTCTGTTGTCATGAGACCATCTTCCAGTTATTGCCTTCTCCTTGAGGGGGGGGGGGGGATAGTGTAATATATGTTCGTTCGTCATGAGACTATCCTCCCGGGTTAGCAAAAATAATAATTAGAAGAAGACTTTTTAGAATTACCTCAGCAGAATTTGTGGAGTCGTTGAACCATAAATAAAAGTAATTGGAAGAAAAATTGAAAAAAGTAAAAATAATTTGGAATAAATGATGCGTAATTGTATGAGAAAATATTTTAATTTAGTTCTGGAAGATTTTGCTAAAAAGTTATTCTGACATAAATCCAAATGAAATCATTCTGCCAAATTCTGGCCAATGGCGACGTGATCTGTGGCTTATGACCTAATTCAGCCCAATTGAAATGCACTTTTTCCTTCTATAACATGATATTAAATATAGGTTTTGAGAAGTTTTTTGTTTGTTCATTTTTCCTAAATTTGTCTCAGCATCCGCCATGATTAACTTTCTTTTTTCTTTCTTTCCCAGTTTTATTTATCTACTCCCCCTTTCTCTTTATCTTTGTCTTCTCATTCATATAATTTTCTGTCTGTTGCTCATTCTCCTAATAAAATGCCACATTCTTCTCTTTGCCCATCTCTCCAAATGTCTTTGTTTCTTTTACAATTATTTAGCTATCTTATCTGTACAGGTTTAAATTATATCCAAGGCCATACCTATAAAAGGCCAAGAGATCTAACATTTGTAAGGCTATACAAGTCAGTCAGCAGATATCTTTTTCGCTGTTCACACGTCACTCTCATTGCCCAGAGAAAATTCTGAAAGGGAATTCTAACCCATCAAATTTATTTCGGTAGAAGTTCTGTATTATATCATAAATTATATTTGGATTATAAGTTTGTGAGTATACTGTAAAAAGTCAAAATTGAATTTTATTAAGGACTTTTTTCACCATTATTAATTAAAACATTTAAACAGTAGTTCATACTGTTTTAATTTCTTAAGCCAAATTTGCTAGTTAGTTTTATATATTTTGTAAAAGTTTCATGTCATAATCTTTTTAAGGTTTTATTTTTCATATTTACAGCTGGAGAAATACCAAAAAAATGTGTTGTTGAAAATATTTGCTAATATCTTGAAGAAAAAATTGTTTCGTTTCTATAAACATTTGATCCTCCCAAAATGTTAGATCTCTCAGCCTGATATAGGTATGGCCTTGATATCAGCCAATATAAACGTGATTTCCTAATATATAAACGCTTATTGTAAATTACAGTGAACCTTGTTTCTGCATTATCCTCAAACAACTTATTTTTTACTTAAAATCATGTTTTCGTGAAAAATAAAAAAAATAACATTAAAAAAGTTAGTTAGAGCAAGTCCACTGGCACATGCAAAATAGTAAATAAAAACTGGTCATATTCGAAAAATTCAATATGGAGTCCGGAAATTCCGAAGAAGATTTCAAGGGATATAATTATGAAATCATAATTCTGACAAAGAGAGGTAACACAATCCACCCCAACCCCTTTATTTAATTTTTTAAAATAAAGGGGTTGGGGTTGGAGTTGGGTTTCTTCCATTTGTCAGAATTATGATTTCGTACTTATCTCCCTTGAAATATTCTCTGAATTTTCAGAACTCCATATTGGATTTTGCGAAATGACTAAAACAAATACCTGTGCGTTCTTAATTGAATCAAATATTCATTTATGTTTTTATACACAAGCAAAACCACATGGCATTTTTATTGTGGATAATAAATCATATTTTATGTACAATATATACACATGACTATACAGATTAGTATACACATGCAAACACATTCTTATTGTATAATGTATTACTTTTCATCATCATCATCATCATCATCATCATCATCATCATCATCATCATCATCATCATCATCATTTTAACCTCCCTTTTACATGCTGGAACATGCTGAACGGCTTGAAAAAATTGACTATTTTATTTATGACTAAGTATTTATTTATCCCTCTTTCTCTCAAGTTCATTTTTATAATTTCCTCCCATCTTTTCCCTTGCCTTCCTCTGTGAACTGGACCTGCTACCTCAACTGTTTTACATTTACTAACCCAAGAACTCTCATCCATTCTTTCAACATGGACGTATCATTGAAGTCTTCTGTTCTGCACACATCTCTCTATACTGTTCAGATTTAATCTTCCTCTGAGGTCATCAGAACTAAGCCTGAATTTAAGACTCATATTACACATCGATCACATCATTTTCATATCATTTCTCTCCGTGCAACGCATGCTGTTAACCCTCACTAGCCAGGTTTCACTTCCATACATCATCACACTGCATACACATGCCTGATAGATTCTTCCTTTCAATGTAAATAGTGTACCAATAGAGTGATTAGATTTTTCCCAGCCAATCAGAAGCCATGGCGTAGGAACACACCCATGCAATTTCGTTCCTCTGGCAAGAGCTGGAGCTAGTACACTGTTTAGAGCAGCCGTATTTCGTTGGTTTCCTCTACACACCTGGAATATTTCTTTTAACGATTTCTGGAATACCCATATGCTTCATATATTCCCCAAGATTGTAATTGATGAATTTTAATCTCCTACATTTTGGAAACCTTACTTTAATGTAATTTGGCTAATAAAAATTATTTTCAGAAACACATGTAAATAAAATGGACATTATTGAATATTTATTTCCGGAATTGGATTTGAAGTTTTTAATTTTAAGAACCTACCCTATATATAGGACGTCAAGCCGCTTTAAAAAATGTTAAAATTATCATTGTTTATCAGCTATTCAGAATTGGCCGAGCGGTTAGCGACGTTGGATTTGAGTTGAAAAATACTTGTAATCCAGGGTTTCGAATCGCATGACTGGTAGTGAATAGTCATATCTCTATGCTGATGAGTCCAGATTAAAAAGGGACGAAACGTATACGTACATAGATAATAAACAATAACAAATATATATATATATATATATATATATATATATATATATATATATATCTCTGCTTATCTCGGCATTGTTTCCAATCATCTTGGACTTCTCTTTGCCACTGGGATTGTGCAACCCTTGCTTCACAATTACATGTGCAGGGGGTATCCATTGTCTCTTAAGACTGAATGGAGACCATGATATAAATTAACAAATGCGAAAGTGTTTTTCATTTATCATTCAGTATATTACTATCAAAACGGGTCACTGTTATTTAAATCAACACTACAACATAATATTTTGAAATACTGTATATATAGTACAGATGAACAATCAAGAGAGTTTTTTGAGTGCCTAACTTACATAACTATTTTTTAAACAGTTCATAATAAATTAATGTTTAGTTTTATTAATTTGGAATTGTATTGTTCTATTTTTACTTTATATATGCAATAGTTCCATCGATATTAACAGTTATTAATTAAAGTGATTTAATAAAAAAATGGATAAATAACTAAAACACCTTTTTAAATTAAACTACCAGCGCTCGCTTTAAGGCATAAGCGAGAAGAGAAAAGAGAGGGAGAGGGTAATTGCTTGCTTGCTCACTTTCTTGCCCTCTCTCTCTCTTTTTGTAGTTTTTACATTTTCCGTGAAATACAAATAACTTTTTTAATTAGCTAAGTAAATGCCTTATTTGTAAAGTTTAAATTTATTGTTTACTGTTTACAAACCTCCTTTACAATTATTCTCATTCACAAATGAAAGCAAAAGTTTTATAGTTCCCTCCACTGTCAAAATTACAAAAAAAAAAAAAAATATAGATTCATATTTTGGTATAGTTGTAGATTAACATCCTGTGTTAAATCACCCCACCTCCTATCTAAAAATTAGATTCTACTTTTCTTTAGGCGATTATGTATGAACAGTGAACACCCTGAAAAACTTGGCCGAAAGAAGAAAAGAAAACAAAAGAGCGATTAGTTTAGAATTTAGAGTGGGGATCAGTTTCGTATATAAATTTATGCAAAATGATTTCCCATTTCCGGGCTAGTCTAGCGTTTTTTGGCAGCTAACCAAATTCTTTGTTTTTGCTATGGGAGCTAAATCCACTGCTTTATTTATTTTTTTTTTTGGGGGGGGGGGGGGAGGGAAGTCTACTTTTTTTAGGAGTTTACACATGGTTTTGTGACCTTACCACTCGGTCTTAGGGTTAGTGGTAAAAAAATTTGGTTAAATGTCTTAAAAAGTTAGACTGGTTCGGAAATGGGGAACATTTTACATTAAATATATATAAAACTGATCCCCCACTCTAAATTCTAAGTTATTGTTTTCTTTCTTTCTTTGAGTTTTCCACGTTGTTCACACATATTTGCCTAAAAAAGGAGAATCTAATTTGGGGGGGGGGGGCGTGGGGCGGGGGGCGGGGGGGGGGGTTAGCGTAGGATGTTAAGTTGCAAATTTACTCATTTTATTTTTTTAAATCTTATATATTTTTTTAACTATACGTCCCTTTTTATTTTGATTTTAAGCAGTTGATTTGTTTAGTTATGAAAAACCTGTCAGAAAGGAAAAAAAAACAGCAAAAACAACAACACAATTATTTTATAATTCAGAGTGGGGGATCAGTTTTGCATATAAATTTAACATAAAATTATCCTTCATTTCCGGGCTATTCTAGCGTTATATGGCAGTTAACCATATTGAAGAAATTGTGTGCATCATTTTTGGGGGGGGGGGGTGACCGCTTCTTTTAAAACCTGTCCAGTCGGATTTAGGGTTAGTGATAAAAAAATATTACTTAACTGCCCTAATAAGTCAGAATGACCCAGAAATAGAGGATTATTTTACGTGAAATTTATATGTGAAACTGATCCCTGAATCTAAATTTAAAAATAATTATTTTTTCTTCTTCTTTCTACCAAGCTTTTTAGTGTGTTCAAATGTAATCGCCTAAAAAACGTAAAATATCATGTTTTTAGGGAAGGGTTGATTTCGATGAGCGTGTTAATCTACAAATTTACCAAAGTTTGTTGTTAAAATTATGGAAATATATTTTATTAACTATACGCCCCCCCCTCCAGATTAATTGCTCTATCTTTATAAAGTTAGGCATTTTTATATGTTTATATATTTGCATGTACAAGATTAACGCCTAAACTAATTAACAGATCATTATGACGTTTGGAACACAACTGCTAGGCATAAGGGTTCAAATGTGGGCTA
Source organism: Sepiola atlantica (assembly GCA_963556195.1). NCBI lineage: Eukaryota > Metazoa > Mollusca > Cephalopoda > Sepiida > Sepiolidae > Sepiola > Sepiola atlantica. Next base: position 73,976,706 of record OY744519.1, read on the forward strand.
TATTTAGTTTAATTTACTTTTATGCAAACGGGGTAAAACGCGGTAGAAGCCCTTCGTAAAAATTCAGATACTCCGATTTTTGTGAAATTTTAACAATAGGTATTAGACATCACTTGATAAATATTGGGCTTCTTCTCATGGTTGGTCACTCGGTTACTGAAAAAGAATGAGAATGTTTCCACCATCTTGCAAATGTTAGCATGGGGGAAAGGGAAGAAGAATGGGAAGCAGATGTTTACCATTTTCAACAGTAGTAGCAGTGGGGCCAACTAGTGTATATATGTCTGCCTGTGTTAGTGATAAGATACTAGCCCCTACTGAGTACCTCTGTTTACAGTACCTCCTCCTCCCACCTCCACACGATATACTTACCCAGTGTCCCAATACCGTAGTGCAAAATATCGCCAGAGCTGAATAGATTTATGATTAGAAAGTTTAATTTCTTACCATATGTTACGGAGTTGCTATTATAATACTTTTACTTTAATTTTAATTTTTCTTAATTCATTTTAGTATTCAATTAAGTATAATGCTAATGTTTTACTTATAGATTATTACAATCTGTTAATTTACTCAGGATTGTAATTTAACTATACCGTATCAAATTATTACACTCTTTTAGGTCTCAAGACTCCAGGAATCACGGCTATATATAGCAACTAGATCAATCCAATTCCTAGCATGTAGTGGCTAGAGGGAAAGAGGGGTGGGTGGCATTTTACCCGGGATAAGAGTGGGGGTTGGCCCTATTGCTAATACCTTGTAAATGGTAAACATCTTCTTCCTAATTTCCCCTTCCCTTTTCTCCCATGCTAATATTGCCAAGACGGTAGAAACATCCTCATTTTTTTCAGTAACCGAGTGACCAGCCATTAGATAGTATCTGAAGAACCCCAATCCGGGGATGAAATAAATTATAATGCAAATGACTTAAATGTTGGTTTGAGTTTTTTCTTGTTAACTCTACTCTTGCTCTGTATTACATTGATCTCTCTTACTCAAGATTTCTTATCAAAATTACTCTATCCGTCACGGATCTAACACACACACACTATATATATTCTTCTATTCATTTAACGTCACTTTTCCTTTGTTCTGGAATCAGATCACTCTCTTCTTCTCACGGTTCAGCGGGTCAGTAGTCTCCAAATTCCACTCTGTGCGGGTTTTGTCCAATCACTTGCTTCCGAGTTTTCCTGCAATTTATGACATTCATGCTTCTGTAACGGTTTATCCAGGAGGATAGATAAACCGTTGCAGAAGCAATATATATATATATATATATATATATATATATATATATATATATATATATATATATATATATATATATATATATATATATATATATATATATATATTAGCTGGCTTTGCCAGCTAGCTATCGCTTCGCAAAGTTCGCTACTCGAAATACTTAAAACAAAGTGTTCAATTTTTAACATTTCATTCATAAGTTTGTTGTAAACACGCATATTAACATTTTGGTAATTTCGACCTTTTTAATGAAATCGCCAAAACATGCAGAGAAAGAGGAAATCAATTCGGTGTGTGTGTGTGTTTTCTTTATTTTTATTTATTAAAAACAATTACAAAAATGTGACGTCGACTGCTAACGGGAAGAAAGCAGTCAGACACGCTTTCCCCTTCCTCATTATGGCGTCGCTAACGGGAGAAAAGGAGAGGGGGTCAATCAGTCAACGTTTACCCCCTTTCAGAACTATTTCTTCATGTATCTTTCCGTGGCCGTTGTAAAAGCCACAATCTTTCTCTCTGGCTTAAATTACTTCCCCTAGCAAATATTTTAAGAGAGATTTAATAATTTATCTTTTTTGTATTAAATTATTTTAATTAATTACTGTTAATATGGACAAAAATACTCCATATATATGGAATAAACAGAACGATAAAATTATGAATGAATGACACAAAACATTAATTAATTATGAAGTGTTTAAAAAATTGTTATGCAAGTTAGGCATTGGAAGAGTTATTTGTGCCTTTCGTCTCTACGAGATATATACAATATTTTAAAAGTTCTTGGCCTTCGGGGCTTGATTTACGCCGGTCTATGGGTCTGTCCTGTGCAGTTCTAGGAGGTCCACCCTCCCAGGCTTCGCCTCCCTTCTTTGGGGAGGAGTAAGTTTATTGCTTACTGCCTGAGGCGCCCCTACCGGGGAATGCCGACGGGGCTGCCCAGGCAATTTTTAATGGCCAGAGTGCTCACCTTCTCGGGCGCTGGCTTTTCAAACCCCACTTTTTGACCCGAGCTTGGGTCACATCTTACTTGTGGGAGTAAGATAAACCTGGCCTTGTGCCTAACCTCCTGGGGAGGTAAATAAAATGTTGTATCATCGATTGATACACACCATAAACTGGTATCGTCTTGGCCTTCGGGGCTTGATTCCGCCGGTCTATGGGTCTGTCCTGTGCAGTTCTAGGAGGTCCACCCTCCCAGGCTTCGCCTCCCTTCTTTGGGGAGGAGTAAGTTTATTGCTTACTGCCTGAGGCGCCCCTACCGGGGAATGCCGACGGGGCTGCCCAGGCAATTTTTAATGGCCAGAGTGCTCACCTTCTCGGGCGCTGGCTTTTCTAGTCCCACTTTCCCGACCCGACCTTGGGTCACATCTTACCTTGTGGGAGTAAGATAACACTGGCCTTGTGCCTAACCTCCTGGGGAGGTAAATAAAATGTTGTATTATTGATTTAAATAACACTGACCCGTTTTGATGGTAATATAGTAGGGATAAATAAAAAAAAAACTTTCGCATTTATATATATGATGTTATAAAAAGTGCTGCCGAACCGACGTTTTGGAATCATCAAAACTAATAAAAAATACAATATTTCCCAAAAAGTCTTGTATAGATCGTACGCCTAATAATAGTTGGATTTTAATTCTTGGAACAATGTTCAAATTTTATTGATCTCAACTAATTTCACTCTTTGCCACCACTGACTTCTCACAGCCTGGACTCTCCTCCAGCGTTCATAGTAGCCACGGCTACTACTTTCCTTCATCTCTCCATCATGTCAACCCTAAATTTCGATGTACTTGCATGACATTTTTCTTCAAATTATCATCCTGAGAAAGTCTTACAATAAAGACGAAACGTTGATGAATATATAAAAAATATCTCTTGGTTTTTCCTTTTTCATTTCCCATATATATATATATATATATATATATATATATATATTACTATTTCTTGTATCCACATAAAATTTTATAAGGAGATATAACTTTTTATGTATCAATTTTCAGTATTTACGTCAGCAGTGCTTGATACATAAGTATAGCTAGTTAGTAAGCTATGAAAATATATTTATGGTAATTAAGCTACACAGAGGCTCCTGCGTTTCATCCCCGGGGGCAATCTTCAGGCTAAAATGCATTTATTTTCATAGCTTACTAATATATATATATATATATATATATATATATATATATATATATATATATATATATATATATATATATATATATATATATATATAGTGTATATTGATGTTATGCATACTTAGTGGCGATTTTGAAGGAGAGAGGCATTACCCATCCCAGAATATTACATCCCCACTCTTTAATGTAGGGGTGTAGTTAAAGTGACCATTTCCGAATTTTGTGGAAAAAATATGCTGTAAAAACTAAATAATCCATTCATTGTTTCATGACAAAAGCAATTGTCAAAGGCGGAAAAAAATAAATAAATCAAGGAATAAATAATGGAAGTACAAATACAAAATCCTTGTCTGGCCTTTTTGCAAAAATCAAATTTGTTAAACTTGGTTTTAAAAAAGTCCGTTAACCACTTATTATTGTTTACTCACTAAGAGTTTTCACACAGGCCAGTATCCGTAATTGCTCATTGAAAATAACGAGTAGTGTTCCCTGGAGTCTGAGTGACCACAAGTCTCTCCAGATTTCAAGTATTTTCCACCTCTTTTTGATAACCAATGCAAACCACTTTGCATTATTGCAACATCCGTTTAACATTGATTTCTCACTAGCAACAACTGTTGGTCTTCTCTAGAATTTGAGAAGCACTAAGCCTCCCCAAGGTTCTCCGCACCCTTCCAGTGGAGGTCTGGTCGGTGCTCTCTCTTTCTCTCGGTCTTTTCATCCTCCTTGACCCTTCATGATAGTTTTGTATGGTACCAGCTGAGGCTGATGTCATCATATGCATGTGTGTTTGACTGAGTTTTTGTTTTCTTTTTTGGGAGGAGGGGGTTAATTCCCTTTAAAATTGTCTGTGGTAGATTTGTGTTCGTTGATTATGTTGGTTGATTATGATTTTTCCTTAAGATTTTGCTGTTTTCATCATTGTATGGTCGCAATCTTTCCTTGTATACCAATTTCTCCTAGTTGTTTATTATTATTATTATTATTATTATTATCATTATTATTTACTCAATAGGAGTTCTCACACACGTCATCATCAGAGATTGCTCACTGATAACAACTGGAGTCTGAGTGACAACAAGTTTCCCCAGATTTCTGGTACTCTCTCCCTTTATTGATAATCATTGCAAATTACTTTGCGTTATCGCAAAAGTCGCTTACCAATGATTTCTCGCTGGCAACCACCATTGGGTTTCTCTGGGATTTAGGTGACAATAAGCCTCCCCAAAGTCCCAGTACTCTCTGCACTCTCTCAGTGGAGGTCTGGTTAGTGCTGTCCCTCCTCGGTCTTTCCATCCTCCTTGACCATTCATGATTATTTAGTGTGGTATCAGCTGAGGCTGATACTTATTTTTTTTGGGGGGGGGGGGAGTTTATGAAATTTCTTGTAGTTTCAGTTTCCTTCGGGTTCTGTCTCTGTTTTTGTTTTATTTCTGTTGCAACTTCCATGTGGCTCGTTAGTGTTTGTAGTTTATTTGGGTTGGTTTCCGCATTGGAGGATTTTCCGTAGGATTTCAGTTGTTTTCATCATTGCTGTCCATTGTATAGTCTCAGTCTTCCATTTGATTCCAATTTCTCCTAGTCTTTTTTCATGATTTTTCGGAACCGTTCCTAGTACTCCTACAATTATGGGTATTACATTGACTTTTTTCATGTTCACAATTCCTTTCAGTTCTCTGGCAAGTTCTGTGTTTTAGCTTCATCTTTCCGTCTCCTGATCTTTACCCTGTAGTCTATTAAAACGGCACAATCTACAATTTGGCAGTTTTTTCCTTCTTGTTAACTATCATGATGTCCGATCTCCTTGCTTGAATGAGTTTATCTGTTTATCTCCATGTCATAGAGGATTTTGTGATTTTCGTTTTCAAGTATTGTCTCTGGTTTGTGTCTGTAGCATTTGTCTTGATGTACAAAATGTAGTTGTTTCCATAATTCCCAGTATACTTCTTTCCCCCATGCAGTCGTGTCTGTTCTTGTATTCTTTTTGAGCTAGTTTGCTGCATTCACTTATTATATGATTTACTGTTTCATCTCTTTGCCCACACAGTCTGTATTTACTGTTTTCCTGGGTTTTATCTATTTTAGCTTTAATGTAGTTTGTCCTAATCGCATTGTTCTGTGCAGCTGTCAGTAAAGATTCTGTTTCTCTGTTCAAGTATCCTTTCTTAGCAATGCCTAACTATTTTCGTTGGTTTCTTCTCTTGTCATCTTATGAAGCGTCCATGCAGTTGTTTTTCTTCCTACTTTTCTTTTCTTTTCTTTTCTTATTGTTTCTGGTTTCGGTGCTTCCCGTGTTGTTCGTTGGGATGGTGTCTCTTGCTGCAATGATTAGCCTTTCTGTATTTTGTATTATGTATTTCTCCAGCTCTTTTTTTGTGTCTTCCACACAGTCTTCTATACTTACCAGTCCTTTTCCCCCTTCGTTTCTTTTCATGTAGAGTTTGTCCATATTGTCTTTTAGGCGTAGTGTGTTGTGCATGGTCATTAATTTTCTAGTCCTCTGGTCAAGGTGCCTGAGTTCTTCTTTAGTCCAGAATGGTCCAAAGAATCTTATTAGTGATGCTGCCCAGGTTATTATTATTATTATTTACTCACTAGGAGTTCTCACACAGGTCATCAGTGATTGCTCACCGACAACCGGTGGTATTCCCTGGAGTCTGAGTGACAACAAGTCTCCCCAGATTTCCAGTATTCTCTATCTCTTTTCGATAGCCACCACAAATAAATTTGCAGTATCACAACAGCCGTTTACCATTGATTTCTTGCTGGTAAGGACCATTGGTCTTCTCTGGGGTTTGGGTGGCAATAAGCCTCCCCGAGGTCCTAGCAGTCTCTGCACTTTCAGTGGAGGTCTGGTTTGTGCTGTCCCTCCTCGGTCTTCTCATCCTCCTTGACCCTATGCAAATGTTTTGTGTTGTGTCAGCCTAGGCTGGTACCATTTTTTTATTGTTTTATTTTTTTTATTTTAAATATTTTTTATTTATTTTTTTTTGGGGGGGGGGAGCTGATTATTTTTATTTATTTATTTATTTTTTGAGGGGAGCTGATTATTATTTTTTTTTTTTGTGGGGTGGGGTGGGGGGGTGGGGGTGAGTTTATGGTGTTTCTTGCTATTTCTGTTCATTGGTCCATTTTTGTGTTGTGTCAGTTGAGGCCGCTGTAATTTATTGGGGGGAGGGGGGAGCTTATTAAGTGATGTTTCTTGCATTTTCTGTTTCTTTGTTTGTGGTGTGTTCTTTCATTAGTTTTGTTTTCTTCCTGTGTTAGATTCCGTATGATCCTTCGTAGCTTATGCAGATTAGTTTCCGCATTCAATAATTTTTCTTAAGATTGTAGCTGGTTTGATCATTGCTGTCCTTTGTATAGTTCCAATGATTCCTTTGATCCCAATTTCTCCCAGTCTTTTTTCCAGGTTTTTGGGGATTGTTCCTAGTGCTCCAACGATTATTGGTATTATACTGACTTTCTTCATGCTCCATATTCCTTTCAGTTCTCTGGCTAGTTCCGTGTATTTGCTTTGTTTTTCTGTTTCTTTGCTTTTCACTCTGTGGTCTGCTGGAACGGCGAAGTCTACGATTTTGCAAGATTTTTCCTTCTTGTTGATTATTATAACATCCGGTCTCCTTGCTTGTATCAGTTTGTCTGTTTGTATATCCATATCCCAGATGATTTTGTGTTTTTCGTTTTCCAGTACTGTTTCTGGCTTATGTTTGTACCATTTGTCTGCGTATTCGAAATTCAATTGTTTGCACAGTTCCCGATGTACCGCTTTCCCCACACAGTCATGTCTGTTCTTATACTCGTTTTGAGCTAGTTTGCTACATTCACTTATTATATGATTTATTGTTTCGTCTCTTTGTCCACAGAGTCTGCATTTACTGTTTTCCTGAGTTTTTATCTATTTTAGCTTTAATGTAGTTTGTCCTAATTGCATTGTTCTGTGCAGCCATCAGTAAAGATTCCGTTTCCCTGTTCAAGTGTCATTTTCTTAGCCATGTCCAGCTATTTTCGTTGGTTTCTTCTCTTGTCAGTCTTCTGAAGTGTCCGTGTAGTTTTTTTTCTTCTTACTTTTCTTTTCTTGCTGTTTTGTTTCTGGTTTCGGTGCTTCCCGAGTTGTTCGTTGAAATGGTGTCTCTTGCTACAGTGATAAGGATTTCCCTGTGTTGAGTTATGTATTTTTTCAGCTCTTTTTTTGAGTCTTCCACACAATCTTCTATATTTACCAGTCCTCTTCCCCCTTCGTTTCTTTTCATGTAGAGTCTGTCCGAATCGTCTTTTGGATGTAGTGCATTGTGCATGGTCATTAATTTTCTAGTCCTCTGGTCCAGGTGCCTGAGTTCCTCTTTGGTCCAGCCTATGAATGGTCCAGAGTATCTTATTAGTGCTACTGCCCAGTGCCCAGGTGTTTATTCCATCATAGCTATTATAAACAGTAGTGGTGATAGGGAGTCACCTTGGAAGATGCTTCTCTTTATCATCATCATCATCATCATCATCATCATCATCATCATCATCATCATCATCATCATCATCATCATCATTATTTATTTATTTATTTATTTATTTATTTATTTATGTTATTTTTTACAAATTAAAAAAAAAAAAAATTGCCCAGTTTAAATAGTTTATAGATTTAAATGGAAATATCTTATAACTGACTATTACATATATTTAATATATCATTAATTTAACTTGTCTTTATCCACATGGAGAAGTGTAAAAACAAAGATGTCTTACAAGCACAGATATCCGGTGTTACTCGGGTGGAAGAATAACATAAAATTAATGTTCAAAACATTGTCTGTAGCATACCTATTGGTGGGGGATTCTAATATTAATACACTAGTACGTTCGTTCCTCCACTTTATGTCATGCTTTCAATGATAGTGGGAGTAGGAGACTTATTATAAACAAAAGGAAGTTGGAGAAGCACACTTCCGTTTGAGGAGTTAGAACGGGGAGGAAAAGACTTTGTAGAAGGAAGTGGGTGCAAGTTGAAGTGGAACGAGCTCATATTATGAACAGTTTGAAAACAAACAAATATTTCTTTTCGTTGAAATCTTTAAATATGCGACATCATCTTATCAACAGTTTTCTGAATTATATTAAACAGATTTTTATTTTATTTTTATTTAATAGTTTATAGCTCACATTTATTTTACAGACAAGAGATTAACGTTAACATTACATTATAAAATTACAGTAACTAAAGAAAATCCCACCTATTTCATGTGTCAATTTGATTCAGTACTTGTGCAGAATAGCGCATCAATGAATTTCAGTACTTATGAAGATTCTCAAGTCTTGACGTAAATACTAAAAAAACTGCAAACAATTTATTTAGATGCCATTGAATTGGTCAGATATTTCCAAAGATGCAAACCCGGCATTTATAACTTAGCTAAGTTAAAATATTTTTCTTTTTCTGTTTCTTGTTTTTAAATTATTCATGCCCTATCTCTTGAGATTTTTACTTTTATTTAAAATATTTTTTTCATTCATATATTTCTTTCTTTTACATATTTTCTATATTTTCTTATATTCTGTGACATTATAGCTAAGTGTTCTTTCTTCTGACATACAGATTAGCCCTCTCACCCACCTTATGAAATGTCTCCACAGTAAATATTACTTATGAGAGAGAAACCCATCTTCAATTTTCTGTTATCTCTAGAAAGTGACATGTAAACTTATACACACACACACACACACACACACACACATATATATATATATATATATATATATATATATATATGGAATTATTTTTAATACCTGTTGGGAGCTCTGAAATACCTGATTAATACACAGGCACAGGATTACCCCTCTCAGTGTGATGGACACATAGACCTTATCAGGTCATCCTTCTGTACGTGTCATGTTGCGCATGGAAAGGGATCCTACAGTTATCCCTGATGGGCTTTCCCGAGGCCACAACCTCCATGGATCAAGTCCCAACTAATGGTCTGGATGTGTGAGCTTATTGACACCAAACAAGCACCCACTTTGCCCTCCCCAGTCTATCTTAAACCAAAATGACAATACAAAGAAAAAGAAACATACTTAAACAAGACACCCACCAAATAACCTCCTCGCCTCCACCTTTGAGGCTAGCATTTACAAATATCTGGGGCTTAGAACCAACATCAATGACGTAGAAACCTTTCTCCTAATAAACGCCCAAATATCCTAGCACTAAGTGAAACAAACTTACAATCCTCAATCTCCTCACACCATTTTGACATGACTGAATACCTCCCACTTTACCGTAAAGACTCTGACAAACATATGCATGGGCTAGGAGTTTAGTTCTGGAACCCCCTTCCCTTGACTAGAGAACATAGGCTAGAATCAGATGATCAAGCCAACATGTGCTTTAGATTAACCTTACAGCACAGCATTAGTTACTAATATTTCTTATACCGTTCTCCTTCGACCCAGGACTGTACTCTGCTTAACTTTGTCTCTGAAAGCATAGATAAAGCACCCTCACTTGACTTGAGTGCCCAAATACATGTATTTGGGGATTTGAATGCACATCACCTTGACTGGCTTAAATTCTCCAGCTATACAGATGTAGCTGGTTACTCCACGTATAGTTTTGCCATAGCGCACTCCCTCTTACAGACTGTCACTTTCCCGACTCACTTCTCTGATCGTGTGGACCAAGCAAGCCTCACTTCTCGACATGTTCTTGACCTCACTGCCCGAAGCTTGTGTGACGAATCCCTATAGCATGCTCGGAAACACTGATCACCTTGTGCTAATGATTGATACTACCCTAGAATCTCGTCTCAAAGCTAATGAGCCGTTGCTCAAAACGACGAGATACTACAAGCAGGATGATTTTGATTCCATCAGAGATCATATCAGATACGCCCATGGAGTGAAACTTTTTCTCTCTCTACTGATCAGTACGCAACTGAGGTAACCGAATCTGTCAAAGCAGGCATTCAAGCACATGTCTCCATGCAAAACCTCTACAGCAAGCACCACTCTCCACAATGGTTCATCTCAGTAATCATTCCAACAATTCGGCCGCCATAAGTCAACTACAAATAGACAGAAATTCATAGATTCAAGAAAGACTGTGATAGGTGAAGCAAAGAGAAGGTATACAGAGATGATCAGAAAACGCATTCAGTCACAGAAACTAGGTACTCATGATTTCTGGAAACTCTTCAATAGTGTGGTTAATAATGGGCAATCAATAATTCCCCCGCTATCCAACCACAATGATGTCGTTTGCACAGCAACTGATAAAGCTGAACTATTTGCCCAGCGTTTTGCTTTAAACTCCACTTTGGACTCCGCAAACCACTTCCTCCCAAATTTCTCATTGCGGACTAAAACCACACTTGATGACCTGGTCATCACCCCATGTCATGTCCGGGACATCATAAAAAACCTTGATACTTCCAAAGCATGTGGGCCTGATCTTATACCAGTAATAGTAATAAAATATGCTCTGCTGAACTGGCCCCTATCCTTTTCCAAACTCTACAACAAATGCCTTGCTGAATCTTGCTTCTCTAATAGCTTGAAAATTCCTCTGTGATACCAGTCTTCCAGAATTCTGGAGATAGAACTGACTCTCAGAATTATCGCCCCATCAGTCTACTCCCGCTCTTCGCTAAAATCTTTGAATCCTTAACCAATCTAGGAATAGTCCATCACCTCGTTAATGCTAAACTTCTCTCTGACCATCAGTATGGCTTTAGGCAAGCACAGATATCCTTACGCTCATCTCCGAATGCATATACAATACACTGAACAAGGCAGGTGAAGCTAAGGCGGTAGCGCTTGATATATACAAAACCTTTGACAAGGTCTGTCATAAAGGTATTCTCATGAAATTAATTCATATGGTATTACTAGACGAATATTTAATATAATAAGATCTTTCCAAACCAAAAGAAAGATCCAGGTTGTCCTCAATGTCCGTTCATCCAAACAGCATGACATAAATGCAGGTGTACCCCACGGATCAATCCTTGGACCTTTATTGTTCCTGATTTTCATAAACGACCTCCCTGACGACATTGTGTCTGAGATGGGTATATTTGCTGACAACACCATGCTCTACTCTCGTCATGTGAGCAAAATGGATGCACACATATCTGAGACAATGGTTGATTTCTTAGAAAGTGACCTCTACTCTGTAGTGGAATGGGGTCATAAATGGATGGTAACATTTAATGCTGCTAAGACAAAGCGACAAAGCTCCTTTCCTTCAACAACTACAAGAAACCTCTTCAACCACCGATTGGCATGGCAAATAATATCCTACGTGAGAGCCTGATGTTCAAACTCCTTAGCCTAACATTCACAGGTAACATGAATTGGAAAAAATACATAGAAGAAATTGCCAAGGCTGCTGCAAAGAAGGTAGGCTCCCTCTACCATGCTACAAAAATTCTCACACCTGACAGTATTATATATCTCTACAAAGCCATCATCCGCCCATGCATGGAGTATTGTTGTCACATCTGGGTTGGTGCACAATCCACTAGTCTCTCCATCTTAGACAAGGTCCAAAAAAAAGTCGCTAATCTTATAGGTCCCTCACTATCCACCAAGCTCCAGCCTCTGTCCCATCGCCGCAATGTTGCATCCTTGTGCTTGTTTTACAAGTACTTCAATGGAATGTGCTTCAACGAACTTGCTACTCTGGTGTGTATTTACACTCGACCAACACGACAATCATCTAAATCCCATCCATTCACTGTTGAGGTCCCAGATGCCGGAGAGCCTTCTACTCCAATAGCTTTTTTCCTCATGCTGCCGACCTTTGGAATCCCCTCCCTGCTCCCTCTTTCCCCAACTGTACTGACATGCAGAAATTTAAAACTAATGTGAACAAACATCTCGCTGCACAGCTTCCAACTTTCACCCTAATTCTCAGTAGCCCTTTACGTCTACAGTGGCAGCTAACCTTGTTTGGGGTGTACTTTGTAAGGTTTTTATTTTTAATTTATTATTCTTTCGGCCTTTGCTTTTGCGAATGAAAGCATTGCCTGTAGAGGCTAGTACAAGTAAGGTGGGACTAGTATGAGCTGCGTTCGTTCTCCAGTTTCTATTACTTGGGTAAATTAGTGCGTTTCATTTGGTTATCGTTTCTAGCACTGCTCGGACATCGGAGGAGAAAGGCATTGCCAGGGCGCATACATTCTTATCTTGAAATTTATCGTCTGTTTATCTTAACAAATCCGGAATTTTTCGTCAAAACTCTTTCAATTCGTGGTGCACTATTCTGCATAAGCCCCAACTTTTTAAAATCAAGTACTAATTCAGATAATTTTGAATTCTGTGAAATTTACACATACAATTATAAAACTACTGTAATTTCGCCAAATCCTGGCTATTTTCATTAATAAGCTTTTATGTCTTTCTTTTAAATTAAGTTCTAAGCAGACTGTATAATTTACACAGAGTAGAAAGTGGACATTGGGTTTACTTTCGGCAGCCTTGCAACTGTTGCTTCCTTTATTTTGTCCTTTAGCCATCACATTCAATGAGCGATGTTTCTGACAAAGGGGGAAAAATTGCTGTTTTCTGTGCCGAAATCTATTCATATAACACTTATCGTCTAGTTTTTGACCTTGAAATGATATTTTTAGCTCCTTACATCAAGTGGCTTCATGCCTTGTCTGGATCGATTTCCATAAAAAATTTTTTTTTTTTTAAAAGGTTAATTTAATTATTAAAACACCACCCGTTTGTACAATGTCGACCTAGACTGTGGCGATAGTCACCGACTCGACGACATGACACTATTTGTTTTTAGAACCAGAAATCCCCTAATATGGGACACCACTTGCTCCGACCATTTCACACCAACAAGAATTGCAAATCTGCTGTCAATCTTGGCATCGCAATTCAGTTTGACGAAACCAGAAAAAATTACAAATACAACTCACTAACTGACCGTTTCACTTTTCAGCCTATCTCAGTCGAAACATCAGGGGTCCAGATACTTTGAACAGATGATAGCCATTTGTAGAAACGAACCCCAAAAGACTACTGCTTGGATATTTCAGCGTAACTTCCTATCATTCGAGGCAATGCCATATCTATAATGACAGTCATCCCGCAATGTCAAAGTCTGATGAAAAAAAACAAAAACTTTGCCTATGTGTGGATGCAAGTAAATAGAGACTTATTGAAATACACTTTTAGTTACAAGTTAGTTATTTCATTTTATAATGACTTATTTATTGGTTTTCTCTGGCGTTTTTGTTTGTTGTGTTCGAAAATGATATTCCGATGATCCTTTATTTTTGAATCTGTGTTCCACCATGTTAACGCGTAAGCAGGTGAAAATCGATAAATAAAGATAGAAAAATAGAAATGTAAATAAATAGTTAATGCACTCGACATGACCCTGGAATGACATTTTGTTCTTACATGAATCATATGATGTGAGGAATGTGAAAAGAAATTAAGTAAGAAGAAAAGAAATGTATAGCTATGTGATTTTTAGTATTTTATTTAATTTAGAAAACTATTACATAATATACAGAGACAAAGCTGAATAAAGGAATTAAGAGTATACACGTGGTGTTCACTTCATGCTTTGATTGGCTGTGTTAAACACGCCTGCACTCACCGACGTCCATGGTGATAAAGAAAGTGAAGCCGTGTTTTTATTTCTGGAGTGACATCAGTGAAGAGTCATAATAAAGGGAGATAACTAATTATTATATATATTTAAACAAATCATTAATTTAACTCGTGTAGATCAACGTGAGGTAGTATAAAAACAAAGATGTCTTATCACAGGCGTTTCAAGTTTACCCACCACCTGCTAACCCTCTACTTTCGACCCCAAGCTACCCTCTTCCCCACTTTCTAAGAGCTAAAAAGGCGCTATTAGTTGTGCTAGTTGTATAATCTGAAGGACTGTCAGAGTTGTAACACAGATTTTAATTGGCGTCATATTTCTTTTCATCACAACGAAATAATTATTCTGATTATTAGTACCCGAGTGCAGGGTGTTTGTCATCATATATATGTATAATTAATTTCACATGAGATTCATATGATTTGCATAATTGGCAAAAGTAAGTAACTTAGTAACTATTTAATAATTCCCCATTTACATATTTAAAGTTACCAAATAACACAAATATATTGAAAAGGAAAAATGCTGTTTTTAAAATCTTTTTTTTTTTCGTGTTTTCATGTTTAGTCTCTATTCTCTTGCCTCCCCATGAGAACAGAGTTAGATACAAGGTCGGTTTTTAATGTGGGGAAAATACAGCTGCTTCAAAAGGGGAACACTGGATTGGGAATAAAATAAAATTGTCTCAGTCTAGAAGGACTCCTCCTTCACTGACCGAGGACAGAAAAGATGAAGTGTAGTATCAGAACAGATACTGAACTTTGCTCCAAGCCAAAAGTAGTCTATTGTTTCACTTGTCTATTTCTGCTCCATTCACACACTTCTCTCTCTCTCCCTCTTGTTGGTGTTGTCGTCCTTCTTCTTCTTCTTCTTCTTCTTCTTCTTCTTCTTCTTCTTCTCTAGAACCTTTTCCTCCTCCCCTTCTTCTTATTATATAAGTTCTTCTTTTCTTCCTACACCTTCTTCTCTATATAGGTGGGGTGGGTGGGGGTGGAGTCTTATACTAACACTGGGGTTTTTGATTATTGTAAATATTTTTACTTTTGTATATATAAAATTTCATTACCCCACCTCCCATTTTCAATTATGTATATATTTTTAATTTGGGTTTAAGTAGGGTACTGATTGTATGATTTTGTTTTGGTGAATGTGAGGTATAACAGTGAATGGACTGGTCAATGAATGCGACTAGCTAAGTTAAATTTAGCTGAAGTCAGATTCGACCAACCTTTTTCCCACGCCCACCATTTCGGCCTTGTGCCACATTTTGTATATATTTTTATATATGAATACATATTTTCTCTCTCTAAAACCCTCTCTTCTTCTTCTTCTTCTTCTTCTTCTTCTTCTTCTTCTTCTTCTTCTTCTTCTTTAGAACCACTTTTTATCCTTTTACTTCCCTTTTCTCAGCGGCAACCTTTGCCACACAAATATCCTCTCACGTGCCCGTGTCATCTGCCCAATTTAAAACCAACACCAAACCTTGTTTATGCTGCAAAGTCGACCAAGAGAACAAATCAATGTTTGGCTGACATTTGCAGAACAGTCACAGCCTAAAACAGTCACTGCCATATGCGTTACTGGTAAGCGACACAACCGGACAAAACCATTTAAAAGATGATTACACCGTGTTGTGAGAAAGGAAGGACAGTTATTTAACACATGTGAAGCCACAAGGTGAAATGTTCACTGAAATAAACTCAATTTTCTGAGATTCATAAAATACAGGAACAAAATTCAAACAAAACAATAATATCGTTCTGTATGAAAGTTAATGTTTGTCTGTGTGTTATAGAAATCCATTCAAATAAGTTTCAATACGGGTTAAATTATTCAAACAATCTAAAGACACTATTGACATTTTCCTTCGATTCCATCTAGGGTCACTAGGGACAATTATCGGTTAGGTCCATAAAATAATTGAAATATATTAGAACGTAAAGAAACAACATTATTTTTTTCTTCAATAGATTTTCTTCGTTTCATAATACAAAAATAAAATTAAACAACAAAAATAATTCGAATTCGTTTATATAAAGTTAGTTGCTATATATATATATATATATATATATATATATATATATATATATATATATATATATAATGAGAAGAAGTAGTAGCTACTTCTTCTCATTAACCCATCATGTCAACCCAATATTTTCATGCACTTGCATGACATTTTTCTTAAAGTTATCATCCTGAGGAAATCTTACAAATAAAGACGAAACGTTGATGAATACATAAAAAAAAACATCTTTTGGTTTTTCCTTTTTCATTTCCCATTACGTCGGATTACCCATCCTTCCTTTCTTATATATATATATATATATATATATATATATATATATATATATATATTAGTAGTAAGTTTTTGAAAGGCTGTGGGCAATGCAATTCCGGGTAAGATGCAAGTTGAAAGGAAAGGAACAAAAACAATAAAAATAAATCGAATACGATATAAGACTTACTATTTATTTTTCCTTTTTTTTCCTTTTTTTTTTTTTTTTTTTTTTTTTTTTCTTACATAACAGCAAGAGTGTTTTAGCTGTCCGGGTGATTAAAAATCACTATTTGATATTTCGGGAAAAGACATCCCTTTTTCAAAAATAATTAGACCAGAAGAAGAATAATATTTTATTCTTCTCCGACTGTGTAGAGAATAATACAAAACAAAATGGCTGCCAGATATAGACCGCAGCAAAAACAGTTTCACAGGGAATATAAATTAAGTTAAGTTTTATTTTAATATTATGTTAAATATATGATTGGTGTTTAGAATATTAGTGTAATGTTGGTTAGGTGTATGGTGTTCGATAAACTGTTATTTTTGATAATATATATATATCATTTTTTTATATTTATTTTTTTTTTTTTTATATTTGAATATTTACTTTTGTTTTATCTTCGTATTTTTTATTTTGTTTATCTTTCTATCGTAATTTAAGAATTTTAATATAAATTAAAGTAATTAGTCTCATATTTTAAATATTCTAGATCTATCTACTATTGATTTCGATTATCATCTATTAAAGAAGTGTTATTAATTACTAATTGTGAGTTTCGTCAAATTAGATTAACGAATTAACTTATTAACTTGATATATTTATCATAAGATAAAGGGGAGTAACTCTGGATTTTTAAAAATATTTTTTTTATAATTAATTTTTTTTTTTTTTTAATTTTTTTTTTTTTTAATTTTTTTAAATTTTTTTTTTTTTTTTTGGTGGAGATCTGTATAACAATATTAGTATATATATACAACATATATACACAAATGCATATATACATATATATATACATATCTATGTATTATTGTTTGTTTAATTGTTTATCTATATATATTCATCAATTTCTTTACATATTTGTTTGTTTTTTTTTGTTTTTTTTTTGTTTTTTTTTTTTAATTTTTTTTATTTATTTATATTTTATTATTATTATTTACTTGTTTAATTTATTTTATGAATTATTTATTTAATATTTGTATGTTATTTGTATACATTCTATATGTGTTTGGATTTATTAATTAATAATGCTAGGTTATGGAGTGACTTATTTTGTTGGGTTAGACGAGTATGCTGAATATGGTTTTTGGTTTGTGGTTCAAGTGTGTAAGGATGGAAGTTCATATGGGGAGGGGCCTGTTTGATTGTTTGGGTGTATGGTGAGTTTATTATGGGAGGTGAGTAATGGGTGAAGTGGTGGAAACGGACTCTGTTAAGTGTTAGATATGGGGGTTGGTTGGTGGATGGGGGGTAGATATTATAGAATGAAAGGTGAGTAGAGCTCGTGACGTTGATTGAGTGAGGGGTTTAATCTGGAGATGAGGATTGATTCTGTGATTCTAAGGTCACCGATGTTTCTGACAGACGCTAAGATGGAGACGTGAATATCGCGCTGAGTGTTTGAGCAAATCTCTATGTGTTTGTGGAAAGAGGATATACGGGTATTCAAGTGCTCCTTTATGCGCAAGTGTAGCGGTCTTGTAGTGTTGCCGATGTAAAATTTTTTGCATTTATTACACTGTAGTTTGTAAACACAGTTAGTGCGAAGGCACAGACCTGTGTTGGAGATAGGGCAATTGGCCAGGGAGCAGGGTTCGGGTGTGTGGTTAGTGTGTTTATTAGATAGATGTTGGCGTAAGGAGGTGCCAGTATGTGTTAGTTGTATGTTAAGGTTTTCCTTATGTATTGCCTTGCGGATGGAGGTGGTGATCTTATCGCTGAAGAAAGGGAGTTTTAAGAAGCATGTGTTAGCGAGGGTGCGGTGTCTACGTGTTTTGGGCTTATTTAGGTGGGCTATGGTGGGGGCGGGGTAGCCATTATTTTGGAGGGTTTGGTGGAAGTTTTTAGTGTGTGATATTTTGTCAGCAGCAGAAGAGCATTTATTTTGTATTCGGGTAATTTCATTATGGGCATAACTTAATTTGGCTTTTGTGGGCAGGGCAGACTTATAGTGTATGAAAAGGTTTTTGCAGGCAGGTTTCCTATAGAAGTTAGTGTGTATAGAGCCATCTTCGGTGATGTTAAGGTTGAAATCAAGGAGAGAGAGTGAGCCGGACTCGTTTGGGTGTTCTATGGTGAATTGTATGTGGGGGTCGGTGTTGTTGAATGTGTTGAATATTTGTGTGGCTTCGTCTTGAGAGGATGTAAGGATTAGAATGTCATCTATATATCTGGAGAAGAATATATAGGAGACGAAACTCACAATTAGTAATTAATAACACTTCTTTAATAGATGATAATCGAAATCAATAGTAGATAGATCTAGAATATTTAAAATATGAGACTAATTACTTTAATTTATATTAAAATTCTTAAATTACGATAGAAAGATAAACAAAATAAAAAATACGAAGATAAAACAAAAGTAAATATTCAAATATAAAAAAAAAAAAAATAAATATAAAAAAATGATATATATATATTATCAAAAATAACAGTTTATCGAACACCATACACCTAACCAACATTACACTAATATTCTAAACACCAATCATATATTTAACATAATATTAAAATAAAACTTAACTTAATTTATATTCCCTGTGAAACTGTTTTTGCTGCGGTCTATATCTGGCAGCCATTTTGTTTTGTATTATTCTCTACACAGTCGGAGAAGAATAAAATATTATTCTTCTTCTGGTCTAATTATTTTTGAAAAAGGGATGTCTTTTCCCGAAATATCAAATAGTGATTTTTAATCACCCGGACAGCTAAAACACTCTTGCTGTTATGTAAGAAAAAAAAAAAAAAAAAAAAAAAAAAAAGGAAAAAAAAGGAAAAATAAATAGTAAGTCTTATATCGTATTCGATTTATTTTTATTGTTTTTGTTCCTTTCCTTTCAACTTGCATCTTACCCGGAATTGCATTGCCCACAGCCTTTCAAAAACTTACTACTACTATACCCAGCAATGCTTCAAGCAAACTACCATTCTCTACTATATATATATATATATATATATATATATATATATATATATACTATGAATTAAAAAAAAATTACAGTTTTCTTTTCACCTACAGACGATACTATTTCGGGGTTTTTACCCTCATCAGTGCAGGAGTGGCGGTTGTAGAGATCGCATGGGATCAAACGCAGTTCGTAGATTCAGGCTAAAATCACGAGACAATCGCTCAGGACCACACGGCCGTCAGCAATCGGCACAAACAGTAATTGAAATTGAGATACACTTACCCGGGGAGGCAGGGGGAAGTATCATTGCTGCCTACAGTGTTCAACGCTCGTGCAGAACTCGCTAATCGCAGATGACAACGAACTTTCTCAATTTCACGATGCTCTACTTTTAAGACTACTACATCTTTAAAGGGACTTATATATATATATATATATATATATATATATATATATATATATATATATATATATATATATATATATGACGGGTGACTATAGCTGCCCTCCTCTCTTTGGTATATATAGGATTTATTTCTCATCTCGTCTGTAGCCATTTACATTAACTCCATCGGTTAGTGCGCTCGGATTTGGAGTTAAATATTACTCTGGTTCTGAAGTTGTAATCGTTTGACTAGCATGAATGGTTATTTCTACACTGATGATTCCGGAAGGATGAAATGCATGCGTATGTAGATAATATTTAAATATTTATCATTAAAATAATTATATATATATATATATATATATATATATATATATATATATATATATATATATATATATATATATATATATGGCAACATCGTTTGCCGGGACAGCTGGTCGATCTTTGTCAGACTTTTGTCGACGACGGGACGATGTGTAACAACAGGTGCACGTATGTGCAATATCTCGTCTTGTTATGGCCAGTGAGCAATCATCGTTTGACGATAGTCACTGTCGTCTACTTCTGGGACTGGCTGGTTATTTGGTCGGGACCATCGTGCTGCAAATCAAACATTATGTAATAATGGAACAAACCATTTTACTTATTATATAAAATATAATTTATTATATTTCGGAAAGAAACATCCCAGAGCACGACAAGACGCGTGTGTCTCTTTCAGATTTAAAACCAGTCTCTGAATTTTGAATCTCTTTACCAGAGAGAGAGAGAGAGAGAGAGAGAGAGAGAGAGAGAGAGAGAGAGAGAGAGATGGGGGGGGAGTGAGAGAGAAAGAGAGAGAGACAGAGAGAGAGAAAGAGAGAGAGTGGGAATACAGCCGTCCTCATTGTACGCCTTGTCAAATGTTTTGTTTTGAGTTTGATAGCTGATTTCCTCGAACGACGACAGTCTGATCTCTGAACCCATCACATGCACCTGTCATTGAATTAGTTTATTCCAAAATACGACTGAGGCAGTGAGGCACAGGTGCACTCAGTGATCTCAAAACGCAGAGAATTACTGTTTTTGAAATAAGTCTGGCATAAGGATTACGAATATAACGAGGAGCACTTAGCTCCCCAAAAGGCCACGCATTGTGCCACACACAATAAATAAATCAAGAGATTTATAACATTATTTATTACAGTTCCAAGAATTCAAAGTCAATAATGGTCTGGCGTACGATCGTTTCAGGGACGATAACGAATCATATCTAAACTTTTTATATAGATACATGATTCACAAAATGTTTCTTCCTCAGCGCCATATACTTAGGAAACCAACAGAAATTTAGGATGAAAACATCGACATCCTTTACACAATTCACAAATATTTAAGACATCATTTAAAAAATACATTAAAAAATAAAACTTATAACAGAGGACACATGAAACACTCATTAGGTTAGTACCACCACTTGTTAATATAGACACTACTACTACTACTACTACTACTACTACTACTACTACTACTACTGCTGCTACTACTACTACTACTACTACTACTACTAATAATAATGTTTATCTTAGTAAAGGTAACAATAAACTAATTATACGAATAATTATATCAATTATCAATCAATTATTACCCATGATTATATCAATAAGAACAGTAACAATAATCATAAATAATAGAAATAATAATCATATTAATAATGATAATAATTATATCAATGTTAATAATAATCTTTCTACCCTCTATAATCAGATGATAGTAATTATAATGAAACGAATGTTTAAATTGTTAATGATAGTAGTAGTAATAATAATGATAATAATGTATTAGTTATCTGAATATTCAAAGTTAAAGTAATTCACATCTAATCGACATTGGATATGAATCTAAAATAGAATATTATGGGATAAGAAAGAAATAATAGTGATAGTGTTTCAAGAACATCACAGTAAAAATGACCGCAGCATGAATAATAAAGCTGCTGTCGTCACTAAAGCTGGATTATGTTAGAATTACTTTTAGTAAGGAACAAAACTTAGACAGAAATTTAATTATTTATTATTGTTATATATCTTATATATAAAGTAGAAACAGCCTGTTTCTCATTTTTTTGTGATTCCTACATCAATATTTAATTCTGTTCCAACTATGTTTTTTGTTTAATTTTATTTCTAATCGCTTTTAATAGTTTAATATTCAATCTTATCGACATTTTTTTTATTTGTGATATTATGGAGGGGTAAGAGAAGATTTTCTCTCTAAATGTATTACTACTGCCACTCCTAAAGAACTGGGAACGTATTTCAAGTGTTTTGATTGACTAATCGACATAGATTCGACTAATCGCTGCATTTGTACCAAAGAGCGAAGCAAGAGTAGAGAGTACAGTAAAAATTAAAGAGAGAGAGAGAGAGAGAGAGAGAGGGAGAGAGAGAGAAAAAGAGGGAGAGAGAGGGGGTATTTATGTGTGTGAGAGAGATTCAATGTCGCTAACACGCCATGCATGATATATGTTTTTTCCTTTATTTATCTATTTATTTTTACATAAACCATGTTTCACTTAATACTAACAATTACATTAACACGTGGCTTCCTAAAATGTCGTTGGACACAGTTAAAATATTTTAGACTTATATGCTTATTTCTTTTCTTCATAAAATAAACTTATCGTTTTCAGATGATCGAGAAGCGACAGCCTAACTTCTAAGTTAGCACTCTTGATTACTTAAGTCGGTTAATTATAGTGAATCGTTTTCACACCTTTCTTTCTTACTTTCTTTCTTTCCTCTTAAAAATAATTCATTGTTCCTAAAAATGATCAAAACTTCAGCTGTATCTCAGTGTCCCAAACTTACTAGGGAATGTCGACTGGTCCGATCAGGTTATTTTTGCACTTTTCCAGAATACCTCATTGTGGTGAAAATGCGGAGAAGAGACCATGTGCCAGTTGCAAGAGAGAGACAGAGACAGAGAGAGAGAAAGAGAGAGAGAGAGAGAGAGAGAGAGAGAGAGAGAGCACGCACTAGCGAACTTTGAATTATTAAAAGCATCACTATTTACAAAAGCAATGGTCGAACGCGCGTGATTATGTAAATTAGTCAGCGTTTATGACAGTTGAGAAAGTGTGATAAAAAAAGAGCGGCATTGGGTTGGAAGTGACAGTTGGCGTTGTTTGTGCTTGAAGAACTGTTAACACAATTCGAGAGTTGAATTTTTTAGTTTTTCTTTTATGCACATTTTCAACACCCCTTTTTTGGGGGGAATCTAGATTCCAAACATAAACTTACCTTGTGGGAGGCAGATAAACAGACTACCTCTGACTATATATGTATAGATATCTTATTACATATCTCTGATATTTGTGCGTCTATCTATCTAGACATATGTCTAAACCCAATGAATGTAAATGTTGTCCAAACATTTGGAACCAAACTTATGTTTATCAAGATTTAAAAAAAGGGTAAACCAAGGTTGTTTATCCTTGTTCAATCTTTAAACTTTTTCATCTCAATTTTCAAATGCATATATTGGCATAGAAGCAGTAGATGGCATGAAGATCATATTTCATTCCGTGTATAAATATGTATGACATAATTGCGTTGACACACTGGTTCTTGTTAGATCACCGAAATGAAGTGACCATGAGCCTGGTCAGTATAAGATGGGTGACTATTTGGGAATACCGGGTACTGTATGTGGGATGGCGGTGAAACCTCCCTGTAAAAGAATAAAAAAATACAACTCTGAAGATGCCTTAGCGGAAGTTCTGTTTTCAATCATCTAGTGGAGCTCTCCAGAGAGAGTATGCTTAATTTGATTCTTTTTTTAATAAATGCATACTTTGTTCTTTGTACACTCTAAGACAACTTATTAAGATAGATATATAGGCAGAATATTCTAGGAAGACATTCTTATATTTGTTTATTCTTCTTATGGAATTAAATTAATTCAGAAACAAGGCTAAAAAGAATCAAGATGACATTTTTGGGGAACTATCAGATGAAATATTTAACAGAATTTGTATCTGTATCTGATGTTGTATTAATAGTGTAAATGCCTGTACAAATAGCAAAATAAACAAACCTTATTTTTAAGAGTTGAATTGAGAGGATAGTGTTGACATAGAGTTATCGGAGTTATCTTCCTAAAATTTGTCTGGCGAACCTTATAGAATATGCGCTCTCCTGTCCGAAGGTAAGAGAACTCATTCGCACATGTGCGAAATTGGAACAATATCTTATTTTCTTTCTGGCCATTAGACATGGTCGTTCGACTGGTTGCCATCTTTGCATGGCTTTTACGAACCCTGACGCTGCATTCGTCAGGCGTTTTTTCTGGTCGCATGGACTCCCAGTACACTACAACACTACAATAAATTAAAAGACGTTTACTCATGCATATTTTCTCTACCATGCGTGCCTTTTATTTTATGACAACAGAACAGATACTAGACTACCCCCCAAAAGAAGAAGTAATGCCCAGTAAGATGGTCTTATGACAACAGAACAGATACTATATTAACCCCCTCGAATTGAACATTGAAAGATAGTACATTAATTTGAAATAGTATAATAAACTGAACTGATCATTAAAAGACAGTACAATAGTACATTAATAGAAGTAATAGTATAGTTTTGGCTTCAGACAGATACCAAATCTCTATTAGTAATAGAAGTACAATAGTACATTAATAGAAGTAATAGTATAGTTTCGGCCTCAGATAGACATTTTGTTGTCATAATATACTACTAAAACTTGCTTGCTTGTCCTCATGCAGAGTGGATGATGCAAAAATTGATGACGTCTTCCATCAACCCAAAGAGAAAGGCGAGAAGAGATCCTTTATGACGTTTTATCTAGACGACCTATGACCCTTCGAAAACAGATTTATTTTGTATACGGTTCACGGGAAGTAAGTCCAATTCATTTCTTTGTTTTAATGTTAATTCAAGAAGTTTTCTCTTGTGCACAGCTGGTGCTACCAGATCAGGCTGTCTGAAAATACTGTCTTCCTGACCTAAAATGCATCAAACATTGATGTTATTGTTTCTTTTCCTTTCCCTTTGCAAAACTCAATCATGTTCTGCAAAGTTAAAAATAAAAAAAAACAATTTTCCTCTATAAAAAAAACAAGTCAAACACCATGAAAAATATTTGAAAATATAAAGAACTTGAAGCATAAAAACGTTTACCAAAAATGACCAGATTTGGCATTAAAATAACCCGGAAAGGGTTGATATGCTGCTGTAAAACAAATCAACCAAACCAAGCCAAACCAAATCTTGCACACGGCACATTGTGCAGATTTCAGATTGAAACTTTATTTATTGAAATTTGTATTTGATAAATGTTAGATTGGGATTTTACATTGTTGTCATCTCTCTGTTTCTCAGTTCGTTTTATGTTGTTACAATTAAACTTTATTTATTGAAATTTGTATTTGATAGATGTTGAATTGGGATTTTACATTGTTGTCATCTCTCTGTTTCTCAGTTCGTTTTATTTTGTTACAATTAAACTTTATTTATTGAAATTTATATTTAATAAATGTTGAATTGGGATTTTACATTGTTGTCATCTCTCTGTTTCTCAGTTCGTTTTATTTTGTTACAATTAAACTTTATTTATTGAAATTTATATTTAATAAATGTTGAATTGGGATTTTACATTGTTGTCATCTCTCTGTTTCTCAGTTCGTTTTATTTTGTTACAATTAAACTTTATTTATTGAAATTTATATTTAATAAATGTTGAATTGGGATTTTACATTGTTGTCATCTCTCTGTTTCTCAGTTCGTTTTATTTTGTTACAATTAAACTTTATTTATTGAAATTTGTATTTGATAAATGTTAGATTGGGATTTTACATTGTTGTCATCTCTCTGTTTCTCAGTTCGTTTTATTTTGTTACAATTAAACTTTATTTATTGAAATTTATATTTAATAAATGTTAGATTGGGATTTTACATTGTTGTCATCTCTCTGTTTCTCAGTTCGTTTTATTTTGTTACAATTAAACTTTATTTATTGAAATTTATATTTAATAAATGTTGAATTGGGATTTTACATTGTTGTCATCTCTCTGTTTCTCAGTTCGTTTTATTTTGTTACAATTAAACTTTATTTATTGAAATTTATATTTAATAAATGTTGAATTGGGATTTTACATTGTTGTCATCTCTCTGTTTCTCAGTTCGTTTTATTTTGTTACAATTAAATCTATTTCACCTTTCCCTTTAATATAAGATTCTCTTCATTTCTTTACAGCTTATTTAGTGGAAAGCCAACCGACATCTTAAAATCATGTGGTCTGGAATACAATTCGAGAACCATACCAACACTGTTTAACTTGGTATAACCTTGGATCACACCCTTTCATTCAAGGAACATATAAAAAAACACAAAACTGAAAATCAGCTCCCGAACAACATCCTACAGAAACTGATCAACTCCAAGTGGGGAGTCACAGTACACACACGAAGATGTACTGCCTTAGCTCTGTGCTATTCCTTTGTGAAGTACAAATGTCCTGTTTTGGAGAGATCAACCCATGCCAATAAATTAGACTCAGCGTTGAACGACATCTGCGCTTGATCACTGGTTGCCTCAAGCCTACCAACTTAAACAACCTGTATCTTCTCGCTGGCATTGCCCCTGCAGATTTAAGGAGGGAAATTGCCAACTAAGTAAAGATCACAAAGGCTATCAGTGATGAACACCATCTCCTTCATGGACGTGAAGTCAAGGAGAAGCTTCTTCAGCCATGTCAAACCTAACAACATCTCAGGAAGAGATCAGAATGCATCTGTAAACTAGAGGGCTATAAATGCCCCCCCCCCTCTTACTGACATTGGAATTCCCACTTCTAAAGTCCTCCCTCCTGGGTGAGAATCAACCTGGATCCAGTGGAGAACACTCAACCGCACGAGAACAGGAATTGGGCGATCAAAAGCTGCTATGACCGTACGGGGCTACAAAACTGATCCAACGATCTGCGAATGTGAAAAGGAGGCTCATATGATACAGCACTGCCTTGTCTGCCTTATACTACCCAACCAGTGCAGCTTGAAAGATCTCGCAGAGTTCAATGATAATGCAAAGGACTGCATGAAGAAGTGCGAAACTGTCATATGACCACATGCTCCAAAGACACGCAAAGAAGAAGCTTATTTTTTTCCTGACCGTTTTCTTAAGAGCAAGAGAGAATAGTTTACGAGTGATGCTCTGGCTACTTCCATACTTTTCAGTTTTTTTATTTTTTATTTGGAGTGAAGTGTTTTTACTTATATGAAAATACAGTTAGGAATTTGAATTTTTAAACAGGTTATGGAGCGGGGGGGGGGGGCGGTTGTAACTTCCCTTTTTTTAAGGAGCAGTACCTAAGGTAGAGACATGTTTGAAAAAAGGAATGTGGATAGAAACTAACTTCAATTTATTATCTTTTTTTGGGGGGGGGGGGGATAAATTAGAGCCAGTGCAGCTTAAATATAAATTGAGCTTGTCTGTGTGTATATACTTCTTTTTACGTACTACTTATGTAAAGCAATTCTTCCCTCTTCCCCCTTTCTCTAGCGATTTCTTTCTCTCTCTCTCTCTCTCTCTCTCTCTCTCTATATATATATATATATATATATATATATATATATATATATATAGAGAGAGAGAGAGAGAGAGAGAGAGAGAGAGAGAAAGAGAGAGAGAGAAAGAGAGAGAGTGTGTATATCTTATGTAAAATAAATCCTCCCCCTCTCTCTCTCTCTCTGAAAGTAGCCAGCGCACCACTCGTAAACTATATATATATATATATATATATATATATATATATATATATATATATATATATATATATATGAGAGAGAGAGAGAGAGAGAGAGAGAGAGAAAGAGAGAGAGAGTATGTCTGCAATGCAATACTGAAAATATGTTCTCAATATGAAAAGTTATGCTTAAATATTCATTGTAGCATATAAATATATAAGTTGGTTATGGTTAGTGAACATTGTTGCTTAGATCCTTAGAAGCAGACAAATTCATATGAAACCCAAAGGAGTGGCTCATGTCAAATTCTCAATTTGGTTTCATAGTTCATCTGTTTTCATATTTTCATACAACTATTTTACATTCTTTAGCTAGGCCTCAGTTTTCTCTCCTAAATAGTAATACAATAAGGTCATGCCTATAACAGGCCGAGAGATGTAACATTAAGGACGCTTTACTGGATGCAAGGTTTCCAGTCAGTCAGTAGATATCATTTTAGCTGTTTACACTTCACTCTCATTGCTCCGAGAAAATTCTGAAAGGGAATTCTTAGACATCAAATTTATTTCAGATGAAACTATCTTTTATTCAAGAAATTATTGAGTTTTTAACAACGTTTATTTTTAACTAAAAAAAAAAAGAAAAAATTATATTTCTTGAATAAACAAGACTTTCAATATGAAAAGAAAACCTTAAAAAAGATTATGACATGAAACTTTTACAAAATATATCAAACTAACTAACAAATCTGGCTTACGAAATTAAAACAGTAGAAAGTAGTTTTAAGTTTTATTTATTAATAATGGTGAAAAAATAGTTTTCAATAAAATTCAATTTTGACTTTTTACAGTATACTCACAAACTTATAATTCAAATATAATTACTTATATAATGCAGAACCTCAGCTGAAATAAATTTGATGGGTTTGAATTCCCTTTGAGAATTTTTTTGAGAGTGAAGTGCTAACAGCTAAAAAATATCTGGTGACTGACTGGAAATCTAGCCTTCAGTAGATCCTCCAAAATGTTAGATCTCTTGGCCTGTTAGAGGTATGGCCATGTCATACACCATTTAAACATTAGCATCCGAAATCATAGCTTTTACTTAGCTGAACTCTGACCTCTACAGCAGGTGAGAGATAGCTGTGCCTGACACTACAATTGCCTGACTACAAATATTAAATACTATCAGATAAACCCAGCATTACTCGAGTTTCATATTTATTAATTTAATAAAAAACTTTTATACACGCCAAACAAGGCACATTGCCACTGAGACGTAAGGTGCTGCTGTGATTAGCGGCCAGATTTATAGGGACATCTTAAGTGGGGAGTTGTACAGCAAGATGTTTGTTCAAATTATATTTAAATTTCTGCATGTTGGTACAGTCGGGGAAACAGGGAGGAGGGAAGGAATTCCAAAGGCAAGTTGTCCGAAGAAAGAAGAAAACTTTCTACTCTAATGGGTAGAAAGTTTTCTGACATTTGGGCACCTCTACAGAGAAGGGGTGGGATTTTACTGCTAGTCGGGTTGTTTGGGGCATGTACGTTGAGGGGATACAAGCACAGTAAGTCTGTTGGAGCACATTGCGTGGAAGTATTTGTAAAATAAGCACAGAGATGCAGCATTATGGCAATGGGACAGGGGCTGGAGCTTGGTAAACAGTGTGGGATCTATTAGACTCTTTTTTACACCCTGTCCAAGAGGGGAAGACCAGTAACTGGTTCACCAGCCCAGATGTGGCAACAATACTCCATACACGGGCAAATGGTCGCTTTATAGAGATATAGGATACTGGTAGGTGTGAGAAGTTTACTAGCCCGGTAGAGGGAGCCCGCATTTTTTGCAGCAGACTTGACAGTAGCTTCTTTGTATTTATTTCAATTCATGTTGCCGGTGATTGTTAGGCAAGGAGTTTGAACGTTTGACTCCCAGGAAGAGTACTACCAGCCATGGTAATCGGTGGTTGGAAAGGTTTCTTACAATTGTTAAATGAAAGGAGTTTTGTCTTGGTAGTATTAAATGTAACCATCCATTTATGGCCCCATTCCACTACAGACTGGAGGTCATTTTCTAAGGATTCCGCCATTGCCTTGCTTTCAAGATCTACTTTTTTAATATAAAGATGTAATACATTTTTAAATAATAAAACGTTTTTATGCCTAAAACTAAAGCTTCTTGATAAACGGTATTCTCTGTCTTTCCATATGGAGCATATTTCTGATGGATGGACTTGGATTAAATGACAAGAGTGCAATAAGTAAACAAGATATCAATTAACAGTAACAAAAGAGCACAGGGAGGAGATGGTGCTAGTGTGATTGCAAGAGTTAGGAGTAGATGGAGTAAGTTCAAGGAACTTCTGCCATTACTAACCAGCAGAGCGTTACTGCTGTTGACCAAGGTAAGAGTCTATCAGGCATGTGTACAAATTGTGATGATGTATGGAAGTGAAACCCTTTTCAAAATAAATGTACTCATAAAAGTAGTTATTTACCTTGCTCTCACTGCGGGAAGATGTGACACAAGGTCGGAAAGTGGCGATTAAAAAGCCAGCACATTAGGTGTGTGCACTCTGTCCCACAAAAAAATGCTCGAGCAGCCACGTCGGGCCACTAGCAATAAACTAACTCATTCTCAAAGAGAAAAGGTAAAGCCTGGGAGGGAGGTCCTACTAGAACTGCACAGCTCAACAGAAGTAAGATCACCAACTCAAAAATGGCCCAAACTCTGTCAGACTGATGTATGCTCGACTGGTATGAACAACTAACCCCCCTTCTCAGTCCTTATTATACTGTTGCATGTAATTGCATACCCCCCCCCCCTCACATATACACAACTCTGGCAATGCTGGATAACCCTTCTAGTATAAGATATGTTTCTGAAAAAAAAAATAAGGTGTTACCAAATAAAAAAAATGCCGGTGAAAATTTTAAGAGAGAAAAGGAGGGAGGGAGGGGGGATGCACTGACAAAATAAGGAGCAGGAAGTGAAGGATGGGAAGAAAGTAAAAAAAAATAGGAAGGAAAGAAGGAAGAAAAATATACACAATATAAAGCTGTAAAGGAAAATATAGCAGGGGGTATATTGAGATATTAATGGTGCGGGGGGGGGGGAGTATATTAGAAGAGAAAGTGTGAGAAAGCATAAAAAGTAGCGAAAGAAAGTAAGGAAAGAAAAGGTGTGTGAGAGAGAGAGAGAGCAAGAAGGAAGTAAGAAAAATTTAGAGAAGGAGAGTGAGAAGTTGGAAAATATTGAAAGAAGTCAGAGGAGAAAATATAGTTCAAGTAAATGAGAGTAGAAAATAGAGAAAGTATAGGGAGTGGAAGTAGTGAAGATATAGGAAGTTGGAGTGGATGATGATATAGGAAATATAGAGAGTATGAGTGATGAAGATATAGAGGGAGGAAGTGGATGGAAATACAGGGAGTGGGAGTGATAAAAATCAAAGGGTTTGGATGATGATATAGGAAATATAGGGTGTGAGAGTGGTGAGATAGAGAGAGGAAGTGGATGAAGATATAGAAAGTGAGGGTGGTAAAGGTATATATAGATATAGATATATATATATAGGTATATGTCAGAAAGTACAGAGAGAAAGTGTGAAAAAGTATACCCAGAGTAACAGGTTAACATAATTGAGGTGAGTCTGGTTGTATAGGTATCAATTCCTTAACCTGCAAGTATGATACTTAAGATCATCATCATCATCATCATCATCATCATCATCATCATCATCATCATCATCATCATCATCATCATCATCATCATCATCATCATCATCATCATCATCACCACCACCACCACCACCACCACCACCACCACCGTCTGTTTCACATCTGCTTCATATTTAAATTTTTTTAATTTAACTGTGTTCACCCCAAACAAGGCCAGTTGCCATTGTGGACGTAAAGGGCTACTGAGAATTAGGGAGAAAGTAAAGGGGATCATCCTAAATTGAGAGCTGTGCAGCTAGATGTTTGTTGACATTAGTTTGAAATGTCTGCATATCGGCACAGTCGAGGAAACAGGGAGCAGGGAGGGAGTTTCAAAGTTCGAGGAAAGAAGCTATTGAAGTAGAAGGCTCTCCGGCATCTGGGGACCTCCACAGTGAATGGATGGGATTTAGCTGATTGTCGGGTTGGTCGAGTGTATTTACGTCGAGGGGGTACCAGAACAGCAAGTTCATCGGAGCACATTCCATTGAAGTACTTGTAAAACAAGCACAAGGATGCAACATTGCTGCGATGGGACAGGGGCTGGAGCTTGGTGGATAGTGAGGGACCTATCATATTAGAAACTCTTTTTTGAACCTTCTCTAAGAGGAAGAGACTAGTGGATAGTGCACCAACTCAGATGTGACAACAATACTCCATGCATGGGCGGATGGTGGCTTTGTAGAGATATAGGATACTGTCAGGTGTGAGAATTTTTGTAGCATGGTAGAGGGAGCCCATCTTCTTTGCAGCAGCCTTGGCAATTTCTTCTATGTATTTTTTCCAATTCATGTTACCTGTGAATCTTAGGCTGAGGAGTTTGAACGTTGGACTCTCAGGTAGGGTGTTATTTGCCATGCCAATCGGTGGTTGAAGAAGTTAGTTGTAGTTGTTGAAGGAAAGGAACTTTGTTTTAGCAGCATTAAATGTTACCATCCATTTATAACCCCATTCCACTACAGAGTGGAGGTCACATTCTAAGGATTCAGCCATTGCCTCGGATATGTGTGCGTCCGTTTTACCCACATGACGAGAGTAGAGCATAGTGTCTTCAGCAAATGTACCCATCTCAGACACAATGTCATCAGGAAGGTTGTTTATGAAAATCAGGAACAATAAAGGTCCAAGGATCGACACCTGGGGTACACCTGCATTTATGTCATGCTTGGATGAACGCCCATCGAGGACAACTTGGATCTTTCTTTTGGTTAGAAAAAATCTTATTATATTAAATATTTGTCCAGTAATACCATATGAATTAATTTTTATGAGAAGACCTTTATGCCAGACTATGTCAAAGGCTTTGGATATATCAAGCGCTACCACCCTAGCTTCACCTTCCATGTCCAGTGTATAGTACATGCTTTCAGAGATGACCGTTAGCATATCTGCAGTAGACCTTGCTTGCAAGAGTAGACTATTTCCAGAATTCTTAAAGGCTGGTACTACAGAGGCAATTTTCCAGCTATCAGGGAAGCAAGATTCAGTAAGGCATTTATTGTAGAGTTTGGAGAAGACAGGGGCCAATTCAGCAGAGCATTTCTTTATTACTATTAATGGTATAAAATTAGGCCCACATGCTTTGGAGGTGTCATGGTTTTTTATGATGTCCAGGACATGAGATAGGGTGATTACCAGATCATCAAGTGTGGTTTCCATCCGTAGTGGGAAATTAGGGAGGGAATGGTTTCCAGAGTCGAAAGTGGAGTTTAAGGCGAAACGCTGGGCAAGTAGTTCAGCCTTGTCAGTCGCCGTGCAAACGACATCATTATGGTTGTGTGAAACAGTGATTTCGGCCGACGCATCTGCCCCTTTATGGCGCACCAATATGCATCAGAGAGATAAGGCCTCACGTAGAGAAAGGTGACGGTCTGGGAGATGTCAATTTCAACCAATTGACACGAAATAAGGATTGGGCGGATGTGAAACAGTGATTTCAGCCGACGCAATCTGTCTTTTTAGGGTGCACCAGTGTGCATCTCAGCGAGGATGCTGGATCCTACGTAGAAATGAGGTAGAGTTACCACTAGTATATGTTCGGCCCAAATCGGTTGTTTTGGCGAAGAGGGAGAATGGCGCCAAGGAGACTGAGATCGGTCCTTAGGTTGTCTGTAGCAATTATCCTGATACAATGGATGAGTTTGACCAGCTGAACAATTTGGTCATGGGTCTTTTAGATGGATATCAGCTCGCGGGGTGGTCGCGCGTGCAAACGCCCCCCCCCTCCTAGAGAAAGAAAGGGAATAAGTCTTTTGCGATAACAGGAAAGAAGAAAAGGCCAAAAGGAGAATTGTAATTGCCCGTGTCGTATTATGGCGAGAGCCTCCTCTCCCCCAATGATTGTTTTATCTAGATAGCGTCAGAAAGAACCGAAGACACAGAGAGAGAGGGAGAGAGAGAGAGGGAGAGAGAGAGTATGAGTTATACGCTTTTCGTCTTTGTTATTTGAGGCGAAAAGGCGATCACAAGGAGTCAGATCTAAGAATTGGTCGAGAACGGACGTCTCCGCCGGGCTAGGGGATCACCGGACGAGATGCTGCGCGAACAGCTTCTTGTCTGGGAGGCGTTAACAATAGTGTCCCCCCCCCACCGTTCAGTAGACAAGCCACAACTTGATTAACCACTGGGAAATAGTAGAGATTCACACACGCACGCAGAGAGATACGATAGTTGGTAAATAAGCCATTATCAAAAGAACAGACCTTTTGCCATCGCCCTTCCCTCACAGAGTAAGAGTTCGTTGACTGTTTGCGAACATCTTCGTACACTAAGACGACGACTAGTTTAGTAAACCGGGACAATTTACCAAAATAAGAGACTCAATTCACTGTAAAATTAATCCTTTCTTTTATTTGTTATTAATAATTAATGGATACAAAAAGACCAATGTTGTTGAGTTATTCTGTTGTCGATTTGTACTGTTCGCGCGACATTGATTCCACATCAGACCAGCGAGGCAAACATCCCGATTAGAGGAGATTCGAGCCATCTTTCTTTTTACAGCCGCTACTGACGATCACTGGCCAAGGAAGGTGTTCCCGGTCTGGAAGGATTGTGGAGCGCCGAGGAACACCCGCCATATTGGCGCCGCGACCAGGATATCGAACACCTGTGCGCGAGTGGCCGACTACGATACCCACGGAGGAAGAAGAGTAAGAGGTGTGGGGTCTATGTTATAGTTGGATAGCAGGTGAATTGTTGATTGCCCATTGTTCACCACATTATTTTAGATTTTCCAGAAATCATGAGTATCTAGTTTCTGCAACTGAATGCGTTTCCTGGTCATCTCTGTATACCTTCTCTTTGCTTCATCTATTACAGTTTTACAATGATTTTTTGACGCTATAAGTTTCTGTCTATTTGTAGTTTATTTGTGGCGGTTAGATTGTCAGAATGCTTGCTGTCTCTGAGCAATAGCAGCTGCACATTTCGAGGTGAACCATTGTGGAGAATGGGGCTTGCTGTAGAATTTTCGCATGAGGACATGTTCTTCAATGCCTACTTTGACCCATTCAGTTACCTCATTTGTGCACTTATCAGCAGGGAGAGAAAAAGTTTAACTCCATGGAGCATCTCGTATGTGATCTCTGATGGAATCAAAATCAGTCTGATTGTAGTATCTCATCGTTTTGAGCAGCGGCTCTTCAGCTTTGGGACAATATTTTAGGGTGATATCAATCATTACCACAAGGTGATCAGCATTCCTGAGTGGACTTACCAGCTGCATCTGTATAGCTGGAGAATCCATGCCAGTCACGGTGATGTGCATTAAAATCCCCAAATACATGTATCTGGGCACTCGAGTCCAAACGACTAGAACGTTAATTAAAATGTGCAGATTGTCATGAGGTTCAGAGTTCAATCCCGAGCAAAGGCAGCAAGACGATTTAACAAGTTAACTGAAAGAATGTTAAAAACCTTGAAAAATGGAATGCGAACAGCACACGCCCAGGGCTCTAATAAATGGTTGGGCTCAAAATTCTTTGACGGTTCTCGAGTTTGACACAAGCCACCTGAAGAAGGTCGAAGAGCAAAGCATCCGAAACGTTGTGACAACAACAACAACAACAACAACAACCAAAATGAGGAAACCTGGTTTTGGAATTCTTTAGATGAAGATCGATAATTTGGATTATTCGGACTACTATTCTCATCGTAGATTTTATTCTCACAACGTTTCGGCCAATGTAACCTCCGATCTTCTTCAGGTGCATCTTGTTGAACTCGGGAATCTTTATGTCAAACTTGGGCTTCTATACAGAATTTTGGACTAAACCCGTTATTTAATCTATGGGAGTAGATTGTTCTCGTTCTGTCAGCCATGACTGGGTAGAAGTCATACTAGAATTGTCCACATGAACTTGTGGTGCAACGGATATAAGTGCTAAGTAATAATGAGTTCTGAGTGACAGTCTTCTAGAGGTTGAAGGTGCAATCCTCGGTACAAGCGATACTAAGAATATAATTAAGGCTGATGGAACAAGAGCAATCTACCCCATGGATTAAATTAAAGCTTCAATTCGAAATTCGATACAGATTCCAGAGTTCAACAAGATGCACCGGAAGAATGTCAGGGGTTACATCAGCTGAAACGTTGTGCGAATAACATCGCAGATGTGAATAGTAGTCCGAATAATTCAAATAATACAAATGAGTAAACCAATCTGAAAATTGTAAATAAGTTTTGTTTGTTTAACTTTAAAAACATGTGAAAAAGACATTTTCAGCATTATTTTTCCAAATTTTTTTTTTTTTTAGTTTGCGTTCCAGACTTGTCTTTTGTCGTATTCTTGAAAATGCTGCATCAAAGAGATTGTTGGCACTGCTTCCACTTTATGAAAACATTTTGTGCGCTTGGCAACTGATTAAAACCTTTCCAGACAAAGCAGATGTGAAAAACACTGAAAACATGCATCAGTTCATCTAATCTAACAACAGCATTTTCAATGTGTCAAAATATCTGTTTATAGAAGAAAGTATGGGTTCAATTGTACTATAGCAGGTGTTCCCAACCTTATTTTGCTTGTGGACCCCCAGAGAGCTATTTTAACATCTATAGACTTCATATATGCATATATGATCTTTTAAAATCAAATATACTAATGAATTCTTATTAACATATGCAAAATGTGTTCACGAACATAAAAATACATCACTGAACAGAACCATTTGCCTACATGAGCTCAGAAACAGCGAGGATTGAGTGCTAAAAGGCTGCGATCGTACGTTTGGCAGTCTGGCTCTACAATACATATTAACCAAAGGAAGCAGCGTTTATCAATGTTACATATTCTTTTTATAATATTATTATATATTTACAATATAATTGTTATACATAGTATTATTTACTAGCACACCCCGTGTTCCGGCGTTGCCCGGGAAAGTATGTTAACCCAAGAAATTCCCGGCCCCATCGTTGAATTATTGTTGTTTGGCACGAACGAAGACCCGACGAATTTAATGTAAAACATTGGAGGCGGGGATTGCAACCCGAACGTTTAATGGAAGTTCAATTGCCAACCCGGTATTAAGGTTAGTATTGGTTTGAACAAAGGGCATTTTTGCTTAAAAAGACGTGGGACCGTTAAAAGTAAACTTCACAAAACTAAAATAAGAAAAACGAAGAAAATAAATCAATAAGCAAATTATTATTTTTTTCTTTTTGGTTGTCCAGTGCGAACGCAGACCCCACAATGTGAATGTAAAACTTCTTTTTTTTTTTCAGGGGAGGGGGTACCTGGACTTATCGTGGAAGTTTAATTGGCAACCCACGTTTTTTTTTTTGCTTAAAAAAGATGCATGGCTTTTAGAAGGCAGTGTCACCAAAAGTTAAAAAAAGACAAAGAGCATTCTTAACAAAAAACAAAAACTAAGAAAAAATAAATGAAATATGCAAATACATAAAATGTCCGAATTAGAGACAGGAATGACTCTATAAAATTACTGTTGAATGAAACTGTAAATAAATCAGTGAGTGTTTTTTGTTTTCCATTTGTAGAATTGGGTTTTATTTTGTGGTTGTTATAACTCGTTACCAGATTTTACTGAGTAGTCATAGGGGTTGATCTATGTAAGTACAAATCCTAAAATAAAACCATGTAAATAAATCAGTGAGTGTTTTTCGTTTTCCGTTTATGGAACAGTAGGGACCTCCAAAACAAGACATAAAATAGCTGACGTCACCGGTTTTTGTGTTCTTTAAGAAATCCATACATCCGCGTTACTTTTATTGTGTTTTTAAATCTCCCTAAAATAAAGTCATACTTACAGGAAGTTATTTTAAAGTAAAATAGTTTATTTAAAGATTAAATTATCGAACTAGGAAAGAAACCTATTTTTTATCTTGTTATATAAGTACGAAATCCGATTTTTTCTACGGCGGAAGCTATTGGTTACACAAAAAATGAGATTATTATGTGAAATCTTAAATATGTATGGATGAGCAAAAGGGAAACAAATTACTTAAATGTAATACTACACTTATAATAACTAAAAATATATAACGGAAGTGAACACTTTTAAGGGAAAAAAGTTTTGAATTTCATCAAAATAAATATAAAAAATAGTTTGAAAGGACTAATGGAAGTAACCGTTTTTGCTATTATTTTGTTTAATGAAATTTTAAAAAGTATTGTGTTTTGTTGATGATTTAAAAATATTATTTGTCAATTAAAAATAAAAGAGACTATTTCAAAATGAAAATAAGTTTTAAGTCAGGTCGCATTTTCGTCAAATAAAATTAAACTTCGAAAGAAAATTTTGAATGGATAAGCATTTAAATTTGAAAAATGAAAAATAAAAAATATATAATACTTACTTTTGTCGTACAAAGACAGGGGGTTTTCTTTTCAGCTTAAATAATGTAAGCAATAAAAAAACTCGTAAACAGAGCAATAAGTTTAACACACGTGCGTTTGCAAAAGCGACTACTTTCTCTTTACGAATCGACACGTTAATGAAGTCTATTAAGGTTTTCCATAGTTTGATAATCTCAGAGGAATTCAACGAAACGTTCGCTTACCTCGAGCAAATAAACATTCTATAAAAACGCACAAATTATTAGGCCGAAGTTGATGTCGGTCTTTTACGATTAATAACAGTTAGATTTATATTATATTCAAATATTTTGAAAAATTAAGAAACCGTATTTTCAAAATAGATGTTTAAACTTTAAAATGTCTATATTGTTATAATAAATTACTGTAACTCTTCAGGAAATGAGTCATGGTTATTCCCCTTTGGCCGGAACTAAGGATTCCGCCATATTGACTTTGCCAAACACGTGTATATATTTTAAGCTGATAAAACCTTTACGAAAGGCATTCTTATTCATTCTTCTTTTATCATTACAATTTTATCAGCTTAAAATAAGAAAAAAAAAAAAAAAAAAAAAAAATGGACAAATTACTGCGGCCAGAAAGATTTAACACAGAACCAACTGCTCCGAATTCGGAAAAAATATACAAACATTGGAAACTAACATTTGAATATTACCTACGCACGTTAAATAACGACCAAATCGAAAACAATGCGCAAAATCTTTTCGCATTGATCAATTCTGTCTCGGCGACAATTTTCGAAATCATAAGCGACGCCACGGATTACAACGGCGCCATAGAAACGCTAGACGCTATTTATATGAAACCAACAAACATTGTATTTAACAGACATCAACTCCTGACAAGTAAACAGAAACCGACACAAACCATCGACGAGTTCATGCAACAGTTGGAAGTATTCGCTAAATCTTGCGAATTTCAAGTGGTAAGTGCCGAGGAAAACAAAAAACAATATATACGGGACGCGTTCATTAGCGGCATCTCGTCTTCGTCTATCCGTCAGCGCCTACTTGAAAAACCTTTCTCGACACTACAAGAGACATTTACAGTGGCTAGATCCCTAGAACAAGCGGAGAAGCATACGGCCAGCTTCGATTACCACCCGAGCGTAACAGCTACCGTAGGTCAACCAGAAGAAACTCCCTTAGCCGCTGTAAAAGGAAATACATTACAAAAAGGAATTTGTTTCTTCTGTGGGAACACACGGCATGCACGGGCGATGTGTCCTGCACGTAATGCCGAGTGTAGAAAATGTAAAAAAAATGGCCATTGGGCTAAGGTATGTAGATCATCCTCCTCTCCTGCTGCTGTGTTGTACGACCCGGACTCCCCCCCACCCAATCTCTCCTGACTAGGAACGGGTGCCAAAGACATCACCTACACCAAATGCGAAATAAATGGGCAGGTAGTGAATGCTATGGTAGACTCCGGCAGCGTGAGGACGTTCATTAGCAAAAATACAGCAAGAAAGCTGAAACTTTTTGTTATCCCCAAACTGAAAACCGTAGCATTGGCGGACCCGAATCATCATGCTAAAATCATCGGCGAAACTGTTGTTGACATCTCTCTAAACGGTAAAAACCACCACGCCATGACGGTGGAAGTAATTAAGGACCTGTTCACGGATATGATTGTCGGAAAAGACCTTCTAAAACAATATAAAACTGTGACGTTGAAATTCGACGGTCCCAGGGAAGAACTTGTTATTGGAGCGATGGGTAAGAGTAACAGTTTTCCATGTATCAAAATTTCTCCTCCTCCCCTCTTCTCTCATCTTTCTACTCGGACGACCCCTATTGCCACCAAATCTCGTCGTCACTCATTCACTGACAACATTTTTATTAAAGAGGAAACTGCCAGAATGCTGAGGGAAGGCATAATAGAGCCCTCTATATCTCCTTGGCGAGCCCAAGTTTTAGTGACCTCTAACGAGAATCAAAAAAAAAGAATGGTGGTCGACTACAGCGACACCATAAATAGATTTACAGAACTGGATGCCTATCCCATGCCTAACATTACTAAAATGATTGATGACATAGCTCGATACAACGTTTTTACAACACTTGACCTGAAGTCTGCTTACCATCAAATCCCAATTAGTCACGCCGATCGGAAATACACAGCATTCGAAGTAAATGGAAAACTTTACCAATTTACTCGTATCCCTTTTGGAGTCACTAACGGAGTGAGTGCCTTTCAAAGATGCATCGATGACATTGTAGAAAGAGAAAAATTAACAGATACTTTTGTGTATGTAGACAATGTCACGATATGCGGAAAGGATCAACAAGAACACGATTACAACCTTCAAAGGTTTTATAATGTAGCAAAAAAATGCAACATCACACTCAACCAAAGTAAGAGCATCATTTCTACTACTTCTATCACACTTCTTGGGTACACAATCCAGAACAACCAAATTACTCCTGATTACCTGAGGCTAAAACCACTCCTTGAAATGCCACCGCCTCTAAATCTACAGTCGCAAAAACGAATAATTGGTATGTTCTCTTACTATAGTAAATTCATTCGAAATTTTTCTGATAAGATACTGCCGCTGAACCATAACAGGGAGTTTCCACTACCCCCGTCTATTCTAAATTCTTTTCAGACGCTGAAGACCGACTTAAGTAATGCCACCCTTATAACTGTTGACCCGGACAAAGAATTTGAAGTGGAAACTGATGCCAGTAAATACTGCATTGCTGCTACGCTGAACCAACAGGGTAGACCCGTTGCATTCTTTTCTCGGACACTAAGTCCGAACGAGATTAGACATCACGCGGTCGAAA
The DNA here is from genome assembly GCA_963556195.1 of Sepiola atlantica. Lineage (NCBI taxonomy): Eukaryota > Metazoa > Mollusca > Cephalopoda > Sepiida > Sepiolidae > Sepiola > Sepiola atlantica. Next base: position 74,017,626 of record OY744519.1, read on the forward strand.
AAGAAGCTGCTGCGATTGTCGAAGCTCTTCGAAAGTGGCGACACTTCTTACTCGGGAGACATTTCAAAGTTATTACAGATCAAAAGAGCGTCAGTTTTATGTTCGATAATAAGAGAAAATCAAAAATTAAAAATGATAAGATATGTCGTTGGCGGATCGAACTGTCACAATTCAAATTCAGCATTACTTACCGCCCAGGAACGGAAAATACAGCTGCTGATACGTTTTCTCGCATCTCTGCATTAACGCACACTTTGCAAGACCTCCGCGACTTGCATGCTACACTATGCCATCCTGGAGTCACGCGACTCAGCCACTTCATCCGGACAAGAAACCTTCCTTTTTCTTTAGAACAAATTAAAAACATAACAGACTCGTGCCCCTCCTGTCAGTATTTGAAACCTAAATTTGCCAGTTGTAACAAAGGAACACTCATACAGGCTATATTACCTTTCCAGCGACTAAACATCGACTTTAAAGGCCCTTTACCTACCTCTGTACGTGGTAACAAATACTTACTCACCATAATTGATGAATATACTCGCTTTCCCTTTGCCTTCCCCTGTAAGGATATGACTAGTAAAACCGTGATCCATTGCCTAAACCAACTATTTGCTATTTTTGGCATGCCCGATATGATACACACTGACCGAGCTGCTGACTTCCTTGCAGGAGAAATCAAAGATTACTTACGTGGCAAAGGTATCGCCACCTCTAAAACAAGTAGGTATCACCCTGAGGGTAACGGGCAAGTTGAGAAGCTCAATGGAACTTTATGGAAGGCCATCCAAACGACCTTACACTCTAGCAACATGAAACTGCCTCATTGGGAAGAGATACTACCAAACGCTCTCCATTCAATCAGGTCGTTACTGTGCACTGCCACCAATATGACTCCTCATGAGAGAATGTTCAAATATAGTCGTAGATCTTCCTCCGGAACTTCTGTTCCCACTTGGGCGAAACCAGGCCCAGTATATGGCAGAAACCATACTAAGTCTAGTAAGCTCGACCCTCCAGTAACCCCTGCTACCTTATTAGACATCAACCCCTACTATGCTCATGTACGACTACCCTCTGGTGCGGAAACTACTGTCAATGTGCGAGACCTGGCCCCTAACTCCTCAAACCAAGAAGACGAACACGATGAAAACAATACTGCAAGCCCTGAAGCCCATAAAGAACCGCCACCTGACGAAAACAATATCGACGTGGAGGAGAAGAATCCCTTACCTGATCCTGAACATATCCATACTAGCCACGATGTGGATGCTGAGAACAAAAATCCCTGTGAGTCAGTGCGGAGATCGTCCAGAATGCGGCGATTTCCAAGTAAATATAAGGACTTTTTAACCTAGTACAGAACAGACTAAATTTAACTTCTGTAATTCCATACTTGATTATTGTTGAAGGGGAAAATGTTATAATAAATTACTGTAACTCTTCAGGAAATGAGTCATGGTTATTCCCCTTTGGCCGGAACTAAGGATTCCGCCATATTGACTTTGCCAAACACGTGTATATATTTTAAGCTGATAAAACCTTTACGAAAGGCATTCTTATTCATTCTTCTTTTATCATTACATATATGATGAAGTTATTTAAATGAATTAAAACCTCTGAATTATTGATTATTGTTTAGATGTTTTTCTTTGCAACTCAACAGACCACAGTGTATATTAATGAGGAAATGAAGTAAAAAGAATTTCAAAACATAATAATATCGTATTTATTTCCACTTTCTATTTATTAATTCATGGATACTTTACCAAAAAACGGTACAAAAAAAGATAAATCGGATGTGTGTTTTTTAAGACTCTTTCGCTTTATATAACATAAAATTTCGATCAACCGGAATATATTTTGTTCAGATTTGATAAAATGAAATAAGGGGAGGGGTCACGTAGAAAAAATATTTTCCCTAATATATTTTACGAAAAAGCATTTTACAGATAAATTAGTCCAATAGTGAATAAGTATCAAAGATTTCGTGAAAATCTGACCATTACTTGATTTTTGCTAGATTTATTAAATGCGTGTCTATCAGAGCGCACAAAATGGCCACTACATAGGAATGCTGTTTTTAAGGCGTCAATAATGTACACACGTTTTTAGTTTCTCATTTTAATTATTTTCGTATGCTGAAAAAAAACTGTAAAAAGATCATCAGCAGTTTATTTTATGTTTCTTCTTTTGAATGGTAAAAAGTTATGATGATAATATTATCTATATTAAAGTTACATCGTGTTACATATGGGGGGGGGTAAGTTCTATAGTTAGCTTTGGAGGTCCCTATGGAACGTGGTATTATTTTGTGGCTTTTGTTGCAACTCATTAACAGATTTTACCGAGCTAATATTGTCAGTCATAGGGTTGATCTATATAAGTACCAAGCATAAAAAGAAACCATCAGCAAAAAAAAACAAACAAAAAACAAAAAAACACTGGAATTGTTTAAAATCGAAAAGAAAATGAAAAGTTCGGAAAAAACGCTTGTGTATGTGTAATTAACATAATTATGAAAAATTAAAGTTATTTTGTTTCGTACATACAAGGAGTCACAAAAGATAACTTCGTAAAATAATATCGTTAGACACAACGATAACAGAAAAAGGTTACTATTTTTTACAAAAAGGTACAAGTTCTTGGATTGTACACCAACATAAAATAGCCACAGGGGTTTTCTCAGTAAAACAAAGATAGTGGCCGAAAAAGGGACATACAATTAAAATAAGAAAATAGATACGTACAATTCAAAAGACCCTTTCGAATATCAGGTTGACGAAGTCGTTTCTCCCAGGGTCTTTGGACCAAAGTTTTTTCTTCGATAATCTTCATTTCAAAATATCTCCTTTTTGTTTTCTCTCTCAAAACTTATCTTGGTTTTCAACATTTTCTTCTCTAAAAAGGGATTCCTCCTTAAGAGTCTCCCTTGAAATCTTATTCTCTTTAACCTCTTCTGGTTAAACCAATTTAAATATTTTAGGTTCTTCTTCCCCTAATATTGTTTTTTTTTTTCAAGAACTTCTGATTCTTAAATTACCTTTTCGAGAACGTCGCTCCGCAAACGACGGGATCCGACTAAAAAGTCCTTTTTTAAGGTAGTATTTAAAAAAATGTAATTCTCCCTTTCTAAAGCCCCTTTGCTCTTTACTTAAAAGAGGGTGATGACTTATCAACATAGCACAAAACACGTCCTCTCTCTAGGAATAGCCTTCTGGTACTGAGGTTGAAATTGGCGGCAGTCGCAGAGATTGACCGGTAAGGGGACAACTTTGATTCCACGGGGTTCCAGAGGTCCCTTAGTACACCATCTCCATCAACGACTGCTAAAAGCCCCACCCACTCCAGCATAAGAAACAAAAAAAAGCACAAAGACGATCAATAATAGGGGAAAGGACACGTCATTTCAGTTCGTCGTAAACGTTTACCTACAAGCTGGTTACAATGTTATTTATGTAATTTCAAAAGAAAACACATCTCGATATGTTGTGGCCTAGATCAGTGAAGAACAAATCCTTATAAACAGAGGGGATTGTTATTATAAAGCCAACTCGGGAAACAATTTAAAAAATGAGTGGTTGTTTGAAAGCAAGAAAGTTACTTGTGAAGGCATCACATAGATGTTGGAATTTGTAAGCGCTCATGTACTCAGAAAGTCTTATACCGGCAAACCGGAATAGTTACAGAAACTATAAGAAACTGTCATTCAGAACGGCTGAACGTTTGAATTCCGGTATTTTTCTGTTCCGTGGAAGGAGAGCGATTGTTTATTTTTATTTGAAAGCTTGTATATTATGTAGAAGATATTAAGGAGGTCGAAATTAAATAATTTCGGTGTATTAACAGATATTCCCTTATAATAAGAAAGGACCCGGTGATTCTGGAGGTGGTGAGAGTAAATAAATAGTAGTGGGTAAATGAGGTTGCAACTTTATCTCTGGAAGATTTTGGGGAGAGTCCGGTAAGCTGGAATAAATGTAGGAAATATAGAAAGAAGAAAAGATAATTTCATAATTTTTGGAAATATGCATGAGGCTGTGGTGAACACCACAATTAAGGTACTCTCTCTTACTCTCTCTCTTTCTTTCTTTCTTATCTTTGTTTAACCCTTCTTTGCCTCTGGTGGTGAAACTCGCGAAATCTCGCCTAATCACGTTGGCCGGAGGTTTCTGACCAATGGGCGGCCGACAGGTCAGCTCGGCCGCACGTGATCTTAAATCTACAAAGAAGGGGACGGTCCCTTCCTCACCCTCTTTTTGCCTTCAGCGTTCTGGGCGGACAAACCCCCCACCCCCACCGGCGGCCTCGGCCGAGAAAGGGGGGGGGGAGAAAAAGGTAATCTTATTCACAATCTTTCAATTTGACGAACATTTCTTCACACATGATCAATTACAAATTAGCCACACAAAAGACATTCACATGCTCGCATATATACACTTACAAGTACGAACCTAAGAACTCTTAAAAATGTTTCAAATATTAAATAAATTGTTTTGTTAATAAAAATGTTATTCCTTTCCTTTTTTATTAACCATTATAAAAGGCCTATTCGTATATGTATATAGCTTCATCATTCCTTCGCTTTCTTTAAGGTAAGTTTAAGTAATATTTTCTTCCTTTCTCTTGGTTGTCTTAAACTGTTTCATTTAATCCCCACGTGGTCCGATGGTGGAAACTAACAGTGAGATGACATGCCGTTATAAAGGCATCTATCACACTACCTATGGTTGGGGGATTCATTATCGCAAAACCATTTGTCCGAAATCCTTCGCGACTGTGGTTAAAATCCAAAAACCCTTTGTTCTTCTTTTGAATCTCCCGCCATTAAACAAAGACTTCCACCTCGGCCATAAGGCTCAAGATATTTGGAGTGAGGACCAAATTATGGTACAAAAGCTATAATAGCCAAAGTTGCAGGGGAAAAACGACTTTACTTTATTACCACATTCAACAGATTTCCATATGGACCATTACTAGTTACCATGGACTGATAAAGGCAATATCGGAAAGAACGACAAAGTTTATCTATGCAAAAATGAATTTAATTTTATTGACGATAGACAACAAAGTTGGAAAAATAACCGAATATACAGTCACTAGTAAGAAACAGTCTCGTGCTGACCCTGAAAAGAAAAGGCGTTTAGTATGAGGAGTGGTTTGTTAGACAGAGGGTGAGATTAGCAGTAACTGGACAGTCTGAATTTGTTACTCGTGAAAGAGATTCGTGCAGTGGAAGATCTGGGCAGACTGTCAAATATTTCTTGGGCCTAGCTTAAGTATCAATTAAGTAGTTCCCAATGTTCCAACGTCCATTATTTTCTTAAGTGTGAAAGTGTATATCTCCTGTGCTTTCGATTGACCGAAATAAAATTTCGTTACTAAGATTTTAATTCAATCAACAATTAATAATTTTACAAAAGATATTGGCTTGCTGCTCTAACAGAAAGATTGAAGACACCCGAGGGTTGTATCTACTAGGTATTCGAACTCTCTCCGTGTGTGTGCAAAGTCCCGGTAGGTTGTGTCTTTGTGTTACTAGGTGCTTGTAGTAGAAGTATTTTTTAGTACAGTGAATAAAAGAATTAAATAGTTACGTGTTCTGAATAAAAGATCTAATCAAGGGAGGCGCGATAGCGCTCTATCCCTTAATAGACTTCAAAAACGGCTTATGCTAGAAATCTCATTTCTTTGATCAATCATAACTCAAAAACCAATAAACCAAATTAGTTAAAACTTTGCACCAAATTTTTTTATAGGTTCTATAAGTGTGTAGAATTTCAGCATCATTAGTCAAGGTAACCCAGAGATCCAGAAAGGTCAGGCATGATTTTGTGTTATCCGTGTGTGTGTACGTACGTACGTACGTACGTACGTACGTGTGTGCCACCTTGTATCTCATCAACTATTTGATGGATTCAGCTGATTTTTGGCAGATATAGAGGTTCTAGGGTCTAGTTGGTGGCATTTAAATTTCAGTTTACCATATATCCTAGTTTTCCAGAAAATTCCAAAAAACCTTATTATCTAACGTATTTATGTAGTAATCTGATAAAAATGCTGAGTCACTGAAAACGTCCCATAATCCCTTGCCAGATGTACCCGGTCTTGCCCTAAATTCTGTCCGGTTGCATCAGTCATACCATAACTTCAGTTCGGATGTATCAATAACCTCATAGGAAGGCTACGATTTTAGTAGTGCTCTGGATTCCTCCTTGATTTTCTAAGTACTCTGCGTTGTCCAGGAGAAAAAGTGCTCAATATCCTAGATAGAGCTACTATAGTGATAAGCTTGTATAATATTTTAACACTATCTACGTTTCACTTCAGTGCACATGGAAATGAGGGGAAATAAGTTAGAGTGATTTTAGTAATGCTCTAGATGCTTCCTTGATTTTCTAAGTACTCGGTATTGTCCGGGAGAAAAGTGCTCAATATCCTAGATAGAGCTACTGTAGCGATAAGTTTGTATAATATTTTAACGCCATCTACGTTTCTCTTCAGACTATTGTGCACATGGAAATAGGGAGAAATCGGTAAGAGTGATGTTAGTAGTGCTCTGGATGCCTCCTTGATTTTCTAAGTACTCGGCGTTGTCCGGGAGAAAAGTGATCAATATCCTAGATAGAGCTACTGTAGTGATATGTTTGGATAATATTTTAACGCAATCTACGTTTCTCTTCAGACGATTGTGTACATGGAAATGAGGGGAAATTAGTAAGATTGATTTTAGTAGTGCTCTGGATGCCTCCTTGATTTTCTAAGTACTCGGCGTTGTCCGGGAGAAAATTGATCAATATCCTAGATAGAGCTACTGTAGTGATAAGTTTGTATAATATTTTAACGCCATCTACGTTTCTCTTCAGACAATTGTGCACATAGATATGAGGGGGAATTAGTAAGATTGATTTTTAGTAATGCTCTGGATGCTTCCTTGATCTTTTAAGTACTCGGCGTTGTCCGGGAGAAAAGTGCTCAATATCCTAGATAGAGATGCTGTAGTCATAGATTTGTATGATATTTTAACGATTTACGCTTCTATTCGGAATATTTTGCAGATGAACAGGAGGGGAATCAGTAAGAGTGATTTTAGTAGTGCTCTGGATGCCTCCTTAATTTTTTAAGTACTTAACGTTGTCAGGGAGAATAGTGCTCAATATCCTAGATAGAGCTACTGTAGTGATAAATTTGTATAATATTTTAACAGCATATACGCTTCTTTTCGGGCTATTGAGCAGATGAAAAGGAGGAGGAATCAGTAAGAGTGATATTAGTAGTGCTCTGGATGCCTCCTTGATTTTCGAAGTACTCGGCGTTGTCCGGGAGAAAAGTGATCAATGTCCTAGATAGAGCTACTGTGTAGATGAAAAGGAGGGGTGATCAATAAGGGGGTGCTTCTGGTGCTTCTACAATATAGACCCCGGAGGCTTGTGCAGAATAGGGACCATGGGTGTTTATGCAGTATAGGGGCCAGGGGTGCTTCTACAGTATAGGACCCAGCACCGGGGGTGTTTCTACAATATAGGACCCGGAGGCTTCTGCAGAATAGGGACCATGGGTGCTTCTGCAGTATATGGACCAGGGGTGGTTCTACAGTATAAGATCCAGCACCGGGGGTACTTCTGCAATATAGTACACAGAGGCTTCTTCAGAATAGGGACCATGGGTACTTTTGCAGTATAGGGACCAGGGGTGCTTCTAATATTTATATGTATGGGGGAGGATGAAACAAATTTTTTTGGGGGGTGGGGGGTAACTTTTTTTTTTCTTTTTTAAAATTAAAAATATTTCTATATATGGGGGAGGTTAAATTTTTTGGGGGGAGGGGTCAAAAATAATATTTTTTATTTTGCATTAAAAATATTTCTATGTATAGGGGAGGATAAAAAAAAATTTGAGGGGGGGGGGGTAATTTTTTTTTTTTTAATTAAAAATATTTATATGTATGGGAGAGGATGAAAAAACAATTTGGGGTGGGTGGGGGGTAAAAAATTTTTTTCTTTTTTAAACTCAAAATATTTCTATGTATGGGAGGAAAGTAACAAATTTTTTTGGGGGGGTCAACATTTTTGTTTTTCTTTTTAATTAAAAATATTTCTATGTATGTGGAGAGTAAAAAAAAATTCGGGGTGTTGAAAAAAATATTTTATTTAAAATTTTTTTTTTATCAAAAATATTTCTATGTATGGAGGAGGATACAAAAAACAAATTAGGGGGGGGGGGCAAAAAAATTTCTTTTTTTCTTTTTTAACCTAAAAATATTTCGATTTATGATAGTGACACTACATGAATGAACACTATTTTGTTTTTCTGACACGACAGGTGCACATTAATATGAGTTCTTAGGTATGCGAACTGGGCTAGAGATAGGTACATATATAGTATGTGCACCCTTGCAGAGATAGGTAAGTATGTAGTATGCGCACCAGAGCCACGATAGGTACGAATATAGTATGCGCACCAGGGCGGCGATAGGTATATATATAGTATGTGCAAGGGGGGTGGGAATAGGTACGTATATAGTAGTGCATAGGGGTGCCGATAGGTACATATATAGCAGGTGCACAGGGGTGGCAATAAGTACGTATATAACACGCGTTCTGAGGTTGCGATCGGTACGTATATAGCCTGCGCACCGGGGAGGCGATAGGTACGTATTTAGCATTCGCACCGGGGCGGCGATAGGTACGTATTTAGCATTTGCATCGGGGCGTCAATATGGACGTATTTAGCATTTGCATCGGGGCAGCAATATGTACATATTTAGTATTCGCACTGGGGCAGCCATAGGTACTTATATAGTATGCACACCGGTGCAGCAATAGGTACGTATTTAGCATTGGCACCGGGGCGGCGATATGTACGTATTTAGCATTCAGGGGGGGGGGGCGATAGGTACGTATACAGCATATGCACACGGGCGGCAATAAGTACGCATATAGCATGCGCACTGGGGCAGTGATAGGTTATGTATTTAGCATGCGTTCCGGGGCGGCGATAGGTACGTATATAGCACGCTCACCGGGGCGGTGATAGGTACGTATATAGCACGCACACCGGGGTGGCGAAAGGTACATATTTAGCATTCACACCGGAGCGGCGATAGGTACGTATTAAGCATTCGCACCGGAGCGGCGATATGTACATATTTAGTATTCGCACTGGGGCAGCGATAGGTACTTATGT